>CM066734.1:32709000-33319000 GCA_033961575.1 Aselliscus stoliczkanus
GTCGATTAGATTAAATGCCATATTTTTATGCACAGTTTAAATATTGAGCTCCAGCTCTACTCTTCTGATTAAAGTTGTTTGCTTGGCTGTGATGATTAAATAAGGGTTAATAAATATAACCTTTGTTTAATCCATTGTAAACAAATTTCTCTGTCTTCCTGTAGGGGGAAAAAGCAGCTAAAGATGGGTCTGTGAATCAGGACTGCGAAGTTGATAATTTTATAAACTTAAGGTTGGAAAACACTGTTTATTATGTGCAGTGTTGCTCGCAACCACAAAACATAAGGTTTAATCTAAATTCCTCAACAGTGAGAAAATAAAATTATTGGAAAAGACTTAAAATGATGATTTCCTATGTTCATATTAGATTTATAGAAATTGCACAATTTCATTTTTGTAAAATAATCTGTCTTACCAAAAAATGAGTATGAATGATTCTACAATTTCATCATTTTTCAAATTAAATGAAAATTAATGGCATGATTTTTAAAATCAAGGGGAAAGCATCTTCATAAAGGTATTTGCATACTGAGGGTCAAGAACCATTTTAATAAGAACAATCCTAACCCAGATTGCTGGTTCTGTTACTGATGGTTGTTTGGTTGTGATGACCTCACCATTGGTTGGGATTTGCATAAATACTCCCAAGGCTTAAAATAAGTGCACTTGTCTAAGACTATTGCCTGAGAGGGGGCACCTGGCCCATCAAGACAGGTCATCCACAGAGACGTGAGCCTGTGGTGATTTGCCAATTGCCCTGTCACCATGAAATCACTAGTCAGTAGCCAGGGCTCCTTGCTCTGGAGGACTGGGAATGCAGAAGCCCACTGCAGAAGATGGCAGCATTTTCCTACTATGTTTCCATGTCAGGAAATGAGGGCTGAGGTCACTCTCAGAGGCAACCAGGAGTGCCCCAATTAATGGAGAATGAATGTGCAGACTGCAGCTACTGGTATTAATAAAAGAAAAGACTGAAACCTCAGGACAGTTGTAGTCCTAATTCCCACACCAAAGCTGGAAATGGAGGCAGTGTCAACACACCCATGAGGGAGCGTGTGCCCTTCTCTACATCATCCCTTGAATAACCTGTCATGTGACAGCTTATAGCCTGGCTGGGACGAAAGTGGACATGTTCAGTTCATTTTCTGGATAAAGCTGTCTACCTCAGCACTTACATTTTGTGGAATAATTAACAGAACATTCTCTTATGCCATTTTATCCTCCTCATTGCTGGGGTAAACCAGACAGACAGTTCATCCTTACAAATGAAGATGCTTCTTCCAGAAGCCTCCATGCTTCCTGATGCCACATCTAGGAATGACATCACACACACAGCTCCTGTGTTTGAGCAACATGTGCTAGACTTTTCTGGGTCTCTACAATAAACTTATTGATTTTTTAAAAAATGAGATAAAATGGGAAAATAATGAAAGCTGAAAAAAAATGCCACCTATCTGGAGAAATCCAATGCATACTCATATTTTGGCTGTTATCTCTTCTGCAGTCTGCTGGGTCAGTCTGGGTGATTGATGACATGATGGGAAGGACATATATGAGAAGTTAGTGCAAAAGCTTTTTTCCACACCTAGTGCTAAGCTACTGTGTGCTGGTTGTCAGGTGGTAGCTCTGCCTGGTGGGGCAGGGTAAGTTACTCTCTCGGTATATGGGGCAGGAGCTGTCTCCTGACAGAACACAGAGTGGGGTCTGTCCTGGAGGGCAGCACACTGCCTGATTCCCTTAGAGATGTGGGAAGAAAGGGAAGAAACTGGAGGTCTACCCCAAAGGCAGAACCCAAGTAGATTGAAGGGCAAGTGTGGCCATTGTGTAACTATGGGAATCACTGTGTGTGTGTGTGTGTGTGTGTGTGTGTGTGTGTGTGTGTGTGTGTGTGTTATTTTACTAAGAAGAGGAGTCACAACTTTCATGAAGTTTATATGGTTTCATGGCCAAGTTTTTAATTTTGCCAGTCTTAGGGAGTTATTGTAATAGAGCAAACAACTCCTAAAGGACTGCTCTGTGCAACAGTGAATAAGATACCTGAGCCCTAGTGAAACTTGACAGGAGGCTCACACCAAGAGGGTTATAATTAGGGAGGAGGATATTAACATGTGGCGTAGGAGAGAAGTTACCTCTGCTAGGTGGGAAAGGAAGCAAGCCAGTCCGAATGGCCATCTTGAATGCGGTCCTAAATCAGGAACAATTCAGATAGCGTGCAGGTAGGTAGATGGCTGTCATAGGCAGACGCCAGGGTGCAGAACACACGGAGCTGTGGAAGAGGATGGGACATACGGGACACCGCTGCACATACTAGGCATGGCCTTGGGACGTGAGGGGACTTGCCATACACACACCAGACACAACCTTGAGATGTGAGGAAACACTGCCACTGACACCAGACACAGACTTAGAAGAGCGAGGGAGAGCTGAAGTCAGATT
This sequence comes from Aselliscus stoliczkanus, assembly GCA_033961575.1. Lineage (NCBI taxonomy): Eukaryota > Metazoa > Chordata > Mammalia > Chiroptera > Hipposideridae > Aselliscus > Aselliscus stoliczkanus. Next base: position 32,711,437 of record CM066734.1, read on the forward strand.
TGCTGTTATCCTTCTCTCATTTTATTTGGACAAATAAGAACTAGGCAATTGCGGCTATCTTCCTAGATGAAGTTGACTGCTTGGATTTTCAGAGGTCACTTCGAGTAGCTTCAAGGTTCACAAGAATTGTGTTATTTCATACCATGTGACAAACAGGCAGGAAACCCACGGAATGTCCTCCCATCAGCTTTGTTGTCACGTGGGTGCTTGCCTGGATGTGGCCGACACTGTTGGAGGAGCCAGTGCTCTCTGTCAGGCCATCCTGTTCCTTGGAGGTGGCCTGAGGTCGTCCCACCCGGATTTTAAGCACTGGTGTTCTTTCCTGACATGACCCTAATTTTGCTTGTTCGGATTGTTCTAAGCCAGAGTAAATGTTCCCTGGAGGGGAAAGATGTAAAGCTTGTCACAGAGTCTGTGTCTGATTCATCGCCTGACCTTACAGTGCTTTGTGGAGTGCTGTGCACCCTATGGGTTCCCATAAATATTAATTGCATTGAATGGATTGGAATTTACACTTTGCTCATTTCACAAATAGGTTAAGTGAAGATTAACAACTTCACAGCAGTCCTAGCAGACTGAATTAAAGAATATCTGTGTGTATCTGTGATGTCTTGAATTGGCACAATAAAAGTGCCTCACTGGGGCCGGCCGAGTGGCGCGGTGGTTAGGCGCTGACTTGGGAAGCCAGCGGCCCTGGTTTAGTCCCACATATGAGGGCCAGTGACGCTGCCCTCAAAAAAAAAAAAGAAAAAAAGAAAAAAAAAAGTGCCTCACTGGAAAAATCTGTAGTTGGGGAAAATTGTTCTTTAGCTCACACCAACACTTACTTGCTGTGAACGTCAACACGATGGTCCTCATTTCCTGCTTAGCAGCAAGTGATCGCAAAACATTTTCTTAAAGATGTAACAATTTCTCTACATTATTTCCTAATTCATTTTTGACAATAAAAACGAGGTGAAAGCAGACATGACAATCCCACAAATTAGGTCTGTAAGGCTCTGCTATTTAAACAATCTGCTGGGTACGCTCTGAGTTCAGGGTTCACTGTGTAGAACACGTGACTATACGAGGTGCTGGCTCCCTTTCTTCTTACTTTGATTAATTCCTTTCCACAAATGAAGCAACAGATGAAATGCAGGTTACCCTGACTTTTGTGCATTGAACTTTTATAAGGACAATTTTCAATCTGGGGCTGTAAGAACGTCTCTGTCCCCCTGAAAAGAAACTGACTGGGCTTACAGAAATGTCACACATCGAAAAGTTTCAAAGATGCAGCATCAAGAACATTTTGTTTATTTTGAGAGCAGTGTCACTGACCTTCATATGTGGGACCCGAAACAGGGCCGCTGGCTTCTGAAGCTAATGCTTTACCACCGCGTCACTCGGCTCGCCCAAAAACATTTTAAAAATTTCATAATATTTCCTAATTATTCATGATTAAATTGCCTTTATCTGTCTTCTTCTTGGGTTTTTAAAATCAAAACTCTTCCTCATCAACACCCCTAATTTTCTAACTGTGTTATCCTTTGTCTTAATTAGATAATAGACATGCCTTGTGACAAGTGTTCTAGGGTCAATAAGAATTGGAAAAATGTATTATGTCTTCATGTTGTAGGTTTGTGACACATATCAATATATTAAAGTCTCTGAAAAGTTTGGCAGTAAAGAAAATGTGAAATTATTTTCCTAGCATTTGAGGAGAGAATACTTATCATGAAAAATGTACTATTTTGTGAAAATGCTATCAGCCAATTTTGGAAATGTGTTTTAGGTCCAAAAGACCTCTTCTCCCATACTCACTCATTCTTTTTTATGGAACACTAATTCAACTGCTCTCCTGAGTTCAATTGGAAAATGAATAGCTCAGATATTTTGAGATCAGATGAATTTTCCATGGCTAAATCCTATTTATCCATTTACACTCAAATTGGGTGTTTCCCCATAGGAGAGGTTACTTGGAGACATATTTTGACATTCTCAGTTTTTCCTCCTACCCCATAAACAGTTCTAAGCAGGAGGCATTGATTTGTAGTAGCACATCTTCTCAAATAAAATGTTGTTAACATCACTAAGGAATGCCTCATGAATAGAGACTTTGGATTTTGCTTCCCTACCCAGCTTGGAGAGAGAGGGTGCTTAGCTGTCAATATATTTAGTGATTAAGTCCCATAAAAAAATGGGATTTCAGTTTGGCCACTTCTGACACTTTTAGGAATTAAGTTGACCCTGGTCAAATTCCCCACAGTTTTCCTGATAAGTGAAATCAATTGAGAAGTATTGTACAATGGGAGAATTCTAAAAACTGTGCATATGCAGATATAGACGTAGATTGATAGATAGATGAGATAGATAGATAGATAGATAGATAGATAGATAGATAGATAGATATAAATGATTTATTTCATAAACAGAACAGAGCAGAAAGTTTTTGCATTTCCTTTTCAGAAGCCTTACGGAAATATAAAACAATATATATAAACATAACAATAATGTTTTAATATTAAAATATGATGGCATTGTAATTGGAAATTTGTATGGGTGTTTCTCCATCTCAGGTTGGAAGGATTTTTCCAGGTACAAGTCATGCGTATTCTACAATATGGCTTTAATTCTTTAATATTGTCATATTAAACATGAGGCATGTGGAAATGACCTTATTTCTGTATCTTTCTTGAGCTAACCCTGAGAGCATGGCTTTAGCACTCATTTTAGTTCTGACAAGTCAGCATTAGTTCAGGCTGTGGTTTTAGATGGGGACTGTTATTTCTGTCCACTCTTCTTGGATTCACTTGGCCATGGAAACATGGCATGTAACCAGCTTGTTTGAGAGGTTTATGAGTATTAAGAGGGTGACTTCTCTTTAAGTTGGTGTTTCACTCAATTCAAGAGATAATTATTGAGTTTTCCAAATGATGTTATGTGCTGGGAATAGCAGAAGTGAAAAGGAACTCTTGTTCTCAAGGAAATTCTGTCTAGTGGCAGTGGGTGAGGTGGGGTGCAGCTGTTATGATAGACAAACACCTCTCGCTGTGGTCAGAATAGAGCTGGTAGAGGAAGGCTGAGGGGAGGGCTGAAGAGGCCTGCAGGCAGTGACAGGCCCACTCAGGAGAATGACCCTCTCAGAACTGAATGTGAAAATGACCAGTCCCACGTTGTGAATTTTAGAGAAAGTAAGTTGTATGAAAGCAAAATTATAAGAAGACAATGTAATTAAATTGAGAGCAAATTACAAAAAAAAGAGAGAGATCACCAATATTCTAAAGATCCATCATCTAAATTAGGTGAGGATGATATTTGCAGAAGGTAATGCCCTTAGGAGTCACCCTGGCAGACCAAAGAACACAAGCTAATGTTTGTTTTTCTGGGGCTGAGAGTGGCTGTCGGGTTCTCTTTCTTCGGGACCAGTGTCTGAAGTAGGAACAGAGCCTTCAGCTTGGTCCCTGGAAGTGGGAGGTTATCCAGGCCCCTAGGAACCCCACCCGCTCCTCCTAGGTGAATGTTCTGGCCCTGTGTATGAAATGAAAGATTTGGGGAAGTCAAGTATGCCTCAGTTTTTTCAAGTGTAAAATGGGGGTGCTGTGCCTATTACCTTTGAGAGTATCCTGAGGATTCAATGCCTGCCACAGCTAAAGTTCTGGGGCTGTTCACTGCTCTCATTAGTAGCACTATGACCATGACACATAAGTATAATAAAAAGCAAGGAACATTATAGACATGGATATTTTGTCTTAAACATAACAGCAACTAAAACATAATGAATTTTCTGTGGATTCTACCATTGTGTGGGCCTTAGTGGGATTTGTTCTTGTGAGCTGACATCTCTATTACAATGGCATAACTTCAGGAAAAAGTTTTCTATATAGGGATAGGAAAGAAATGAATAAAAGAAAGAAAAAGGAGAGACAGGTCTGCTGTTGATTGAAAGCAACGTTTTTCACGTCAAGAAGGAAGTGTATCTAGGGAGCTCCATCCCGTCTTAGGAAGTGTATTAAATTCTCGATGAGCTTGCAGCATCTAAAACAATTTCAAATAAATGCCTATGGAAATCACCAGGCAGATACATGCCATGCTCCAGTCTGGCCAAAGGGAGCTGGCTTCAGCACATGGACACTAACACATCAGGAACAAGCTGTCTGGTTTCAAGAACAGGTATTCTAAGTGACATTGTGAGGCTGCCAAAGATTATGTGGTTGTTGTTTGCACAGTGGCTGTCAGGAAAACACGCGGGGTGGAAACCTCTGTTTCTTCTTGATACAAAGAGTACGGAGTGTATCAACAACTTATAAATGAATGACCCAGTTTTAATTTCAGACTATGGTATTTTTTACAGAGCCCGTGAGAAAAAGTCTGTAGTTAATGTGAAGAAAATACGCAGCAGGTTTAGGGATGTTCCTGACCCAGGGTCTTTTGCTCCATAGGTGTGAACCTGGTTCCCCTGGTAAGAAGACCCCGGAAACGTGTCAACCCCACCTATTTTTTATATACATCTGATATATGGAAATTCCCACCTGGATTCAGAGCCAGGTGAAGAGAAGGGGCCACTGTCAGCTCTCTGCCAGAACATGGTTTCCTCTTGGCTTTCTGAGTTGGCCCATGGAGGACGGCATTCTCTCCAGATGTTTGTGGTTTTGGGGAACAAATGCCATTGGGCCTTCAAGTGTACTTGAAAACCGACAGTATTAACGAAGATATTTGTGCTCATTCAGTCAGTCACCCAACACTCACTGACTGCCTACTCTCAGTCAGGTATTTGTATTCTGACCAATAAACAATTTCAAACAAAATACAAAAGAGGATGAAGTTTAATAAATAATGCATGTTAAATGATTGCACTCAACATGGTTTCTACAGTTATGGAGAGTGTTTTTCAAGGCTGATTTCATGACACGTGTGTAGGTAGCAGATGTCTTATGAGGAAAACTGGCATTTGAATTGTGATGAGCAGACATAGATGCTTTTAGAAGAAATCATTAATTTGGTTCAATCAGTTATTTCTGGTATAGGTAACCATTTACATACCCTTGAGGAATCTAAATCTGTAAGATATTTTATAAGCACTGAAAAAAATAATCAGAGATCAGAGAAAAGGCCCTGGCTCTATCATCCGTTAAGAATAATAATATTAAAACTTTTGGTGAATTGGACACAGAGCAAGGTGTCAGTGAAGCAGTTAAAGGGCCTTAATGATGATGTGATTTGTTTCTTAAATTTAGGAGGCTTTGAAATTTGGTTAAAGAATCAGAAACCTCCTTAGATACAGCGACCTCATTTTATGATTAATTCAAGTTTCTGGGAAGACCTCAGAAAATGGGAAACTACTCAGGCCATGATCTGAACCAGGAAGTGTTTTCTCAAAATCCTTAGCCATCCTTTCCCAAGGAAGACACAAATGGTAATAATGCTCTCCTTCTCATCTCCAAGTTATAGATGATATGAAAATTTCTCTCAAACTTTGGCCAGTTTTATTTGTAATAATGTCAATCCTTTGTGTCAAATATCCTACATAAAAGCAGGAACAACTTAGCAAAAAAACTTCTCTGTCATGTATCATCACCCCATAATATTCCTTAATTGAGACCATGGCTAAGAAAAATTCAAAATTGCCTGCAGCATTTACATGTATTAGTCAAAAAATAAGCTTCTGGTATTTTAGAGAGGAGGTGTTTATAGGGCAGACTACTAAGTACATAAAGATCCCAGAATTTTAATTAACATTTACTTGAAAAACCACTTAGTTATTAAGGTTGTTTCAGAGCCTTGCTTACAGTATCACCTTAAGACTCAGAGGGTGACTGTCTGAATTCCTGGTGAAGCAACTTCTGGTTCCAAAACCAGGAGGCAAGTTCCCCTTTGCCACATGCCTTTCCATATTGAATCCGACCGATGACCCCATGAAACAGTAGACACTGGCTCTCCGGCCAGGCCTCCTGGAGGATACGTCCCCTTTTCATAAACACGTTTTGGGTAAGTGGTCCCCCTGCTAGGCTCTGTCTGTGGGGTCGGCCCACGTGGCCAGGATGGAGCTGTTGTCAGTGATGTCTGAGCAGGACCCACAGGGAGACAGCCCCATGAAGCAGGCCTGGACCAGTCCCCTCCTCTTCTGAGAACTGGGACTTTAGAACATGGGGTAAGATGCTTGGAAACTTGTGAACAGAAGGTCGCATTGAGCTGGGACCCAGATTGGCCACTGCATGCCATTGAGTGGCACAGAGAAGCAGGAAGGGTGGTGGCTGTGGGCTGGGTGCAGACCCGGACCTGCAGCCCCCAGGCCCAGGCTCCACCCCCCACCCACCTGCTTCTTTTCTTTCCAGGATTGCCCTGCTAGCCTCTTATCAGCCTCCCACCTGCACCGCACCTGTGACTACCCAGCCACTGTGTTATACCTTGAAATCATGAAAAACCTTAAGAAGCAGTCTCTTTCTTTATGTTGATTCTATGGTCTTATTTTTACTTCTCAGGGATGACTGTACATAAAGAATTGGTCAAGTTGTAGGTGATCATCTGTACATGAGCCTAATTTAAATGTTTTCTAACAATTATTCCTTGTTTATATTAATTAGCTGATGTTTGACTTTTTGCCAGCTTAAAGAAATACTGTTTGTAGAAATAACAGAATGATTTTTACAGGAGTAATTTTTTTAAATTGGGATGTATTAGAATCAATAACTAAAATAATGTCCTTGTTCTTTTGTATGCTAAAAGGTTTGGGGTACATTATGTTGTACTTTCCTTTCTACCTCGCTCCTAATGCATGCTGTGGCCAGCGGCAATGTGCTGGCCCCTTCCATCCATTTTCCAGAAATATTTCTCTGTAATGATTGGGTACGTGAATAATGATTATGCATCACAACTGCTCCCTCTTGTTAGCCTTACAAGCATCCTGGGAGATGTGTGAGTCCAGAAATAGTGTTATCAATTATTTTCATGATTATTTGAACTCGTGATCTATTTCTCCAACAGAGTATCAACTGTCAAGTGCTGATTGTTACTGAGTGCTGTTGTCTCTTTCCTTAAAACGAGCTCACAAATATCCTTCTCTTCCTCCTCTCTTACATACAAATGGGAACACACCCCTGCAGAAAATAGGCCTTTGTTGTCAAACAGACCTATTTAATCAAGTATTTTTCACTTCTTTGGTTAAAATAAAAAAAAAAAGCATGGACATGTAAGGAAAAAATGGAACTAAAAGCCCTGGGATTGTATTGGTTGATTATCATAAATCAAGAAGCTTCTAAGACGTGTTTTCCTTCTGAAAGTTGAGAGACGGCTATTCTAAAGGATACGCATAGATCTTCCAGGCAGAATTCATATTTTGCCTGAAGTCCTAAATTGCAAATTGTATTGCAATGTAATGCCATCTACAGCATGAGAACATTTTGGAAATATCACAGAAAATCACAGGAAGCTGTGAGTTCCAACTAAATTACAATTGTAACTCTGCCACTATCTTTGAGAGAGCTTGTAACATTTTATTAAGTAGCCACTTAAATATATACGGGGCTAATGATGAACCTTTAAGCTCCAGATTCACATTCAAAGACGCAAAGTTTAAAATATTTTTAAATTATTTAATGTAACTGTTTTCAAGAACTGTACTATATGTCACAGGCACTATAGAAGCTATTTTCCACAATGAGTCATCTCGTAAGGCAAACTGAACTCTGCTGAGAACCAGTACTCAGCAGGGTCCCCACTGGGTGCCCACAGGAGCCCCGGGATCCGTGCTCAGTATCGTCCCATCCGGTGCCCACAGGAGCCCTGGGAACCAGGACTGGCTGTGGGAATGAGGGCTCCTGCAGAGGCTGAGAGAAGATGGGCAGGACACATGGGGAAGGCAGCCCCACCTGAGCTGGTTGCCCCCCAGAGTATACCAGGGTTAAGGGCTCCCTGTCATCAAACTTGACTTTTAAAGGGAAACTAGAAATTTAATTTTTCCCTGTAAAAATGGAAATTGCTGGCTTTATTTTGTGAAACACAGGATCCTGCTAAAGGAGGGCTACCTCTGGGTCTTAACTTGAACCCTGGCCTCCAGGCTGTGGTCTCTTAACTAGACATCTGAATAAAAATCCTAATAATAACAACATTTTAATTTTAAAATACAAATATAGTGCATAGTGATCATATTTGGAACAAACTTCATCTGAAACATCTTGTAAAGACATGTGGTCAAACTTTTTGACAAAGCGTTAACCCTGTCAAAAAAAGTTAATATGTCAGAATTACCAATTACTGACATGCAGATTTTGGTAAAAGCTTATGGAAAGCTAGATTTTTGGGTCAAGGAATTGGTATACTTTTAATTGAATCCTATCTCCAGGTTACTTTCTTACAGGGTTGTATAATAGTAATTCTCGCTCTTATTGTGTCAAGTATGAGAGTAACGTTTTGTCCACAACCTTGTCCCTACTGGAGATGTTATGACTTTTAGAAAAGTTTTGTGATTTCTTTCAGTGAAAAACAGTATCTAACAGCACTGACTTTATTTCTTATTCATTTGATAGTGGATTATCCCTGTGTTTTCATGTATCAGTCATTTTATTTTTCTCTTTTAGAAATTGTTAATATCTTTTTCCTATTGTGTTGTTTGTTCATATTTATTAGTTTAGAAAAAGCTTTGTTTAATCTTCTGCCTGTTTTATGTATTCTACATAATTCTTTTTAATGTGTTTCATTTGTCTTTAGTCATTTTTTTTCTGAGACAAATATCTGTATTTTCTCTAATGGATTTGGAAATTCTTATCTCATTCAAAAAGTAATTTTGAATTTTTCCCCTCTAATAGCCATAGGGATTTCTAATATAGGCTATTTTAGATCTAATAGATAATTTTGTGTTTTCCAATATTCATACCCATTGTTTCAAGTAATTTATTTTTATGATTATTTCATGGACATCAACAAAAGGAGTGTATGTTCTCTGGAGAGTTCAAGTCCTCTGTTCGCATCCCTTCTCTGTCCTCATTTTAGCTGAGTTAATTATTTTATTTTATTTTCCCTCCCCTTTCCTCCACTTTTTCCCCTCCCTTGCCTCCCCTCTTCTTACCTTATCTCTTCTTTGCCTCTTAAATTCTAGGGTCTCTCTTTTAATATAACCATGCATCCAATTCCCTTCATTATAATTATTACGCTTGTTATAAATCCCAAGCTTATTTAGCAACTTAACTATCCAACTGTACACAAAGTGTCACTGTCTTCCTTGTGTCCTTGGTTTACCTGGAGGGCATCTCTTCCCGGCAGGTCTGTGCCAGAGAGCCCGCCTCAGCAAGGCCTTTTGCCACTGGTCCCTCTGGCCGTGTCCTTGTCAGGTATCAACCTGCGTGCCTGTGCATGAGTGACGCCGTAGGCGCTGAGCTTCCTGAATCCTTGGATAATGATACAGCCACACATATGGAGTCTCTGACCGATTCATGAACATCAGAATCTGTATGGAATCTCGGATTGCAGCCCCGTTCTCTCACTGGCTTGCCTGTCTTGGTTGCTGTATTGCTCTAGAAAGGAAGCTAAGAGACAGTTAAATATATGCAGCTACACTGCCATTTTGGCTTATTTCTTTGTGAAACAGGAGCAATTGTGCAAACAGGGAGGGATCATGAGCTGTACACAGAACTCGAACCTTCTCAGCTGTGGGGGCCGCTGTGGCTGAGGGCTTCTTTTGAACAGAAATAATAACGAAAAACACAAATACACTGTCGGTGTCAGGCCCCGCACTGGGCACTTTACATATTTTGATCATATTGAGCCATTTCACCCCCAAAACAATCATACTACAGCTGAGTACTATTATGATCTCTGTTTTATAGATGAGAAATTGAGCACAGAAGAACTGCTTTCCCAAGGCTCAGGGGGGACCTAGGATTTGAACCCAAGCTGCCTGGCTCCTAGTAAAGCCATGCTGCCTCGCCCATCTCTCTGGCACATTGTCTGGGGTTCATCAAAAATATTGGAGGGCAAATAGATGTTTATTCCATGAGCTTCCAAGAGATCATCTAGTTAAATAGATTATCTCACCCATTGACTTGATGCTTTTTAAAAAGCAGTGTTTGAATAAATACATTTTCATGTAATCAGATTATTTTAGATGATAATAGCTAATACTAACTCCCACATACCTATACTAAGGTATTGTGCCTGCATTTCACATACATTATTTTCAATCCTCAGAGCGCACTCTAGGGAAGGTATTATGATCCTCATGGAGAGGGAACTGAAGCCCTGAAGTCCTCTTAAAACAGTGAGTTTCAGTGTCACCTGTCTTCACATAATGGGGCCATATGCAAAGCTTTGGAGATTATCTTACAGGAAGGGGACACTCTAAAGGAAGGGGCCCTCCTAAGCTCTAGGGAGTCCTGGGGTTCCCCTGAGGGCATTTGTGAAGCAGCTCAGGAAAAAAGAACAATAGAAGAAGAAAAAACAGCAAGGGCAAAAGAGGAGTACACTTGTGATTTTAGGATGCAGGCCATGGCAGTTAAGGCGGCCTCTGCGATTTCCCGCCAGAGCAGGAGACAGGGAGGATTGAGGCTGCGTGGAGCCTGCCTGCCCTCACCAGCAGGCGTGGGCCAGATGAGATCCGGCTGTCAGGAACACAGAGCGGGTATGGTGCACGTGTCTGTAGTAATTGCCATCACAGGGACAGCGGCGCTATGGCCCCCCAGGTTCCTCTTTCTGTCCAACAATGCATTAAAAAATGAATCACGCACACCTTGGTAGCACGTTGTCAGGATAATGATAAGCTTTATAAAAATCACTCAGTGTGACTCTGGGTCAGCTACATGGACCGCTATACATTTCACCAAGGAGGAAAAATGTCCTTGTGACACCTCATTGTGGGGAGATGGATGAGAGGGACAGTCCTGCTTTCTGCAGAAGGACGCATTTCCTGAAAGCAGGAACTCCACCTAATGTGGCAATACCTTCCATTTTATTTACAGCTTCAACACACCTCTAATTTCTCCTTTGATTATATAATGTGGCCCCCATTATACATATCATTGAATAGCTTTTTTGGGAGGAGGGTGCTTTAAGCCATAAAAATTTGCCTAGATCATTTAATTAAATAGCTCATTTTCAAAATGAGCCCTAACAATAATATTGTTTTGAATCTTGTGACTTGGCGGGTGGGGCGGGGTGGGGAAAGCTGTGGAGATATTCAGGAAAATTAGAGGAAAATATTTAGATTACATATATATAGAAACCATATGCAGGAGTTCGGTATTTGGTAATTTCAGAATAGTTTTGCCATTCTTATTCTAAATCCAACTAGAATTGCAAACATGAATTTCTGTGCCAGTCAAATGAGTGGTGAAGGAAGATAGCTCTATCAGCAATGTTCTTTCCTAATTGGAAAATCACATTCTTATCCATCGAAACTCTGAACAAAGACATCAATCACATTTCCCAGGGACCAGGAATACAATGCACACAACAGGACAAATGGACAAGAGGTATTTATAATTACAAATGATACACATGGTGGATATTATGTAAATGAGCATAGGAAGTGCTGTATTGGGATATTATCCGAATGGTTTCTGATAACTAACGTTTGCATTTGGGTGTCTCCAACAATGAGGCCAAGTCCTGGAAGTGTCCGCATATTGATGACTCTCTTCTGGACCTCACAGGATCCACTGTCAAATGCATTCCTTTGGCCTTATTTCTTATTGAGCACTGTCTGCTGAGCTGGGTGCTGTTGTGGGAGCAGAGAACAAAAGTGACAGGTTGAATTATAATGCTCTGCCACAGCGGGATATGTGAGAACTCACTGTAATTCCAGGAAAATGAGATAAATACTAGCCTATAGAGGTGAAGGGAAAGAGGTGTGATTAAATCTGACGAGAATGCATGTGAAGATTTGGGGTAGGAAGTGGTAATTGATCTGAGCCCTTTCTTAATTAGTTCCTCTCTGTAGCCAGTTGCCCAGGAAATATCCTAGGGTTTTTGCTGAAGCTTTGCTTTCTCTTATTGGTCGCTGGCATGCATGCATGCGCGCGCACTCACACACACACACACACACACACACACAAACACACTGCATGCTGGTGTGTCACTCCAGCTGCCCTCTCAGCAGTGCCTGGTTCTCTCCTGTCCCCTTCACCCCGCTTGCAGTCCAGTCTCCACATAGCCTCCCGGGCTGGTACAGTGGGCTTCATCAATCTTACACACGTCTGACCCCTGCCTTCAGGATGTGACCCTGGAAATGTAAAACTGACCTTATCACTTCCCAACTGGAGGCCTTCAATGACTCCCCATTACTTGCAGAATAAAAATCAAGCCCCTCTTTACTGCTCAGTCCTTACCCTGAATATAGCTGATACTCGTGTGTGTAGATGTGTATGTGTGGGCATGTGAGCACAGGTGTGTGTGTGTGTGTGTGCGCGCGCGCACACGCACGCGCGCACCGTCTACTGCATCCTGCATCTTGTAACCCTTTCTTAGCCTCTGACCTAAAGTTAGTCTTCTTCAAGGAGGAAATTATATAGACAGTGGCATGTCACCATAGGGAGTCAGGAAGCCATGGGCCACCAGATAACATGAGAGGATAGAAGGATGGGGGGTGGGAAATGGTTTAAAAAGGGGCAGGCAAAGAACTCAGTGTCCCTTGGTTTGTGGCTTCTGTCCGGCCAACCTTCCCCAGCATGTCATTGTGTGCCCCGTGGCTCCCGAATGATGATGCTGGGGCTTTGGGGAAAGGGCAGAAAACATACACGCCACAGCCCATCCTGTTCTCAAAAGATAGTCTCTCCTCATTGTGATCCCTGAACATCAAGTGTGCTTTCATGTAACAGAGTGGCCCGGAGATTAGCTGCCTCTCTTGCGAGTCTTTGATGACGAGGGTGCTTTGGCTCAGAACAGCCTGGAAAGGATTAGGAATCACAGTCCTCTCCTGCCAGGGTCCCTAATTTCACGCTGCCTGGGCTTTTGCTGGATGCCTTCCTTCTTCTGCACACTAATTGCCTAGCTCTTAATAATTGATCTCTTAAGGAGGTGCTGGGTGAATTAACTGGCCAACTCTCACCAAAGGATGTGGCCCTCACAGGCAAGGCCATAGAAAATGGGGTTTTTAGTTAGCATTAGATGCATTTGCATCACAACTTAATTTGTGCTGCTTTCTAGCCTTTATGTTTCCACCACGTTAGTTGTCTCATTTATATAACTGTCTTGATGTGTAGGCAGAAGCAAGATGCAGTCTGAGTGGGTGGCATGACGTAAGGAGGAGAAGTCTGGTCACCCAAATTGGCCACCCTGCATCCTGTCACATTTTTCCATTAAGGCATCTTGCTTTTTGGAACTTCAGTTTTTCTTTTTTAATCAAAAGTCCACTTTTAGCACACAAATCACTCGAGGGTTCAGTTTACCCACTAACACTTGATTCTGCTAGTATTTTACTTCCCAGCAGAGGTGAGTATGGCAGCCAGCTGAGAGCCGGAAGAGGTGAGGAATGGAGGGGATATTAGTACCCACCAATGCCCAGTTCTTTCCAACACCGACTTCCTGGGCATCCTGTAGTTAGGCACCACCCTGAGATTAATTCTGGACAGTGTGACAAGCAGAAGGGTACAGAATGAACCCTCTACCTCCGACTGCCCAATGGCAGCCAGGAGGTGAAGCCTCCATCAGCCTGGGGCTGAAGCCCTGGGTGGCGTGGAGCACAGCTCTCCCCACCTCGGACTCCCGCTGGAGATGCCATGAACAGGAAATAACCTTCCATGCAAATCACTGGCAGTCAGGTTTAATTCGTTTGTAATACATTTCTAATACATAACCCAGCAATCCTGAATGATAATAGTAATATGGGGGTAAGGATCCTACCGCAAAAAATACCCAAAGAAGGGAGATGATTTTGTCTGTATTATTTACTACACCATCTAGGAATAGCCCCGCAGATCTTAGTCTCATGTCACCACCAGTAACTGCAAGACCTCGGCATCAGCACCCCCTCTGACCACTGCGTCTATCCTCCTTGCTTGCTTTATCTAACGGGCTGATTCCAAAACTCCCCTGGTTCCATCCATCGCCGTGCACCATCCCTCGCAGAGCTCCCATTTCCCTCCCTTCTTTACCCTGCTGCCACCAACATCACATCTGTGCACCCACCCTCACCTTCAGCTGACGAGCCTGGAGAAAAATGCTCCCAGGTTTCGTTAAAATCCAAGGTGTGGACCCCAAGCGGCCCTCAGCTCCCAGTGCCACATGCCGAGCCCAGACACTTTCCCCGCTTTCCCAAACGACTGCTCTCTTCTCCTGTTTCCACACCCCCTCTTTTCAGCCCATAGCCTTGCTCCTGGGAAAACAGACAACAATCAGAAGTTCCCCAAGCTCCGGGCATCAGGCCTCCCTGTCCCTGTATCTCAGCCCCTAATCTCTGACTGCCCGTTGTGATTGGCTGAAGCGTCCAGCCGGGATCTGGGGCGGCCCCTCCACGGGCGCAAGGACCCCTCCGCTCCTGCCTCCCCAGGCGCAGAGCGCAGCCTTCTCTGCCCCGGGTTGTCTCATCTGATTTCCATGCGTCAGAAATCTGTCACTTCCTATTCTTTGTGGGCCCTCCTCCCCTTGTTAGTGCTGCTATGAATCTATTCAGTTTCGATCATGTGTGATATTCAGATATGAGAATGTAAATGAACTTGGACCAGAGTCTTGGGCCATTTTATCCAGCACTGGTGGACACTGCGTGATTTCTCATTTTTTGGAGACTATAAAAAATGCTTCAATAAAGACATTTCTTTCTTTTTTTTCCTTTTCTTTTCTGCCTTCCTTTCTTTTTTTTTCTTTTTTTTCTTTTTTAAATAAAGACATTTGTGAAGAGGCACATTTCCCTTAGATAGATCCATCAGCATAGAACTGCATGGCAAAAACACACAGTAACCAAATGTTCACAGATGTTGCCAAAGTGCCCTTCACAAAAACTTGAGGGAGATATCCTCTCCCTGTTTTTTCCATTTCTATCTCACCGTAACGTATTAGGCTTGAGAATTTCTGACACTATGATAAGCCAAAGATTTCGTTTTATTTTGCATCCCCCTTAGCATTAGTGAAACTGATCATCTTTCATGTGTTTCTGGCCCATTTGCATTTCTTCTTCTAATTGCCTCTTTATAGCCTTTGACTATGTTTCTTTTTTTTGCCCCTTTTCCTTTTGTTTTGTGGGAGCTCTTTAAATCTTCTGATTATTGACACTTTTTATATGGGTTTGCTGCAAATACCCCCTTCCTATTCTGCGTTGCTTGCCTCATCTTTTTTTTTTTTAATTGTTAGTGGAAATTTAGCATCTCAGTGTGGTTTCTAAAGGGTGGACACACACACACACACACACACACACACACACACACACACACACTGCCATAGATACAAACTTCAGGGCCAGAAATAGGGGCCAGGAATATCTGCCACAGTCCCTGACTTCTCAGTGTCCCTTCTGGGGGCACAGAGGAAAACATAAGTCTGGTTTCCTTTCTTATTCTCTTTTCCCAGGGGTTGAGATTAGGTTTCTATGACTGTTCTAAAGTGACTGGACTTTTCTATCTTCTGGAATCTGTCAGAGGTTGAAGCAGCACCAGACATTCAGGTCTTGCCATCCCCCAGCAGCCAGTGCACAGACTCATGGGAGAAGGAAGTGGTGGTGATCCTTGAGGCAGCAACTGCTGGAGGAGTAGAGAAAGAGGAGGATACCTCTGCATCTTAGGGAGGGGAGGGTGGCAGGGCTTCAGCATGAGGCCTGAAATCTGGGGGGCAGCACAAGACCCTTGGGATAATCCAAACTGAGTGAGACTGTGCTTTCTTTGAGAAGACAGAATATTGAAATAGTCTACTGTCCAGTCCCACCTAGGGTTAGGTTCCACTGAAAGTACATCTGAGGGGGGACATACTGTTTCATAAAGGTATATGAATGCTACTATTAACTTTCAGTGTTATTCTGACACAGCTCCTCAGCCATACAGACAATGTAGCAGGTTCCCCCCCCCCGCCCCCCGCCGTAGATTTAGCCTGCAGTAATCATCACTTCTTAACTACCCTGGACAGAACAAAACCTGAAAAGTAATTTACTTTAAGAATATAATCACTTATTGATTACTCTTTTTCTCAAGGAGATAGAATCAGTGTGTAAGCTTTTACCCAAGAAAGTCCATACGTTTTTATGCTGCCATATTTAGTTCCAATCCATTCAAACTCTCCTTATAAAACTAGCATTTGAGACATTGTGTTGTGGATAATCATTATTTTTAAAAAAGGATTCATCATATGGCTTATGTGAAAAATTCACAGTAGGCAGACAATATTTAATAAGGAAATCAATAATGTTCATTTCAGGGGAAAAATGAGGTATAGAATATAGCTGGAGAAGATAATAAAACAAGATCAAATACTAAATTTCAGACCTGATGAGCCATTAGGGATAATGCAATTCACAGCATCACCCGAGTACAGTGTATTAGGCAGCTGACATCACACACCGCTGTGTAAATGCAAATTCAGCCTCATTTGTCATATGATTACAGCACAAGGGAAAGAAGCCACCTGTGCTACTTTAGTGAAGTGCACTGAGGAAAGGAGTTCCCTCCGCTCAGGAGAGGTGCTGGTAAGTGTATTCCCAATGTACAGAAAGGTGAACTGGCTAAGACTAGAGGCATACTGCCCACAAGGTCCTCCTCGTAATATCGCTGATAAAATCCAAGCAAAACCTTTAAAAGTAGGAGGAACCTGAGATGTCCTCCTTTCCCTGCAAAGCTGCCATCTAGGTACTGCCGATGGGTGACCTTCCTGCTGCTTCTAAATGTTGCTGGAAAGCTGGTAGTCTCAAAATGCTCCGTGTTTGTATGGGTCTAACTAATTTTTCATAGCTCCCACTAATTAATACCAGTGTTACTATCTTCTGGCATTGCTTAGAATATGTATATTCTTTTTTCTATAAAACACACTTGCAAATATTTGGAGGCAGCTCTCTTGCCTCTGACTTGGATCTCTCAACATAATCTCTCAAATAATCGAGGCTATAAATATCAAATACAGAAAAAAAATGGTCATCTGAGGGACTCATGGAGCATAGTATTTGAAATCAATGCTGTTTTAGAATAAGGTACATAGAGAACATATGGCTTCTATGGACACTGAATATATTTCACACTACCTCTGGGGTAGCCAAGGTGAGTAAAGATGTTCTATTCCAGCTACTTTAGCGAATTCCAGCCCCACAGGTTATGATCCTCCAGGAAATCAGAGCTGGCTATACTTAAAAGCAAGAACACAATAAAGAAACCGGAATCATTTGCCCGCATGGCAGCCAATGCCAGATTTTGAGGCCACTGAAAATTGTAATTACCATTCCTAGTCCAAATCTGGGTTTCCCAGCCCTGGGTGAGAGTCGGCCTCTCCTGGACCACCCTAATTCCCCTACTCATGTCTGGTTGTCAACCGGAGCCCATTGGGTCAAGTCTGACTGCCTGGCATCTTTAAAGCTGCCCAGATTATTCTCAAGTGTAGGCATGGTTGAGAATCGGTATTCTGTACCAAGTAAACATCAAGTTCTTTCTCTTGAAAATACCCAGTATTCTCCAAAAAAACTCTGCACTGTAAACACCTAACTGAAAAGAAAAGAAAAGAAAAAACAAAAGGACAGATAAGGTTGACTCACTGGAGTTCTTTCTACCCACAGCAGGATTTCTAGGTGATCTCTGCTTTTCTGTCTTGGAGGCTATCTATAAGTTTTGGCTGTGTTTTATTGGTAACATAGCTGCTCTGCCATAGAGATGTTTGGTTGCTTCTGGGTAATTGAACTTTCCATAAGAATTTTAATTGCCTAACCTCATCTAGTGGATGTATTTTGTTATATACTATTCAAAATTAAATTGCCAAGCGAATCCAGTCATATTTACTGTCTTAGAATCAGTAGAATTTACCTCCACTGCTTTGTTTTAGGCAATAAAAATACAGATTTTGGTTTTCATTCTTTTTCTGTTGCCCTTTTGCCTCCTTCGTGCAGGAACATGGGTACCTTAAAGTGTTTTCAGCCAAGCTTTATTTAATGATTTCCACAGGGCATAGCTTCACACTGGATATAACCTTGGGAAACACCTGGCTGAGCACACATCAGAGTCTCCGGCTGCACCCTGCTCCTCCCTCTGGCTAGTGTCAGTTCTAATCAAAGTGGACTTGTAGCCATGTTTGGGTCTGCAGGGCTCCTGAGAAAACTTCTGAGAGTGGCTCTGTTTAGCCTTGGAGACATGCACAGGAGAAGCATCCCTGCTTCTCTTGTTTTAAAGCAGGCCAACATGTGTGTTTGCTCTAAATAATTCTGTCCTTGAAATGCCAAAGGCGAAGCTGTTTCAGTCAACTGGTCTTGATTCTGGCAAATACAATAACGTTGATAATAGTAAGAGTCACAGTAGCAGTGAGTATTTATTGAGTGGTTACAATAGGCGGGCACTAAAGCAATGTCCCCATCCTTCAAGAATCTCATAGTCTATTAAACATATAAAAGCTATTAGGACCTACCCAGCAAATGAAGTGATAGACATTTCTGGGCATGTTAGGAAAATACCTAGTCTACACTAACATCACAGGGAAAAAAATCTGTATTGGTCAAAATGAAGGGAAAAAGACCAAAAGCACATGAAGGAGATGGTATACATTGTGTAACGATACCATGGTTACTGGGTTCTGGGATAGTGTGAAATGGCACAGGGTCTTTCAAGGTAGAACATAGGGAGAAACTTCTTTCCTTTGTGTTTCCAGGGAAAACTACGTTTTTGTTATCTCCATGCCAACAGACTCTTAAGGCATAGTGCCTCGGCAGCTCGGAATCTCCAAATGCCTTCTTATTGTGTTTACTGCAAGCTAACTTCATATTTGAAAAAGTTAAAAGACTTTTTCATGAAAAAGTAATGTTTGGGCAGATCTAAGAAACCCTTAACACCTCTTGTGCATCAGGATAGGACTGACTGGTTCATTTCCTAAGAGACGTGTATGAACAGACATCAGGAGCCCTCAGCCCACATAATGGACTGATGTATATTCAGACATCTAAGGTCACTCATATGTAAGATCTGGTTTCGTGTTTGTATGCAATTCTCTGTTCTTAAGCAGGGGGTGTCAGCAATATTATTCAGGAAAGAGCTGGATGGCAAATATTTTAGGCTTTAAAGGCCAAGGGGCAAAAGCTTGGGTGCTATGAAGGAACACAATAAACTCTTTAAAATTGTAAAATAGAAAAAAACCTTTTTAGCTTGCATGCCTCACAAAAACAGGCAGCAGGTTGGATTTGGCCCTTTGTCCAAGCCTAAATGCTACCTCTCTAGATTATTATAATGCACATTATTTATAGTGATACAGTGTTCTTATAAGTATCAGTTTTAAAATATCAATAACAATTTAAAACAATGCACTATATTTAATAGCAATGGTTTTAGAGACTATTTAAGAGACATTAATCTCTCCCTGTTGGTAGAAAATATATTTTGAGTATCTTCCCTAAACATATCATTCATTCTTATAAAATATTTATAAAATAGGTGCAATGATGGGCAGTGTGTCTGTATTATTACAGGTTTTAGCATTGCTCTTGTATTACGCACAGAGAATATTTGAAATTGAGAGACTGTGAACAAGAAGGGTTTGCTGCATTCAACAAAGCGTCAAAATCAATTAACAGCCCTCAACCCTGTTGCCTGTGTTGGTAACACCTCAGCAAAGCCACAGTGACCAGCTGAATCAGCTTGAAGGTTAAAAATTCTGCCTCTCCAGATGCCAGCATCTTTTAAAAGAGCTAACCTTGTGCATACTGGGAAAAATATATCTTCTCTCCTTCAGAAGGAGAGAGAAGCTGTAGAATTTTATTTTTCTCTTATGCTTGTAAGTGTGTGTGTGTGTGTGTGTGTGTATGTGTGAAATCATACAAGGGTATCAGGAGCAAATACCTGAAATTAAAGATGGAAGGCCGTAGAGTGTACATGATGGGAGGCTCTGTCATAATCTCTCTTGAAGTTCTTTGCTTCTCCTTTTATGCAAATAGTGTGCAATCTTTCAGCTATTTGTCCGCATGGGAGGTTCTCATTGTTATGGAGATGATGCTTTACCCTACCTGTCTTTCCATCAGTGTAGCTGAAGCTAATTCTGGGCACTGATGTAAGATTATTATCAGACTGAGCACTTATCTGACAAAATTTATGGTGATGAGTCTGGTACACACTGGATATACCAGTGCTCCCTGATCATAAGTTTTTATGGCATTCCTATTAGGTGGTGACAGCTGTCAAAAATGCGGTTGTTATCGTCTTATTTACTTCTGGCATTTGAAGGTCACTTATAGTTTTAATTAAATTTTTCCTTTGTCAACTCAGAAATACCACTCAATTTAGCTCTCAATCGTTCCTGAAGCTGCGCGGCATTCCAGGAGCAGATTATTCCAAGATTTCATCACCAAACTAGATATTGCATTAGAAATGATCATAGAAAGGTGTCATTATGTTGAGAAACAGATTAGTCTGCCTCATCAGCTAGACCTGGCATCTGAGTGGAAGACACACCCTCCGTTATTCCCTGTGGTACTCCTTTACTTACTCTGTGTTCTCCCAGGTCACTATGTGTACCATGTCCTCCCCTGCTTCTGGGCAATCCCAGCTGAGGTGACACCTCTGCATCAGGAGGGGACTCTTCTTCCTCATTTCCAATACATTCTTCCTTCTGCACTGGCCGAGAATGTTGATAAACACTGAGAAGTTCAAGTTTAGGAAGCAAATTAAAACCTGGAGATTATGACTTTCTTGGGGCCAGGGAATTTGGACGTTGTGGTTTACGGTGGCCAACATTTTATGTAGTGACTGGTTCCCAGTAGTGGTGTGGGGCTGTAGGTGTTGGTCAATGAGAATGCTTGCCTTGGACAATGTTGTTGTTTAAGGCAATGCCGACCATATGTGAGTGACTCTTGGTAGCCTTGGGCCAAAGTGGGGATGCAGCTGTCAGTGGCTATGTTGCATTTCACAGACTCATCTTTCCCTAGGCAGAGTGACTGAGCCAAACGTTTGACCATAGGGGGGAAGTTCTTTACAACAATAGGGCTTTTAGATTTCAAGGATGAAACAGCATTTGCTTGTTTTAAATTGCAAGACGACTGCAATTTCCCTGTAATTCTCAGTGTTAGTAAGTTTCGCTTTTAATGGTTAAAGCCAGGTCTACCTGGTTAGTAACAGATTGGCTGTCACAAATGCGATTCTGAATTCAGAACCAAGGAAAGGTGTGTGGAAGGTGTAGTGTTAAATTCAGGTGCTTTTAAGAGTCTCTACTTATCATGTGGTTCCCATTTGAGGCTGGATTATTCAATTACAGAGGAAGTAGAATGTTACCCTAGAAACAAGGCTTGCTAGGACTGGGAAATTTCTAGTCAGAGGCAGTGAAGCCCACAATAGAACAATTCTTGCTTATAGGGAGTGGAGATACTGTGTTACTAGACAGAGCCCATTATCAATGCATATATGGATTTCCCGACCAGACATGATTTTCATAACATCATAATTACCTTTTTGTAGCACATTTCTAATTTATTTTATGTGACAGCTCATAGACTTCAGACTAACTCTTTCCTGGGTAGCCAAAATCGAAATGATTTTGCTTTATCTTCATTCTTTCTGTGATATACACAAAAATAAAATGAGAAGGGAATCAAAATATGTCACTATAAAAAAATCAACTAAACACAAAGGATGGTAGTAATGGAGAAAATGAAGGACAAAAAGCTTACATGACATATAGAAAACAAATAACAAAATTTCATAAGTAAGTCCTTCCCTATTAGTAATTACTTTAAATATAAATATATTAAACTCCCCATTTAAAAAGACATAGGTTGGCAGAATGAATACAAAAAAAAAAAAGGGCCCGCCGAGCGGCGCATTGGTTAAGAGCTGGTTTTGGGATGCCAGCAGCCCCTGTTCGGATCCCACATATGAGGGCCGGTGACATTGCCCTCTACAGCTAACAACAGCTCCACCTGGAGCTGGGCTGTGCGAGCCCTGGCGACGGTGTAGGCTGCAGCGCCTGCTGCAGTGGGTTGCTGTGGGCTACAGTGAGTGGCCGGCAGCCAGCGTAGTGGCTGGCAGTCAGCATGAGCTGCCAATAGCCACGGTGAGCGACCATCCAGAGGCCGGTGACTGAGCTGCCTCATCCGGGAAGAGCGCAATGACGATACCAACATGGGCCAGTGAAGCAACGTCCTCCGCAACTAGACTGAAGAACGAAAGGACAGCAACTTGTCTGTTCCCCTTCCCCGGTTCCCCAATGCTGTTCCCCTCCCCCAATTCCCCAATAAAAAAATCTTTAAAAAAAAACAAACAGAAAAAAAAACAGGATCCAATAATGCTGCCTACAAAGACTCACTCTAGATCTAAGAATACACATAGTTTAAAAGTGAAAGAATAAAAATGATATTCTATGCAAATAGTAACCAAAAAAACCAGCGGTGGCTATACTAATATCAGGCAACATAGATTTTAAGTCAAAATTGTTACAAAAAACAAAGAAGGATATTACAAAATGATAAAAGGGTCAATTCAACAAAAGATATAATTACATAAACATATATGCACAAAACATCAGAGTTCCAAAATGTGTGAAGTACATAATGACGTTATTGAAAGGAGAAATAGACAGCTCTACAACAATTATAAGAGACTTTAATATGCCATGTTCAATAATGGTAAAACAAGTAGACAGAAGATCAGTAAGGGAACAGAACTTGAACAAGACTGTAGACTACTTGGACTTAACAAACATATACAGAACACTCTGCACAGAATACATATTTTTTTCGAGTATACAGGAAACATTTTCCAGGATAGATCTTATGTTAGACCACAAAACATGTTTTAACAATTTGTTTAAGGTTTCAAGTCATATAATGTACCTGTTTGATCATTGTGGTATAAAACTAGACATCAACAGAAGATGGAAAACTGGGGGGAAAATTTAAATGTATAAATTAAACAACACACTTGTAAAGAAAAATGGGTTGAAGAAGAAATCTCAAGAAAATATATAGACAGTATCTTAAGATGAATAAAAATGAAAACCAAAATGTATGAACTGTAAGGAGAGCAGTGCCACAAAGAAAATTTTTAGCTGTTAATTCTTACATTCAAAAGAAGAAAGGTCTCAAATCAACAACGTAACTGTATGGTTTAAGGAAGTAGAGAAAGAAGAACAAACTAAACCCAAAGCTGAAAAAGGAAGGAAATAATAAAAAGTAGAGCAGAAGTAAATAAAACAGAATAGAGAAAAAAAGAAAAAAAAAATCAATGAATCCAAGAGTTGGCTCTTGAAAAAGATCAACAGATTTGATAAATCTTTAGCAAGTTTGATTAAGGGAAAATAAAAAGAAAAGACTCAATAATCATAGTTAAAAATTAAAGAGTAGACATTAGTACTGATTTTGCAGAAATAATAGTATTTTTAAAAAGTATTATAAACAACTGAATATTAACAAATTAACAAATAGTATAACCTAGATGAAATGGACAAATTATAGAAACATACATGCCAGGACTGACTTGTGAAGAAATAGAATATATGACTAGCCCCTTAAATTGTAAGGATATTGGCTCCATAATCAAAAACCTTCTGATTAAGAAAACCCTAGGGCTAGATGGTTTCACTGATGAATTCTACCAAAATTTAAAGAGGAATTAAAACCAATCTTCCTAAAACTCTTCCAAAATATTGAGGAGGAGGTAACATTTCCCTACTTGTTCTCTGAAGCCAGTATTACCCAGATATCAAATCAGACAAAGACATTACAATAATGCAAATAGGGCCGGCCAAGTGGCGTGGTGGTTGCACGCTGGCTTGGGAAGCCAGCAGCCCCGGTTTGGATCCCACATATGAGGGTCAGTGACACTGCCCTCCAAAAAAAAAAAAAAAAAATATATATATATATATATATATATATATATATATATATATATATATAAAATACAATAATGCAAATAAAGAACACAAAAAGCTACAGATCAATATCCCTTATCCCTTATGAATATTAATGCAAAAATCCTCAACAAAATACTAGCAAATGGATTTCAACTGTATATATACCATGACTAACTGGGATTTATTCCTGGAATACAAGGATGGTTCAACATATCAAAATAAATCAACTTAATATACCACGTTAACAGAATGAGAAAAAACACACATTATAATCTCAATTGATGAAGAAACCTAATTTGACAAAATTCAACACGCTTTCATGATAAAAACTCTCAACAAATTGGGAATAGGAGGAAACTATCTCTCCATAATAAAGATTGTGTATTGACAACCCACAGCAAACATCATACCCAATGGTGAAAGACAAAGCTTTTCCTCTAAGATCAGGCAGAAGAGAAGGAAGCCTATTTTTACCACTTCCATTCAACATAGTACTGGAAGTCCTAGCTAGTGCAATTAGGCAAGAAAAAAAAGGAAAGCATCAATCTCAGAAAAGAAGGAAAATGATTTCTTTTTGCAAATGCAAAGGATATTATCTTATGAAGAAAAAACCCTAAAGATTAAAGACAAAAAACACCCTGTTAGAACTAATAAATGAATCCAGTATATTTATTTGCAGGATACAAAATCACCATGGAAAAATCAGTTTTCTGGGTGGTGAGCACACAATGTGATATATAGATGATGTATTACAGAATTGTACACTTGAAACCATGTAACTTCACTAACAATTGTCACCCCAATAAACTTTCTATACAATAACAATGAACAATTTAAGAAGGGAATTAAGAAAATAATTTTATATACAACAGCATTTCCAGAATGAGATACCACTTTTTTCCCACTAGTTCAGCTGTTGCTCAAATCAAACAGAAAATAACAAGTGTTGAGGAAAATGTGGAGAAACGGAACTTGTGTGCCTTGCTGCAAGGTAAAACAGTGCTGCTGCTGTGAGCAATGATACGGCGGTTCCACAAAAAACTAAGCATAGAATTTCCATATCGTCAAGCAATTCCATTTCAGGGCTTATACTCAAAAGAATTAAAAGCAGGGACTCAAACAGAAATTTGGCGATGTTTTTCTAATGGGTAGAGAGTTTCAATTTGGAAAGATGAAAAGGTGGGCTAGAGTAGGGGATGAATGGTTCCTGTACTGTTGTCACAAGGCTAGCTGGTGACTGTTCCCACTGTGGGTGCAGAGGTCAGCTCAGGGATGGGGGTGTGGAGAGGGGAGATGGAGTGGGAGGGTCTTCCTTCTTCATGGGGCATATGGGTGGCATGAATTCAGGGGAACTCCTGAGGAGTAGCTTCTCCATAAGGTGACAATCCTGCAGTTGAAGCCTCCTCTTCTTAGGCTTAGGTTACCATGGCAGGCACCTAAACCCCCCAGGCCTATTTTACATGAAATATGTTTCGCGCCAAATGTGAAACCGACTTTCTGAACAAACACACAGCATTCTCTTTTGTATTTATTTACCTCAAGTGTACATTGGAAACGTTAAAAAAAAATCGATTCTGTCAACCTGTGTATCAACTATCCGCTTCATCTTCATCTCGTGGAGTCTGAAAATAAACGACATCGGAGCTATTAATGGGAAAAAAGTGTAGCCCAACAACTTCTACTTTAAATAGAAAATAAACCCACGTTAGGAAGGGAATAAACTGGGTGGGGAGGGGCTTCCGGGAGAGCCCACCGGCCGCTCTGCGAACGGGCCGCACTTTGCCTTCCGGCAACACCAGCTCCTGCATGCCCGCGTGTACTCGGGAAACCACCTTCCCTAAATTATTTGACACCGGAATTCTGCAGTCAGTGAGCCTCCGTGTCCGGAAGCCTCAGGCCGCGCTTCCGCGTGCTGCCCCCAGCCTGCTGCTCTCTCTGGCGGGCTCAGCAGTCCCACTGGCACCGCGCAGCCTTTTTCCTTCTGTGTGGCAGGCTCTGCTTCAGCGCTTAAATCAATCTGTCCAATTCTGCTTATATTTAAATATTTGTTTCTCTGACAGGCATTCATGCAGACACAGTCCTCTCTCTGAATACGTGCTAACCTCAGGAGCTCAGATTTGAAACAAAACAACCAAAATCATTTGTTTAAAATGTAACATGTATGTGAGCCCCACCCCACACATGCATAGACACACGTGCACACATACGTATACATGAAACTAAATGTACAAGCAAAATGGCAACTCTCCTTTTTGCAACACAGTACAGTTCTCCTAACTGTTAATTTCCCTAATACCGACTCACCTGGGAGGCAGAGGTGATGGACAACCCTGAGTTATGTTGTACTGTGTAGACAGGGAAAGTGTGCAGGGATTAATCACATGATGTTAGGTTGGCAATGACATATCTGTGTGCTTGAAACTGTGAGTTTGTGCAGTTGGAGCTTTGCATGTTTCTTGTAATCTTAAGGCTTTGTACAGGTGGGTTATAAGGCGGGGGGGGGGCAGACCCCAGGTCTTATCAGAAGCAGACAAGGCTGTGAGGGTCCCCGGCTGTTCATTTAACTGTGGAAACACCAAATCTTATATGTGTTAATCGGGCATAATGCATCCCAATTTCTTAATGTTTTTAGCACTGAACTGCAGCATTTGTGGTTTATGGCTTTTTCTTTTGCCAAATCATTCCTTGTCTTAACTCCCCTTGGTGCTTCTGATAGCAATTCCACTCCTCGCAGACAGGCATGGCTGTCTCTTCAGCAAGGTCGGTAAAGACTCAGGGTGCACTGGACACACGCAGGCACTCCTTCACAGAGGCTTTTTTTTATTGTTTAAGCAAATAGAACCACGTGTGTCTTTTATTATTTTTGTCGTTGTTGCTCTCATTTTTTTATTTTAATTTTTTTTTCCAAATTAGACTTTTTATTGCTTTCATACCCTGAACCTTTGCTCATTACTTTTTGTAAAAAAAATTTTCCTGCTCTTATCTTTTTTTAAAAAATTATAAATTTTTTATTATATTAGTTTCAGGTATACAGAACAACATAATGACTAGACATTTACACCCCTCACAAAATGATAACCCCCCCAATCTACTGCCCCTCTGACATCGTTTATAGCTGTTACAATTCCATTGAGTCTATTCCCTATGCTGAGCTCCACATCCTGTGAATATATATATATATATATATATATATATATATATATATATGATTCAATATTATTCTACTTGATCTTTAGATGTACAGTGCAGTGGTCAGACATTTATATAATCTATGAAGTGATCTCCCTGATAAGTCCAGAGCCCATCTGACACCCTACATAATCTTTACAACATTATTGATTTTTTCCCCATACTGTATTTCACATCCCTGTGACTATTTTGTAGCTACTAATTTTCACTTTCTAATCCCCTCACTTTCTCCCCATCCCTCAACTCCCTCCCATCTAGCAACCATCAGTTTGTTCTCTGTATCTCTGAGTCTATTTCTAAACGAGCAAACCACATGTGCCTTTTAAATGGGCTGAAAACATTCAGAGTGACCACACATGACAAAGTAACCTGGAGAAGAAAGATCACAGGTGTGCTTCTGAAAAGGTAAGAAGGAGAGATTGAACCAGATGGAAAAAATATATGTGAGAAAAGATTATGTCTATTGGCCGCTCTGCTTAATGATAAAATTTGGATTAAATAATAATGAAAGTTAAAAATTTTGAGTCTTCTGTTGATTTAAAATATTCGAACAGACATAACCTCTATTACTCCCAGAGACTGAGAGATTTTTTTTTATAATGATTGTTTTAGAACTCTTATCATTTAACAATAGTCTAGGCCCAAGTAGTGCCAAATTTTCTTACAGAGAGTGTTTAAAAAAATAATAATAATAATAATAATGGAGCATGCACAGTGCCCTAAATCTCCCTAAATGTCCTCAACGCTTTTCCTCTTTGGGCATCCCATCAGGGGCCCCATTTACTGATGGTCTCTTGTCCTCTCACCATTCTGACCTGCTGTCAGGAAATAATTTGATAAATTAATTTAGAGCTAGGTCAAGCGACACATCAGTCTTAAAGCATTTCTCCTGTTAGTGTGGAATGAGAAGATCATAAATGGTGGCATTTTCCATATCGTCCAGGCAAAAGAGAATGGGGGCTGTACCCCTGAAGCCTGGTAGAATCCAGAAGATACTCTTCCATCACTTGTAGAATTTTCCCTTCTCCTCTAAGGGTCCATGACACCATCTTCTGGAAAAATCAAAACATTGACTGTGACTAGTCTTTAGAACAAGTTGTTGTAAATTCAGGAACTGGAATTTTCCCTCTGGTAGATACATGAGACTGGTTTGAGGTCTTGGGAGAATGGGGGGAGCTGGGACCCTTCTCCTGAAGACACTGCCCCATGTGGTTTAGTGACGAGATCTCATGAGGAAGACAGGAGGTGACCAGATCACCAGGGAAACTGCTCATGGGTCAGAATAAAAACTACTCCCCCTCAGCAGCCATCTTCCACATGATGCTGGCCATCTGCTAATGTTGTGAAGGATGGCTAGTAATTGTGCCACTTGGCTCATCATTATCAGGACTTCTGAAGCCTGGCCCATAGTGCCCAGGTCTGAACTGTAGCGCGCTACATGCCAGGTCACTCTTTGAGACCTGCCTTCTGCCTTGGCGCCTCTTGACACCAAGAGTAATTGAGTAGATAAATCATCCATACTTCTCTGTGGAGACTTTTTGTCTTCCTGTGGAAGTTGCTGGGAAAAGTCTGAGAAATGCGTGCTCACCTTGGCTACAGTTCACAGACATTTTTTCTCTGATTGCTCTTCTGACAATGTGGAGAGATTTGTTGTTGTTCAACTCATGCTGATGCAAAGGGAATTTGAAGGTCTCTCTTTTTTTCTTTTGTGATCATCTTTCCCTCCATCCTGAAAGATAACTAGAAATCAGTCCTCTGAAAAGTAATGTTTGCTGCTGACATTTTAAAAAGAAAAGCTGTCAAAATGGCCAGGATTTTTTCATATTTAAAACATTCCCTGTGTTATGCTGAACTAGCCTTTCACGTTTGATTTTTTTTTTCTTAGCTTCTATAGTGTTTGAGGTCAACTGAAGATCGTTTTAAAGACAAGGTGGTGTCTAAATTAACAGCTCTTAACACCAAGGCTTTTGGTGGTCTTTGTCCTCTGGGCAGCAGTCATTATTGATCAGTGATTTTTGTAAGAAGGCTTTTAGGTATGGGTGATAATTTTCTTCACACCTCTGGATATTTTAGAGACATTTGCTTTCTGAACAAGCAAGCCACATTTCCTTCTATTTTCTTCATGCTCCCATTTCAGTCACCTTTTTTACACATATCCATTCATAATATTTGGAATTTGAATATTTTGGTGAAATAGAGTAGATGCGGGTCCCCAAAAAAGTGATAATGAAATATATATAATAAGTTGGGAAAGCTGAGGTTCAATGTTTCAGAAACAGGGGTCAAATATCCATTAACCAAGGTCAAAGTCAAATCTGAGCTGAGGAAGAATGCCCCTAGGACAATAGACTTGGGGTGTGTGTGACCTGGGCATGAAGCTTGCTTGCAGGTGGAAGTTTGCCGAGTTCAGACATAGCACTTCTGTCTTATGAGGGCTTGTGCTAGGCACACCCAACCCTATGACTTGGTGGGTTGACAGCCCCCAGCTCACAATGGGCAGTTGTAGCATCATGGTCACTGTGACTTCCAAATATATTACTGATGAGGCAATCCCATGGGTCCTAGTGGGTTTTAGTGATGCCTCAGAAGCACACAGCTCCATCAAGGTCTCCTATCATCCAGTCTGAGTTGCATATCATCCATACAGTGGTTGCTGTGACATGGACAGATGTTCAGGTGGCCCAGGTCTCCTGGACTGTATTATGAAAATGAGCAAGGATGTTACATTAGACAAATTATACCTACGTGTTATCTCACCTTCCACATAGCTGTTTCAGGTTGTTTCTGATCCTCTTGTCTGACAGTTATGAAAATCAATATGTTCGATAAATCAAGGGTCACTGGCCATGTTGCAAGAGCCATAGACATAAGCTGTACCAAAAATCACCTCTGGGATGGGACAATGCTCTGGGCCACCAGTTGTCTGGGTTTGGAGCAGTCTGCCCTCTCTGTCCAAGACCTACGAGATTTCCTCCGCCAGTGGGGTCTAGGTCTCAAAACTGGCTCCAATCGGAAACTGGGAAGGAATGGGGACTTCATTGGGGTGACTGCATTTAGTTTCCTACTCATTGTCCATCTTGATTTCTTTTGTTGGTACAAATGGAGTGGTCCTTTTTTGGCTGCCTGTTTATATTGCCCCATGGGAATGCTGTATCCAATTAAGCAGCTCCATTTCTCTGTGGACCAGGTGCTCCCACCTTGTGTCATTAAGATACTCATAGCCACCTGCTCTACCTGGCAAGAGCCACCACCTGGACATTCCACACCTTTGTTGGCAGTATTTTTTTTTCTGTCAATAGTAATGTATAGTGTCATTGAAACACAGGATGTGACTCTTTCTTTTTGAGGTTCTTTGAGGAAACAAATTTCAATTTTGTCATCATAGCCCCCTAGTATATGGCCTTCCTTCCTTTGTTACTATACTCTATTATGTTCTCAGGGTTGTCTTTAAGAGGTGGCATTCTGTTTGATATGAATAGTTAGAATAATCCAAATAATATCTTTTGCATATAAATTTATATAAAATTCCTTCTTATAGGCATTATAAATATATTATAATCTTATAATGTATGTCCTGATTTATTTAACACTATGTTACAAAATATTGACAATATTTTTCTGATATCTAATGCCATAATATTAATACTATTAATGATAACAGTAGCTAATATTTATTTGTGGAAATACTCTTTTAGCACTTTACATGTATTAGCCTATTATTGTAAGACCCTGATACATAAATGCAATTGTGCCCCCCCCCACGCACACACCATTTTTAAGAGGAAGCAAATGAGACACAGAGAGTTTGTAACTTACCTAAAGACTACAGGTTCTGTGTGGTTTGGAGATATCCTAGCTTAAAGGTCATTATCCTGTATGCTCATACATGCTGTATGTGGTGTAGAGAAATTCTCTAGGTCGAAAATTTTCTTCTGCTGAGGTTATTATAAATGGCAAGATTCAAGTGCCAGTCAAATAATTGGCCTTTTATTAAGTGCCTTTCAGTGTTATTCTTTCCAGACATACAGTCTTTTCACAGCTCATTACATCCTATCTTTTTTTCCCTTTAAATTAATGTCTTTCCGAGCCCAGCGCTGAACCCACTCAAGTCGGAAGTTATGAAAAAGCATAATGGGGCTTTCATTAGGGGACATGTTTCTAGTGAGTCATTTAGAGGAAGGAACTGATCATTTAAAACATAGAAAAAATAGATCATTTTGAATAAAAAAGAATAAGTAACATTCAAATGTTTTCCTTGATCTTAATAATCCTTCAAACTTTCACAAAAAGGTGCAGAGCAGTTGGCTGGCAAAGCCAAGGATGCCAGAGAAGTGACCCACCACTCTGTGTGCAGGCAAAAGGCCACATAACTGAAATGGTCCCATATGCACCTGCTTCCCTTAAGCCTGCCACTTGCTTGACGTTTTGTCTTGTTTTCTTTTGATTCTAAAAATAATTCATGGTAATTGAAGAACATTTGGAAAAACAGAGTAAATTAACATTACTCTTAATTCCATTGCTCTGAGGTAGACATTCAACCATTTGAGTTTCTTTTGTGTCTCTCTCCACCTCTTCCCACTAGAGTCATGATAGAGTCATGACTTCAATTGTCAGTCTTGCTGTTTCAGTGGAAAAGGATGCAGAGCGATGCACGTCAGACCCCCATGTGCACAAATACAGGGCACCTTGCTCCCCCACTGTCTGCCCTGCTGAGGTTGCAGACACACACATGCACACACAAACCACATGCACACACATACTGCGTGTGTGTGCAAATCAATGCTTATGTGTCTTCATGCCCATGAAGCACACATGAACATGTCTGCACACAAGTGTACACACACATGCACACACATTTATTTTTTGTCCATAATGTCCTGGCTTTGGCAATTGGGAACTGTTTCAGTTTGCCCTTTGGGGCATAACCCCATCAATGTGGGTGGGGTTTTTTTTTTGGGGGGGGGTTTGTGTTTTTTTAAAAAATATTTCCGTATTTTCTGGAACTATAAGATGTTTCAGGTTCACCCTGCATATTTCCTGCTCCAGTCATAGAATCAGCCATTTCTCCAAGGATCTCTGGTTCTTTTTATTAGAGAATCACATCAGAAATGGGATCTGGGTACTAGTGGATTGTTGCTACTGAACGTTGTTGCTTTTAGGTCCTCTCAGTTGACAGAGCAAGGAAATTGATGTCTGTTTACTAACCTGTGCATATACACATACCTGTAAATATTTTTATATGTGGGCATCTTGAGCTGCACTAAAGCTAACCATGAGTTCTTACTGATGTCCTCAACCTCCATTTGGTGACTACATGGATTACTCTGGCCTCTTTCCTTTGTTGATCTGCAAACAACCCCTCTAATGCTGAGAAATCTGGCTTGCACCACCCACCATTCCTTTAGTGAAGTGTCCACTTTTAGCACACATGTAGGGCAGTGCCAGAGCAGATAGCCTGTATGCTGGTGAACAACCTTATCAACCAGAGTACAATGTTCTGTGCAGCCCCCTTGCCTTGAATGTTACAGACTCCATTCATTTCCAGAATGAGTGACTCAGCTCCTGGCCCCCACCTGTCAGCATGAGTGTTCCATCTGTAACACAGTTGATTCTCTCCTCACAGTCCGCATCTCTTCCTAGAACACTTTCGATATACTTATTCAATGGTCACCCCAGTCCAATGAGCTGCAGAATATTTTATCAACTTTATTCACATGAGAAATCTTATTACTATTTTAATTTGCATTTCTTTAATTACTTATGAAGTTTAACTTTTTCCATATTGTTTGTATTTTCTCTATTATTGTCTCTTCATGTACTTTGCTGAATATTTTTTGTTACAGTCATGTTTTTCTTTTGAAGAGTTTATGTAGTTATTAACAAGTTATTTTTCAGATGTGTCACAAATAATTCTGTTATTTTTGTGTTATTCTTCTTAATGCTGGCATTTGAGAGACATAAATTTTAAAGTTTTATATCCTCTCCCAATTATAATCACCAAGTTTCTATAGCCAATTTTCTCCTAATGTATATATAAAATGTACTTTGAGGTTACTCAAATCCAGAAATTTTAATTTGTATATGTCAAAATATCTGTGAAAATCTTGCACAAGCTATAACCCTCTTTCCAGAAAAATATGCATGCACACATATACATGAAAGTTTGCATAAAATTTCCTGAGTTTGTGGACACCAGATAAAGCACCCAATCTACTTCATTCCTTTTACTTCATTGATGAGAAATACTTTGACATTTGGAGGGACTGACTGAATTTATCCATCTTCTATAAGAAATAACTGGAGTGGGCTCTAGAGCCCAGGTTCCCTGTGTCCAGTCTGGGTTCTTTCCCTCCCCAACATGCTACCTTCTGAATTATTTGGACAGGCTGGTTACACTGTGACTTAACTGAAAATAATCTAATAATGATTTTGTGTTATTTTTTTCAATCACGACTGATATTATTTGATATCTCATCATAACCATCACAGAAAACATTCACTAAATTCTGTTAATAGAAAAGTTTAATGCAAAACATGAATGCAAAGGTGAATGGAAACAAAGACACATGGTTTTATTTCTTGCAGTGAAATGATACCTCTAATTTCTCCAACTATCAGCTTCTTCTGCTAAAATTGACTTTTTGCTTACAGTAGCTTTATTTAGTTTAGTTTAGCCTTTAACAAGGCTAATACTTTAAGTTGGAAGGATTAAGCCACAAAAGTGGGATTATGAACAGCCAGCAGAGAACTTACTTCTCTGCAGAAATCAGAGCTTACTAAGCTGTAACCTCCTCTCCCTATGTGTAATGCATTATTTATAACCATCCTTAGATACTTCGGTTCTGAGACTTCAAATAGCATAACTTCCTTAGTTCTGAGATCCTTGAGGATTTTTCACATTTCCAATCAGTCTATGCATATGGGGGGAGGAAGTCACTAGCAACCTGAAAATCAAAGAAAAATAGTTCATTTGGAAATGTTCTGTTAGTCAGTCAATAAACATGTATTGAGCACATATGACGTGGGAGACATTGTCGCTTATCCAGACAGAAACACAAAGCAATATAAGACATGAAATTTCTGGATCACAGCTTGAAACTGGTGGATGTGATAAACACATGGAACATGAATTAATCCCACACAGAATTATAAAATAAGTGACAAATATGTAAAATGAACAATAAATGAGGAAGGAATGAAGATATAGCAGCAAGTAGATGTGTATATTCATACACACTTTATATGAATTCTGTGTATGTTTGGGTGTGTCTATGTGTGTGTGTGTGTGTGTGTGTGTGTGTGTGTGTGTGTAACTAATGGTACAATGATACATCATCTTGAGCAATGCTGAGAAAAGCTATTGTAAAGTGGGGCATGCTAAAAAATAATAATGCATATATTGCATTACTTTATTGCATTGTATAATACATTATATTATTACTAATTTCAGTTGAAAGTACAAAGAGTCAAAATGCTTTATTAAAGTCACTTGATAACTCTCAAGTGCCCATATTTAGTAAGGTTGTTTAACCCCCAATAATCCTGTGTTTGTTCTATTGCAGTGAGCTTTATAATTATATTCTCGGAAAGGCTTCTAAGAAACTATGGATTTACTTTAAAAATGGTTAAGAAACACTTTCTATTATGTTCTATACCATTATAAAATAATACACAAGATGGATTTATAAATCCATTCTTCAGAAGGGTAAGAAACTTCTTAGTGTTGGCATTTAGAGTAATTAAGTAATCCAGTTTTCCATTACTATCATTTATTGTGCGAAATAATGTTAAATTGGTCATAAGCAGAATATTGGTACCTTCTAAATAGGATGTGTCCTCAGAGAAAATACGTGTTAAGGGATGGGTGGAAAAAGTAAAGATTAATATGCATATTTTCTAATCACTCTATCGAAAACAGAATACAATCCAAGTTAATTTGTATTGTAGATTTTGGTAGAGTGGATGCCACTGTGTCAGTGGAAGAGTCAGGACATCTGCAAGGTTACAGATAGTAAAGAATAGAACTTGCCCTAACTTTACACAGGAACTAATGACTTCTCTCTGGTTCTCACTCTTGTTCTAGTTTCTTTTTAGCAATCTAGCTGTTTTTCAAGTGTTGAGTGTTCATATTTATATATCAGTATTTACTGAAGCCACATTTTGAAATGTAAAATGGTCAGCAGCTGGTCTCAGGAGTGAGGGGTTGGTAACAGTGAACATGGTTTAAAGGTGAATTTGAAAGTGAGGAAATTAAGTGAACAATTCTTCCAGGGGTTAGGAGATCATCAGCTAGCTTTTCATGGTATACTTATGATCTGACAATTAAGCTTGTGAACTCATACTAGAAAAAGTGCTAAATGCCTCATTGCTGAATATCACTACAGTCACCTTTGAAGTACTCCCCTTGGGAAGCTATGCACTGATGCCAGCACCTAGTCCACCCTTCAAAGCAATTTTGGAACTCTTTTTCTGGAATGGTCATCAGACCTGTCATAGTATTAAACTTGATGTCATGAATGACATCAAAATGTCTTCCTTTTAATATTTCCTTTATCTTCAGGTAAAGAAAAAAGTCATTGGGGGCCACATCAGGTGAGTAGAAAGGGTGTTCCAATACAGTGATTTGTTTACTGGCTAAAAACTCCCTCACAGACAGAGCCTTGTGAGCTGGTGCATTGTCGTAATGCAAGAGCTCCTTCAGGACCATTTTTGCACACACCTTTCTCATGCCAGGATTTTCAGTTCATATTTTCCTGTTTCTCTGTTGATGTTTACTTGGTCTGATATGCTTCTCATAGTCAGCCAATGATTTTAATGCCCAATTTGATGAATTTTTGAAATGTTTTCATCAGTTCTGCTTGTTACTGGTCGCCCTGAACTCCCTTCATTAGTGACTTGTTCTCTCCCCTCAGAAAAATATTCAATCCATTTGTACATTGCCGTCTTCTTCATGGCATTATCCCCATAAATTTGGACTAACATGTTCCTGATTTCACTTCTACCCTTTTCAAGTTTAACAAGAAATTTAATATTTTTTCATTGTTATAATTCAAGCTTAGACATTCTTGTGATGGCACACAAAAACACAACAATAATGACCACCACTCAGCAAGACACTGCCACACATTGATACAAACACAGCTGTGAGACACTGATATACCACGGTTATGAAACGTTACCGCACTATTTGTACAGTGCTGCCAATGTAAGCCCATGGTGGCAAGTTCAATAACTTAATTGCCAGACCTCATATTTTGACAGATAGTCATAGTTAATACCTGTGAGGAGTGCTGTAATTTTCTGTTCTTTTTTCCCCCCCAAAACTGACTCATATAAATGTGAGATCAGGAAATACATAGTAAAAAGTTAAGCACGGTTACAGGTATAAGTAGAAAGAGAGAAAAGTGAAAATATAAGACACGTTTTTTTAAAAGTAGATTTTCTGAAGTACAGTTCCAAAACAGAAAAACTTATTTTCCTAAAGATAACATACTTCTTTTCACTGATGTCTCATAAGAAAAGTCCTGGGTCTTTGCATTAATTCTAAAACCAGGAGGGCTTGGTGATCAATGAATGCATGTTAATTCTAACAGTACCTATAAACAATTATATTATTTTTCTCACTGATTCTATCTAAAATTCCAGGTTCTCCAGGATAGAACATGTGCATCTCCCCTAACACCTACTTCGTTGTTTCAGGTATAATAGACTCTTTGGTTTATGTAAAAATGTGCAGTGCAGTAAGTTGGATACCTTGATTCAGCTCTTAAGCATGCCTGAAGGACAAGACTTAAATATAAATAAATGACAAAAACACAGACTGATTGAATTATCAAAATTAATCAAACTTTTTTTTTTTTAGACTTTTATTGGGGAATTGGGGGAGGGGAACAGACAAGTTGCTGTCCTTTCATTCTTCAGTCTAGTTGTGGAGGATGTTGCTTCACTGGCCGATGTTGGTATTATCATTGTGCTCTTCCTGGGTGAGGCAGTCACTCACCAGCCATTGGACTGCCACTCACGGTGACTCACAGCAGCCCAGCTCCAGGTGGAGCTGTTGTTCACCATCTTAGCTGTAGAGGGCGCAGTGTCACTGGCCCTCATGTGGGATCTGAACCAGGGCCGTGCTGCTCAGAGCTGGCTTCCCAAGCCAACTCCTAATCAACGTGCCATTTGGCCCGCCCAATCAAACTTTTTATTTAAATGTCAGTTTACTCTGTAGAGATAAAATTCACAGATCAAGATGTTCAGAGAGAAGCTAGAGGGAAATAAGTAAAACACTGTCTACAGTTACTCTTGGGTCACTTAAATAAAATGCAACAATCTTTGCATACCACATACAGAAACACCTTATTTTAGGGTCTGTTAATCAGGTATATGTTGAATTCTTCAGTAAGATATGTTGTTAAACAGTCTTAATTAAGATAAAATAAAATGATCTTTATCTTTGTTGAAAAATAAATCATCTCTAAGTTCATATAAATTATTTTTACTTAGAACAAGACATTTAAAACATTTTCAAGGACATTTTGTCTTCAGGCTTTAAAATATCAAGTAATTATCAAATCAATGATCATTTGGGAGAAAGTAATGAAGTATGGAAAATAACCACTTCAAATTATATAAATCATTACCACAAAGTATTTAAAACTGATGTCATTAGAAAAAGCACTTTAATAGTGAGGGTATGAAATGTCTTCAAAGTTCGATAAAAATTGAAATTATATTTCTAAATAATTTTCAAGAAAATAACATATCTTCAAGCTTTTATGCTTAATCTATTATTGATTTATTTTGGTTTTTCTATACTACTTTAAATAAATAATCCTTGTCATCAAATACATATAGTAGATTCAATCTGTATTACTTTTGTTTTGCAGATATATGTTTCAAGTATTTTCAGGGAGCAATTCTCTTTTTTTATTCTTTTTTTAAAAATAAAATTTATTGGGGTGACAATGGTTGTTAGTAAAATTACATAGGTTTCAAGTGTACAATTTTATAATACATCACCTATATATCACATTGTGTTTACCACCCAAAGTCAGTTCTCCTTCCATCACCATATATTTGACCCCCTTTATCCTCTTCCAGCACTTCACCCCTCTTACCCCCTGATAACCACTAAACTGTCGTCTGTGTCTATGAGTTTTTGTTTGTTTGTTTGTCTTGTTCTTTTGTTGCTTTCAGTTTTATATCCCCCGTATCAGTGAAATCACATGGTTCTCAATTTTTTCTGTATGACTTATTTCACTTAGCATAATAATCTCAAGATCCATCCATGTTGTCAAAAATGGCAGTATTTCATCTTTTCTTATGGTAGAATAGTATCCCATTGTGTATATAGACCACAACATCTTTATCCAATCATCTATCGAAGGACACTTTGGTTGTTTCCATTTCTTGGCCACCATGAATAAAGCTGCAATGAACACTGGAGTGCCTATATCTTTGTGGATAAATGTTTTCAGATTCTTTTGGGTATACAGACAGGAGAGGGATTGCTGGGCCATATGGTAATTCTATTCTTAATTTTTTGAGGAACCTCCACACTGCCTTCCATAGCGACTGCACCAATCTGCATTCCTACCAGTAGTGTGTGAGGGTTCCTTTTTCTCCACAGCCTCTCCAAGGCTTGTTAATATCTTTCTTGTTGATGATAGCCATTCTAACAGGTGTGAGCAAGGCTGGAGGTATCACACTCCCTGACTTCAGTTTGCACTACAGAGCAACAATAATCAAAACAGCATGGTATTGGACTGGCCAAGTGGCTCAGTTGGATAAGAGCATGAGCTCTGAGCAACAGACACCAGTTTGATTACCACATGGACCAGTGAGCTGCATCCAAGCTGAGCTGCCACTGAGCTGGTGAGATTGTGTGCTCTTAGCAGCAAGTTTGCTAGTTTGACACCTGTATGGGATGGTGGGCTGTGCCACCCTCCTCCCCACCACCCATTCCCCCCATGACCCTGCAACTAAAATTGAACATGTCACCTTGAGCTGAGCAGCTGCCAGCTGCCAACGGATGGCCAGATGGCTTAGTGTGTAAAAAGGTCGCCAGTTTGACTCCCACATGGGATGGTGAACTACATACCCTCGCAACTAGATTGAAAGCGGTGACTGGATTTAGAGCTGAGCTGCACCCTCCACAACTAAGATTGAGGGACAACAACTTGACTTGGAGCTGATGGGTCCTGGAAAAAACACAATGTTCCCTTTCCCCAATTCCCCAATACTGTTCTCCTCCCCAATTCCCCAATAAAATCTTCAAACAAACAAACAAACAAAAAACCCAGCATAGAATTAGCAGAAAAACAGACACACAGACAAATGGAATAGAACTGAAAATCTGGAAACAGGGCCGGCCGAGTGGCACATTGGTTAAGAGCTGGTTTGGGGATGCCAGCGGCCCCGGTTTGGATCCCACATATGAGGGCCAGTGACACTGCCCTCTACAGCTAAGATGGTGAATAACAGCTCCACCTGGAGCTGGGCTTGTGCGAGCCCCAGCGACCGTGTAGGCTGCAGCCCCTGCTGCAGTGGGCTGCCATAGGCTATAGTGAGTCGCCGGCAGCCAGCATGAGTGGCTGGCAGCCAGCGTGAGCTGTCAATAGCTGCAGTGTGCGACATCCAGAAGCCAGTGACCGATCTGCCTCATCCGGGAAGAGCACAATGACGATACCAACATGGGCCAGTGAAGCAACATCCTCCGCAACTAGACTGAAGAACAAAAAGACAGCAACTTGTCTGTTCCCCTTCCCTGATTCCCCAACGCTGTTCCCCTCCCCCAATTCCCCAATAAAAAAATCTAAAAAAATAAAATAAAAATCTGGAAATAAACCTACATAAATATGGACAGATAATTTTGACAAAGGAGTCAAAAACATACAATGGAGTAAAGAAATCCTCTTCAATAAGTGATGCTGGGAAAATTGGAAAGCCACACACAAAAGAGTGAAACTAGGCTGCCATCTGTCACCATACACCAAAATTAAGTCAATCGAAGACCTAAATATAAGGGAGCAATTTTCTTAAGTGTGCAAGGAATATTTAAAAAATGTTTTTATTTTTTTGCTCTTCTCATTGCCCTAGGAGGTAACTGGGGAGGATGGTCGACATCATTTGCTCCAGAAAAACCTCATCTCTTAAAGGAAGCTTTCTCCATTAACCTGGCACAGCTTTGTTTATTTTTCCTCTTAGCCCACGGTTTTCCAGGTTTGGTCTATGGTCGTTCTTTGTGGTTTCTTTATGTAACTCTGGTTAGTAGTTTTCCCACCTTGTTTACTGTAGATGTGAAGCTGGGGCCTCTTCCCTGGGGTCCGCAGTGATGACCAGTGGTGCCCTGTCCTGGCCAGGCCCACTCAGCCTGTGAGTCCTGGGTGGATGGGCCGAGCCTGCGTGTGGTCAGCCGGCACCCTGCTCAGCAGGGAGGACCAGGCAGCATTTAAAGAGTACAGATGGTAATCTCAAGCTTATTTGGTATCTGAATCACGTTAGAGGCCTAAATATAGTGGAAAAGGGGCAAGGAAGAGCAATCTCTTAAATCCTTTGTCTTAAATGAAGCATTGGAACTGGAAACACTAGAGGAAGTGACCTACCCTAAGACATGGCAGCACATTTCTAGTTTGTGCAGGATCCAAGGGGAGACTTGATTTGGGACATGGTTTATTCATACACCTACATGTCTACATGTACATAATCCCTTACCAGTATGTGTGAGTGTGTGTGTGTGTGTATGTGTGTGTGTGACATATATTCTCATCTAGTGTGTATGTCTGTATATGTGTGTATATATGACATATATTCCCACATAGTATACACACACACACATAAACACATGACAAAAAATGTACACATTTTAGGAGGTGGTATCTATGTATTACTTTTCGAAGCTGAATTGAATTATGGTAGCAATGTGTAGTATGATGTTCAGTCAAAAGATGTTGTTAATCAAATGAATGCTAGTGTCATTCATTGTACTACAATTTTTAACAGTTTTTCCCTTTCTTAAAATGTGTATACATTTTTTGGCATATATACATAGTCGAATGTGCACAGAACATATATTCCCATAGTGGTTTCCTTACTGATTAGTATGTGTTTCCCTAATACTGATGATATTTGAAGAATTATGCTGATTTGAATGATGAAACATCCATTTATTGGTAGGAAATGACAAGCTCAAATTCTTGTCATTTCATTCGAAACATGATTTCAGGTGTCATCATTTCTGCACAAAACAAATTTCTAATAATTATAGATTTAAATTAGGTGATCAAAATGCATTTTATAGTTTCAGAGATGAAGAAAATGTCCCCCTGTGTTTTTCCAAGTCCAATGTGAGTTGGGAGGTCATTGCTTGGGGACAAAAAACATGATCATATGTCCCCTCTGACTTCCTCTTCCACTGGCCCTGTATCAGACATCTTCAAAAGCAAACATGAAGTGATTATTTAATTGTTAATATCTGAGTTCCATGTGATTTTGAAAACTTGTAAACACATTTAAAAATTCAGATAGAACCATCTCCTTACAATTGAAAACAAGGGTATAACTGCGTTCATTTGTATGAGGTTCTACCTTAGCAGCTGAGCTACTGAGAAATTCTGACTTTTCCTGAGTTACTGTACTTGCTAGATTGAGGGAAGATTCACAGAATTTTGGTTTTCTTATAAATGAGTTCTCTTAATAAGTAATCTTTAACCATAAAACACAAGGTTTCATCTACTGCTACTTCTTAATTGTAAATGTAACTGTTAGATTGACGATGGGGTGGTCACCCAATGCAATGGATCCACGCTTATTAAAATATTAATGTATTCAACATCTATTATTTGAATACATGGCAACTAGGTATTACTTTTTTCCTTAGATAATTATCTTTCTGTTTTTAACATTAAAATATGAGTCATCATGAGGCAATTTTTTTCCCCTGGGAAAAGGTCATGCTAATAATTTTAACAGAACAGGGCATAATCTAATTGCTTTTTCTCAAGTAAAATTGATCATCTGTAGAACTATGACTCAGATAAACACACGCCCCCAACCCTTGCTGTTGTGTGCATTGGAGCAAACACAGAAGGATGAATACCCTACTGTGAACAAAGGACTTGTGAAAGAGAAGATGGTCAGGACTGCACCCTTGGGGTGTCCAGGTGTCAGGTGACACAGGTGGGGCCCAGGACCATGGCAGGGAGTCACGGTGTAGGTGGAGGGTCTGCCCTGCTGCTGTGAATACTCCTGCACAAAGTAAAATTTTAAGTAGCCACCCTAACCTAGACAGAACTGCTTAAATGCCCAAGTGATAAGGAGTCATGGCACCTAAAAGAATTCTGTCTGCGTCTACATAGAAACGAGCATCAGGACATTTCAGGGGTGGAAAATAGGTGTGAACCTGCCAGATGAGGCTGTTGAGGCCTGAGCTCTGCAGGAGGCTGGTCACTGGCTCCAAGCGCACCCCAGGGAGGGATGCCAGAAAATAGCTCAGAGGCCCCACTCCCAAGGGCTCTCTGGGTTTCACTCTGACCGCTGCCTGGGACCCAGCTTTATCTCCTGTTTACACATGGCAGCCCACTGTGGCCCATTGACTCACCCATGCTGTCCCTTGGCATCTATTCTCTCCTCTTTCGGGAAGCTCCCTCCAAGTGCTCCTTTTCCATTCATGGCCGTGCGTCTGTCTCTCCCACTGTCTCAAACTGAGAGGCCTGGTACCATCCACTCGTGAGCATCCTCTGGGGTCAGGGTTGGAACAAACTCCATGCCAGAAGGAAGATGAAAACATAAGGCATTTTAACCCTTCCCACCTCTAAGTGAAAGGAGGAATCAAGGCATGAGTTCATAAGCTGATATTACACACCTCAGCCACAACAGTAAGATATGTACACATGCCGTTCCTAATTCTTACAACTTCCTGGAAAAGGAGATGCAATCTTCTGTTTTTCTTTTATAAGTAGTGACCCTGAAACTCATGGCAGTGAAGTGACAGGCCTGGAGATGCCTATCATGTGGTGTCTGTCACAGAGTAGGCGGGATACCCGGCTCCCATTGGGTTTGTGGGTTTGGTTGGATTCTGCCTTGAAACAGAGCTTGATCTGCTACTTCTTCTGTCTTTCCTAGTTGACAAAACTGCCCTGCCACTGGCTTCCTTGCTTCCCATTGGGTCCCCAGTTTGCTTGCCTGCTCTGCAGTTAGAGCACCGCAGTGCTATTTTTAAATGTCTATGCTTTTTTGTTACCTGTTTTTTTGGCTGTCATCTAAGAAATCATCGCCAAAAACAAAATCAAGAAGCTTTTCTCATATGTTTTCTTCTAGCACTTCCATAGTTTCATGTCTTAAGTTTTGGTCTTTTATCCATTTTGAGTTGACTTTTGTGTTTGGTCTAAGTTAAGAGTCCAGTTTCATTCTTTTGCGTATGGATATCCGGTTTTCCCAACACCATTGGTTGAAGAGACCATCCTTTCCCCATTGCATACCCTTGGCTCCCTTCCTAAAGATCAGTTGACTGTATATGTGTGGGTTTGTTTACAGTCTCTTTATCCTGTTTCATTGGTCTTTATACCAGTATTTGAATAGATATGTCTCTAATGACATACAGATGACCAACGGGTACATGAAAAGATGCTCAACATCACTAATCATCAGGGAAATGCAAATCAAAACCACAATGAGCTATCACTTCACATATGTAAGAATGTCTGTTAATAAAAAAATAAAAAAAATAAGTGTTGCTGAAAATGTGGAGAAATTGGAACCCTTGTACATTGTTGATAGGAATGTAAAATGGTACAGCTGCTATGGAAAACAATATGGAAAAATTTTTTATTAAAAAAATTAAAAAGAGGACTATCATATAATCCATCAATATGGCTTCTGGGTATATAGCCAAAAGAATTGAAATCAGTATCTTGACGAGATATCTTCCATGTTCATTACAGTATGATTCATAATAGTTAAGATATGGAAACCACCTAAGTGTCCACCAATGGATGAATGGATAAAGAAGATGTGGAGAATATACACGTATACACATGAACACACAATGGAATATTATCCAGGTTTTAAAAAAGATGTCAATCTTGCCATCTGCAGCAACATGGATGGACCCGGAGGACATCATGCTGAGTAAAATAGGCCAGTCATAGAAGGACAAACACTGCATGATCCCACTTATATGAGGAATCTAAAATAGTCAAGTTAATTGGAGCAGACCATGGAATGATGGTTGCCAGAGGCAGGAGGGGAGAAATGGGAATGTTCAATGGATATAGTTTCAGTTGTATGAGATGAGTTAGTTCAAAGACGTGCTGTATGACATCGTGCCTATTGTTAACAGTAATGCATTGCACACTTAAAATCTATTAAGAGTGTAGATCTCATGTTATGTGTTCTTACAACAATAAAAAAATGTGTGCATTGGAGTAGAACCGTTCGCCAATGGCACAGTAAGTCACTCCTTCCCCATTTCCCCACAGCAATAATAAGACTTCTAACTTACGTCACTCTAAACATCCTTCATTTTCCATAGAAATTAACTTGATTGCTATCAATGCTCACACAAAATAATTTAGCCTGGTTGTACAGACATGGTGATATGCATGCATTTTTTGCATAGATGACACACTTTTTCTGAATTTCCCTAAATCATTTATAGGTTTTGTTGTTGAGTTTTGTAAACTGCCCTGAATTTAGTTGAAATAATAGGAAA
The DNA here is from genome assembly GCA_033961575.1 of Aselliscus stoliczkanus. Taxonomy (NCBI): domain Eukaryota; kingdom Metazoa; phylum Chordata; class Mammalia; order Chiroptera; family Hipposideridae; genus Aselliscus; species Aselliscus stoliczkanus. The sequence goes on from CM066734.1 coordinate 32,756,234, forward strand.
AGAAATATTATACACATCGTACTTATCAGTGACTCAGTGAAGAATCTTTCTGGGTTGGATGGGTGAATGGTATAGGTAGGCAGATGGGTGGGTGGATGGGTGGGTAGGTGGGTGGGTGCATGGATATATGGATGGGTGAGTGTATGGGTGGGTTGGCAAATGGATGGCTGGATGGGTGGGCAGATGGGTGAGTAGGTAGGTGGATGGGTGGATGAATGGAATGGGTGAGTGGATGGGTGAGAGGACGGGTAGGCAGATGGGTGGATGGGTGGGTGGGTGGGTGAGTGGAATGGGTGGGCAGATGGATGGGTAGATGGGTGGGCAGATGGGTGGGTAGTTGGGTAGGTGGGTGGATGAATGGAATGGGTGAGTGGATGGGTGAATTAATGGGTAAGAGGATGGATGAATGGGTGAGTGTAATATTTGACGTAGCACCCTGCCTTCAGTAATTTTCACAGAGCCATTTAGTATTTCCTAGTCATGGGTAGTTGGGTGGGTGGGTAATTTTTAGAAATTGTTAGATATAAAACCCCAAGAAAGAGCAAGCAAAGCAAAATACAAAAGTGCTCTGAAAAGTTAAACGTGGTGTACAAAGGTAGCTCATTTTTTGCTGTTAAATCCTGGATTTTCAAAACAAAGGACAGAGTCCCTCTACACTTCCTGGTGTGCAGGAGAGTTATTTTCCACCTTAAAATCCTCAAACCTGGTCGTGCAAATGACTCTACAGTTGTGAAGTTTGGGAACTTCTTTATCTATTTTTCATACACTCCACTCTGGCAGGCAATTGTTAAGCTGGTAATGGAAAGGTAAGCAGTTTATTGCAGGTGGCGGAGAGCGAGCAGTCAGGGAGCTTGAAGCTTATCCTCACAACGGAACATGAGTAGTGACCCTGCTGCTGTCCTGAAGGATTTCAGAGGCACCATTTCAGGGATCAATGGCAGTTCCATTACTGTTTTCATGGTTAATCAATGGAGCACACACTGTGGCGTTCTGCAGTTCCCAGACACCTGGCTGCGTCCCCAGCGGTGGCGCTGAGCACCAGGGGCAGGGCAGGCCCGCACACTTCCAGGAAGAGCCACGATGCTGCTTAGTAAATTTCTTCTGCCACCACAGAGGAAATCTAGAGCTCAGCAGGCTTTACTTCAGTACCCCAGGAAGATTAAAACAGAATTGATGATACAGTCGGCAACAAATTGTACTGTTCTTTAGTGGGGCTGAATAATGTGCATGTCACATTGGAAAAGAAAAAAAGGCTATTTTAAAGAATAAAAATCAATGAATCCAAAAACGAGGTACATTTCAAACATTACTGAAAGTGCTTTTTAAAAAATCTTTGTCTGCTTTTCTCTCTCGTTGTCTTGGAATTTAAATCTTCAGTGCATATTTCAACAAAGAAAAAAACCTACCACTTTAACAAATACCCACACACAGAATATCTCCTGTATTTACATATCCTGTAGGTTTTCCATGTCACTTACTGTGTCATTTGCTGCAAAGACTAATATTTGAATAGCTCTTCATGAGGCAGAGAATAGCAGGTCTCTAGAACAAAATGAGCATTCCTATAGAATTTGCTATTTTAGAATCTTAACTATGTCTCTTAGAATCTAGTATAAAATAACAGTAGCCAGTCAATAGCATTTCCTGTGCGGTCTCCTCGATATTTTTCCCCAGTCCTTTGGGTTTTTTTCTAGACACCTTGGCTGGTCACTAGAACCTGAACATAAAATTTTTTTCTCATGACCTGATTTCTCTTGTGCTGAAACTCATCTGACTCATGGATGATATTTTGACAATAAAGCCAGGACTGACTTATTTCCTGACTCTGTCATAAATAAGAGTATAAATTTATTAATGTCATAATCATATATTTAAGAGGTTATTTATTTCTATTTCAATAATTGATGTGTGTGTGTGTGTGTGTGTGTGTGTGTGTGTAATGAGACATTTTTTTAAAAAAATAACAATTTTGACCCTATGATGTGCTTAACACCATGGTGCATATTTTCATATGTTAATCTGTAAAACTCACAGGAGTGTCCTGTGAGGTGGCTAAGACTGGTGCCCATTTAGCAGGCTGTGAAGCAAGGCACAGGGAAGTGACATAATTCACTCACGTAGCTGGGACTCCACGCTGTGGCTGAAGTTCGACCAGCCTCCAGTGATCAAGGAGGTCCAGGCCTCAGCTTTCAGAAGGCCGTTTGTCAGTTCTCAGGGAATTGAAACTGACTTTAGCTCACAACTTCTCTCATAGACAAAACAAAAGAAGACGTTGGGCTGAGAGGACAGCTGGTTAAGCAACTCCATTATTTCTGAGTTCAATTGGACCATTAATACAGTTTATGTTATTTCAAGTTATGTTGGTTTAGGCTCTCTGGCTAAGCATAGGAGGCAGACAGTTACCTTCATAAATAATTTAGGAGGGGCTAGTGCTCAGCGGTCCAGCCTTTCCACTTGCACTTAATCCTCCCTTAAATTAGATTCAGAATCGATGAGATTCCAACAAAGATGCCCCCAGCCTAGCTCCAAATCACTTCTTAAATTTTCTTTACTTTTATCTGGAAGCTGGGTTTCTAGACCCCCAAGGGGAAGACATAGAGAAAAAAGCATAAGAATTCTGTTCTCATCCTGTCCAGAAAGTCAGGTACTGATGTGGTCAGATGGTCCTTCCTGCAGGTAACAGAGAAAGAAGCAGAGGACAGTGGCTGCAGGAGCCACACTTGACCTTGTGCTAGGGGCCGTAGGGGAGGTAGGAGATCAGAGATGGCGTTACTGAAGTAGCAAATTGGATGAAGGGGATCTTTTGTCATCTTTCTTGAGTGTATTTTCCCAGCTCTGATCAATGTTCCTATTTCTAAAGTGAAAAAGGGGAACCAAAAAAATATAAAAATGCACTCTAAGGCATTTTTATAAAGTCCTAAGAAAAGAAAGGGAAGGATAAAGATACACAGCTCTCTATGTTCACAGAAACAAACCAAGACCTTTGATTTATTTGTATATGTCTTACTCAGATAGGAAGGGGAGCGTACAAGACACACTCCGCATTTGGTCTGGAGAGCTGAGGGCTGGTTGTGTCCACCCATCCGTGTGTCCATGGGAGCCCCCATGTTGGCCGTGGGAGCTTCAGCTTTTACATTTACTGGGGAAAACACAGAATTAAGTCTTGTCTCGACCCGCTCATCATACACTTAAAACGACCCTCTGTACACTGCTGAGTTTATGGCATATCATATGAGGGTCAATACGAAACCTATGGTGCTGCCTGCCATCCACAGTTTCGCTTGTAACATTTACTTCCCAAAGTAACCCTTGCCTCTTTTTATAATAATGCTAAATGGAACTGAAATTCTCACATCACTCTTATTAGACTATTATGTAATTAATTTTGAAGGTGAGAAAGTTAGTATTACACCTGAACCCTCTTACAATTTTATTTGTGTTACAATGCTTCCTGAGATCATTTCCACGTGAGAATTTTTTTTTAAATTCTGTGCTTAATAGCAAAAATGTCACTCATACAAGTGCTTGATTTACCTAAGATTCCCTTCACTAAATATGTAAAACAGGCCTGTAGGATTAGGAAACTTTTAGAGTGAGTGCAAGTCTTGTTATTTCCAACTTTCTGCTGAAAATGCGAACAAAAGAAAACAAAGTGATGTTTGCCCTAATAGTTTGAATACGAGTTACTGAAACAGAAAATTCATTTTAAGAAAAAAAACAAGAACCATTTTTCCTTTTTCTTCTAGATATTACATATTTTGCTGAGGGCCATCTTGTGTGGTGCCACACACATGCTGAAATCAGCAAAATAAAAAAAATTCTAATAATTAATTTTACATGCATGATTAAAGAAATTGAGTTCTACAGAACTATAGATTCTAAAAATTAATGAACTGCAGTAAAAGTATGCTTTGCCAGAATGAACAATTTAAAATAGAGAAGTCGTAAGACATAAATAGGCTTTTTCTAACAAGGTTGTTTTGTGAGAATTCTTTAGAGGATTTTAACATGCTATTCAATAATTCTGTGGAAAAAATAAGTTACATTTTTAACAAGATTTTCAATTATAGTCTCTCATTTATTTGTTAGCAGAAAATAAAATTGATTTCCAGTATTCTTACCACAATTATTGAAAATAATATAAGTATGTTTTATTTCAAAACATTTACCTTGTTTAAGTATAATAAATTATAATATCAAAATACAACACATAAGTGTGAGCAATATATTTGTTCATAGAAAATATAATTTTCTCTTCTTAATGATGAATATTACAGTCAAGACTTATTTACATGTTTTCTCCCATTTCCCCCCCCCCCATACAACTCTAAAGCAATAAAGACAAATAAAGCACACGTTGATACCAGGGTCTGGATATTGAGTACAAGAACCTTGGAGCCCTGTTACTGATTTCAAACCTGCATAATGGCATTCAGATAGATAACATACACTGATACTTGCATTGCCAATCCCTTAGCTTTTCACTCTGTACATGAGCCCTTCCTTGATACCTGCTCCATCTCTGAAACTCAGGTAGAATTGAGTGCTTACCACCTTGTATCCTATGATGGTTGTAAACTAACAAAATCAACTCTTTATTCTGCAGTCCTTTATGCAGAAGAGGAATTCACCTGCAGGGTCAGCTGCGGTCTGTTACAATGAGGTTGAGGCTGTTTCAGCGTGTTACCTCCAGACCCTAACCACCAAGGGTCTTTTCTCCATAGAAGGTGTGGTGACTGGTCTCTAAATGTCCCTATGCCTTTACAACCCCTCAGATTCCAATATCGGGAAGAAGTGTCTGATTAGCTGATTTAGTCTTCAAGCTCATGCTCTCATGCCAAGATGTGGGGAGAAGCAGTGTCCTGGCCCAAGGCCACCATGTTGGGTGGGTCCTTGCTCTGTGTCTATTGTAAGAGGACCCCCTCAAGGGGAAGGAGGTGCCCAATACCTACAATGATAAAAATTCAACTGCTTCCCAATATCAATGTATCCATTTTTTCTAAACAGAATTCCAAACAATTTCTGGCACCTAATTTAAAGCTACTGTTTCATCCAGCTGAAGACACTCTTTTCCCCTCTACAAGGAGAGACAACCCGATATTTTATAAGATGACATACACCTTATGATGTCTCTCCAAGCGATATCTTTTCTTCCTTGAATTCTGTCAGAATCGTTTTGGGTTTTTTTGCTATTATGAAATTCACAGAATAAATTATAAACTTATTCAGCACCAACTATAAACTTATTCAGCCACTTTATAGTGGCATAAGATGGCAGAGATAAGCATAACAGGTTAGTTAAATACACACACACACACACACACACACACACACACACTAGGTTACATGAAAGTAGTGAGTGAATGTTATAACTGATCATCAGATATGGTAAATCTTTATAATAGTTCTTTTCCAATGTGAGTCAACATCCTATGTGTTTTCAGCTTCAGCCAGCCATTTAAGATTGTTTATCTAGAAGGATAAACAGATCGTTTAGATTTCCCTTATCCAGTGAGATGACACAAACTCATGTTCCTAAGGGCTCTGTGATTTTGGTGCCTTTGTCAGTACAGGTATTACGGCCTTTCATCAATTCTTTAAGCCCTGGATGTGGTCGTAGACAGTGCCTTCCAGGAACGATCTTGGGCTCCATCTGCTTTCTTCCATCCTTCTTTGGTGGTGGCGACCTGATCACCAACCTGTTTCTACACAGAGGTGAGTTGGTAGAAGACACTCTGGGGTGCACCACCCAAAACGGTCACAAGCCCACACACCAGCATGCACACCCACTGCATCCATGTCCCTGCTCACCATTGGTAGGTGAAGCCTATTTCTTTCCAGTCTAAGATGGGCTTATACTTGCTTTGACACGTGTAGAAGTGTCAAAGGGGCAGAAGCCATCTTTTGGGGATTTGAAGTCCAGGCTCTGAACTTCTGCTCTCACTTTCTTGCCTCCATGAATCTGTCACCTATGTCTGAGCTGACCACACAGAGGACCAAGGTGCTGAAAGGACAGACAGCACCACCACTACCTGCTGGGGCTCCTAGATTGTCCAGCCCTGTGAAGTTCCCAGTAATTCATCTGCATGCGTTACCTACCCCCAGACTAGACCAGCAGAAAAACTGCCCAGCAGTTTACTCGCAATAACTAAACATGACTCTTGGCCTCCCCAAGCCTGTCTGTCTTATCCCCAAGTCCCAAGGAAATCTCTCCTCCTTTGACTCAAATTGGTCTGACCCCGATGTCTGATCTACCAACTTGTGAAAAAATAAAATCCCTGTTTTTTTAGACTGATTTTCACAGGGCCATTTTATACAGGAATGGGAGGTTGTCACAGACTCATTCATGACGGATTCCTTTCTGCAACAGCACATTCCTGGGCCTCCCCGCTCATCTGGGCTACTTTGAGTGTGGAGAGGCATGGGGTTTATCTAACTGGGGAAGGAGAAGAAATCCTGGGCCTGCTCATCTCAGCTCTACTCTCAGAAAGAATCTTCCTGCAAAAAAATAAAGTTGTCCTCAGTGTCTTGTGCTGCCAAGTTTGCTTGGCCACTGTCCACAGGTGCCTGCCTCAGTCCGTCACTGCTGTGACCAGGTGGAAATGCTGGCCTACATCTTAACCTACAGCTCAGCTGGGTCCTTTGGCTCTCACATCAAACTGCTGACTCAAACCTGGCATGTGTCAGTAGTGTAAGTAACACCTTGGTCTCAACTAACTCTTTTATTTTTCAAACTGTTCAGATCTAAGGGAGAAGGCTGGTTAGACATATGGGGACCCATTCAAAGACCTTCCCCATCCCACCCAAGCCAGGTGCTATAGGACAATGTGAGTGGTGGCACAGGCTTGGTTCCTATTGGGTGGGGTATTGACATGATGCTGGGGCCTCCTGAACAGACTGGGCCTCCATCAGGGGTCCATGGTGTGGCCTCGGGCAACTAAGATCACTCCTGAAACTGAGACAGGGAGACATACACAAATGTTTGCAAGTGTCTCCTTCTAACCACGGAGATGAGACAATATTCTTGTTATTAATCCTCCCAGTGGCAGGGAAGTAGGTGGGGCTTGAGTCAAAGCAGGAGGGATTTCCTGAGGACTGGAGGACAAGATGGACAGGCTTGGGGAGACCAAGAGTCATGTTCAGGAGGAAGAGCACCACTGAGTCTGTTCCCCACTCCCTTAACAGGGACACCCGCAGCACAGAAGTCCCCCACACAAATCCAGGAGCCTACTAATGACCAGTGAGAGGACCCAAGGAAAGGAGAAGCCCCTCAGTCTCAGGAGAGAGTTATTTCCAGGTGTAGGACCCCAGGCACGGAATGGTGGGGAGTGTAGGGGGGGCTGGTGTGTGCACACACTGTGTGCATTTGTGTGAACAAATGTGGAAGTTTAACAAGTGGACACATGGGGAAATTGTAATTTCTGCAAAATGCCAACAACCAATCGTTAGCCCGAGTATGAGGAAAAGACAATCTTTCTCCTTTTTGTGACATCTGCTTGGTCATGACCCACAGAGATAGAGTTTGTCTGTGCAACAAAAGCTGTGACAGAAGCCTCGACGATAGGCAGCTCTGTATGAGGGACACGATGTGGAACAAGCGTGACTTAGCTCAGTGTAAAAATCCCTGATGAGAAACAGACTTTCTTTTAACTGGCAGAAAGCATACTAGGAGTTCCTCCATTTAATATTAAATTTTATTTGTCCTCATTTTTTAAATTTCAAATTGGTGAAACAGGATATATTCTTGTATCACAACCTGAAAAGAATGATCTTGATATATTATCTTGACTCACGAATCTTGGAACAGATGTGGGGAAGTCTGTAATTATAATGCTTAATCACCAAGAACCAGGCCAAGTCTGAAGAGGGCAAAGGAAGTTTTTCACAGCTTCTCCTTCTCATATGTTAAAAATTGAAAAGAAAAGTCAGTAACAGGCTTTCGTAATTCACTTTGCAATCCTTGTTCTGGATGTGAAAATCAGTTCCCCTGTTTCCCTGCGGTGTGTGAGAAGGGCCTCAGGGGCCCACACATTAGTACCTACTATGCATCGCTAATGCATGGCTTCCTCCTTTGTTTTTAACTGTGGAAAACACATGCTTTGAGTTGCAAAGTGCTTTCTATGCAGAAGTATGACTATGTGTTTTGTTCAGACTTCTCTATCTGTGACCCTGATTGTGTGGCCATCAGGGGCAGAAGAACCCTGCACTGCGGATGTCACTGGGTCTTAGAGAACCTCAGTCAGCCAGTCAAGCAGCACAAAGCAAGAGAAGGTATTCTCAACCCATTAAAATATAAGTGGATCAAAGTGGGAAGTAGTTTATATATTTTTTCTTGCTTATATAAGAGCTGACATGCTTTCTCCCCAAAACCCATTATGACCACACCCTGACCATCTGCTGTCCGCACTCCTGCGAATCTCACGTTGGCTCAACGTCCCGTACTGAGGACATCCATGAGTCCCCGACCCTTGACCAAAGTGCCTTAATGCTGCAGGGTTCTGCCCCATGAGAAAAATCTGTAATTGTGTTGTGGAAGGTGGTTTCATCGATGGCAGCCTAACACATTTTAATAGGGAAGAAAACTGATGAGGTGAAAATGGAAATTCTGAAACATAGGCAAAAAGATGTTAACTTTCTTCCTCTTTTTTTTTTTTTTTTTTTTTTTTTTTGCAGTGAAAATCTGTCCCTGCTTGATGTGGGCACTATTTTCTCTCTTCTTAGTGGGAGAAGGAGAGGGTTTGGGGTCCGTGGCTGTGAAGAACGAGAAAGGACAACAAAAGAAGGTGGTATCCGGCGATTAAGGAAGGATGAATTTTGCTTTCCTCACCTCCTTTTCAGATACATGTTTTCTCTCTGAGTTGACCCAAACATGGATCCCAACACACGATTGTGAATGCAAGAGTCATGACTTCCTATGAGTGATGGACTGTGATTCTCACATTTATTTTTCCATACAATCTAATAAAGGAGATTTCCCAAGTAGACAGGGAATGTTATTTATTCTCTCTGTGTAGAGTAGAGAGGACTGTTCTGCATTTTATAGTACATGGGCTCAAACTGTGACCCTCTCAGCATCTTGGCATGTCCTGGGTGGAAACCCAGAGGCAGAAACACTTGGGTCCATCTGGTTTCTGACAGAATACTGACCTAGCTCTGAAATGGGACAGATTTTTTCAGGTCCTTGTCAGCCTCCATCCTGCACCACCGTGTGCTCCTCTAGGTGCAGGCTTCCCAGAAGCCCACACTTGGAGTGAAAGGTAGAGGCCTACACACTGCACCTGGTCAGAATGAAAAGGCCGTGGACGAGGCACAGTGCTCCAATCTTAGGGAGTTGTTTGTCCATCGCCCAGTGTAAGTGATGGACACACTAAGAGCGGAGGCAGGTGAGCACAGTTCTGCCTTCCCATGAGTGGCATAGTGGGGGAGTCTGTTTCTTGTTGATTGAGCTAAATTTGGTTTTTGTCTATTTCATGACATTGGCATTTACGTTAGAGCTTCCTGCTTTCCTGTTTAGTCCTGCCATCGGCATGCAGCCTTGAGGCAGATCTCAAAGTTGTTACAGAGAAAAATTATGGTATATGTTTGTCTGTGTTCTCAGCGCTTCCTGGGAGAGTGGCAGCAGCAGCCTGGGTGTCAGGATGGAGAGTGAGGTACTCACCTCGGTGTGTAAAGATGGACAGACACTCTCTCAGACTCCAACATTTTATTTATTTTTTTAATAATCAGTTTTATATTTTCATGTACGTCTTACCTGGACTTGGACATCATTACTTAATCTGTCAACTGGTGATCAGACAGCTAATTAGGGACTTCATGCCAGGGAAAGCAGCCACTGTCATGTTGGTGTCTGACCAACTGCAGTGCCATTTACCTCTTTAGGGTTTTGAGTGTTTTAATAAGGAAACAACTTGAAAAGACTGGGAAATTAAAGTGAGAATTTTTCATTAAACTTTCTATTTCATTTTGTGATAACTGTAGATTCACTTGAAGTCATATGATTATCCTTCAGCCAGTTTCCCCCAGTGGTTGCAGGGCTTCCCTTGCAAACCTGTTGTGACACAGCTCCACAACCAGGATGGACAGTAACACAGTCAGGACACAGGGTATCCTGTCGCCACAGCCATCACACATGGAGCCCTCTTCCACAAATTCCTATTCCATTGAAGTAGCACACGTTTAAACTTGGGAGTTTAATGAAAATATTTAGAGACCAAATTTTTTACTTAATAAAAGCACCCTTGCCCAGAAGGTGTATATGGTTACTGTTTTAGGTCACCAAAGCTCTAATGTGTCACCTTATCTAGCTCTGAACTTCTGATGTATTTCTCCACTCCAGTATGTAACAGAGTATTCCCCTGATACCAAGAAAAATTTCTGATTTACTTCCTCTAAATTAGTACCATTAAAACACAACTGAACTCTTTCATCAGACTTGCTTCTGTCATTCCTTCATTATTATTGTTATTATTAGTTACAGATGTACAAAACAATGCAATAGTTATCCTTTTCACCCCTTACAAAGTGACTCCCCCTTCCCCCATCCCTTGCCCTCCCATCCCCGATATCATACATATCTATTACAATTCCATTGAGTCCATCCACATCCCATGACTATATATGTGTTAAATTCCTTTTTAAATGGAAATCATCACCAAAATCTCAATCAAAGTGATATTTTCTACAGGAATCTTAGTCCATTCATTTAGCAAATATTTATGCAAAACTTGCTTCTTTCTCTCTCTTGTCTTTCCTCTGTCTCTACCTCTTTCATATTTCAGGCATATTACAGATATTACAAAGAGGAAGCATGTGTTGAATCTTTCTTCAAAAAGTTTATAGTTCATTTGTGGTAGTTTGACACAAGCAAATGGAATTGTAATATATACAAAGAATAAGAGCTTGTCTTAATCAGTTTGGGCTTCTCTAACAAAAGACCTAGATTGGGTGACTTAGACATTTATCTCTCACAGATTTGGAAACTGGAAGTCACTATTAAGGCACTAGAAGGTCCAATGTCTTGTGAGAGCCTGTTTCCTGGTTCACATATAGAGTCTTCTCACTGTGACCTCACATGGAGGAAGGGGTGAGGAGCTCCTTGGGGTCTCCTTTATAAGGACGCTAATCCCATTGTGGGGGCTCCACCCTCATGACCTCATCACCTCCCAAAGACTCCACTTCGAGACACCATCACACTGGGGTATAGGGCTTCAAGGTATAAATCTGGGGAGACACAAATGTTGAGTCCATAATGAAGCTGTAAGAAATACATATATAAAGCATCCAGGCCAAGACTCAGAGTAGGGACAGCTGTCTGCTTTTTAAATTTCAATTCTAGCTGGTTTGTGCTCTGATTGGTATTTACCTGAGCACCATCTCTATTAAATTTCTTAAATGTCAACTCAGGCATAAGATTTTTAGTGTATAAGTGAAAAAGGTAGTTTAATTCTGCAAAAAATTGGTGAAAGGAAAGAAAAAAAGGAAGCATTGTCTGAATAGTAGGTTAGGTCATGGTATGTCAGTTGAAAAACAACCACCTGAAATTTGGACTATATTCTCCAGGAAAAGAAACACTGAGATTATGTAAATGAGAACGTGGCCTGCATGGAGAGGGCTGTGATTCAAGGCATAGTGGAGCCTGAAAAACAAACTTTTTTTAAAAATAGAAAACCTAAATTAAGAAAATACTGGTTAAAGCCCAATGTTAATGCACAAATGCAAATACTTAAAACATTTTTTGAGGCTTTGTAAAAATGTGAGACTTTTTCTGTACTCAGGTCTTTCCTTCACTTCTACCCAGGTAGATGCTAGGTAGTTCCCACATAGATGCTGATGGAAACATTTGTACTTACTGTACAACACATCCAAACATTAGTCAAGTAATGCAGATTCTTTGGGATTCATTTTTTTAAATTTTTATTAAATTTATTGGGGTGACATTGGTTAGTAAAATTATATAGGTTTCAAGTGTACAATTCTGTAATACATCATCTATATATCACATTGTGTGCACACCATCCAGAGTCAGTTCTTCCATCACCATATATTTGATCCCCTTTACCCTCTTTTACCACTCCCCTCCCCCTTACCCTCTGGTAACCTCTAAACTGTTGTCTGTGTCTGTGAGTGTTTGTTTCTTTGTATTGTTGGTTTGTTGTTTTCAGTTTTAGAGTCATGTTGGAGTTCAGTGAGTGACCTAACTTAAAAACATCAGCATGAACGTGAAGTATTCCTAGAATGTGGTATATTTTTTAAAAAATTTAGGCTTCCTGTTGTTTTTTATAAAGTAGTGAACATCTCATGCAGTAGGATAAAAGAGTTAGACAGACTGAAGGGGGAGATATTTCATTTTTGTCCTGGCTTATAAGTGATCTGTTGATTATGGAAACAAAACTTCTTTGTGTTGATTAACTTAATAACAATAATTTACAGTCTGTTTTCTTTTGCACAATGTAACCTAGTCCTATTTTTCATGGAATTGTTGATTTTTTGAATGAAAATAATGCCTCAAATTTGGGGTGATGTTCTATAGGACAATCTTGGTTTCCTATTTCACTCTATTACCAAAACTTGATGCATGTGAACGCAACCCACCTAAAAAATAACATGAAATCCAAGCAAAAACTAATTGTACATGAAAGGAAATCTCCTTTATTATCATCACAATCGATTGCTAAAAATATAGTGCAAAAAACAAATCTACAAAGTGTCTCATCTGTAGCAAGTTTTATTTTTCTGAGACTGTTGTCCAGAAATACATTACATTTGGCATTAAATAATGAGAACAAAAAGAACATGCAAAATCATAGCTGGCAATTTGAAATCAAGCCTAAGAAAAAGATTTCTTTCACACATCCTAGATAAGTAAGTGGTTAAAGCTAATAATTTTATGTTGATAAATGGAACAATTTATTTTTCAAGTTAGCATTATAATAAAATATATTTTCTATTTACATGTATTATACATTTAACATTTCCCAATGTCTTTGTTCTGTTACTTATACAGAAGAGTTCCCAGATATTTATTTATTTATTACATTGTGAAATAGAGGACTAGCACCTTATTCATATATTCACCAAGCCATGATTATCATTTTATGATACTATGCAGCATTTACTTTGCTATGTTCCATAATTACTATGCTTTGATGAAATATAACAGCTGTAAGTAAAAATGATCTAAATCAGATGAAATGAACACCTGCTGAAGGCCAACTAACAATATAATTTTCAAAGTGACCCAATGCAATTGCTCTGCCTACACAAAGATTTCTATTAGTTCCCATACTATTAGCAAATGTATAAATAATTATGTGGTAAATATTAGCTCATCATAATAACAATAGACTAATAAAGTGCCTCAATGTCTTTTCAAAGTGCACTTATAATGGGAACCACTTTGGAAACTCTGAAGTATGTGCTTCAATATATCATTTAACAAATAAATACATTTAGGATAATTTCATGGAATTTTTCAAAAGACCAGTTATGTTTTTTCAAAGAATAAAACTCTTTAAAAATGTTACTTTCTTATACTGGGTGCCCCCGGAAACTAGAGACTGAGGCAAAAACTGAGGTGCGGACAGTTTATGGGTGAATGCAAACCCAGGGCAGCAAGAGTGAGGCGAAAGGGAAGTCAGACAAGCAAGTGGGGACAGAAGATGCACAGGGACACTTTTCTGGGCTGCCCAGCAATTTGTTCCAAAAGCGGCTGGACCGCTCAATCTCATGGGACATGTTCGTATTGGTTGTATGAACTGCTGTATCTTGGGACAGTCCCTCTGGGGAAAAGACGGGAGGACACTTGATCCTTGAGCGCCCTGGGTCCCTCACCTGTCCAGGTATTTTCTCCGACTATGCAAAGACCCCTGTGCCTCCAAGATATCTGACCCCAACTTCCAGGCAGCCTCGGGTGAGGAGTGTTCCTCAGTGGGTCCAAATGTGCCAGTTCTGGGGGCATTTGGGGGTCCTGCGTGGTCCTCAGCCACCATGATCCACCCTCAGCAGCAGGAAATGTCCAGAGTCAGGGTGTGGAGTTGGAAGACAGGTATCTGCATGGAATCCATAACAGGGCCGCGGTCACCCACCTTGCTCCTCTTTCAAATCTTATCCACACTTACAATGTCTTGCTCTCTTTCCAATAATAAGTTATTTACTAAGATCACCAAGAATTTGGTGTTTCCAACTTTAAGGAACTTTATATTTTAAAATGTGCCCTCCTGGTTAATCATTAGTCCTCAAGATGCTCAGAAGAGAATTCCAGGGTCTTTCCCTTCCACCAAAGCCTCTGGTAACTAATGACCAGGAGGGACACTGTTGGTGCCACCTGCTGGCAGGGGACTGACGCCCAGGTGTGGGGAGTGAAGAAGCGGAGAGCACACGAATGTCGGTGTGGGCACCAGTGTTGGTGGAGCAGGTGTGCTTTTCTTTTGCGCAGAAGAAGTGAATTTTATATTTTTTTCAGCGACTATACAGGCTTGTTTAAAGGGTTGATGCTTAGCTTGGTTATTTTCTCTTGGAGGTGGCTGCTGTTAAAGAGAACGTCTTCCACAGGAAAGAAAAGTCTAAGGGCACCTGAGTCCCATCCGCCCCCTCCCTGCCACACACACAAAAAGAAAGGCATTTTCTGACAGGAAGCAAGAAGGTGGCTCCACATAGGGGTTGAGGGTGGCACTGCAGGGGAGGGACCAGGGCAGTGAGCCCAAGAACTGGTACCACTCTTTGGAGCCAAAGCACAATTTTTGTAGGATCAGATGTGTGCACTCATCACAATTCCATCGTTTTTGTTTGCTTCATCTGGATTTCCATGTGTTAATTTTGCATGAGCTTTGTTTTTCATGGGAGAGCTTGTTTTACATAAAACGAAGGAAACAGAACCAACAGGATTTTGTATGTCCTTAGTGAAGAGGGACTTAAAATGTGAAGACATGAAAAGAAAGAATAAAAATTACCAGAAATAGCTGAAAGGTTAGCCTCCCTCACTTTCCACATGAGATGGTGGTTTTATTTGAACAATGGAGACAATTCTTGTACAACAAAAGCTCTGGATGGTTATAATTGAATTTGAAAACAATATTTTGGATGCATATCCCTCACCATGTCAACCAAAAGAGGCTCTGGAGGGGCAGGTGGAGAACAGGGTCTCCCATTGTGGCTTGATGTAGGTGTAGACTAAGTGACCTGAGGGGGCAGGTGTGTTCACCCAGCCATGGGTGGAGATGGAAATCTCAGACAGCCTGCCCCATAGTCAAGCCACCTCTCAAGCACTTTCATAATTTCCACTAATGGGGTAATTCTGAGATCTCTGTAAACAAATTAAGGGAGAAGAGCTCATTTAAGATGCCCTGTCATAGCTTGTTATTCTGCTTTTATTTTTCATGGTATCATAGCTGACTTGGAAGAGGCGCACACACAGTAAAGGGAACTACGTATTGTAGTTGACAGAGTCTCTGCGTCCCCTGTATTAATGTATCATGTGATCCTTTATCTCACCACATGAAATGTTGAGAAGTGCACACGTTTATGTTCTTCATAGGCTTTGGAAAGGTGACCCACAGGCAGACCTCAGTCTAGACTTGCAGTGAGATATGCAGAGAGGTGACTACTCACTAGTGTCCTGGGGTTGGTTGTCCTCCTTGCCCCTTTCATATTGATCAGCATGTGGCCACAGCCATCTGGGGAGTCAGATCAGAGGGTGGGCAGGCATATGGGGGAAACCCTCAGACATCAGCAAAGGCAGTGACAAACAGGCAGAATCTTTGCTTTACACAGGTGATACCCTCTCTGGAGCCTGGGGACCTGGGAGGCTGCCTCCCTCTGGGAGCTCAGTAGACATCTCTTGCTTGTGTGGCCATACCCACAAGTTCCCATGTTCTTTGGCATCAAGGTTTAAATCTCCTAATGGTTACTTTCCATGCCTTTCTCTCAATCATGTTGCTTTAAGATCCTTGATAAAAATGTAGGCTTTAAGAGACATGGGATGGTTTACAAAGATCTATTTTTAAGTATGTCTATTGTTGTGAAAATAGGACTGCATCTGAAAGCAAATTATAGTATCAAAAGAGAAGGGTTTAAAGAAATGTTTTTATTGAAGTGACATGCATTCGAGAATGGTGTCATTTATGGAACATAGTATCACAATTGGCTGCTTCATAGAAGGAGTGACTGCCTTGGAAAACATCAAGATGGCAGGCCAGGGAAGCCAACGTATTTATGGAAAACAAAGAGGATGCCAGGTTTGCCAGGTTTCTAAACGACCAGTAAATGTTGCTGTTAAAGGGCAAATTCAGTCATTGAGGGTTAATGTGGTTTTGTTCCTGTTGATTTTCCAAACTGTCCTCTTTCATATTTCTTCCCTCAAACACCTTGTCAGTTATTGCCCACCAATTATACTCATTTCAGGGCCAATGGCAGGTAATGACATGCTGATTGGGAATTCTAAAATTCACTTGCTGATGATTATGTGTTATTTTAACAGGAGAATGACAATAATTTCCTGTAATGCCACTTGTTAAGGTAATTATGCTATAATTGCCTTATCAAGGTGTCATAGGGAAGAGGGGAGAAATCCAAGATTTCACAGCTGCTGTCATGTTCCTAGAAGGGTTCTCTTGAAATTGCATTGTCAACCATCTGGACAATCCCTTCCAATTGTGTTAAACTTGAACATTGTTGTCCTGGATAGGTTATGTGACCTTAAAATGAGACTTTTCAAGAGTTGATTTTTTTCTGTGTGTGTCTTCATATGAAAGTGTGGTGAATTAAATGTACAAAACTGAAATGCGTTTCAGCTGCAATGGAATTTGAAGAGTTTGTAGAAAAATGTGTATTTAAAAATAAATTAAATATTAATAAATACAATAGCATGTAATAAAAGGAATGTGCCTCTAAAATATATAAGTAAAAATCTGTGTTTTCCAGTTAAAATCTAGTTGAAGATGATGTGCACAGTATAGGAAAAAAATTAACACTATCTTTGTTTGACTTTATAGCTCCACAGTGAAGAATAATTATTCATTTACATAAGCCCTTATATCTTTATTATAGTTATCAATGACACAAAAATATTCAGTGAACATGGGAACCTTTTCTAAAATATTAAGCAAAATGCTCCAAAATTCACATATATTTTCTCTGTGCACATTAAGCTTGCATTGTGTTTGGAGTGGAAGAGGAGAAGAAAGATAAACAAGTAAAAATTCAGCATGGTAGATCTTGGTGACAGGTCACAATGAACAAAAAGGCAGGGAGGGTAGGGAAGATTGGGGCCAGGGAAGGCTGGTGTATCCAGAGGGTGGCATGCAAATAAGACAACCCTTGAGCCCAGTTGGGAAATAATTGGATCTGTGATGGGAGGAAGTTTTCATAGAAGATGCAATGACTCCTGTGCAATGTGGAGATGGTGTATTTGAGGAATGGTGGGGTAGGGGGTTGTGGCTGGAGGGGAGAACACAAACAAGAGATCCTAGATAAGTCCAGGAAGAGAAAGGGACCCAGGTCTTGAAGGGTTTTTCAGGTCCCCATAGAGAGTTTGGTTTTACATTGAGAAGGATGGAAATCCATGGGACTGGGCAGACATGATAAAGTTGAGAGTTGTATGGATGGCCCTACCCTCTGTGTTGGGAGGCAGAGGTGAGGGTTCCAGCTGGTAAACTAGTTAAATAAGGCACAGGATTGATGGATTGATGGTGATGGCTCACACCACTAACATGGAACAAGAAGGGGCAAGAAGTGACCCTATGTGACCTCCTGATTGACTAAATGTGGGGACGACTAGGAAAAAAGTCAATGGACAAAGTGAAGGCTCTTAGCCTATTCTCCTAGGGAAAGAAAAGCTGCCATTACCTAAGTGGAGGAAATGGAAGGAAGACCTGTTTTGGGAGGGAAAGAAAATCAGGTTTAGACATGTCATTTAATAGAAGTAGTGTTTCCTCCTCTTTAATATAAATGAATAAGATGGTGAGTGGACACAGATGGGGGAGGGCCAGGTATTTTCTGCCTAATACATTTTTGTGGGATAGTATCTTGAAAAAGTACCCAACATAAGTTTAGTTCTACATATATTTGAAATCCTGCATCCTCACCTTTATTAATTCCTCATTATGAAACTAAGCTTTATTACCTCAGGAAAGAGAACACAAGGGACCTAACAAACATTCACCTCTTGATTTTGAGCTCCTAATTAGACATTTTAAAAACTAAAGCTGAATAATCATCTGAAAGTCAAAGCACTTTTGATTTGTAAGAGCCAGGCTCTCTTGAGAAGGAATTTTTTAATCTTCAAGTTAAAAATAGCTTAGCTAAGAATACCAGCAGTAAAATCAGAGGACTTGGAGCATAGACTTTTAACCATTCTGTGATGTTCTATCATCAGGCCCTCGGGAGACACCAGGGGGTGTAATAGGGGTCTGGGAAGGGGTCCAGTGTCTTAGCACCTTGGGCTGAAGCCATGTAGGAGAGGTCCATCAAAATGCCTGATGGTTTCAAGGTGAGCCAATAGGAAGCCGTATACCAACTTCTTAAGTATAGCCTAGGGACAGATGTTCTCTTAAAGAAGCCTGGATTCCATCATGGATGCTGAGAAGTAGTAGATGGGTACCTAGAGTGCCTGGAGGAAAGTAATGACAACAGTCTGACAAAAACCTTTCCATCCCAACACAGTTTGAGGAGATTGGCCAGCAGTGGCCAAAGAGACCTTGAAGCCAACAAGAGATCTAGTGACTGTGACACAAAGGTCCAGGTTCACGGACTAGCATAATGAAGGCCCTAGGAAGAGTTACCTGCACCTCAATGGAGGCCAATCAGGAGAGAAGAGTACAGGCCAGATGTACTTTTCCCTGACATAGCATTGTTTTCAAAAAAGTTAGCTCATTGCTCTCATGAATATATAAAATGAAAATTTCAAAAGTTGTATTCAATTTATTAAATATTATAATAAGGGATGAGGAAAGTTATCTTTTAAAAGGATAATTTGAAAGGTATATGAATAGATGAATGGATAAATGGATGGATGGATGGATGATGGATGGATAATGCATATATATATATACACATGCTTACAGAATCCATATTAAGATTGCTAACTCTAATCATTTAAGATTTCATTTGTTGTTTTAAATTTGTAAAACGATTTTGCAAACTTTAGAGGTTTTTACTATCAGAAATCTGAAAACTGGTGAGTTTCCCCAGCTGCCTTCCCTGAGAACCTCCACCAGCATCCTGTTGGTCATTCCAAGTCATCCCCCAAGTAGGGCTTAGGCTGCCCTGGACATCAGTGAGGACAGCAGTGGTGCTGACATGGTCAGGGTTCTCCAGAAGGAAAACATACTAAGACTTATTTCAATCCCCAAACCTTTTCATTGCCCACAGTTTTCAATCCAACTCCTCACCCCCACCCCACACCCTTCATCTTTCCCACAATGATCTTCCTGAGACGTCTCTCTCAGGCTCCCATCCCCACCTGACTCATCCAAACATTCCTCTCAAGTGGAAATCTTCCAGACCAGGGATGGCCACCTGCAGTTTCCCCTGAGAGTGATGACACCTGGCAATGAGCACAAAGCCAGTGGGATGGCAGGCTCCTGGAATGGTAAAGCCTGCATGCCCCAGCCTCAGCATCAGGGCTTACATTTCACATTGCAACCTCATGGCTGGATGACCTAGTACAGGTTCCTATGACTCCTCAGTTTGCTCACCTGTTGTAAAGGTGAAAAAAAAAACAGGTTTATGCAAATGGAACCTGTGCTCATCACCTGTGAGATTATTATACAAACAAAGATCCTGAAACAATCTAGATGCTGCCTATGGTGCATTGAAGCTGTAAGGACAGGCAGAGATGGAAATGAAGATGGAGATGGAGGTAGAGACAGAGACAGATGATAATTGATAGATACATAGATGGACAGAGAGATGATAGATAAATAATAGATGATAGATAAGATAGATAACAGATAGGTAGGTAGATAATAGATAGAGATAGATAGATAGATGATAGATATAGATGGATGATAGATTAGGCAAACAGAGATACCTGCAGACCTCTTGAGTCAGATTTATTTCCTTCGAGCCAATAAGGAAAAGAGTCCAGGTTTTCTTTGGGTTTTTTGCTTTTTTTGAGAGAGAGAGATAAGGACACTTTTGCTATTAATGAATGACTTTTAATCCTCTTCTCTTCTTATTCTTTATTATGTTTAAGTTACATATAAAAATGAATTAGAGAGAAATAGGTATTAAATACCCCTTCATGTTTGAAATAAAATTGATGAATAATTTTACTTATTCCTTACTATTTCTTTATAATCTAGTACAGTCCAGTTTTATAAAATAAAAATTATGAACAGAAATAATTTCTTTTAAAAATTCGTATTCTGATACTATCTTTCCAGTTTTGTACTTATATGGCTTTGATGAAAAAATAAAAATAATTTGGCTTTAAAACATTATGATTTTTAAAAAAATGGTGAGGAACATGGTCAGTAATGAAATCTTCAGTTCCTACAAATCAGATAGTAATGATGTCACACTGGGAAGACCTGATTGAAAGAAGCTGAATCGATTAGGCCATTTCCTCCTTTCTCTTCTAACTTCTCCATTAAATGGAAGCTGTATCCTCTCTGACTGGTTTGCTTCTTCTTGAATTTAAATATAGGCATTAAGATATGAACAAAACTGAAATCATGGAGAGGATCAGCTCTAATAAACACAAAAACACCATGAACTGTGTCCCTCTACCAACCCAAGCACAATGTATTATGATAAAATGTCACTGGATATAAAACTTGATCATGGTTGTAAAAAGTCTGGCTTTTGCCCTAAAGTGGTACATCCCCAGGACATTTTCTTATCATCCCATTGGCTTTGGTTATTAATTTTGTTTTTAAAAAGGAGCAGTTTTCTGTCTAGATACAAAATTTGCACTGAGCTATAAAGAACTAGCTCAGGAGTGACACAACACAGAGGGTGTGATTGTTCCTTTTTTCCCCTGGTCAATCTGATTTTAAATTATCCAGTGCATCTATCACTTACTACTCAGTCTCCTTCCGTTGGAAATTAATACTTAATTTTTGCTCACCAAATGGGTAGAGAAGCATTAATATATTTTAAAATGGAAAAAAAAAAACAACAACACAACTCTCTCCAGAACACCAGAACATTCTATTTTAACATGGTGTGATTTTAAATAACAGAAATGAAGACGAGACAGACTGCTAAAAAATTCACATGAGCACTTTCCAGTAGTTCTACAAACAATTAGAGACTGCTGATTCAATGGTTGTTAAGAAACAAAGGTCCTTGATTGCTGCACAATTTCTCAGTGAATGAGGGAAAATTAATTTATCAGCAGGGCATTTAGGAATAAATATTTAATGGAATATCTTTTTCTAACACATCCAAACTACACATATCTTAGAGTGTGCTTGTCACTTACACACCATTCACCAGCATTTCACACTTCGTGTTTGGGAGCTGGAGGTCATTTCTCCTTCCTATGGTCTGACTGAATAAGAGATTTCTTTTGAAACCAACACCAAGGTTTTAGATTTGGTGAGTTTGAGCCTTGCATCATTTTTTACTTGATTTTTTTAAAAAACCATTCTGAGACACAATACATTTGAAATAGTAGGGCAGAAAATTATATATCTGTATCAAAACCCAGTATCTTCTTCCCATTATCTTGCCAAATGATTTTAGAGTTTTTTTTCTTCAATTCTCTAAAACATTTCATGAATGCATGGTATTTTATAATTACATCTTGGAAAAGTCTTTTTTTTTTTTCACATGAAACTATAGCATGAGCAGGCTGAGCTATTCTCCCAAATATGAATATCTTAGAAATAATCCTTTGAGAGAGATTCTTATTTCTATCCTCTGAATTTCTGCCATTGCATTGGTTCAGGTGGGTTCTTCATATGAGGTGTGATCAAAAACTGTGGTTAATGTTTAAATCAAAAAAAATTATTACAATAAAAGACACATTGTCATAAATGCTCCTCAAAATACTCTCCCTTGGTTTGAACATACTTATCCCATCATTCTTGGGAACTGCTTTATTTTCTGAAGCAGTTCTGGAAGTCTTCTTTTGTGAGTGTCTTTAGTTGTGCTGTCATGGCTGCCTCTATGTCGTGAATTGGTTCAAAATGTTTACCTTTCATGGTCATTTTGTCTTTGGGGAAGAGCCAGAAGTCACATGGTACCAGGTCTAGTGAATAAGGTGGATGAGGACACACCATAGTGCTTTTATTTGACACAAATTGCCATAGCAGCAGTGAGGTGTGGCATAGACCTTCCATTGTGATCACAAAATATGGTGAATGCTGCTGCTGAGTGCCATCCAATGGGAAGGCAGGGATCTTCAATATGGGAAGTGGTGCATGGAACCTTAGTAACAGTGTGACAAGTTTCGACTTGTTTGGTGCAGTCAGTCAGGTGTGAGCTGTGGTTGAGATAAGGTATGTTTTAAAGTGTGCCATAAATCATCCTCCATCATGACAACACTTCATGTCACACATCATTTTTGGTATATAGCAGTTTCTGTCAAATAAAAACATTACAGTGTGTCCTCATCCACCTTATTCACTGGATCTGACACCATGGGACTTCTGGCTCTTCTCCAAAGTCAAAATGATTCAGGACATCAAGGCAGTCACGACAGCGCAACTAAGGACACTCACAAAAGAGGACTTCCAGAACTGCTTCAGAAAGTGGTAAGAATGATGGGATAGTTGTGTTTGAAGTGAGGGGGAGTATTTTGAGGGGGATTAATGGCAATGTGTCTTTTACTGTAATATTTTTTAATTTAAATATTCACTGTATTGTTTGATCATGCCTTGTACACTAAAAATAGAAAAAGTTAAGTTGCACAGGCCTTAGTTGAAGTTAAGAATGAAAGTAAACAAATACGTGCAAATTGATGGTAATAAGGATGCAATGTGTGGGCACATGGTGAAGCTGGCAGAGCTGATTAAGTACTGAGCACTTTTGTACTTGGGAAACTTGTAATCAGGAGCCTGAAAGCTAATAATTACAACAAGCACCAGGAATATCATGTACCATATCTATTTTCATTTTGTTTGGTCAAGTGAATTCGATTTTTAAATAACGCTTTCAGGTGGTAATATTTCTTACAGAATAAGTAACCATAGTGCTTGATGAAGTAACGTCAGGTAGGGAAGTGTGTGTCTGGAGGACACAGACCGGCACTCAGGTTTTTTCAAGCCGTGCTTTTTATATATTTTGTTTATTAATTCTATATATTTTTAATATGAAGCTCAGCAAATGAGAAATGCTTGACCAAGTTTTTCTTGGAGATGAGTTATTCCCAACGTCTCCCAAGGACTGCCATGGCAATATGATGGTAATAATAGAACATCCACAGTTTAAATATGTTCAGCTTCTGAGTGGATCCTGCTATGGGAGCAGACTCACCACACATTCTGCTCATCACAGAAGTCACAAGACTCTTCCTGACGGTTTAGGGGCCCAACCGAGTGTTTGTTTTCTCCAGAAAGGCTGGTTACTACTATTCTATCACCAGCTGCTCCAACAGGGTACCACTGACTAGGGGGTTTATGAATAACACACATGTGTTTCTCAATCTGGGGGCTGCAAGTCCAAGATCAAGGTATAGCAGATCCAGTTCCTGGTTCATAGACAGTGTCTTCTCCTGTGTCCTTACATGGAGAGAGGGGCCAGGGGCTCTTTTAAAAGAGCACTAATCCCATCATGGGGGCTCCACTCTCATGACCTCATCACCTCCCAAAGACTTTGCCTCTGAATACCATCACTTTGGGAGTTAGGTGTCAGGGTATGGATTTTGGGGGTACACGAACATTCAGTCCATAACAGTTGCTTATCCACTTTGGCCTTACTGTCCTTTTTTGGCAGAAGTAGTGAAGTTACCTTCTGGGCTCGCACATGTGCAATGCACCAGTAAATACTTAGAAGTTGCTCACTCACTGGTTCTGCACAAAGTAGCGTCTTTCAAAGCTCTTCAGCCTCTCCATATGCCTTTCCATGTCCACATCTGCATAACTCCACACACAATCTCACTTCATATTTTGCAGAAAAAACACTACAAACCATCATGTCTGCAAACCACTGCATTGGCCCACACCTTACCTCTGACCTCCTCCTCTTATCTGCTGTCTTTCTTCTGAACCTCTCTTTCCTCTCATATGGAAGAATCTTGCCCCGTTGATTATACCTTCTCTATACTGATATGCATAACCTCTTCCTCTTTCCTGGATCATTTCTACTGCCTTTTAAAGAGCCTCTCATTAAATGTAAAACAAAGACACAGACAAACAAATCTCTCCCTCAGATGTGACAACCATGTAGCAGATAGCTCAGGTGTCAAATTTAAGGGATGTCCCAAACTCCCTCATCAAGACAAATGATATTTTCATGTCATATTTGAAAATAACAAGTTATGCAGAAAACCCCATGACAAACAAAATATCAAAATTCTAAGTAGATTTTCAGTAGAATTACTAATTTTTCCCTTCAACTCAGCTCCAACATGGCTCCGAACAGCACTGTCCTGTCTGTCAGTCTCTTCTTATTCACAGACAAACTTCTTTAAAGGCCATTCTGCCCTTACCAGTGTCCCAGTGTCCAGTCAGTCTGGCTTCTCTGATGGCAGCTGATCTGAGTAGAAGGACTCCTTTTCTATATGGCCAGCTCCCACCTCAGGAAGTTTGGTGACACTGCCTATCCTTGGATCTGGGGAAGCAATCCCTTAATTTTCCTCTCCCTAAATTTGTCTCTATTTGGAAGTAATTTTGGCAAACAAATGCTGCTTGAGTACAATGCCTCGTTTTTTGAGTTGTAAATAAAAGTTGGGTGAAACGAGAAGGTGTTGCTTAAAATGCTACTACTTGTCCACCTCTACCATGTTAACCCACACGAGTTAGCTCTCATTGGACTCACCCCTGTGGCAATGTCAGTATGATAGACGGAGGCACCCAGCTCAAGCATGAGTGTCACTCACCCCAAGTTCTGATGTGTCAGAGCAAATGTGCAGTTGATAAAACTGGTGTTAGAGAAGGCTTGAGGGCCACAGTGCCCGTTACTAATCTAGGTTCTCTAAGGTGTACCCACAGGTGGAGACACCTAGAAGCCATGTTGCTATACAACATTATCCGTAAACCCACAGAACATACTGTGACTACAGGACCCAGCTGCTGGATGATGCCTCCCTACAGACCTGTCACTGATTTCATTGTTCTTTCTTCCCCTCACGTTGTCTGATGTCAGGTGCATCCACACATTCACCATCTTTCATTCTTTAGTCTACCATGGCTTATGTGGCATCTGCCAAGTATTAGCCATTGCTTTGCATTGGGGAGGAAAAGATCCATAGAGCAGGTTATCAAAAAAAAGTTTCGGGTGGCCAGTTGGCTCAGTTGGTGAGAGCACGGGGTCCCAGTTCAATCCCCACATGGGCCAGTGAGCTACACCCTCCACAACTGGATTGAAAGCAGCTACTTGGCTTGGAGCAGATGGGTCCTGGATGGGCACACTGTTCCCCAATATAAAAAAAAAAAAATTTTAAAAAAAAGAAAAAAGTTTCTTCGGAAGAACTTGTATGTTTTTAAAATGAAAACTAAGTAATAAATTATGTTTTCCTTTTTGGTGGCTAGGAAGCTGATTCAGTGTAGTACTCTGAAGAAACAATTTAATGATACATTCCAGGTAAACTACCTTTTGTTTTCCTTATTTGATCTCTGATTTTTCTTAAATTTTGCTTTCACTGATTTCTTTGTATATGATATTGTATTATAAATTATCATGTTGTTTTGTTTGTTTTGTTTGTTTATTTCTGAGAGCAATGAGCATATGAATTCCTAATAAGGAAATACCTTCCATTATACCTAATGATTTTACTATAAGGAAATTAGTGGTTTTGAACAATTCCTATCTGATTTAAGTGACAATTTTATGAAACCAGGGAATTCTCTCCATGCCTGAACTTTCACAGCTTCTTGGAAAATAGCTTTGATGGAAACAGGCAGTGACTACGGATATCAAACATGAAACTTTGTTCTCTTGAGTGACTTTTGAAATTTACTGTGCTTGCAATTTGAATCAAATGCTGTCAAATAAATAAATCTTTATGAAAAAATTTTGTCATTGGTGGTACTGAATTTTGACTACTAGAAAAACACTGTTCTTTGAAACAGAGAGTTTAAAATTTTTGTGTATTTATTTGCTTATTTATTTATTTATTGCATCTGTATTCATCAGAGACATTGGTCTGCAATTTTCTTTTTTTGTGTTATTCTTACCAGGTTTTGGTAATTACACTTTATTGGCGTGACAATGGTTAGTAAAATTACATAGGTTTCAAGCGTACAATTCTGTAATACATCATCTATGTATCACATTGTGTGTTCACCAGCCAGAGTCGGTTGTTTTATTTATTTATTTTTTTTGCAGTGCTGCTAACACTAATGTTCAAAGGTTTCTATTAAATAAATACATTTGAAATATTTTGCTTGATATGTCTGTATGCCCTAACCTAAAACTAAGTGAAAACTATTTAAGGTCAGAGCCTAAAAAGTTGAACTTCACACTTGCCATCTGGCCCTTCAGATTTACCACCTTTAAGTAGAGCTTTTTATTGTCATCATCCTGTCTTCATTTTTATGATTCGAATTATTTTCCACATAAGCACAAGAGCAGGGCCAGGGCATAGCGTACATACAGGGGAGAAAGTGCACGTAATCCCACTATTGTATTCTTTTTTTTAGTACCAGCTGCATTTTCCTCTAAAAACCATAAATAGCTTTATTTCTCGTTAATGGAGTAATTTATATAGTCCCCAGTATCTTCATTGACAGCACTCTTTATCCTGCAGCAAATGTGCGGCAGTTACCGAATCAATCACGTGAGTTATGAAGAGCGGCACAGGGCGCCATCGTCACTCCATTCTTCTCAATAACAAAGGAGAAACCACATTAAAAACTAGCATTGATGGGTTGTTGTGAAAGCCGGTCAATGCGCTCTCCCAGAGTTGAAATTAAAAGGCAGTTAGGAGAAAATTGTTTTCTCTGGTCATCAGTCACAATGTGAAGGGTCTTTTTCACAATGATTAATTAAAAGCCAAAAAGGGAGAGCGAGAGGGAGTGACGTTTAATAAAGTACCTGGCTGGTCTTCGGTACCATCACGAGTTAATGGTCGGTGGTTTGCCTTGAGTTAAGTGTTATTGCTCCAGTCCATAATTTCATCTTGAAAATGGGTAAGGGAGTGAATCTTCCTCTTCGTAATTGAGTATTGATTTGAAAATAAATGGCAGTGAAACTCCCACGGAACTGTCAGGATATATTCTGGACAGCACTGACGATAAATGATTTCTGGTTCTGGTGAAAGCTAGGGGCCGGCTTGATAGGTAAACACATATGGGGCCACTGCCATCTGCCTCCCTTTTTATCAGTCTTCTGAGGGTCAATAGATGACACAACACAGGAGATGGTGTTGGTGTCCCCTGGGCCCAGCTCAGACTCCATTATGAGTCTCCTTTGTAAAATGTTTCCTCGAATTTGGGAAGCAATTTTAAAACAGCAGGTTCAGGCATTTGGCTCCTCTTCGAAATAATAGCTTGCTTCTAAAATACTGTACTTATGGAATACTTTTCGATGCATTTTCAATGGAAGGGAGTTAAAATGTCATTATAAATGTTTCAACAGATTTGATAGATTTCCTGTACAAGTGGTAAGTAGTATAATTGGGTGTGATCTAACCAGGCACAGAAATTACGAAGGACATGCTCCATCCTGTAGGTTAGTCATTCAGTGTACATGGATTGTGCAACCTCATCGATGGGGCATTGTAGACACTAGTGGAAGGTGACTTCTGAAGAAAACACTATCAAAGGAGGTTAGAGGCACATAATGGGATTCAAAAACAAAGATGTCCTTTCACAAAATGCTGCTTGATTGTGAGCCCCTGGGATCACACATCAGAGCTCATTATAAGCACTAAAAGCTGTGATCTTTGTTTTTCTTGATAGTAAATTTCTTTTAAAAGCAAAACTTCACGTTTCATCCATTGACACAGATTCCTGAATTGATGTTTACCATTTTCACATCAGCAGTTTTATGTTATACTAAAACAAGGACAAAACGCTGTCATGGATCTTCCTTCCTAACTAATTACTAAGTTGTGTATAACCCAAAGTGTTTTGCTAATTGCACAGGAAGTCTATCTAATGTATCTTCTGATTGTTGGAAAAGAAAGAGCAGTTTCCCAGGTTATTTTCCTTTATTAGGATGGAAAATTCTTCTCTTCATTTACCTCTGGAAAAACTCACAGGAACACAGTGCTCTAAAGCCCCTTGTATGGGTCATGTGGTGTCCACTTTCCTCCCCAGAAGCGATAGTGTCTGATTGGCCACCATTAAAACAATTAACTGGAAAATCATAAATATTTTTTAAATAATGTTATCAAAATGTGGATGGCTCAGCATGGTTTCCGGACCTCTGTACTCATACCTGGAATTACCCCACACAGGTGAGAGTAGTAGTGCCCCTTCTCCAGGGTGCATCACCTTGATACTCGTATGCTTGATGGACAGAGACATGTAGGTGTTGAGCACAGCACTGTGTCCAAGGTTACAAGCCATTGTAGGTACCAGATGTTCATCCACAAACATCTGTAGTTAATCCATAGTTTAACTATATTTCTATAATCCATAGTTCAACAATATAGCATATTTTTACTATAAAAATGGAGTTAAATGTTTACAGAAGACTTATGAAGCATATATGCAAACAATGATATTACAATTTATTCATTGCATTTTCAATATATTAATTTCAATTGTATTATAATGTGCACTTTTTCAATATTTATGAAAATTGCGCATGACTATAAGCCTGGTACTTATAATATAAGGGCAGTGCTCAGAATAGTATGCTCTTTAATGAAGATTAGCTATGAGCTATTTTTATATTTTCAGTGACAACAGTATTTAGCCGCAAGCAGATGTAACTACATTGTTGAACACTTATGATGATTTTGTAGGAAGTGTAGGAAATTCCTTGGCTTTAATCCTCACAAAACACTATGGGGACATATTATTACTATCTCCATTTTATTGAGGAGGAAACGGGTGCCCAGAGTCAGACAGTGAATGTGAAGTAGATGAGAGATTTAAACCTAGACCTACCATTACGGTTCAACTTTCAACAGAGCACTGCACTGTGAGAAGTCGTGTAATGGTTAATTGTGAATATGACATCCCAACTCCACCCTCCATGACAAAGCCAGTCTTTTCTGTCCTTCCCACGTGAAACTCGGCTCAACTCAGAAGAGCTGTAAGTATATTCTAATGACACATCACCTTTCTGTCCCTCTACTACGAGGAATTAGTGTTGCTCAGGCTGTCATTTGGAAACAAAATTTAGGTCAGCTCCTCCATTTCCTGTCTTGTGTGATAATTTATCTGCCTAATATAGAAACTCATGTTGCCAGGAGTGTCACTTGTGAGTGATAAAGAATGTATTACTCCACACTCAAGCAGAATGTCTCCTAAGCCATCCTAGATTGGGGGAAGAAAAAAAGCATTAACATTTCTTTAACCATTTAGCCAAGGGAACTCCATCACCAGCCAAATCTTCATTAACCAAAATCACACATTTTTTAAAAAGCAAAATAAAATAAAAATTAACAAAAATGTAGTATAGCATGAAATGTATGCAGGTAGAACACATATGATAGTTAACACTTATAATGTTTTATAATGTAAAATAAATCACAGAAACTGAAGAAATGGAGAAAAATGTAGCGACGTGTGAAAACAGCCTGTATTGCTTACAAATTTTTTTGAGCTGAGTTCATTTTTTGGACACTAGGATGAAGTCTACGGAATCCCGGTGGGCTTGTGGGTTAATTGGCCCCGTGTCTTTCTGTCTATTGTAGCAGCAAGTGTCTATATGCTGAGCAGGTCTGTTTGAAGGGTGGAGTGGTGGACATTGGCTGGAAGACTCTGAGGCTGCTTCTTTGCTCAATAGGAAGCCGTGCCCTGTTAGATGCCTGACGTTTGCGGTCAGCTTTGCAGAGAATATAGGCAGCATCGTCTCCCTATCCAAGGGGTTTGGGTTGGTGATGGGGGAACACCTACAGTGTGAGCCCAGCTCTACACTCCCAGGCCCCAGCCCTGTTTCTTTTCGGCCAAACCAATTCATGCTGTATCTGCTCAGGACCTCAAGTGCATCCAAATGAACCGCTGAGTCATTCAGTTAGAATGCTGATGCCATTCCATTCAGGTCCTGAGGTTTGTTGCTCTTGGTTAGATAGCAGTCAGGTGTGTTAGAAAAGGACCCCATGAGCCCACCCAATACTTAGTTAAAGCATTTTAAATATGTAGGTTAAGGTCTCTTAGTTTCCCAGTAGGTGGACGGCTAGTTAGTTGCAAGTAGATGGGTACACTTATAATAGTCACAGGAGATGTTCCAAGTGGTGTAATATCTACTGGCTTTTGTAAAACTCCAAAGAGTAAATGATTAGTAACATGCAATTATCTTTGCTGATTGTAATTTTTTTCACAAATTTACTTTATTGCATAGTTTTTATGACTATAAATCTGAAAACCGGTTTATCTGCTCAAGGATTATCAATATGGCTGAACAGCTAGTAATATTCCCAAACTCCTAAACTCAGTAAGTACCTCTTTGGAGCTCATTTATACTCTGTTGATCGTTTTAGTTTTCACCAAGGAGAAGGATGTCTTCATGGAAACACTGACAGTTTTTAAAGGCATTGAATAAATTTTGTTCTCTGTTCATCAGGATAAATTAATCTATTAAACATTTTTTTTTTTTTTTGTGGCTTGACCTATTTTTAGACTAAAGAGTGTTTGGAAAGAAAGAGAGAGAGAGAGAGAGAGAGAGAGAGAGAGAGAGAGAGAGAGAGAGAGAGAGAGAGAGAGAGAGAGAGAGAGAGAATGTAAGAAGTGGGAGAGAATGTGGCAAGCTAGCAACACACATTTGAGATTTAACAACAAAGTACCAATAAATTCAGGGGAAAACTTTCATTTTTTCCCTAATAGGTGTCCTCTTCATAATTTTGCATTTTAAATCAAAATTTCCAGGATAGATTCATATTTGATGATGTCAAAGGAAGCTGGGGAGGGTGAAAAGAAATCATGTTTTTATTTTTAACTCACCACTGATCTTAATGTAACAATAATCCTTTCATTGATAACACATGTAGATTACGCTAGAAATGCTCTCTTGAAATCCACGGGTTGACTCGCTGTGATGTTCTCATATCGTCATTCTAGAGGAGGCCTGGGGCCATTGGGTTCTGCTTACTTCAGCATCTGCACTGCTGATATAAGGCTGACAGACCAACCAGACAAATGGCTTTTGAAAGACAGAAGTCAAAGCCCGCTTTGGAGGACACAGAAACCTTGCTCACATATTCTGAGAGGTCTTCCTCATCGGGCCTTGTCCACACCCGGGCCATTGGTGTCTTCATATACCCATGGTTTGGGTTGGACTCCATTTCTCCCTGTTTCTGCATGAGGTGATGGCAAGTCTTTGAGATGGGAGGAATGGATTATATTAGGCTGTGGAGAGCTGTTGAAGACCTGGGTATTGGACACATGGTAAGTGGTGACTGAGAAAAGGAGCCTGCCACAAAACGATGACCAAAGTGATGCTTGGAGCTCATTCTTAGGCTGTTGCATTTGTAAGGGCCCCTCAGTTACCTGCAAAGGTGTTCAGATGCCACTCCCTTCATTTGTTATGTGGACATGGACTAGAACCCAGGACTCCTCATTTAAATATCAGTTCTGGTGATTCTGAGGCTGAGGGTTGGAGACAGATTTGTCCTTGTGGCCAATTCCGGGCCTGGTTGCCCCACCCGGTGTTGCAGGAACCCCATGTGGGCAGGAGAAGGTGGCCCAGAGACCCTGCATCAAGGAGGAGGCGTGGGTCGCTCCACCTGGGACCAAGTGTCTCCATTTCTAGTGGCCAACTGCTCTTCCGGGAACCTTATCATTCTTTTCAGCTTTCACACTGATTTTATGGTTTATTATAATGACCTTTCCCCACTAAATGTTGAGTAATGGGGACACCAAGAAATGTGCCCCCCTAGTACAAATCTTTCAAAGGCAACCCATGGGGGTGTCCCAGAACAAACCACATACAGCGCAGGAAAATGTGTCTCTTGGCTGGAAAATGCCTCAGTGGCATTTTCTAGATTTTACTTTAGACATTTATAATCTTGGTTGCAATTTGTACTGTAGTTGTTACCTGCTTTACCACTTCTGTGTTCATAATTGAGATAAATTGTCATATTGTTTAAGAAAAGATTTGGCCCAAGAGTTACCCACTGGTCCTTATTGGCCAATTCATGCTCCTTTTTATGATTTTAGAAGCGTTCCCAGATTTCAAAAGTGCATTTAGAACAAATATGGAATGTACTTATATAACATACTCTGCTAATCTCTAGCTTTTTCGTGCACTAAATCCATGTGCAGCCACAAGGCTTGGCTGTGGGTTTCCCTAAGAAACTCATGGCCAAAGCAGCCCATTGAATAAACATACCATTTCCAATACAATGGGGGAAGTGTTTGGGTAGAATTTGGAATGTAGCTGCAAAAATAAGAATGTAAACCTGCCCCTATTCATAATCTTATTTGGCTCCCATGTGAGCCATGACCTGCACACGTTATGAGGGTCAGTGTTTTAATCCTATTCTAACCAAGGTAAGACTAAGATTTAACATCGAATACCCACAGTAGAGCTCACACAAAGAAGTGGTGAGTCTGGGATTGCCTCTGGCCCTCTGCCTGCAAAGGCAATGTGCACTCCAGCGACAATTAGGGGATGTGACGAAGTCTGTGCAGTCAGCAGCAATTTGGGGTCTGGCCTCATCTCCATGGGGTTATGATAAAGCACCTTAGAAACAGCAGGTGGAGTCTGGCAAGCAGCTCTCTGCTGAGGCTGGGTCTCTATATGCCGTGAGCCTATTTAAAGCAGCAGTGTTTATGGAAAGATAATACACAGCTGCAATTACCTGTTCTTCTGTGCCCTGGCCTTATTGTCAATCACAAAGAGCAGTTGGTGTCTTGTCAGCCAGAGCTCATCTTCCTTAAGATCTGCCTTCCTTCTTCCTCTGACACTGAGCATTTTGTATCCCTTCCACAAAATGCTTCATTCTGGTTGCTGCCTTTCTCCGTCTCTACTTGTACTCCCAAATTATCTGTGTCCCTTGTCTTAAAATGTGGAAGTAGCATGACTTACCCATGTATTAGGCATGCAGGTGTCATCGCTGGAATGAGCAAAGCATTTCTGAAACTGGGAACAGTGACACAATGGGGATCTCTGATAACGGACCTGTCCCACATGTCTCACATACTTCCTGAAACAAGTAAATCTTATTCCTCATCTAGCTTCTCAGAGAAGCACAGTTCACCTCCACGCATACCTAGATGCTTTTCCTGTGCAGTCTGTCTTGGTTTTGTCATTAGCAGAAAAAGACCCCTTTGCCTCTCTTACCGCCATCTGCTTATCAAAATGAAAGCTGTGCTTTGCAGCCAGGCCTTAAGGTCAATGGTTAACTTGTTCTTGCTCCAGAAGACACGTTTCCGTGGGCTGAATCACAACCCTAAGATTAGCATCATTTGTACCTATAATAAAGATGCAGGTGGGACAGGGAAGGGAACCAGGGAAAAGATGCTTACATTCTCCGTGCTCTGCCTAGAATGCACTGCTGTAAATTATCTCATTTTCATTTATTTGGAGACTTTTCTTAGCAAAATGATTGATTTGAAGACATAGAAGGAAGCCTGCAGATTGGCTCGTAGAGCAGCCCTGGCCCCAGTTGGAATTGAGAGGGACCTGAAGTCAAAGCCTGGGTCTTTACCAGATAATGTTCCCGGGGCTGCAGCCTCATTGCCTGTAAAATGAGTGGTTATTTGGCTGCTTCTGAGATGTCCTACATTTCTGAGAAATGCTGATGTCTGTGCTGGATCAGCTGGGGCGGGATCTGGACAAGATAGAGTGTTAATATGAAATAGCCAAGTTTAGAGAGACTTAGGGTTCTTACAAAGGTGCACAGCAAGAATTACTGCTGGCTCCACTGTCCCCACAAGAATAACAAGCAAGGAAAAACTTTGGAGGGAAAATCCAAGACCAACAATTAGGGAACAAAGAAAGAGAGAAAGAGACAAAGAGAGAAAAAGCAAGCAAGCAAGCAAGCAAGCAAGCAAGCAAGCAAGAAAAAAAGAAAGAAAGAAAGAAAGAAAGAAAGAAAGAAAGAAAGAAAGAAAGAAAGAAAGAAAGAAAGAAAGAAAGAAAGAAAGAAAGAAAGAAAGAAAGAAAGAAAGAAAGAAAGAAAGAAAGAAAGAGAAAGGAGAGAATGTGGGGAGAGGTCCCTGAGGAGAGAAGGGATGCTTCAGGTGGTGGCTAGGCTGCGGTAGAAGGGCCCTGGGAAATGTGCTGGCCCCACCCCTCAACTGTGTGGACACTGTTCTGTCCCAAGTGTCCTCAGCAGTAACTCTGGACAGCGCAGGTGGCCTGTGCTGTGTACAGCTAACAGAGAACAGGCAGTGACCGGCCAGCTTCAGACATTCAGATGTTATTTTTTCCCCCTCTAAAATGGAAACAATTCAAAACTGAAATATTGTCGATGTGTTTTCTGACACACAATAGCACATTTTTACAAAACACGATAATCCCAGGGCCTCTGCCAAATTTTTTGACAAATGCATTGCTAATTACTTTTGGCACCTTCAGCTCTTAGAATAAATAGCTGTTGTATATAATGTTACTCTGGAACAGAGTGACACCAAACACATATTGTAAGAAAGGAATGTGTGAAACAACAGGCATTTTCTTTATTAGTCGTAACAATGACAGGTGACAGCATCAACTTGTTCCGTAGCTGGGTTGCCATTACAGATCATCTCGTCTACTCTACAATCATCTACTCCACAACCACCTTCACCCCAACCCATGGCCACACACACAACCAGTAAGTAACAAATTACTGCACATTGGATGCCTTGCAACAACAGAAATTTACTTTCTCGCAGTCATGAAGACCGAAAGTCCAAAATCAAGCTGTCTCAGGGTTGATTCCTTCTGGACGCTCAGAGGGAAAGTCCATTCCATGCTTGTCTCCTAGTTTCTCATAGTTACCCACAATCCTTGGCATTCTTTTGCTATGTCACTTCAATCTCTGCCCACGTCTTCACAGCACCTTCCTCTCTTCCTGTCTCTCTGTGTCCCTTGTGTGTCTTTTTTAATGACACTTGTTATCAGGTTTATGGTCCATCCTAGTCTGAGATGGTCTCTTCTCAAGGCCCTTATTGTAACATCTGCAAAGACCCTTAGTCCACAATCTGAGGCATAGGCCACATTCTCAGGGTGGAGGTGAGCATATATTTTGGAAGATCCTTTCAACCTGCTACACTCACTAAATACAAAACCCTCTGGCACTCCTCCCAGGTTACATGAGCCGAATCCTTTTTCATCACATTTTTTTTTTTAAGCTGAGCCATCCTGCCACCTGTTGGCAGCTTAGCGGCAGCTCAGCTCGGGCTGGGCATTGAACTGCTGTTGCTTAGAGCTCAGCTCACACTCTTAAGCAAGCTCTTAACCAACTGAGCCACTCGGCCGGCCCTCCTTTTCATCACATTTGAGTTTGTCATTGGCAAATTCAGAAGCTGTTTACTAGGTTTTACACATTTTTCTCCTTTGGCTCCTATGAACAGCTTCTCAACATGTCTCCTTCTTCTCTCAGGTAGCCTGTGGACTTGGTCATAATTAAATGTATCAACACTTCCCAAATTTAAATGTATGAAAACATTAACTAGGTAACTAAAGCCATTTAAAGTGTTGTCTATCTCAGGCAGGAAATGTGCATTGGGTTACATTTCCAGTGGGTCTCATGTTTCAGCACAACTTGCAAGCCAGAGACCAAGCACCCTTGGTCCTGCGCTGTCTCTACAAGGATGTCTCAGTAGTGAAGTCCTGTCTCACTGTGCAGCCCAGGGCAGGCATTCTTACTGCCCACTCTAAGCTATTTGGGTTCTCAAAGCTCTGAGTTCCCCTCCATACAACCCACTATGTGCAGGTGTCCATCTAGGCTGATCCATGTTGTTCTTGTGGGCAAGGAGAACAGACACAGATGTACTGATGTTCATACTGTGTCATGGTTCATAGTCCTTTGTCTCTGACCAGGAGTCCCATGTCTTCTGATGATATCTGTGACATTGTGACTGACTCAATTGCTACCTCAGGAAGAGAATAAAATACCAGACCTTTTGCAGACCTCAGCAAGGTACTGTATTTCTTCTTTTTTTTTTTCTGTCTTTATGTCCTAGTGATTTGCAATGAAATGAGAGAGAGACAGACAGACAGAGAGAGAGAGAGAGAGAGAGAGAGAGAGAGAGAGAGAGAGAGAACATTATAATCATGTAAACACATAGAAGGGCATACTTGTATCTTTGTATCTGCTTGGTGATATGTTAGAAAGAAAGAGACAGGTCAGGAACATTTAATGAACCACTGATTTACATGTTCTTTACAACATTTATATACTCCCAGAGCCTTAAATATTTTTCTAGACATGCCTTTATTTCTAGAAGTAACCCCTCCTTAGCAGCAGAATTTCTATCTACCCATCAGCATCCACTGCTAACTATATGTCCTCTGGGCTCTGGGAACCTGGCATCATTATGGCTTTTTCCTTTTTCCCCCTCCCCCCTCAACAATTTACTTTGGATTTCTTATCTGTCATAGGTACCACTTTCTTTCTTTTTTATTTATTTTTTTTGTTCTGGTTAGAACCCTTGGATATATATTTGAATCTTAATAGTTTTGGCCTAGAAGTAAATTTAATGACACTTGGATCCAGCATCCCCATTACCCAGATGAACTAAGGGTCACAGGGGAAGTTGTTCATGTAAAGTCCCAGGAAAGTGGCCGGCAGTACTTTTCCCTGTGTTCATATTGTTGACCAAAGAATGTGATTAATTTATAACACTTTGGCTTTTTATTCTTTATTATTAGAACTCTATCCTAGAAATCTAAATCTCCAGCTTTTAGGGCTAAACTCCATTCACAAGACAGAGTATAAAACACATGTTGCCTATAACCTGAGCCAGAGTTCTATTTTTGTGGCATAAATGTAACTCCAAGTTTCCTGATATGTTTCACAGTAGCCTGCAGGATTATATTACCTTTTTTTTTTTTGCACAGATCTCACCTGTATGGTACCTAGATTTCCAGAGTCTCCCTCTTTCAGTATGAATTATCGAGAGCTTTGCAATGCTCACATCTTCAGGTTGAGGTCCCCATGGCTCTGGCCAACGTCTCCTTGGTTGGTCTCATGTCCCAGAGAAACCCTTCATCAGCAGCGGTGGCCAGTGAGGAAGTTCAGGGCTGTCTCAGGGGGATGGTCATTGGCAGTTCCTTATCTGTTGACTGAAAATGTATTATTGACACAAGTAGGCATTTTCAAAGTTGTTTATGCTAAGTTTTTTAAAATTGGTTTCAGGTGTACAAAACAATGCAATAGTTATACTTTTAACCCCTCACAAAATGACAACCCCCCACCCCTCATATCATACATATCTATTACAATTCCATTGACTCCATTCCCCACACTATACTTAAAAAAATATATGCACCCCTATGTTCAGTTGTTCATTTCATCAGTTTTTATCAGTGCCAGCTGGCATTGTGACAGTGTCAAGAATCTTACCTCTATCTTTGGCTGTTTATCTCCTACCCTGGATTTATTGCTGTGGCCTTTCTGGAATACATGATAGATCAAGATCGTCTGCCAGTATCTGTTAGGACAGAGTGGGATCTAACTGTGAGAACTTCAGCCAGCATAACTTGCTGTCTCTGAGTGAAGTACTCCTGGGCTCCCCATACACTCATGCCCTGTGACAAACAATTCTGGGATGATGAGGGCTGCTTCCTAACATTATGCTAAGCACTTCTGTGATCAGGTACATGTAGCTTAATTAGCTATCTGCTTCAGGAAATATGAATACTGGGAAGTAAGAATGTGAAGCACCCGAAATGGCTCCTTTTCAGACTCCAGACTCCACCTTGCTGTGCCTACCGACTGAAGTCATTATCATAAACCCTGAATCCGAACCAATTCTCCACCGCGGATCATCAGCTTTTAAATTGTCCAGCCTGAGCCCTAGATACCTACAAGATCTTCCCATTATTTTTCCCTTCTGAGATATTACATAGCTGATTAAATACTATTTGTATTACAGTAATGTGTCCCTTTGTCTCATTCTCATGCCCTTTCTTGAATCTTGTGACTTGGGAAGAAATACATTGTATTTCAGTCGTGAATCTTAGAGCAGTACAGTTGTGTGGTGCTACAAAGAAAATCAGAAATCATTTGTTAAGTAGAAAGGGGAAGGGGACTGTAAAATATAGGATTTTTTCCCCCAAAGCAATTCCTTATTTCCAGTGTCTCTGATTAACTTGTAACTTTTAGTGTTTACTAATCTATTGGTAGATGTTGCTTTATTATACTTAAAAAAGTAATAATCTTTCTACTTTATAACTCAATTCTCCCATTTCCCTATTTAATAAGTATTTTAATTCATTCTTATAGTCCTAAGACCTATGCTTTCATAATTTCTGTGTTGTAAGAACCAAATCAAATCCCAACGTATTTTCACGACTGCTTGTAAAATTAATGTTTCAAACACTTTGAAATATGAATAGTGACACTCAGGAAATACTATTTTATAAAAGCAAGAATAATTACATGTCATTACTCAAGTGTTAAAAACTTGCTAAGTTTGGTCAGTCTGGTCCTTAATGTTTTCCACCAACACTATATTATGAATCCCTGATATTTTTCAAATGTAAAGATAAATTGAAAGTAAATGTCAGTTTTGTGTTTTAGGTTTTTTTTAAAAGATTTTTATAAAAAAATATAGCCAACATACAATATTATATTAGTTTCAGGAGTATACCATAGTTTTTGAACACTTATATATCAAAAGAAGTGATCACCATGGTAAGTCCAACAGCCATCTGACACTGTACAATGCTATCACAATATTATTGACTGTATTCCCCATGCTGTACATTACATCCCCATGACTTATTTGTTTTAAACCTGGAAATTTGGATGACTTATTCCCCTTCCCCTTTCCCCATCTTTTAAAATTTATCACTTATAGTTGACATTCAATATTATTTTATATTAATACAGCATAGTCATTAGACATTTATATAATTTAAGATATGATTCCCCTGACTAATCTAGTACCCATCTGGCACTATAATAGTTATTACCATATCATTGACTATATTCCCTATGCTGTACTTTACATCCTCATGACTACTTCGTAACTACTAATTTGTACTTCTTAATCCCTTCACTTTTTTCACCTCACCTCCAACCCCCACCCATCTGTCACCCCAATAAATGTAGTACCCATCTGACACCATGAATAGTTATTACAATATCATTGACTATATTCCTTATGCTATACTCTACATCCCCATGACTACTGTGTAATGACCAATTTGTGCTTCTTAATCCCTTCCCGTTTTACACCCATCCCCCAAACCACCTTCCATCTGGCAAACATCAAATGTTCTCAGTATCTATGAACTTTCTTTCTTTCTTTCCTTTTGTTTTTTAGATTCCATATGTAAGTGAAATCACATCTGTCTTATACTCTACTCAGCACAATACCCTCCAGGTCCATGCATGCTGCCACAAATGGCAAGACCCCATTCCCTTCCCTAGCTGAGCAATATTCCATTATACATATATACCACCTCTTTATCCATTTCTCCATCGACAGACACCCAGGCTGCCTCCGCCTCTTGGCCATTGTAAACAATGCTGCAATGACATATGGATGCACACATCCCCCCAAAGTAGCATTTTGGGTTTCTTCAGATAAATACCCAGAAGTGGGATTACTTTGTCTCTTGTTATAGCCTTTGTTTTAAAGTCTCTTTTGTTTAGTATAAGTATTGCTACCACAGCTTTTTTCCTTCCATTTCCATTTTCATAAAATAGCTTATTTTTAAAAAAATAAAGTTTATTGGGGTGACAATTGTTAGTAAAGTTACATAGATTTCAAGTGTACAATTCTGTAATACATCATCTATATATCACATTGTGTGTTCACCACACTGAGTCAGTTCTCCTTCCATCACCATGTATTTGATTCCTTTTACTCTCATCTATCCCCCTTATCCTGCCTTACCCTCTGGTAACCACTAAACTATTGTCTGTGTCTATGAGTTTTTATTTATTTGTTGTCTTGTTTCTTTGTTGCTTTCAGTTTTATATCCCACATATCAACGATCATATGGTTCTCGGCTTTTTCTGACTTATTTCGCTTAGCATAATAATCTGAAGATCCATCCATGTTGTCGCAAATGGCACTATTTCATCTTTTCTTGTGGCAGAATAGTATTCCATTGTGTATATATACCACATCTTCTTTATCCAATCATCTGTTGAAGGACACTTTGGTTGTTTCCATGTCTTGGCCATCGTACATAAAGCAGTAATGAACATCGGAGTACATACATCTTTATGGATAAATGTTTTCAGATTTTTTAGGTAGATACCCAGGAGAGAGATTGCTGGGTCATATGGAAATTCTATTGTTAATTTTTTGAGGACCCTCCAGACTGCCTTCCATAGCGGCCGCACCAATCTGCATTTCCATCAGTGTATGAAGGTTCCTTTTTCTTCACAGCCCCTCCAACACTCATTATTTGTCTTGTTGATGATAGGCATTCTAACTGGTGTGAGGTGATATCTCATTGTGGTTTTTATTTGCATTTTTCTGATGATTAGTGAGGTTGAGCTTGTTTTCATGTCTATTGGCCACCTGTATGTCCTCTTTGGAGAAATGTCTATCCTCTGCCCATTTTTAAATTGGATTGTTTATTTTTTTGTTGTTGTTGAGTTGTATGAGTTTCTTATATACTTTGAATATTAGCCCTTTATTAGAGGCATTGTTTGCAAATATCGTCTCCCATTCGGTTGGTTGTTTCTTTATTTTGTCGATGGGGTCTTTTACTGTGCAGAAGTTTCTAAATTTGATATTGTCCCAGTCATTTATTTTAGCTTTTACTTCCCTTGCCTTTGAGGTCGAATTCATGAAATCCTCTTTGAATTCAAAGATCCATAAGTTTAGTGCCCATGCAGTTTATTGTTTCAGGTCTTATATTTAGGTCTTTGATCCATTTTGAGTTAATTTTGGTACTTGGTGACAGATAGCAGTCTAGTTTCATTCTATTTCATGTGGCTTTCCAATTCTCCCAACACCATTACATGTTGTTCCATCCTTTCACTTCCTGCCTGTGTTTGTTTTTCAGTTTGAAGTGAGTTTCTTATAGGCATCATATGTAAGGCTTTTGGTTTTTTTATCCATTCACCCCTCCTATGTATTTTGATTGGAGCATTTAATCCATTTACATTGAAAGCAATTGTTGATAGATATGTAGCTATTGCCATTTTATTGTTCATAATTTAGAGGGGTTTTTTTTTTTTTGTCTTAAAGAAGCCCCTCTAATATTCCTTGTAATACTGGTTTGGTGGTAATGAACTCCTTTAGCTTTTTCTTTACTGGGAAGCTTTTTATCTGTCCTTCGATTCTAAATGATAGCTTTGTTGGGTAGAGTAATCTTGGTTGTAGGTCCTTGCTTTTCATCACTTTGACTATTTTGTGCTAGTCCCTTCTGGTCTGCAAAGTTTCTGCTGAGAAATTGCTGATTATCTTATGGGGGCTCTGTTATAAGTTACTAGTTGCCTTTCTCTTGTTGCTTTTTGGATTCTCTTTGTCTTTAACCCTTGCCATTTTAATTATGACGTTGTTTGGATTCAACTTGTTTGGGACTCTCTTTGCTTCCAAGGCTTACAGGGTCTGTTTCTTTCACCAGGTTGGGAAAATTTTCAGTCATTATTTCTTCAAATAGGTTCTCAATTCCTTGCTTTCTGTCTTCGCTTTCTGGTACCCCTATGATGTCAATGTTGGTACACTTGACACTGTCTCACAGGTCTCTTAAATTATCCTCATTTTTTGGATTATTTTTTCTTTCAATCTTTTGCTTCATCTAATCTGCTGGTGATTCCTTCTAATGCATTCTCCATTTTAGTTATTGTATTCTTCACGTCTGATAGCTCTTTTTTGTGGTTTCTATGTTGTTTTTTTAATGCTTGCTCTCTCCCTCTCTCTTTGTTGAAATTCTCACTAAATTTCTTCAGCATCCTTATAACCAGTGTTTTGAACTCTGTCTCTGGTAGGTTGCTTGCCTCTGTTTCATTTAGTTCTTTTTCTGGATATTTTTCCTGTTCTTCCATTTGGGACACATTTCTTAGTTTCCTCATTTTGGCTGCCTCTCTGTGTTTGTTTCTACGTATTAAGTAGATCTGCTATGTCTGTCAGTCTTGGACAGGTGGCTTTATATACTAGGTGCCCTGTGGGGCCCAGTGGTACAGTCTGTCTGGTCACTTGCACCAGGCATTCCTAGAGTGTCCTGAGAGTGTGGATTGTGTGTGCCCTCTGTTATAGTTGAGACTTGATTGCTATTGGCACATCACCTGAGGCTGATTGGCTGTGGGGTTTGGCCATGTCTACAGTTTATAGGTTACTGTGGAGGAGGGGAGGCTTACACCACTGAGTGGAATTTGCTTCAGTGGGCCCTAGTGGCTGTTGAGTCCACCCTTTGTCTCTGCCATTTGTGGAGCTAATTGGGCAGTGCTCTGCTGTTGTCTGAGGCCAACCTCCAAATATTCTGGTTCGGGGACCTCTTAGAAGTGGCTTTGGTGTAGGCCCAGGTTAGGCACTGCCTGTGACTAGCCGGAGACTATCTGGTAGGAGCTACAAAGTGACCCATGGTTGTTCACTGCCTATGTTAAACATGGAGGCATGGGGGAGAGTCCATGTTGTGAAGCAAGGATGGCTGTCACCAATACCAGGCTTGGGGTAACTCCCCAAAATGCCAGGGTACCCTGAGACCTGCTGCCACCTATCAGCTCCCTTAAGATTTGGCCACTGATAAAGCTTTGTGCAGTACACAAGTTGGGTGAGGGAGGGTCTCAGTGAGTCACTAGAGTGGGAAGAACTGTGGTCACCAGGTTAATGTAGATTATGTTTCGTGCCAGTGCTGAGCCTGGAGCTACTCAGCAAAAGCCTCAGAGTATACTGAGGTCAGTCACCACCCCCTGGGGTCTGTGGATTCTGATAGTTTTATAAGAAAAAGTGCAATGTGGGTGGGCGGGGCTGGCTGCTCTCAAGAAAGTGACTCTGGTGTTGGGGGAGTTGGGTGGGGCTGGGTCCCAGTGAGTCAGCAGATCAGAGCAGCGAAGCTCACCAGACCAATGATATTCAGAATTGAGCCGTGAAGGGGTGAACTCACCACAGGAAAGATGGTGCTTGCCTGCCAGCTGCCTACTACATGGGAGGAGGACTCCACACAGGGAAAATGCCAATTGTCTTCCAGGCTTCTCCTTGAAACCACACACCCCAGTCTGCCTCCTGCATATCTCTGAGGTCCCCTGAGTCACCGTCCCTTCACTGGAGCCCAACGTGAGTGCCTGTGAGTGAGTGAGTCTGTGTGCGGGCTGTTCAAAAGGATTCCTGGGTTTCCCACAGCCTTCCATCGCACCAGATTGTCGGAATCCCCACTGTTTTTCACAGCCAGGTGTTGTGGGGGCTTCTCTTCCCAGCACTGGTACTCCAGGATGGGGAGTTAGTTTATGGGGCTAAGGTTCTCTTGTTCCTCTATGGGGGACATCTGTGGGAGATATATATCTCCTGATTTTCAACTGCCACACCTGGGTGTGAGACCCGCCCATTTTGTAACTCCGCCCCTCCTCCCAGTCAGGGTGGCTTCTTCTTTTTATCCTTAGTTATAAACCGTCATTTCGGTTAGACTTCAGATGGTTCTTCAGGTTGATTGTTCTATAATTTAGTTGTAATTTTAATGAGTTCATGAAATGACACAGGCACAGTTTTTATCTACTTTACCATCTTGGATCCCTCCTAGTAAATGTCTATTTTAATCAACTATAAGGCAAAAAAACATTATTTTGTGACACTTCAAATGTAAAGAAATGAATTGTTTTGGTAGGGTGTACT
Source organism: Aselliscus stoliczkanus (assembly GCA_033961575.1). NCBI lineage: Eukaryota > Metazoa > Chordata > Mammalia > Chiroptera > Hipposideridae > Aselliscus > Aselliscus stoliczkanus. Next base: position 32,800,345 of record CM066734.1, read on the forward strand.
ATTGCAGAAATTGTTGGACACAAAATGAGTATATTTACTTTTGAACATCAATATCATTCATGCTGGCCCCACCATAGTTTTTCTCCTTCTATGAATGTCAAGGTTGATGTGAAAATGATATAGTTAATTAACTTACACTCTAATTATTTAAAGAATACATTTATTTTACTGTCTATGGACATCAATATATGTTACCGGAGCCTACAGTGTTACAGGAACAGACACTTTTAACAATTTCATGTCAGACCTGACTTATGATTACGCCATTTCATTGCCTTAGACTGGCCAGTCTCTGGTGGTTGTTTCTTTGGTGTAACAGGAGCTTGAGATGTCCTCATTTGCCATTTTACTGATGTCACTCTCAGGCAGGGGTATATTATAAAGACAGTGTTTTTATCAGTTATCACTATCAACTCACCTGTTATGGTTTATCCAGTGTTACCAGCTCTCACTGTCAACTCACCAGTATATGGTTTATCTTATTGTTCTTATTGAGCTCCAAGCCTCTTCTTAATTGCTTACCGCCAAAATCTTCGTGGTTTTCAAGAGTACCCTTAGGCTTCAGCTTTCCCAGACTCTATTTCAAATATAGGCAGTCCCTTTAGGGAGAGCATTAGAGCTTTCTGATCTCAAGGTAGCAAATTTTTCTGCTGGCCTGTCTCTCCTGGCCTGGAACCAGTCTTGTGAGTGTGCAGAGACAGAGACTGCCAGGACCCCACTGTTCTAGACCTGAGCTTCCACCCCATGTGTGGGTGAGTGGGGAAAGGCAAGACCCTACCTCTCAGCCACACTCATGAGGATATAGTCTCTGAAACCCAGAGTGTGAGGAGATGAGAAATGCTGGTGGTCTGCCTCTCCTGGTGGATTCCACATCCTTCAAATGGGAGCTGACCAGAGAGGGGTCCCATCTTATTGTCCTTTTTTCCCACTGGTAGCAGAGCTTCTGTCAAGCTCAGCCAAGAAAAAAGCACTTGGGGAGCAGTTGTGACTTAAGGACAACAGGCTCTCACTTTAGTAGAGAGCTTTAGTAGATTTTCTTGTTTCCTCATTTGTTGTATGACCTCGGGCAATTTCCAGTGACTTTAAATGTTTTTGGTTTTGTTTTATTTTGTTTCTTATTTCTAATTTTTCACCTGTTACGGTTGTCTTACTGGGTCTGGACTCACAGTGATCCTCATACCATCATTTTGGATGTGGGAGTTCCTCTTATTCCTTTAACCCAATAAATGCTAAGGCCATGTGGTCATTAGTGACATTACATGGAAGCTTGGAAAAGTTTCTCCTTCAGAGGCAGAATGACTATTCCAGTTAACAACAGACTTCAAAGACATATCAAAATCAGGAATTGAGCAGAATGTATTTGTAAAGTTGGAAATAATTATGAATAAATAAGTAAAAGAATAAAAACATATCAGTACTTTGTAGTTAGCAACTGCCATATGAGGTCAGACAATTAAGTCAGCAAATTCACCCTAGAAAAAGTACTACATACTTCACTGCTGAATATCACTACAGTCAACTTCGAAGTACTCCACTTGGGAAGCTATGCACCGATGCCAGAGCCTAGTCCACCCTTCAAAGTCATTTTGGAACTCTTTCTGGAATGGCCATCAGAGCTGTCATTGTATTACTCTTGATGTCCTGAATATCATCAAAATGTCTCCTTTCAATATTTCCCTTATCTTCACATAAAGAAAGAATCATTGGGAGCCAGATCAGGTGAGTAGGGAGGGTGTTCCAATACAGTAATTTTGTTTACTGGCTAAAAACTCACTCACAGACAGTGCCATGTGAGCTGGTGCATTGTTGTGATGCAAGAACAATGAATTGTTGGTGAAAAGTTTAGGTAGTCTAACATTTTTTTTAATTTTAAAGATTTTATTGGGGAATTGGGGGAGGGGAACACCCAAGTTGCTGTCTTTTTGTTCTTCAGTTTAGTTGCAGAGGATGTTGCTTCACTGGCCCATATTTGTATCGTCATTGCGCTCTTCCTGGATGAGGCAGATCGATCGCCAGCTTCTGGATGTGGCTCACCGCGGCCATTGGCAGCTCATGCTGGCTGCCAGCTGCTCACGCTGGCTGCCAGCCACTCACTGTAGCCTATGGCAGCCCACTGCAGCAGGGACTGCAGCCTACACCGTCGCCGGGGCTCACAGCCCAGCTTAAGGTGGAGCTGTTGTTAGCTGTAGAGGGCAGTGTCACTGGCCCTCTATGTGGGATCCGAACCAGGCCCACTGGCATCCCAAAACCAGCTCTTAACCAGTGCACCACTCGGCCAGCCCTAGGTAGTCTAACTTTTTCATGCAGCCTTTTCAGCACTTCCAAATAATAAAACTGGTTAACTGTTTGTCTAGTTGGTACAAATTCATAATGAATAATCCCTCTGATATCAAAAAAGTTTAGCAGTATTATTGCAACAAGTTCGTGAACTCAATTGTCCAACTTCGTAAAGCACCTGTGTCAAATCATCAATGTTACTTATGACACAATGTTCCCCAGGGAAGAAGGGCAGCGAAGAAAACATTCACTCACCATTTAGTGCCTTCATTTGACCTGCAGTGAAAGTCATCTGAAATAGAAGTAGGAGCATTTTTGTGCACTGCCTTCTGCATCTGTGGCTGATTATCAGCTTACAAGGGCTGAGAGAGTCATGGCAGTGCAGACCACTTCTCTGAAACAGTCAGGACAGCGCCACATAGAAGCCATCTGCCAGCATTCAAGTCTTTTCATTAGTTTGTATCTGATTTTTTTCCAGTCCGTAAAGTAGCTAGAGCATAGACCAGGCAGGCCACTGCAAACGTGGGGAGAGCAAGTGTCAGTATTCAGGAGGCAAGCCCAGGGCACTGTCATGGTGAGCTCTTGGAAATGAAGGCAACGGCTCAAAGAGTACTTTGTAATCATTCCATTTTAGAGATGAGGGGCCAGCACCAAAGCTGGAGATACTCAGTGTATGGCACTACCTGCAAACAGAAATGTGATAGGAGTCCTCCCTCCTTTCCTTCTAATCTGATGCTTTCCACAGTCTAGTCCTGATTCCCTTAAAAAGCTATAAATCAGCATACTTTCCTGTGGATGAGATAGCTGTTGGGTGGGTGTGGACTTGACCACTGAGTGTCTTTGAGTGGTTCATCTTCAGTGTCTTTCACATTCAGAGTCCTGCACAATCTGGTGACAGGATAAGGAGCTCCCTTCTGCCACATTCCTGCCCCCACCTGGAGCACACTTATGACTATCTAGCATTTCAAAGAGTAAAACAACTTAAAAGTAAGCAAAAATGTAAGCAAAAACAACTTAAAAGTAAGCTTTTGCACTGGCTTATGGAGACAGCCTTTACTTCGGAGTTCTCACAGTGAACACTGTTACTTAATGGCATAATCTGTTCATGCCCCATTCAGTGTAAACCTGGGAGGCACATGGGGAGTGCTTCCAGCCCCTTCGGGACCCAGGGGACTGTGTGTGTAGCCTGGAGAAGTTGGATACAAGGGAGCAGGGAGCCCTGTGCTCCTAATAGTAATGAAAACCTCATGCTTGTAGGTAGTGTGAAGACTCCGCTTTCAAATTTAGTATTTGAATTCAGTTTTCTTAATTCAGGCACCCTGTTTCTCTGTGGTTTAGGGTCTGCTGCAGACATCTTGTTAGGATTCTACTACAGAGATTTGAACATACTATTGAGTTAGGTAGAGAAGCATGTGCAAGTAGTACAGAATATATTAACACTGCATGTCTTGGGAACTATGATAAGATTACTTAAAAAAACCTTAATAATAAATAATTAAATGCAAAGCCATAAAAGTTATGTACAACCTGGATAAGCATCAGGATATATCCATAAACTTTCTCCTGTACGTAAAAGTTTGAAATTTAGGAACACACTAGGAAGAAAATACATGTAAAATTTCCTTTACATGTAAGAAGTTGCCAAAGTCCTTTTCAATTCTCAAGAAATATAAATCCCCTGGAATGAATGATCTTTCCCCTCTTATTGTACAGCCTCTGAAATAGCTCAAGTTCTTCATGAGGTGAACTTCATATAATTGTTACAATTTGGTCCATGCCAGCTACATGCATGGTGTGTGGAGATACACTACAAGATACTAACAGGAACTCAGAGTTTGAAGAGGAATGGAGGTCGTTATCACTTTCAAAAGATGATATTTTTCAAACCAAAGTGCTAGAGATTTAAAAAAAATATATTTTTTGAAAATTTTACAATGGTTTTATGAAGCCATTTAGGCAATGGTAGTAGTAGTAACTTTCTTCCTCCCTTCCTTCTATCTCTGTCACATTTCTGAGTGATGGTATTAACTTTAAATCAGCAATAAAAATATTATGAACGTTGGGTTTTAAGGTAGTGAAGTTTCTGAACTCCTTGCACTTACCAATAATTATTTCTTCTTTTTTTTAAAGATTTTATTGGGGAATTGGGGGAGGGAAACAACGTTGAGAAATTGAGGAAGGGGAACAGGTAAGTTGTTGTCCTTTTGTTCTTGAGTCTAGTTGTGGAGGACGTTGCTTCACTGACTCATATTGGTATTATGACCTTTGCGCTCTTCCCCGCTGAGGCAGTTGGTCATTGGCCATTAGACGGCCGCTCACAGCAGCTCATGGCAGCTCACAGAGGCTCATAGCAGCTCATGGCAGCTCAACATCAGCTTACGGCAACTGCTGGCCTCTCACACTGGCTGCTGGCCACTCACCATAGTTCACCGCAGCCCGCTGCAGCCCCACTGCAGCCTACACTATCACTGGCCACTCATGGCAGCCCAGCTCCAGGTCGAGCTGTTGTTCACAATCTTAGGTGTAGAGGGCACAGCTTACTGGTGCATGTGGGAATCAAACTGGCAGCCCTGTTATTCAGAACTCATGCTCTTACCAACTGAGCCACTCGGCCGGCCCAATAATTATTTCTTAAGCACAAAAAAATTTTCCATCTATCTCCAAAAGATTACTTCCTTCTTGTTTGCTACCCTTCAGGGGAACACATTCCTTCCATGGAATACATGTTGCCCTTAGTAAAAATTGACAGAAGCTACCCTCAGGATTGTGACAGGAAAACAGCCAAGTGCAGCTCATGTGTAATAACTGTAGATATCTGTAGACATTATTTCAGGTATTTCATTGCTACGTTTGCAATAAAATTACATTATACTGATTTTAGGCATATTGAGAGAAATTGTTTTCCAGTTTGTTAAGAATATTTTGATCCACTTTTATTTTTACATTTTAAAGGTAAATAAAGGAAAATAAGAGAGGAAAGACTGTCTGGCTTCTACATGTTTGGATGGTTTTTAATGTGGTAGGGATATGAACAACTCATGAAAAATGTTTTGAACAATAATTGATTAGGCTTATTCTTTTACCATTGATTGCTGCTTATTCCCCATAGTTACTTTTCTTCTGTTTTTTTTTTATATTACTTTCAGCATTAGCACATTAAGCATTGATTCATTTACTCGACAAATCTTTATTGAACAGCTGTTATATGATATTTACTGTTTAGACACTGGCAGTCATGTAGTGCAGTGAACACAACAGAACCAAAGCAGATTTTCAGTGACTTCAATTTTGGAACTGTGGCGAGAAATCCACTGGATGTTAGTGCTTCCCATTGAAAGTTCTGTGGGAAAATGTGAGCCTAGAGGTCTCTCCCAAGCTGTCATGGTCAGTGAGAAATTTGAACATATCTGGGGAGTAAGATTTTACTTTATACTCATCATTTCAGAAGAAATTATTTAGTTTTCTCTCAGCAAATCAAAGGATGAAAACTTAGTAGAAATTTCACTTAGCATGATAATCTCAAGATGCATCCATGTTGTCACAAATGGCACTATTTCATCTTTTCTTGTGGCTGAGTACTATCCCATTGTATATATGTACCACATCTTCTTTATCCAATCATCTATCACAGGACACTTTGGTTGTTTTCATGTCCTGGCCACCATAAATCAAGCTGCAATGAACATCAGAGCACATATACCTTTACGGATAAATGTTTTCAGTTCTTTTTGGGTAGATACCCAGGAGAGAGGTTGCTGGGTCATACAGTAATTCTATTCTTAATATTTTGAGGAACCCCACAGTGCCTTCCACAGCGGCTGCACCAATCTGCATTCCCACCAGCAGTGTATGAGGGAGGGTTCCTTTTCCTCCATAGCCTCTCCAACACTTGTTATTATTTGTCTTGTTGATGATAGTCGTTCTAACTCATGTGAGGAGATATCTCATTGTGGTTTTAATTTGTATTTCCCTAGTAGCTAGTGCAGTTGAGCATTTTTTCATTTATCTGTTGGCCACTTGCCTTCTTGAGAAAAGTTTCTGTTCAGGTCCTCTGTCCATTTTTAAGGGAATTGTTTATCTTTTGTTATTGTTGAGTTGCATGAGTTCTTTATGTATTTTGGATATTGGCTCCGTATCAGAGGCATGGTTTGTTTTATTGAGGGTTTCTTTTGCTATGCAGAAGCTTTTTAATTTGTTATAGTCCCATTCATTTATTTTTGCTTTTACTTCACTTGCCTTTGAAGTCAAATTCATAAAATCCTCTCTAAGATCAAGGTTCATACGTTTAGTACCCATGCTTTCTTCTATGTGATTTTTGTTTCAGGTTTTATGTTTAGGTCTTTGATCCATTTTGAGTTAATTTGGTACATGGTAACAGATAGCAGTCTAGTTTCACTCTTTTACATGTGACTTTCCAATCTTCCTAGCACCATTTATTGAAGAGGTTTTCTTTCCATTGTATATATTTGGTTTCTTTGTCAAAAATTATCTGCCCATATATATGTGGGTTTATTTATTGGTTCTCAATTCTATTCCATTTCTCTGTCTGTCTGCTTTTCTGCCAAAACCATGCTGTTTTGATTATCGTCTCTTTGTTGAGATTATTATGCTAAGTGGAATAAGTCAGACAGAAATAGTTGAGAACCATATGACTTCACTCATGTGGGATATAAAACTGAAAGCAACCAATGAACAAGACAAATAAGCAAACAAAAACTCATAGACACAGACAACAGTTTAGTGGTTACCAGAGGGTAAGGGGATTATCAAAAGGTGAGTGGTAGCAGCAGGTAAAAGGGGTCAAATATATGGTGATGGAAGGAGATCTGACTCTGGGTGCTGAACACATAATATAACATATAGATGATACATTACAGAATTGTACACTTGAAACCTATTTAATTTTACTAACAAATGTCACCCTAATAAATTTAATAATTAAAAAATAAATAAATTCCAAAGAAAAGTATGATGCCATAAAAGGCATTGTCTAGATTTGTCTTACAATGGAAAGATTTTTCTTATGCTAGTTGAAAAAAATGCATGTGACCAAACAATATGAGTATGATCACACAAGTAGTAAAAATGAGAACTCTGTGTGTGTGTGTGTGTGTGTGTCTGTGTGTCTTTTTGTATAGATTGACATCTGTAGGTATGGCGAGGACTACATCAAGGGGACAATACATTTTACTCTATAATTTTTTTTTATATTTGTACTTACAGTTTCATGTATTACCTTTATAATTTATAAATAATGAAGAAAAATTAAAAAGTAAAAAGAAACATTAGTAGGAATTACAAGATCAGTAAAAAGAGGTCCTGGATAGTAGTGAAAACAGTGTCTAAAATGTAATGAACTGGATGATTCAGTCAAAGGATCTACATAGATGGCTTCCCAGCCATGGAACAGAACTGGTGCCATGAAATAGATGTGGAACAATATCAGGTGCGCTGGGTGAAACCTGGGTCCTCTTCTGGGTACAAGTGTAGAAACCTTAAAATTGCAATGTAAAGAAGAAAGAAAAAACTGAAAGAAAAACCTTGTCCATATGAGCAGCAATCTAGAGTGGACATGGTTTCCAGCAAATGCTAGAAACATTTTCACTGGAGTTTACAGCATTGTTGACAAAATATTCATTGGGATATAAAACAATAGATAAACAAACAAAACAAACAGTTACAGAAACAGACAATAGTGTTGTGATTACCAGTGGGAAAGTGGGTTTGAGAGAGGATAAAAAGGGTGAAGAGGGTCAAATAAATGGTGACAGAAGACTAGACTTCTGGGTGGTGAGCACACAATACAATATTTAGATGAAGTATTATAGAATTGTACACCTGAAACTTATATAATGTTATTAACCAATATCATCCAATAAATTTAATTTAAAAATGCAGAGGAATAAGGATGGAGAAAACAAGCCTGGACTACTTGAGGCACCTCTATGTAATTGAAAATAACTCTTATCTGTCTTTCTTTACTAATTAGATTACTAGTTCTTTAAGCCTAAGGGTGATTTATAACAATTTCTACTATCCACCACAGTGATCCGCTCAAACCTCACAATCAAAAGTCGTTGTAAAATTTAATTTAGTCTTTGGTCGGTTTGTTAAACAAATATTACATGCTTTAAATGTAGCTGTCATTTTCTTACTGAGAATAATAAAGAGAAGGCTTTGCAGAAAATGCCATTTCACCAAGGAAACTATGTTCAGATGCAGATTTTTTTTTTCTACAAGCGACTCAACTGTTGAAAAATTAGCTCCAAATTTATTGAAGACGTATTTTAAATAGTAACAGTTGAATGTAATGATGAATGCCAGCCTTAATGATTGTCATTTAAAATTGTTCCTTGTACATTCAACTTCTGAAATGTTTATGTTTTTTCTTAAAATGTAGATTAATAATGCCATCTGTGCAGATCATATTCACTTGACTTATTCAGCTATAGATATTTTAATTCACCTCTGTATAATTACACTGAGTCTCAGTAATAACAGGTTAATGAGAAAGTGTGAAAATTATGTTATAAACAGGTTAATAAGGAAGTGCGAAAATTACATCGTGAACAAGTTAATGGGAAAGTGTGAAAATTGTATTACAATGTTTGGAAGGGTGAATATTAGTAATGTGTTCTGTTTATAATTTCATTGTTAAATGGTAGAAAATGAACTCTCATGCAGTCATTCTTTTTGTAACCAATAAATAAAACCAACTACTTTTACTGCTTTTTCATATGTACTATATGGACCCTCTCTTTTTCAGATGTAAAGAAGTGCTGTTGGTAGTATCTTGGTTACTATGACTATGCGTTTTAAAATCATGCTGCATATAATTAGCACTATTTTACATATATACAATATGTATACTTCCTGGCATGAGGCACAATTTATCTGAAGTTATTTTAAGATTCCTGTATATTGTGTATAATATTGTCCTCAAAACTCAAATTGTTAATATGTCACCTTTAACACTGCGTATGTTCTACCATACTTCCTTTTTTTCTTTGTCTATCTCGGGATTTGGCTCCTGTTCTTCCTTCTTGGTTTTGTCATGAGTTCTCATGGGGCTTTTGATTCTTCTCATCTTTCCTTTCCCACAGGGCCCTTCTAAGTGGTAATCATACCCTTTAAGCACCTAGATGAATTTCTTGTGGTGTAACAATGTCAAGTGCTCTAAAGGTTCCTTCCAAGACATTTGCTTTACAGAGAGGGGGTGAGGGTGGGGTAGGTAGACAAACCAATAAACAGGAAATACTACAAATATTCAGAGACCTGTCTTCAATGGAACCGCAGTGAAGTTTTAGTTTGCCTATGGCTGATTAGCATGAGGTCATGCACGTGGTAGAGCAGCCATAATGTCTGTGGAAAACCAAAGTAAGAGTGCTGCTTACATAAGCAAAGGGGCCCAGAACTCCTAAGCAGTAAGCAGAAGGCCACACAGATTACCTGCCCAATGGTGGGAGACGTGCCTCTGGTCCATTAGCTAGGGCTACCCAGCGTAGGCCAGGTAGGGTCATGTTAGAGCATCCTGGGACTTCTACAGTGGCTGTGGCAGAAATACGGTGTGGCTGAAATATTTGTAACAAGGGCCATCTGAAGAGAAGGCTGCAGGATACTTATTGTCATGCATAACGCCAGCATAAGCCAGTATAGTGTGCTAAATAACAAAACTCAGGGGAGAATATGAATGACATGATTAACCTAACCATCCACATTACTGAACATTATTTATGCTGCAGAATTAAAAAAAAGGTTTTCTTTTTTTTCTTTTTTGAATGGTGACATACATAGAAATTAATTTGTTCAAGTTTTCTTAATACAAAGGTTTTTAAACACTGAGCTACTTATAACTGGAGACCAACACTACATAATTTTAATGTTTTTAGATTTATAAATGGACTGACTCTTTTCATTGGGACATAAACTAAAATTATGATGCCATCCCAAGGAATCCTTAAACAAAATACATTGATTAAAATATATTTTAAAAGTTAATCTCTAACCTCTGCACTACAGATAATATTCAAGTGTGATATAAATCTTTGTATGTTTGATGACTCTTTTAAAGTGATTCCAGGATTTTTCTCCTTTGAAGCTTAATAATTAAAATTTTCCTAATTTTGTAATTCTACTTAGCCACTGTTAACTTTTAAAACATTTAGCCACTTTCTTATTCTGTTATCCTTGATGAGTTCATGAAATAAATAATATATTTCACTGGCTTTTGAGTCAAACATTAATCTGTGATAGATGTGAAACTCACCCTGTTTTAAGTTTATTTCATACAGTTTTATAAGTATCTTCTAGATAAACCACACTTAGTACAGCAGGTACACTAGTTATATTCTGAACAATAATTTTTATTTAGCTAGTTCTACCTGGAATTTTAGTATTTTATTCTCCTTAAATAGGTATTGTAAAGTCCTAAAAATTATCCATGTACAATAGTTTACATGTTTTTTCAATCTTTAACATAATCCAGCAAGTATGAGTTGCACAGAATAGTTAAGAATAAATATCTGTAAAAGAAGTAAGTGAATTTTATGGTAGAAGATGTTTTCTTTATGCATAATGATCAGCTTTAAAAAGCAGAGAGATGCAAAGGACAGTGGGGATGTGCATTCAAGTTAGAGGTCATGTCTTGCAAACTGTATAGAGATGATCAGAAAATTAGTAAAATGGAAATCACCAGGAATTGAGTTAGGCTTCTTCAATGAGGTAAATCACAGAGAACCTTTAGGATCAGTTTGAAAGAGAAAAATGGACAGTACCATAGAGAGAAAAAACAGACCCCATCATTACTAGATTTTGTTTGTTTGTTTTGTTATAAGATGGGTCTAAGAATAGTGGGGCTGCTCTATCTTGGTTGGAACCAAAGTCAGCTGATTTTAATCGATAGTTATGGTTTTTATGATGATGCAGTAGCCAAAAACAATACTTTGCTTCAAACCTTCTATCAATAAAGTTACAATGCAATAAAAAGTAGTGTTGTGCTCTTTATTTCATTTTGGATAGGGCTGAAAGGAGGCTCACAGATGACCCTACATACAACGGGTTTCCTTTCAAAATGCCATCTTGGTTTCTGCATTATTTTATCAATGTTATAATTTTGAATCCTGGTATCTTAGTCTGTGTAAATCACATTTCCTTATATGTCAACATAGATTAAATCGAAGCAGCAACCTGAAGCTTCAAAGACAACCATAGAACATCAAGTAACTCTAAATAGTTTAACTTATTTATATACATTCTCTGAGATACCATAAGAGGGGATGGTTGATGTACATACAAAGATGTCAATTGCATGTGCTCATGGATATGTCGTCTTAATACCATGACAACAGTGGGGTTATAGGAAGGTCCTGATTCTCACCCATGGCCCCTTTCTCCTTGGAGATGGTACCACTGTGGCTGTGGTGTGATCTTTTACCTGGAAGTCATGTAGGTCAAGTCAAATACAAGTAGATCAACATGTGTACACTTAAAAATGTAGTTAGTGTCACTAACTCAGAGTAATCTGAGCTGTAAGTCACATTGGAAACAGCAGTTCCTATTGTGATTATTCTGAATTCCTTTCAAATTGCTTTTCTTGAAGAATGAATGACATATAGGAAGAGCTTTAAACTTAAAAATACACATAGGGGCTAAATTATACAAACAGCTTATTTTTGAAGATTGAATAAAACAATTTATGTAAAATCCCACTTCAAACATAGATAATATAGAAATAGCTTTTGGATGTTATTTTTCATTAAACGATGACAATTCTCTCTTACCTTTGAAAAAACTGGATTTAGTATTTTGATAATCCTAAAAAGACAGTATGTTATAATCAATCCAATAAAAATAATGTATTTTTACTGAAATACTATATTTCTTCTATACATGAATAGAATTTTTCCTAATAAATTATTTTATGCCACTGAGAATTATTTATTTATTTAGTTATCAGATTGACAACCTTCTCCAATTTCAAATGGAAACTCACTACTGATCCTATGTTTTTTGTCAACCTTTAAAAAATAGCTCTTGAGGTAAAACAAACTTGACTTACTTTCTCACATAATTAAATGAAAGCAAACTCGTTTCCCTTTGACCACCATTTGAATCTGGAGAATATGTTCTGAATTAAAGAATTTTAGTTAATGGCAATGTGAATAATCAGTGTATCCTTCGTCTGTTCTGTGTTTGGTATCTAGCCTTTCACATTTAGGAAATCCTGTAGTTATTATCTTTATTATTCTTTGTGCTCTGTCAATCCTGTCTGATCCAGTTTATCCGGGGTACTGTCCAATTCACCTCAGCAAATACACCACTGGGGGGTGGAGTGGGTACAAAAGTGTGGATGTGCTGTCAGAAATGCTGTTCCATAGGGACATATTAGGGACAGCACTTTTTTTTTTTTTTAGCTGAGCCATCCTGCCACCTGTTGGCAGCTCAGAGGCAGCTCAGCTCTGGTTGGGCATCGAACTGCTGTTGCTCAGAGCTCAGCTTGCACTCTTGAGCAAGATCTTAAGCAACTGAGCCATTTGGCCAGCCTGGGACATCACTTTTTGAAAGAATTTTAAATTGAGCTAGGTTTTAAAGGATGGGTGGAATTGGGGGAAGTGGAGGTGTCAGTGAATGTAATCAAAGTAGGAAGGAATGCATGAGAAAGACCCAAAAAGTGTTCAGATATGGATTGAGACCTCACATGGTACCTTTCCACTGTGACACTGATGGAGAGACAGTGGTCACAAAACATAGGTCTGTCTTGACTTGTAGTCCTTCTGCCCTTTCATTATGAGCTTTAAAATGAGCTAATGTCATTTATGTCCTCATAGTTTATTAATGATGACAAAACATGGATCTGATATTTACCTCTCAGGAGAATGTGTGCTGTCTCTCTTGGTAGCCTAACAGAATGGTTGCAATTTAGATTTTAGAAGTATTTGGAGCCATCTTCAAATTTTATTTTTCACAGTATTCCTTAAGGAGCTGTAGTTACTATTCTCTATACTTGATGGGTGTCGGGTTAAAAGTACAAAATCAGAGGCATAACTTAAAATGATATTTAGAGCTCCTAACTCGCAGCTCCATTGTGCCAACTCTTAGGAGGCTTATCCCTCATTAATTCTGTTATGATCTAAGAATCACAGAACAACCTGTCTGTCTCTTCTAACAGACATAATGCCCAAATGCCTGCTGTCTTTCCTTGTCATTAGTTTTCCACATTAGTTTTCCACATTAGGGATGTAGACACTGTAATTGTTTTCCACTTAACACAATCATCAACCGAGCAGACCCTGGAAGGGTCCTGTGTATACCCGCCTGTCTCCACGTAGGCATGCACGTCACCCTTCTTCTTCCCCGGGAGTTGTGAGATCTGACTGCAGCAGTGTAAAGCTGAAGGATTTGGAGGATGGTGAGAACATGCATATTAAAAGCAACTTCCCTCTCTCCTATATCAATGTTTTGGAGAAAATCTGAGCTGAACTTTAGCTCATTCTTAGGGCAGAATTCCCAGAATTACAAAAGCAGTGTTGAGAGGTAATTGAATATACTTAGATGTAGGTCTTAATTACCTTTTTGATTGGAGGTTTATCTTTAGCATGGTATTTTGATAATGTAACAGGACCAATTATTTTGTGTGATCTCCCACTGTGTTTAGGAAATGCAGACTGTAATTTTGAGATAAGTAAGTTCAGTGGGAATAATGTTCTAAAAGTGTATCAATTATGGCAGGCTTTTAGTTGTATTTTTACCAGTACTTAAGCATTCCTAGCGATTGCATTTTAACAATATCATGATCATCTTTTACTTCTGCACCCTTTGATAGTAAGAGCTAGTCATGGATGTGGGGACACAGGGAAGGTTTCAGCCCTTAAAATTATGGAAAAAGTATTTGAAAATGATTTTCCTTAAAGAAACAAGGTGAATTAGTAACACCCATGTTTAATTAGACACACATAGCATTAAAGTAGAAATAGTTCTATGGAAGGTAAGGCAGGTCAGGTTACATAGGTCAAAGCACCGTAAAGTAAACAAGCTTGTAAAGCAGCAATTGCACACTGCACTTCTTGGGGTCACATTTCACTTTCATGTCTGTTGATGAAATTGTAAACACCCTTACATCTGTCCAGTGCACCAAAATGCAGACCGCGTTAGGAGAGCAATAGAATGGAAAGCACTGACCTCAGTGAGGAAGATGGGTTGTGTGGATAAGGCGGGGCGATGCTGCAGACATCCAGGTGAGAAAAGGTGAGCACCTGAACTATTGGGTTTTTGGAAAAGTCATGATGCAACAAAAAACAGAAAAAAAATTTGTCATGACTTTTCTGACAACCCAACAGAACCTCAATGGTAAGAGCAGAAATTGGAAAATGGATGTATTTTGTGACATGAAAGGCTGTGGGTTTTGAAGGTCTAGAAAAGATAATGTGCCACTTTCTCACTTGGGCAGCTCTTGGTTGCTGGCACTTTAAGATAGAAAGTGCACTCTTGAGTACCCCCCACTGGACTGGAGTACACTTTAGGAGCTGACATTAGGTCTTCGTCATCTTTGCTTTTTGTGTCTCATAACCAGGGCCTAGTGAATGAGCTGCATGTATTGGCAATTCAAGAAAGTAAGTTTGGGGACTGGCCCAGTGGTGCATTGGTTAATAGTTGGCTTGGGATGCCAGCTCTGAGCAGCAGGGCCCTGGTTCAGATCCCACATGAGGGCCGTTGGCTCTGCGCCTTCTACAGCTAAGATAGTGAGCAACAGCTCGACCTGGAGCTGGGCTGCCATGAGTCACCGGCAATGGCATAGGCTGCAGCCCCTGCTGCAGTGGCTGCCATGAGCTACCATGAGTGGCTGGCAGCCAGCATGAGTGGCCGGGAGCCACCGTGAGCTGCCGTGAGCTGTTGTGAGTGGCCATCCAATGACCGGCTACCCACTGCCTCAGCAGGGAAGAGTGCAATGATCAAAATACCAACATGGGCCAGTGAAGCAACATCCTTCACAACTATACTGAAGAACAAAAGAACAGCAACTTGTCTGTTCCCCTTCCGTGATTCCCCAATAAAATCTAACCAAAAAAAGAAAAGAAAAGTAAGTTTGGTTCTACACAATGAAGTGTTTTCCAACCATCAGGGCTCACCACAGAAGAAGCTTTGTGTCTACTGCATCCTCTTTGTATCCCACACCGAGGACTGAATGTATATGGCTGGGTCAATGTGTATATGGTCCATGGAATTGAGATGAGATGGTCCTTATCCCACAGAGTGAGATGTCTACCACCAAAAATAGTGGAACTAAAGGTGCTGCTCATGATAAAGAAGAGAGGCCCGCTCTGGGCAGGAGGTAGGCTATGTTTTGTCTAAGGTCCTGATAGTCTTGACAAAGGCTAAGACCTTGACATTCTTAAGATGAACCTCATCAAGGAGGCTTAGTTTCCCATTTGGCTTATGTATTCACATGGGCACTTTATGTTAGCTTGGTATTCTTTCTATTAGAACCTTAAATGACATGGATTTTAGCTACATGTCAGTAGAATCCATTTTAATAATCTCAATATCTCAAATGGAGTTTCTTGGGTTGATCTCGATGGCACTCATGTCAAAGGTTTATTAGTAAAAATATATGTGTCTGTAGTAGTCAGGGTATACACATAGAAACACACACACACACAATATTTTCATACCTTTTTCTTTCTTTCTTTTTTTTTTTTTTTTTTGAGGGCAGTGTCACTGGCCCTCATATGTGGGACCTGAACTGGGGCTGCTGGCTTCCCAAGACAGCACTTAACCACCATTCCACTAGGCCGGCCCTTTCATACCTTTAAATGTTTTGCCACAACCTGAAGTATCTTTAAAATTCTGATTCTTCAAAAATGTGTACCTTTTATAATATATTGGTTGCAGTTTATATGAAGTAAGGTAATTTCAAGTTAAATGTATTTCCCTTACATTTGTAATTGTGTAAATCAAATACAACCCAAGTTACTGTAAAATCTAAATGGATAATGGAAATGAAACCAATTCAATATGGTTATTTTACTAGTAAAATTTATTCTCATTTACTGTTCTTGCTATATCACTGAACTTAGAATTATTTTATGGGTTTGAGAAAAATTTTGCTCTGGGTCATTTCACATTCTTACTCATGATCTCCATCGTAATCACTGACTTGCTTTTCTGTTCCTGTTTATCCACCTTGATTAATACTGTCTACGGATATAAAGTTTTCTGTAGTTATGAAACTCTCCAGTTTGGTCTTGAATCAACTACACTGACAGTTCAACAGATTGACTCCATATATTTATACAATAGTAATGATCCCAAGATTATTTTTATCAGATAATTCATAATACCTAGAATCTCTGTTGGAAGGGACCCATGAAGATAGGGGTCAATAGTCTTTCCTAATTAAGGAAAGTCTACAGCACCCCTAAAAAACCAGCCACTTGTTGACTATGATTTTGTGAGGCAGTTTTAGCCGTTTGACAGTCCTATTGCCTTGGTGACTTTTAACCATTGAATGTTATAATGAGCAAGTTACACAGACTTGGTTTCTTAAAATGCACCAACAGCAACCAGAACTTAAAACAGACCTGGGTCCTTCAACTTACCTCCTTTTAGAGTTCTATGTATTTCCTCCTGAAATGAAGTGGTTGCCAATGGGAGAAAGGGATTTTCAGAGAAATTACTTGAAAGAAAAATTACCTCCAAGAGCAAATGTCCTCCATCTTGAGCCATCCCACCCTTCCCCTCTCCTGGGATATATGCACCCCATACCCCAGTGTAGAATGGGACCCAGGTGTTTGAAATTATTTCATTGTATTTTGTTTTTGTACACCACTGTAGTGTTAACCCTGTTCACACAGCATTGTGTAAAGAAACAAATGGTGCCTGCAGCTTATTAAGTGCCTTCTTTCTCGTCAGCATATAATCAAGCGAGAAAGCTATTCATTGCTTCAGAGACCTCAAATCATGACCATTATCTTCTTAATTCTGTGCAGAATGTGAACATCTAAAGACTGGAAGCTTAATATGAATATAACATCCAAGAAAGATGAAAATATAAAGTATTCAATGCAGGCAGGAAGATTAAAAAATAGTAATATTCCAATTATACTATGTGAATTTAGCATCAAGTTTTTGAATTAAGTCAAAATCTTTTAAAAGATATTTTATTTCAAATTATGCTTTGAAACACAGGAAAACAGGAAGATCTGGAAATGCTCAATTTTTCTTTTAAAGGAAAAACTACTTTCTAGTTGTATAAGCAAAAATCTAAGAGATAAATAATCAAGCATTACTTCAAAATGATAAGTCAACAACAAAAAAATTATTAGGGTCTAGATAAAACTGTATGAAATGTGAACTTCATGCTGTAAAGGAGACATAAATTATATAATCTTTTACTTAAAAGAGTCATTTTCTCAGCTTTCTGTGTTTTGAGAGCAAAGTGAGTAACAAGAGTCAATTTTTTTGTTTTTAATGATAAAGTGTATACACCATGTGGACAGAGTCATTTATTTCAGCCATGATCTGGGAAGAATGAAGTACATTTGCAGATTAGAGCCCAGAAAAGTAATGGAAGTGGGCAATACAGAAAAAGGTAACAGAAGGGCCGGCTGAGTGGCTCAGTTGGTTAAGAGCTCACTCAAGAGTGTGAGCTGAGCTCTGAGCAACAGCAGTTCGATGCCCAGCCCGAGCTGAGCAGCTGCTGAGCTGCCAACAGGTAGCAGGATGGCTCAGCTAAAAAAAAAAAAAAAAAAAAAAAAAAAAAAAGGAAAAAAGAAAAAGGTAACAGAAACTTCACAAGGGTAAAATGTGACAAAAGATGAAGCTGCATTTCAGGAGTAATTTTTAGGGTCTACTTTGGATACCTGTATTGTTTTTCACTTAACAGCAATAAAAGCTTATTTATGGTATTAAGAAAAGTTAGCTTTTAGGATAACATGTTTACTAATACCCAAAGCATTGTCAGTGTGAAGGCTTTTCTGATATTCCCGAAGTCTCCTATAGAACACTGTTCAATTTAAATATGCAATTTTTTTAAAAAGAAATGTCATGTAAGAAATGTTTCACTTTTTTGAACTTGCAGTGAGAGTTTTCATTTAAAAGTATACCATAATGCTTCTTTGTGATTTAAAAAATCAGTTTGTTCTCTTCAGTGTTAATGGAATTTGTCTAGAAAAGCTTAGGCAAGTTAAGGTGGAATTGTTTTATGAGGAAATTCCTGTATTTTCTGAGTGGCTCATTTCTGAAATCTATCTTGGGCTTTATTTTATTCTTTCCTATCAGTCTTTGTAGGATAAAAATGTATTTTTACAACACTAGTCAGTTCTGTATTTCAGGTGTGTTTCACAGGTTGGTGAGACAACTTGACAAATAACATCAAAAGTATATAATGAGAATTATATTTTTAAGTGTTAAGGGAAGAATTTGACAAATCCATAAACTGCAAACCAACTAAAATCAATTTTCCTTCCATCTCCGCTTCTAAGTTGGGATTTAGTTTTCTTTTAATGGTATATGAGTAGGTAGGGTCTGTTGTGCAGAATCTAAAGAACGTCATCATGTGGTTGGAGAGCTGGCTTGGGATGCCAGAGGCCCCGGTTCGGATCCCACATGTGGGGGCCAGTGACACTGCCCTCAAAAAAAAAAAAAAAAAATAAAAGAACGTCATCGTTGGTAAAGATGAACAGAGTAGAGATAGTATAAGTAATCTTACATTGTTCATCTTTACCATGTTCACCATTTTCATAACGACCTCATGAAATAGCCTGATTCAACAACAACAAAAACGTATGGAATAAACACCTGAGGTTTAGAAGTTAAATAGATGCATATACTATAAAGCTTAGAACTGTACAGCACGAGCTTAAATCCAGGTTATGTTGCCCTTATCAAAATATGGCATGGGTAATTAAACAATTATTGGTTATACAAAAGAATGAATCAACTTAGCCTCATGTTCTATTAGGCCAAGCAAAGTTATTGCATCCACTCATTGTATCTACCCCAAGAAATGGAATAACTTTTTCCTTTTTTTTGTTGTTAATGTAGCTATAATAGCTTTAGTTTCTTTTTTTTTTTAATCGCACTTTTGCCATTATCAATGCTTTTTGCAAACATCAGCTCTTTTTAGGCTTTGATTTGATATAACTCATTAGTCTTCCTGACATAATGTACAAGGTTGCAACACTCCTTGAAAATGCCCTTGAGCGTGTAACCTTCTCCTCCAACTTTTTGACTTATTCTTCTACAATTTGAGCTCTGTTGTAATATGGTGCATTGACTTTCATTGAGAAAGTGACTTGAGATTTCTTCTTATCTTCTTCATTAGAATAATTTCTGATTATAAAATCAAAACTAATTGTGAGTCGTCTAATCTTCCTTCATCATATTGTCTTTTATGTTTTAACAGTAGAATTGAACTAAGGAATACAAGAATTTATTTTTATAGGAATTTTTCTCTTGAGCATTTTATTGCATTTGAATAAAGAAAAGAGTAACAAAACAAAGGGAATAAACCTTTTAAAAATCTTAAATATAATTAACAATTATGGATATACTATAAATCTCTTTCTAAGTTATACCATATATATATATATATATATATATATATATATATATACACACACACACACACACACACACCAAATTAAATGTAGAATTTTCTCCACCAAAGTGGTGAAAAGTTAAATACTGTATCACCCACACTCTTCTGCAATCAGAGTTCTAGATTTAAGTAGCACCCATGTGAAATTGTGATGTTAGATTAGCAACTGGAAGTGACTGGAGGCCATCTGTTTTTGTTGCAGCATTGTGATCGCCAAGGACTGCATTGGAGGCAACATGACATTGTGTTTCTGACCCTGGATCTCAGGAGCATCAAGGAAACTTGCAATTAATCAATTGAGATGACCTCCCACTTCTCATTCTCCAGTGCTACCTGTTTGTCAGTGGTCAATTCCCCTATGTTCAATCCCTTTCTGCTTGAAATCTTGGCTTCTATATCCTGGTCTGAACACTTGCATTCAGTGAGTTTTTCAGCTCACCAATTATTATTTCTTTTTTGGAAACTCTTCTTTGTTCTCTTCAAATTTACCCTTTTCTTTTTCAACATATTCTATTTTTTGGAAGAATTCTTTTATTCTAATGTATTTAATCATTTTAACTAATTTTACAATATTATAACCTAAAGTAGTTTATTTTTTAAGTAGCATGCCCTTTTGTTCCTGCTTTCTCCTCTTTCAGCTTTTCCTTCTTTTTTGTGTTATTGGAGAGGAGAGAAATGGAGAGTGACAAGTGACCCTTACTTACCTAGCTGCTACTGAAATCTCCACTGGTGGTATGTCTTGTGTGGCAGGTATGCAAATGCTGACCCCTCAGGGCATCATGGTGAGTTCTGGAGGACTCAGGGGTCCTTCTCACTGCACAATTCCCCAACAGATGGCCTGTCCTCGGCCAGTGTTTTCCAGTCCCCTTAGCTCCCAGCCCTGCCTCTGTTACTGCAGGTCCACCCACCATGAAATGAGGCTCACATTTTATTGCACTGGTTCTGGCAACATAGTTCATGTGTCATGATTGATGGTGGTACACAGATGCCTGTGCTCGGATGGTAAGGGTGCGTGTTCCTTCACAGAGGTCCCAGCTCCACCTCACGACCTTGCTGCAAATCTCTTCTCCATGTGCCAGCAGGGGCACATGACATGGGTCATCAAAATGATGAAATAAGCGGATGTTGAGAATGAAGTGAGACTTCAGGTCCCTCATTTTGTAGGCACATTGAATGTCCTAGAATTGCTCAAATGGTTTGGGGAGGAAGGCCAGAACAAAGCCTGTTTTTACTCCAAAGAGGCAGTGAAAAAAACGACACAGAACTCTCCATTGGCCTGGGGAGCATGCCTCTGATGACGTTTCCCCCTCTGTTTTGCTTCCATAGGCTTTGTGGTTTGGGGTGGGTGCTGATTCATCCTACTGTTACTACAATCTTTTAGCAGTCTTTAGACTTTTTACGGGATGACTTTTTATCCTCTGCTTTGCTCTGGTCTACAGTTCTGGGGATAAAGGAGAAGTCATGTCAACTCCTAAACCCCCAATTTCTGACCGTTGTTCTCAGCCTCATGGTCTTGAATCTCACCCAATGTCTGTGCCGACGTTGATTCTTATTTGGGGAGGATCACTGTGGACCTCATAATTGTCTTTATGGGATCCATCTTTAGAGGGTTAGGGTATTTTTTCCATCTAGATCCCATGGGAATGTTCACCCCAACGGGGTCCCATTTGCTGGTGCCAGGTACCCCACTCATTACTAATTTTTATTTTAATTTCTCAACTTGGGGTGTGGTTTACCTCCTGTTGGTAGGAGGGTGGTTTTCTCTCACTTGCCATTTTACTGGCAGTACAACCTTCCACTGTCCTGATTAATGCACAGCCTTGGAAGTCAGTCCCATTTCCCCATGTGAAATATTCAGAAATGTTTATTGAATGGCTACTCAGTGGCAGTCACAGCTTTTCCTCTGGTCCCAAGGCCCAGTCTCCTTTTCTCTCTTAGACAATTAAATACCAGCCTCTGATTTTGTATTCTTAAAAGTCTGCTCCACCCTTTCAGCCACCCCTTTACCCTCTCAGAGCACCTATAGCATCAGCTCAAGTGCTTAAATCTCTGGTTTAATTTTTATCTTTATTCCTGAAATGTCATGAATTTATTGTCCCCTTTGAGTTCATCTCTGCATTAAAAAGATTTTATTGTGGGTGTTTCAAAACCTCCAAGAGGATTTCAGGTTAACTCAGCATGCTGTTTTCAGGATCTTGCAACCATGATTTCTTTGCAATTATATTTACATAAGAATGTTGTTTAATGAAAAATGGACATCCATGATGCAATTTGCAACATTACATAACAAATTCTTATTTTGGATTTTATATGTTAGACACGGGGTTAATCCAGAGATTTAAACATAGATGTTGTTGATATTCTATATGCAAAAAAAAAGTTTATTCTGAGAATTAATCACATAAATCAAACTATAGGAATATATTTAACTAAATTTAAAAAAAAACCTACTATTTTTAGAAGCATTTAGAAAGACATATTTACAAAAAACATTGTGGTATGCTAAGGCATAACCATTCTTATCTCTTTATTGGAGCTTATTTAGAAGAATTAAGAATAAGAGGAATATTGTATTTTAACCTAAATCCTGATATTTTTATATAATAATATTACAGATTTTGAGAAATTATCTCATTTAAACTTTTCATTGATTCTCTCTTATTCTCTTCTCCAATTAGTCTGAATTCATAGGTGATTATCATGAGTAAGTTCAAATGCAGAATCCTTATCATATATTGAGAAAAAATTTTTCCAGACATGGACGATATTTTTAAAGAAATATTTGAATCACAGACCATTCTCCTTGAGGTACCCTTCCTCCTGCTAACTCTCTCTCTACTTCCTATCCTTTCTCACCCCCTTATCTCCCTAAATTCAGTTGGGAACACATCAGAAAGCCATTAACTAACTTTTGAAACTTTGATGTTACATAATATTGATTGAGTTAAATGAGACCTATGCTGGCATTTTTACAGGATGTCAGATCCCTGACCCCTGCAGTAATTTAAGTTCCTTATCATTGAAAGAGCCTGGGCATTGATATGGAAATGGCAATGCCAAGGTTCCGAAGTGCCTGTGCTTCCTGCTGTCATTCTGTAAAAAGATTGACCACATTGCAGTTCTGCTTCACCAGCAAAGATCAAGTTGGTCCAAGGTCACCTCAGAATGTGGCCCGGTGTGCACCCAGCAGTGGCAGCTTACTCACTCACTGATGAAGTGAAATTATTATTTGTAAAATAAAAGCCATGATGGCCCCTGTCCCCCTTACAACAAAAGTATATGAGCAAGATACTAGTTCTTATCTGTTGCAAAAGATAGATTTAATTTTCATAGTGCCAATTATATATTTAAAAACTTCCAGTTTGTGGATTAGAAAGTTTTGTGAAGTTAAGTAACTCATGGATTTATTAGTGATGGGACTGTAAAAAAAAAAAAAACAGGCCCCAGCTGGAGTCACTTGGGCTAAGCCCAAAACTTGCTATCTGACCTAATCGCAGTTTTGACCTTCCCCAGAAGAGGAAAGTCTTAAAAGTCTTAACCATTCAGTCTGGCGTTTTCTGCCAGCACCAGTGAGGTCATCAGCCACATAGGCCTTCCCGCCCCCAAAGAAAGCTGAGCTAATTCCTTACCCATCTGCCTTCTGCCCACAAATGCCTTCCATTTCATACAGCTCCTGGGAACTCCTATCTATCTGCTAGATGGAACACAGCCTCCTTCAGGAATCCTCCAGTAAAGCCAGTTAGACCTTCAAATTGACGGTTGCATTTTGTGTTTTGCTGGAATTCATGGAACTGGTATAGTTGGACTCCTGGATCAGTGCTCAATCTCATTACAATGGCTCAAAGAATTAATATATTAAGACATTCACCATTAAAGATACGAGACACACACACACACACACACACACACACACACTCAGCCATTGATATGTTCCAAGAAGTAGCCCCCACATTGGACAACGTTTTTTTTCTTTTTTTGGGGGGCAGTGTCACTGGCCCTCATATGTGGGACTTGAACCGGGGCCGCTGGCTTCCCAAGCCAGCGCTTAACCACTACGTCACTCGGCCAGCCCCATTGGACAATTTTTAAGTCTCTTCTCTAGTTTCTTAGCCCCTGGCTTTGATTATACTTCTAATTAGTTTCTGAATCCTAGATTAAAGATAGCCCCTAAACCGAATCACAGAATATCTCTCACCCACCCCTGCTTTAGATAACTACTTAAAATCCTGTGACTTCCCAACATTCCCCAAGCCATCCTGGACCTAACTCTTGGATAATCCTGTCCCAGAGACTAAATAGGTTTTAACATTCTGCCAGGCCAGTATACTTGTTGGTTGTAAACATTAAAGCCTAATGTTCTTTCCAAACCTGTAGCTACCCTACATCAACAGCTTTGAGCTCTGCTCTTTAAGAAATTCGTTAATTAAAATCTATTTTTCCTTATTAAGGGCTTTGGGGATGCAGAGGGCACCCCAGCAAGATTGCCTGTCGCAAACAAAGAAGCCAACATGGTCTTCCAGGTGGAGCTCGACACCAGTTCCTCTCATTTGAGATCAGATAAGGTGAGAGTTGCCTGAATCCCCCAAATAGGCAGGGACAGCCCTATGCCCCTGCCCAGCAGGAAGCAGATACAGAAGAAAAGACATCCTGTCCCTCAACTTCCCATAGGGATTTTATGGGGATCCCTTCTCTCCAGGGGAAAACAAAGCAGGCAGTTAGAGGCAGGCATTGGGTCTCTGCATTCCTGCAAGTGCCACAGAACGCACAACCCAAAAGACCTCCCCTTTCCACCCAAAACTTTCCCTT
Source organism: Aselliscus stoliczkanus (assembly GCA_033961575.1). Taxonomy (NCBI): domain Eukaryota; kingdom Metazoa; phylum Chordata; class Mammalia; order Chiroptera; family Hipposideridae; genus Aselliscus; species Aselliscus stoliczkanus. Next base: position 32,825,024 of record CM066734.1, read on the forward strand.
TTCATTGTAATTATCTACTCCTACAGGGAAACAAATGGGTACAAAATACCTGACTGGCTTAGACCAGTCACCCACACTTGCGCAGTAAAGACCACAACGAACTTCATTTCACCTGTGCCTCATTATACCATCATTATAATATTATACATATGCCCCGAAAATCATTAATATCTTTATGACAGAGTGAATTCTGGGAAGGAACATGTGAAGTCTAAAGAGATGAACTAAATAGCTTGTTGTCCGTCATAGGTGTCAATCAAGTGGTCCCACCCCCAGAGAAGAACAGCCCATTCTAGAGAAAGAAGGGATAAAAACTCAAAGCCTTTTTAGAGCCTTTTGAGCTTCCTTTGCTTGGCCTGCTCCAAACTCTGGAGTGTACTTTCTTTTCTAATAATGGCTCTTGAGCCATTCTCTACTGCTTGGCCCACTTCTGCTTCTTTGAAATGTATATTTACTTCTAATAAACTCCTTTTCTGCAACTTTACCTCTCTGGTCCGTGTCTCCATTCTTCAGCTTCACGAGACTATGATCCTAGCACAAGAAATATCCTACATCACTGTCTCCTCAAATGCTTAAATTCTAGCTAAAACACATTTATATAAAATAACTGCCTCTATTTGTTACAATCTCTGGGGCCAAGGATGGTTGTTGAAGGTTTCAGCAAGACAATGGGGATTCTGATCCGTTACAGTAACAGTGAGGGAGGAAGGGAGGGGAAAGTGGACTAGAGATTCAGGACTTAAAAGAAATTGAAATATTAAAGATTTATCAACTGTTGCATCACAGTTCAGAGCCAGCCATTCTCACCAGTGTGAGTCCCACAGTCAGACCCCTGTTCTGGGCTACGGGAGGCTTCTCAGTTCCCCACGTCAAGCTTGTTTACTGTGACTTTACACACAAGTCCGTGCCATGATTACCTGGAATTCAAGTGCTTTCTCATTATTAAAGAATGCACATATTACTGTTAGACCGAGCAAGAGGAAATGCTTTCTAAAGTCTTGACCCTCCCCCCACACACACACATATGCAAATAGTCATGAGTTTCTGGTTAAAAATGACCAATTGAACTAATGTGTTTAAATATAAACCCAATACGAGGCAATGAGGTAAGTGTCAAAAGCTCCCAGCCATAAAGGAGTTTCTGGTCAGGACAGAAAGGTAAAAGAGCTGGTTGGTGATGGAAAGCACCAGCTGGGGTCATGCCTCTCCCGGCATTCACAGGACGGACCAGTTTGGGTTTTGTTATTACTATGTTTTTACTTCCAATCTCTTGCAGATCAATACTTTTGTAGGATACAATAAAAAGGAAATACTAGAAAAATAAAAAGACATAAAAATACAGGACCAACATTTTTATTCTTATATCCAGGAGACATAAAATGACCCTGTCACCTGGCTGTAAAAAGTTCTCAGTAGTCACTTGCACCTCAGACATATAAGTCATGGTCTGTGAATCCACATCCTTCCTTGTGCCTCATTTGAGCATCACTGCTTTAGGACCCTGTGGAGGAGGAAAAAATCAAGAGGAGAAACCACTCACTTTCAGAAATCTGGCGGTGCCTGGGCCAGGGCAATGCCAGGGGGCATAGAAGAAGGGGTGACACAGGGCTGAACATTGGGGTGGGACTGTCAATGCCCCACATCCTTCCCCCACCTTCACTTTCAAAGTACTTTCCACATCCCCTACTTGGCATGATGGCCACCTGGCAAAGCAAGAAAAATGAGGTAATAGTCACAATATATTGTTTAAGCAGGCAAGGACACTGCTGGTACGCTGATAAGGTTTAGCATGCATACTATTCATGGTAGGCAGAGCCCTTAGGCTGGGGAACATGGCCCACAGTCAGAGTAGCCCACACTTTAAATACCTGAGATGTCATAGTTTGGGGACAAGGACTTTGTTTTTGTTCCATATTTTCTCACACATCATACACATTTAAAAAGAGTTTATTAAAATGATGAATGAAGATGTAGAGATATAGATCGTCTTTACAGAGCTACTTTAAGCAGCCCCAGAAGATAAGAGAACACGTAATCCCTCTCCAGACCCTTTTAGGTCTATGCATACTTAGCATTAAGGTGGTCCAAGCTAGAAGACAATGATGTCTTGAAAATCCAATGCTAAATCCAACAAGTTGATTTGAAAGTTAAAGAGAACATACCCCAGGCTGAATTAAAGTAAATGGAAATTTATTGGCTGATATACATAGAGGAAATAGAAAGGATAAACCTGGCACTTGGTATGGATCAATCAGGGGCTGAATTCTTGCAAACCAGTGGCTGGCTTTTCTGCCTCCTTCTCATGGCAAACAGGCTCTCACTTGGTCACAGCATGGCCGCCAAATAGGCCCACAGTTTATGTCCTTCAGGTCAGGATTGGAGGTCTTTAGTTATGTGGGTCTATGTCTGGCTCTGTTCTTTCACTAATGGCATACTGTCCTCATTAGTATACATTTTGGTAAATCTTGAAGTCAAGTTGTGAGGTCTTCAACATTCTGTTTCTTCAGTGTTATGTCAACTACTTTAGGTGTTTGACTGTTTTCAACAAACTTTAGTCATTTTTCAGTATCTACAAAACAACTTGCTTGAATTTTGATTAGAAGTGCATTAGGTCTATAGATCAAGTTAGGAAAAGTTAAGACAATAACATTGAGTTTTTCAATCCATGGAAGTAGAATATTATTTCATTTACTTAGATCATTTTTTATTTCTTTAAACAGGCTGTTTTGGTTTTCCATATATAAACCATTTTGTTAGATTTATACTCAAGTTTTCTTTTTTGGGGGGAGGGGGTTATTATAAAACTTTTTTTAAAAAAATTTCAAATTCCAATTGTTCGTTCCTGCTATATAGGAAAGCAATTGAATTTTACATATTAACCATGCATCTTGTAACCTTTCTATATTTCCAGGAGTTTTTAGGCTGATTAGTGGGGTTTTTCTACATAATAAATAACCTCATTTGTGAGTAAGGAGAGTTTTATTTCTTTCTTTACAATACGCATACCTATTTTTTTTCTTATTTTATTACACATGTTAGAATGTGTAATTCAGCACATTGCTGAATAAGAGTAGTACAAGAAGACATTTTTGCTTTGTTCCTGATATTAGCAGAAAAGTGTCCAGTTTCTCACCATTATATGTAAGATTTTTTAGATAGTTTTCTAGTTGGGAAGTTCCCCTTCGATTTCCATTTTGCTGAAAGAGTTTTCTTTTCTTTTGCTTGATTTGGGATTAAATTTCTCTAGCTTCATAACACGAAAGCTTAGTTTATTGATTTTAGATCTTTCTTCTTTTCTAATGTATACATTAATTCTATTAATTTACCTCTAAGCACTGCTTTTGATAAAGCCCACTCATTTTGATGCACTGCATTTTCATTTTCACCTAGTCAAACACTTTTAAATTTCTCTTGAGATCTTTTTTTAATTACAAGTGTTATTTAGTAGTACATTGTTTAATTTCCTAATATTTACAGATATGATTCGCTTATTAATTTCTAGGTGAATTTTACTGTGGTTTGAAAATACACTTTGTAAGATTTATGCTCTTTAAAACTTTTTATTTGTTAAGGAACATTTTTGTTTTTTGGACTCAAAATGTGGTCTATTTAGGTCTATAACATCCCATATGAGCTTAAGAAGAATGTATATTTTGCTGTTGTTGGACGAAGTATTGTACAAATGTCAGTTAAATGAAGTTAATTTTTGTAGTGCTGTTGACGAGGGATTCCATTTTTTCCCCCTCAGATATACCATTTATTCTTCAATTTTGAAGGATAAGTTTACTGGATATAGAATTCTAGTTTGGTGAGTTTTTCTTCTATCACCTTAAATATTTATTTATATCACTCCACTGTCTTCTTGTTTGCAGGATTTATGATGAGAAGTGACTATAAATTCTTATCCTTGTTCTTCCCTCTATATATACAGAGGGTGCCAAAAAAATGTATACATATTTTAAGGAAGGAAAACACTGTATTAAAATTGCAATAGTAATACCGATAACAAAAGATGAATACAAGTCATGTATATACAGGTTTTTTTGGCACCACCAGAATATAAACTTGCCAATTAAGTATAGACACTGTAGGTAGATACTTTAAAACAAAAATATATTATCACTATTTATTTGTGTATCTATAATAAAAATTGTATTTGAAAAGCATTCTGAGATTACAAGAAAACTAGTAAAGTTTTAAGGATCAGCCCCCCAATATGGACATAAGTAGAAATAAAATTGACTCAAGACTACATTTTGAGTATAATTCAAAATTAAACATTTCTAGTACATTAAAAAAAAAATCATTGTTCTGGGGCCAGCCGAGTGGCTCAGTTGGTTAAGAGCTCACTCAAGAGTGAGAGCTTTGAGCATCAGGGTCGCTGGTTTGATTCTCGGCCCAAGCTGAGCAGCTGCTGAGCTGCCAACAGGTGGCAGGATGGATCAGCTAAAATAAAAAAAAAATAAAATAAAAAATTGTTGTTCCATTGATTGATATTGCAATAAGAAAATGTTTTAAATTTTAACAAATGTTTAAATGGTTTAAATAAATCAAAATTTTCTAAATTTCTAAATAAATATGGTTTTATATATCATGCATATTGATGTTCTATATGAAATTTAATTTGAAAATAACTTCATTTGGAGAAAAACAAAAATTATTTTAATATTAAACACTGGTATAGAAGGTAATAAGGTTAGTATAAGGAAAATAAAATAAAAATAAAAAGGCAGAAATATAAAAATAGCAGTTTAGTGTTATTTCTTACTTGCACAAAAATGGTGTGTGTAGGAGGAAATATGATTTCAATTTTGGAATGTTTTTTAAGTAGCGTACATAAAAATGAAAATATGCTTTGGAGAAAAAATGCTAAGTTCATATTTGACCATACAAATTTGAAATAATTCATCTGTCAATATCCAATAGGCAGAAAGATACATGATTCTGTTCTTCAGGGAAGAGTTGAAGAGTTGATTTCAATATAGGCATACCAGTGTAGATGTAAGAGTTTAAGCCATGGTGAGAAAAGGCTTTTCTAAGGATGGCTTTCTATAGTTATGGTTATCAACTAACTGGATGTGAAAATCTCCTGTTGAATAAAAATTGGTGAGCACATTAGACAATGTGCAAAGCAGAGCTTAGAGTATTAGAATGTGCATTGGCTATTCTTTTCATGTTATAAATGGGATGGCTCCAAGGAAATGCTTCCATCTATTCTATACTTCAAATATCTCTTGAGGTTATTATACAGTAATGTCAATCAAATCAATTAAATTATACACATCAATTAGTTTGCTTTTTTAATTTTCCTCATTATTTTCTAACTCACCCTTAGGATTAACTTTTAAAGTATTAAATTATTTATTTTCATAATGTGAATCCACTTATACTCAATAATATTTGTAAGTTCCCTTTCAAGTCATTTTATCTTGTGTTGGATATGACATAAATTTAAAACAAAGCCAGTATCAGGTATTTCCAACATCTGGGGCCAGCCGAGTGGCTCAGTTGCTTAAGAGCTCGCTCAAGAGTGCGAGCTGAGCTCTGAGCAACCACAGTTTGATGCCCAGTCCGAGCTGAGCTGCTGCTGAGCTGCCAACAGGTGGCAGGATGGCTCAGCTATAAAAAAAAATTAAAAATGCTAACAAAGGTATTTCCAACATCTATAAGCCACTCCAGACCCTGAGAAAATGCATACACATACCCACATAGAAAAATAAATTTGAAAAATTTTGCTACAATATATCAGTGGTGATATCAGTATCTTTAGGCCCTTGGAAGGACCATAATAACTACTGAATAAAATAGAGTTGGTTTTTTGGTGCTGATAGGATTCAACTTTTGTGAAACATGCTGGGAAGATTTAGAATAGGTGACAAAGACAGATTGACACCAATTGGATTTTGCTACCAGTTATATATGAATTTATGGGCACAATAAAACACATTAAGTTATTCTTGACATGTTTCAAGGATTGAGGCCAGGGAGGTCCAAGGCAAAAGCTATATAAAACATACACTTGGAAACATCAAGATCACAAACAAAAAAATACATATGGGGACTCATGAAAGAAAATTGCAGACATTGGTGTATAGAATTTTTCTCTATCCCAAATATATGAATATGGAGTTTCCCAAACTTATCTTCCAAGAAAATTAACATTTGACCTAAACGAAACTTGACATCCATTTTTTTCATAAAGGAAATTGCATTTATTTCACTGTCAATAGCTTTGTGTTACTGATTAAAGCAACTTACAACGAAGAACACACTGTTTGAGTTCACAGAGCCTCAGACTTTTATATTTGGTTCTTCACTGTTACATCCCATACGTATGAAAATAATTTTCCTGTTTTATGAAAATTGCAAGGAATGGAAATAGCCCATAACAAGAAAGGAATACAAACATAAGCCATATCACTTACATTTTAGGCAACTGAGATATTTCTGAAAAAGTAATTTGCATAGAATTTTGTCACAACAACCACCATTTGTTAGTGATTGGTAGACTGGTAAATAAAAATGGATCCTGGCAAAAACTGATGTTTTCTCCAATGCTAGGTTTTCATCAGAAAAATCAGGATTTTCAGCCCAGGACATTGCCAGGGATGCTTTGGCTACTTTGTGGCAATTTTATTTTTGAAAGAATATCAGAGAGAGAGAGAGAGAGAAAGAGAGAGAGAGAGAGAGAGAGAGAGAGAGAGAGAGAGAGAGAGAGAGAGAGAGAGATTGAGAGGGATATTTGCAATAGCTCTGGTTGCTAGAGAGGGAAACTATCTTTAACTTGTGGTGTGAAGTTTGTTTCTCTATCCGCTGCTTGTGTTAAACTTGGCTATTTGTGTTTTCAAAGCATCTTAATGTATCCAATGTGTACATCAAAATAACATCTTTATTTTCAAACCACAACATGGTGGACATGCACACTATTTTCCTCACCAGGTAGTGCATTCAGAATCCCCTTCTCTGCCATTGACCCAAAACCTTGCTCAACTTAACAGGTTGACTTGCATGGTTGACTTCACATGAATGCTGCCAGTGGAAACTCAGGCTTTTGTTCCACCCCTGATGGCCTGATTTTAGCTCATTGGCTAAAAGCACTGAAAGCCACAACATTTCCCCACAGGGTCTCTGTGGTAGATGACAATAATGACCCCCAACTTTTCACTCATGCCCCATCTGCCCACTCTGGCTCAGCTCCAAACATGTGACCATTTATCCAATGAGCTGGGAGCAGAGGTGATAGAAGCAGAGGCTTGCAAAGCACTTGCAAATTTCTGCTTTTCACTCTCAGCCTCTCACATGCCACTAAGAACACACCTCCTTAGCTTGCTGAACAATGAAATGTGTGGAATAAAGCCAAGTTTCCTCACTCACCCTGGCTGAAGCCATTCCAGACCATCCCACAGCCAGCCGACCCAGGACCGCTGACTGACCCACAGGCCTGAGCCCAGGCAGGAGCAGTGGAAAATCAGAGTTTGCTTATGGATTTCTTGTGATGTTTGTTATGCAGAACTATTGTGGAGATGACTGACACTTAGTAAGCTCTGCAGGTTTTATTACCATGCACCAGATGAACATTTATTTCAAACTATGAATAATGACCAATCTAATGAATATCAATACTTTCTGTAAATGTAGAAAAAGAATAGGGATGGAAATAAAATAGAAAATAGCATAGTTAATAAAGCAAAAAATTGTTTCTGGAACTTTTCTGTTACATGTGTGCATACATGTGTGTATGCCTGTGTGTAATGTGTGCATGCACATATTTTCTGGGTTGCTAAGTATTATGTGCATTGTGCTGTGTACCAGGGTTAAAAGGTTGGGGACAACAAAACTCAATTGGTCTTAACAAACACGTGTCACCTGCTGGATGACTGGGGTGACATGGCAAGGTGTGGGCAGCACAGAATGAATTGATTGCCTCTACAGCTCAGAGCACATGCTCCACCATCCCTGGGTCACGGATGCCATCTCTGAGCGTGAAGGACAGAAAAACCTTCAGCAATAATAATTCTGTAAATTTAAAGCCACATAGTTTATAGGATTTTCTAATCAGAAAAGACATTTAGGAGATTGGGATGAAAGTGCTTATAAAATGACCTTGCTTTTTTGGACAAGTAATTGTAAGGTCAGTCTCTTGATGCAAAACAATTAAAAGGACAATGACACATAAGAATGAAGTCTGAACTTGCATCTCATGTGTCTGTCATGTGGGGACAGAATTTGCTCTGGTCCTAGCACTCAGAACATATGCATAGGTGATGGAAGAAGGCCAAGTGCTTACGAATAATTTACCTAAGCTAATTCATAGACTCTAAATAAAAACAGGAGATAAACAATAGCCATCTTGTAGATGAAGAGATCAAAAGTCTGCAAGCAGGTGACCACCAGGCTCTGGCAGTTCTCCTAATCACTTGTGGTGCCTCTGTTTCCTCTCCCTGACAAGGTGGTCTTGGGGCTGGTTGAAATGCAACCAGTAGCCACACTTCTTCTCCCACCCCACCAGGCAGATAAAGCTGAGACTGTTTTATTAACTCTGGTACAGGTTAGCTGTAGGGCTGGGACCCCCAATGGGAGTCTCCTGACTTCCAGTTCAACTACATCCACTGCAGCTCTTGTCTCCATATGCCTTGCATATTATGAAATGGTTTTCCTTTTCAAAGGAATCACAAACTAGGTGATGAGCTCCCAAAGTGGTAGGCATATCTTTTTTTATGGAGACATTTATTGAGTAAATCCTTAAACTTTCCAATCTGGATATCATTTGGGTGATGTTGATGGATAGACTTTTATTTTGAGATTGACTATAAAGGCACACAGTCACTTTATTGAAGGAACTTCACATCAAGTGAAATTTCATACTAATGTCTCAGATTTAAAAGTTCCTAATTTTTCAAGAAACGTCTATGTGTTGGCCAGTCTGGTTGAAGCTTATAGGACTCTTAAAATTTCCATTCATTATTCTAAAATCCCTTAGGAGTTTTCCTTTTCTCTATGGATTTTTTAGTGTTTTGATAGCTGTTGGTTTCTGCCACTTGAGTTGTAATTGGGAGGGTGCTGACTGAGATATGGGATTGGGATCTGGCTGGCCACTTGCTTGCATTATAACCTGGGACATCCCTTTGACTTCTCATGACTTGTTTTCTCAAAAATGAAGCTGCCCAATTATGCAATTTTGAAGGATTTTTAAAAATCTAATATTCTATAGCAGTACGGCTCTCTGTTGGTTTTATTTATATTATTTATGCTTTTATTTATCCAGGAGGAAGGACATTAAGAGGTAATATATCATAGTGATTAAAAGCATGGGCCTTAAGGAGACATTCCCCAAGTTCAGATTTTGACTCTAATATTTATGACCTGCAGAATGTTACTTTGCAAAGGCTCCCTGCCCCACATGCACAGAAGCCAATACTAAGGCACTGGCTTTTGAGAAAACAAAGGCTTTATTGTGAAGTTGACTGGTAAGGAGGGAGGAGGCAAGGCTCACATCTATCTCTTTGGTCCAGGGCTCCGGATGAGTTTTTAGGGATTGGGGGAACAGGCATGCAGAGACCCTGGTGGTGCTCTGGTGGTGAAGGCTTTGATTGGAGAACTTTGGAACTCGGCCGTTTATGGTAAAGGGGCTTCAGCACCGGACCTCCCTGGACAGCGGACCCTTCTCTTCTGAAAGGGGATCCTGTTTTCTCCTTGCAGTGGACCATTCCTTTGGTTCCACCTGCCGCTGGAGGTCAAAGGTCTCTCCCCTGTTCTCACTTTGGTTGCATGACTTGTGGCTTTGGTCTGTTTTCTGAAAAGAAAATCAATATCTCCTTAGAAACAAGTTAGAGCTAGTTTGAGCTGGTTCTGCCGTTCCCAGAACATGGGCATCACCTCTGTGCCTATGGTAACAATAATGGGCTTTTTATGAAGATTGGATGGGTTCATATATGTAACCCTCTTGGGACAATGCTGGTTGTAAATGTCATATAAACATCCATATAATTATAAATGAAAATATAAACACAGAGGGTGCCCCCCAAAATGTACACACATTTTAAGAAAGGAAACAACTATATTAAAATTGTAAAACAATGAATGATGCTAGCCTTCATTTGAGTAACACCATCTTTTGAGCGAATGTCACACTACACATTGCTATCATAATTCAATTCAACTTCAAAAACTAATACATAGATAACATCTCTTAAAATGTGTACATTTTTTGACACCCCAGTATATATTGAATATGATATTTTTTATACATATATTGAAACTGGTTTTCAAGTTAATATTTTATTTTCAATTATTTATTGAAAATCAACTATTGTGGACTTTTATGACAACAAAACAATGTTCCTGACTAAACGATGTATTGCCCTTTTTGTAATTTACTGGGCTACTTGGTTGAATTAACATCCTCAGACAGTAACATAGACTGGGGGACTCAGACCTGTAGAGTGACTTGTTTTGGCCAACAGCACCTAGATGAGTGAAGATGTGCCAGGCCTTGGTCTGGACCTCATCTTCCTCCAGTAACTGCCCCTAGGGTGTCTCTCTACTGGGAACCTGTCTGGGCAGGACTCCTGGAGTAGAAAAGATGTATGGAGCAGAACTTGGCTGCCCAAGTGATTGTCACCAAGGTCATCTAGGTCGACCAGCAGCCAGCCAAGGCCCCAGACATGTGCGTGAGACCAACCAGATTAGAAGGGCCACCAGCCTCACACAGAATAAACCTCTGACCTTTCCACTCATGGACTAACTGAACGTTTAGAGTCACCAGATGTTTGGGTGATGTAATATAGCAGCACTGATGCAAGTAGAATATAAACAAAAGAGGAGAATGATAAAGAGTAAATATGTTTATATCTACCAGAGCTACTAATATAATAATTTTATTAGTTGATGAACCCTAGCAACAACACAGTCTGTAAGAAGCCTGTGCAGTGTTTTATGCAGGTAGGTTTAAAAAATAGACACATCTAGACAGTTTTTTAGCATTCACAAAGTCAACCTAACTTCCTGTGTATGATTAGCTAAGAGGGTTCCACACATGATTAAGCATGAAGATGTGCATGGATGGGAATGCATGAAGCACACTAAATTGTTATCTTCTCTTTCCATATTTTATAGAATCATATTCTCAGGAGAAATACTGCAAGTTCCCTTTTTGGAAGGCACTTAAGAACTGTTTTGGCAAGCCTAGAGGATGAAAATAGGAGGAAACAAATATCAAGTATCATACTCCATTTTTCTAAATATTTTCATAGTTCTCTTATTCATTCCAAGAAAGAGAGAGAGAGAAAAAAGGACTAATTATATTTAAAATAGTATGATTCAGAGCTGAAGGGATTAAAAAGTCCAAATTGGCAATTACAAAATAGTCACAGGGATGTAAATTTCAGCATAGGGAATATATTTGATAATATGGTAATAACTACGTATGGTGTCAGGTGGGTACTAAACTTATCGGGGGGATAGGTTCATAAGTTATATAAATGTCTAACCACTACACTGTATACCTGAAGCTAATATAAAATAATATTGAATGTCAACTGTAATTTTAAAAAAATATATCATCACAGGATGTAAAACATAGGCAATATAATCAGTGGTGTTCTGATAGCTATGTATGGTGTCAGATGGGTAGTAGACTTGTTGGGATGATCACTGTGTGTAAATCAGGTGTGTAAATGTCTAATCACTGTGTTGTTTTGTATACCTGAAACTAATAAAAACAATTAAAAATAAAATAGTGTGACTCCTCAGTAAGAAGTCTTCTTAGCTCTACATTTTCCGATTGATTGATAAACTAAATTTCCTATTTGAATTAGTTCTCCAAAATGTTACCTGAATATCATTGCAGCCTGAGTTAAGTGATGACTTCTGATTGAGTGGAAGTCAGTCTACTGAACATTTCTTTAGTAAATCTCCCAGTATTTGGGTTATAATCTTTTAGAAACCTCATTTTCAAACAGAATTTCAGCTTCTTGATACCAGGCAGTCAGTGAGATGGGGATCCTTTTTTAGTTTTAAGCTAGGGAAGAATTTCTGACCTATGGGTGCCATTTGCCAAGAGGTAACATATGTTATCAGTAACACCAGCATGAATTAAATAAAGCCAATTAATGTTGACTGACCAGCTGTACTTCAGAGGCAACCCATGAAATACTTTATTTCTTGAATAGTAATTCAGAGTCCACATCATTGCCCCTTGATCATGGGCAAGTGCCTTCGAGGAAAGGGTAGAATAAATTTTTATGTGTCAGGTCCCACCATGATGCTTTTTGCAGGTGGGTGCCAGGCAGATTTGTGCAGCTGTGTTTCTAACACAAGCCTGTTGGCATTCCGTCTGCCTGTCTGCCCTCTGTACACTTTCAAGGCCACATGGTAGCAAATACACTTCTTTCAATTATTAACTAAATAATTATCCCTTAATATTAATTAAAAATATTCTTCTGACCTTCACTGAAGAACTCAGGTGTAGTTACATCACATAAATCTAATTTCTAATGAGGAACATTATAAAAGTTTAAGACTCTAGCCTGTACAAGAAAAAGAACAATTATTCGAATAGAATACAGGATTTTAATACTTGATCATCTTGATTCAGAATGACTTATGCATCTATTTATGGTTATGGAATTGAGTTTTGTCTCAGTCAGCTCAAGTTGCTGTAACAGAACACCACAAACTGGGGGTCTTATCAACAGCAGACATTCATTTCTCATAGTCTGGAGGCTGGATGTCAGAGATTAAGATTCATTGTCTGGCCAGGACCTGCTTTTGGCTTCTCGCTGTGTCCTCACATGACAGAAGGGGTGAGGGAGCTTTGTGGGGTCTCTTTTATAAGGGTGCTAACCCCATCATGGAGAATCTACCCTCATGACCTCATCACCTCCCGAAAGCTCCACCTTCAAATATCATCACACCGGGGGTTAGGTTTCAACATACGAATTTTGGGGTAACACAGACATGAAGTCCATAAAGAGAGAGGAAGTATAAAAACCCTAACAATTTCTGAGGACTCAGCTGGTCTTTCAGTGCCCGATTCTTCTCTTTCCACAGTTGTAGCTGTAGCAACAATACCCAACTCCTGGACTTTCTCTTTTTAGAATTCCTCGGTATACATTCTGGATTCCTGAGGACCAAATATTTTACCTTCATGAGTGCCTCAGCAGCTTGTCAAGGTGCACAAATGTGCACCTCGGAGCCACTTGGCTGGTGCAGACTCCTCCAGAGTCAGGTGTTTCCAGGGTAGAAAACAAAATACCTTATGTCCAATGTTTGTGCATTTTCTGGACTAAGAAGATTTTCCCAGGTGGAGTCCCATTGTCACGTGACTTATGCTGCCTTTCATTCTGCAAGTCATGTTTAACTAAAAACCTACCAAATTATGGCTTGATGTTGTCTATCTCATTGCTTGTTAAAATAATACATGAAAATAAAACTGAATCAAAGAAGAGAGAAATTTCTGATGTAGGCAAAAATCTCAAAGTGAATTATATTTTTACACAAATAATCCCATTATTTAACTCAATCCAGAAAAATATCAAAGCTTTCTGTTTTATTAACCTGGACAAGTCATCCCTAAAGTTAATATGTAAAAAATAAAATATAGAATTAGCCAGGAAATTTCTGAGAAAAAAAGAATCATGGAGTTATAAAAACTGATAGATAAAAACATATTATAAAGAGACTATAATTTTTTGAGGAACCCCACACTGCTTTCCATAGTGGCTGCACCAATCTGCGTTCCCACCAGCAGTGTATGAGGGTTCCTTTTCCTCCACAGCCTCTCCAACACTTGTTATTATTTATCTTGTTAATGATAGCCATTCTAACCGGTGTGAGGTGAAATCTCATTGTGGTTTTTATTTGCATTTCTCTGACGATTAGTGATATTGAGCATCTTTTCATATGTCTGTTGGCATCTGTATGCCCTCTTTAGAGAAATGTCTATTCAGGTCCTCTGCCCACTTTTAAATTGGATTGTTAGTCTTTTTGTTGTGGAGTTGTACCAGTTCCTCATATATTTTGGATATCAGCCCCTTATTGGAGATGTTGTTTGCAAATATATTCTCCCATTTGGTTAGTATATATGTTTGTTTCTTGTATGTGCAAGTTTTCTATCCGGTTGTGTTTTATGAAGAACCATACCTTTCAGTTATACATTTTCTTAAAATTTTAACTTTATATTTTCTAATATATTAATTTTTACTTTATTTTGTTTCTCATGTTTTCTTTATGCATGCTTTTTACTTTACATAAACTTTCTATTTTGGAACAATTGTAGAAAATATGCAAAAATAGTACAAAGTTCCCTTATACCAATGCCTCATTTCCTCTATTATTGTCTTACATTAGTATGATTCTTTTGATACAATTAATGAACCAATATTAATACATTGTTATTATTTTTTAGGTAAGTATAGTTGACATTATATCTTATATTTCTTTGTGTAATAAGAATGTTCATTGAACATTTGTTTAAACATTGTGTTTAACTTTAAAATGCAATGATTATATATATATATATATATATATATATATATGACTTTAGGAGTCACATGAGTTTGATTTCTTACAGAAAGATTTTTTATATTTTATTTTTAGTGCAATTTTAGGTTCGCAGCAACACTGAGTAGAACATATAGAGATTTCCCATATACTTCCTGTTTCCCTCACAGCTTCCCCCATTGTCAATGTCCTCACCAGGTAGGACATTTGTTACAACTGATGAGCCTACAGTGACATGTCATCATCACCCAGAGTCCACAGTTGACATTAGGGTCACTCTTGGTGTTGCCCATTCCGTGGGTTTGGACAAATGTCTAATGACATGTACCCACCATTCTAGTGTCACACAGAGCAGTTTCAGTGCTGTGAAAACCCTCTGTGCTCCTTCTATTGATCCCTTTTTCCTCTCATATGTATTTTTTCAAAAGATACATTTTCTTATATACATGACTGCTTTTTTCTAATCGAAGAAGTATAATGTATAATATAAAAATAGGAAATTATATAAATAGAGGGTGCCAAAAAATGTATGCACATTTTAAGAAAGGAAAAAACTATTAAAATTACACTGATGGTAACCACTTTGAGCACCTCTTGTAACTGCAGAAGTCAAATGTGATTTGTATTCATCTTTTGTTATTAGTATATATTGAGTATTACAATTTTAATACAGTTTTTTTCTTTCTTAAAATGTATATACATTTTTTGTCACCCTCTGTATATTATTTTGAGACCAAAACAGGCTGTTGTCCAATCTAAAGAATATCTGTATCCTTTTTTATTCTATTTCCCCAAATGCATTTACTGAAATTACAGGTAAGAAATTATGCCTATATCATTTAGCCAGGATTATGAAAATGAACTAATAATTACTTAAGAACTTTGCTCTTTGAGATAATTATGTCACTATATGACATTAATAAGTTCTTTATTTTTAACTTAGATCAAAAGTTAGGCTTTTTTTGCAATAAGGTGTTTATGAAATTGATAAAAAATCATGAGAGTCTGTGAATGTATCTGTACCACAGTAAATTAACGAATTGGCATAATTTGTTTCTTTGAGGGTAACAGTCTGTGTGGTGTGGCTGGTACTGTGCTGTGAAATCTTGAAAGGCTTCCCCAAGTTCTCCCTTTCATTTAAAACATTTTCATTAGCTGTGTCTATCATCATATAAATTCGTGAGGAAAGAAAGCCCACAGCATCTATAGTGTATCATGTTCCCCAACCCTTATGTAAACTCCCTGTAGGAAGAAATAACAAAAGGCATTACGTCCTGCACAATATTAGTGTGTTTAAGAGGCAGACGTGGCAGTCAGCATTAGCTGGTTAGGTAAGCACAGTAAACAGGCACAATTTTGTCCTTACAAAGATATATCGAACAGCATTACCCTTTAGGGGTTATAGCATAGAACTGAGCTACTAAAAATGGAAATTTATTCCTCAACATATTGCTGCTTAAATGGGGAATATTTTGATGTCTCTAAGGCTTTTCTGGATAATTTTATCAGTTTATGACCCTAATACTTCAAGGCCACAAAATAGCTTTTCCTTTTCTTTTTCTTCTTTAGAGAAAATTAGTGTGTCATCTATTCTGAGTGCTATTTCTCTGTCATTCAAGGTTTCAATCTAATTAAAAATATACCACATTATTTAACAGAAGTAGTACATGCTATATAATGTACAATGAAGCAATTCACAAATAAATTCAATAGTTATTTATGGAAGTTTCTTTACTGATTTTTTTTTTAATGCAAGTATATTGATATGGCATTTTTGGTATTGCTCTGGTCTCTTGTGCATTAAATGGCTAGCACCGTGTTTCATGAGCCAAGGGCTGTGAAAACAAAATTACTATAGTAGCAACATATTCATGGTAACAAAGAGAAATTACCATCCACTGGCAGAGGCAATAATACTGAGCCCTGTTAATTTTCTTTACCCTTAGGCTGAAAAATGTATTTAGGTCATGAGAAGCATATGATTTCATGTATGAGTCAGTTAATAATTTTTAAAGTTGATCCTAACTCTTACATTTCCTTTACACCTACATCTTTATTCAGTTACTTTTTTAATGGATCCTTTCTGTTGTAAAGTTTCTGTAGTAAAGATGGTTTTGTTGAACAAAGCATTTCTAAATGTTCCTTTGTGTTTTTCAAGCAGTAATAAAAATATACTGTATCTAACTTGACCTTTCCATTAACTTACAAATAATGTTAACTTATTAGTAATATTAATTAACATACCTTTAATGACTGCATTCCTAATTATGTGCAATCAGGGTTAGGTTCTATAGCAATGCAAAATTTAAAAATCTGTGTGGATTCTAGAAAGGAGTCATTTTAAGGTGACTGGAGATATCCTAGTCTCCATTTTACCAGAAATTACTCCTAGAAAACTTAAACACATGTCATGCTCTGAGCTGATCTCTGAATCCTCTTTGATTTGCATAAAGTTTAAAACTTTCCGATTCACAAGAAGACCCAGAAAACTCATGAACTGGGAAAAGACAAGAAGACGTCAGTGAGCTCCTCAAAGCGTGAGCTTTCC
The DNA here is from genome assembly GCA_033961575.1 of Aselliscus stoliczkanus. Taxonomy (NCBI): domain Eukaryota; kingdom Metazoa; phylum Chordata; class Mammalia; order Chiroptera; family Hipposideridae; genus Aselliscus; species Aselliscus stoliczkanus. Next base: position 32,842,074 of record CM066734.1, read on the forward strand.
CAGTGAAGCTGGCACTCACTGATTCTTGTCATAGACATATCCAAAATGATTTCTGTTTGTAGGTCACACCACCTGTCCCGCTGTGTTCCCTCATGTCCCGCTCAGCCAGGCCCACCACAGCATCTAAAACAAGCAACGACTTTGCAACCCCACTTCCTTGTATCTATCTGTGCCTTGGTGTGTCTATCAAGGTTATCAGCAGGAAGTCTTCAAAATCCAAAGACACAGCGGGGTCAGAGGGCGAGGCCTTAGCTAGAACATGGTCTGGGGGTGTGACCACTTCACACTTATCTTCGTTATTGTTGAATCATAGGAAAATGTAGTGATTATGGCATAAATACAAAGGAAGACAGCTGAAGGTCATTTACGTTCAGATCCGTGACCATTCCATGCAGAAAAGTGTTATTTTTTGTCATGCTGTGTGTGGCCATTTTCATCACATTTCTTGAGCAGTCACGTTTGGTACCTTTACTAGAGAAGACTTTTCCTACCAAGAATTTATTTGTGCCAAAAAATATTCACCAGACAACTCACTCACTCACCTTTTCATCCCCAGGAAAGTCCACTCTTACTGTGTTCTGAGGCTGGAGAAAAAGTGGGAGCAGGATCCCTGAGGACGGAAGCCCCATCTCCTTGACTTAACAAAGCTGACTCCATCTATCTCATTACTCTGGGAAGAGGTCACACCTGAGTCCAGGCAAAACTCCTATTTTGAGGCACACATTCCATCAGAGGCTCTTTCCTTTAGAGTCTAACAGTTGGAAAAATATTCTAACTCCCAACCTGTTTCAGGGATCTAGGTGAGAGCCTACTTTGCCCCTGTGAAATGCCACCTGGTTTTAAATGTACATCATCTCAGTTAATCCTTGGAATTCCCTGGAATAGCTCTGGACCTTTATCACTTTGTCTATCTTGTTAGGGGACAAAGGACCTACAATTAAAGGAACTCATCAGTAACGATCCTTTATCCTTGCCTGGACTCTAATGTGGAAACCCTCGGTTATGTTCCCTGTGGATCCTTGTTTTATTCATCTCCTGTTTGCTCCAGTTTGAGTATTTGTAACAGAATTACCGCTGTAATTCCGAGTTTATCACCCTTCTCACCCCACCCCCACCCAACATGACCCCGAGATTGGAAGAACTATGTGGTAGCTCATGTGGCCTGACCTTCAGTTTCACCAGTTTCAGTGACATTGTTAATTGTTTCCCCATCTTCGATTCTTACAGGCTTTTGTGGAGGATGGAACCTGACTGCACATGACCCCTTTTCATGTGCTTATCTCATAAGTTTGTAAAGTCTTTTTTGAACATTTATAATGAGAGAGTTGAAGCATGCGCTCAGGGAAACTAATGTCTGGGTTTGAATCCCATCTCCACACTTTACAGTATGAATCTGAGCAAATTACATAAATGTTCTATACTTCAGTTTCCTTATCTTTAAACCAGAGATAATCACATTATCACCTTCTAGGGTGGTTTTGGGATTAAGCAATGTAGAACATTAAAAATGCCTCACACACATTGCATACTTAGTCAAGACTAGCTTTTATTATCTAAAGCTCTTCTTAATTCGTACATGAAACCATGCTTCACCCAAGTTTCCTCACACAGAACTGCCACTCCCAGGCCAATAGCCCATGGACTTGAAGTCAATTATCATTTCACATTCTTCAGTGCCCTTTACTTTTATCCACTTATATATTTTCAGAGCACTTTGGTCCTTGCTTTATAACCCAAACTGGATTTCATTGACAATTTAAACATTTCAACTGTTGTCAAACATACATTTAATGAATGATGAGAAGGGGGCAGCCTTCATATGCATACTGATAGCATATTTTTTCAGTGGGTTTTTCAAGAAGTTTTGTAACAGCAGGAAGAAAAAGCATGGTAAAAATAAAAAAAACATTTTATTATTATTATTATTATTTTCATTTTTTTAATTAGTTTCAGGTGTACAACACAATGCAATAGTTATACTCTTTACCCCCCAAAGTGACAATCCCTCACCCCCAGTTTGCCACCCCACTCCCCCGCTATATCATACATATCTATCACAACTCCCCTGACTCCCCTCCAGAGTATACTTCACATCCCGTGACCATCCACATATTCAGTTACAGTTGGAATACAATACTATACAACATCAGCTTCAGGTGTACAGTGCAGTGATCAAGCCTCTACTCAATCCATGAAGTGGTCTCCCTAACAAGACATGTGACCATCTGACACGCCACAAAATTTTTACATTGTTATATTCCCCGAACTGTGTTTCATATCCCTATGGCAATATTGTAGTTGTCTATTTATTCTGTCTAATCCCTTCTCCTTCCCCCCCATTCCCACCCCCACAACTAGCAGCCCTCAGTTTTTCCTCTACATCTACGAGTCTGTTTGCTTTGATCGTTCACTCAGCTCTTCGGTCTCCACACACAAGTGAGATCACATGGTACCTGTCCTTCTTCAACTGACTTATTTCATGCAACATAATAGTCTCTTCACAACATTATCAATTACATTCCCAGAACTGCCCCCATATCCCTGCAACAACATTGTAGTCCCACCTACACTGTCCAAAACCTTCCCCCTCTCCCTCTTCCCCACTGCCTCCCAGCCAGCAACCATCAGTTTTTCCTTTATATCTGCTTGATATGACTTCAATCTTCTTAAATTTATTGAGACTTGTTTTGTGACCTAACATGGTCTATCTTGGAAAATGTCCCATGTGTACTTGAGAAGAATGTATATTCTGTTTTTTTCAGGGTGAAATGCTCTAAAAATATCAACGAAGTCCAGCTTGTCTAAAGTATCATTTAAGGCCCCTCTTTCTGTGTTGATTTTCTGTCTAAAGGGTCTGTCCATTGATGACAAAGGTGTTGAAGTCCCCTACTATGATAGTGTTACTGTTGATCTCTGTCTTTATGTCTGTCAAAATCTGTTATGTATAATTAGGAGTTCCTATGTTGGGTGCATAGATGTTTATTAGGGTTATAGTGCCCTTATTTGTCTTTTATTGTAGTCATTTGAAAGTCTATTTTGTTCAAAATAAGTATTGGTACTCCAGCTTTTTTTTTTCTCATTTCCATTTGCATGAAATATCTTATTCCATCTGTAAACAGCATATACATGTGTCCTATTTTCTTATCCACTCAGCCACTCTCTGTCTTTTGATTGGAGCATTTAGCCCATTCACATTTAAAATGATTATTGATAGGTGCATATGTATTGCCATTTTGTTATTTGTATTCCTGATCTCCCTGAGTTAGCTTGTTTACCCCTTTCTGTTGGCAGGGATGGTGACAGACGTCCAACTAGGCAGGGCTCTTAGTTCCCTCCACTGCTACAACTGAAACAAAACTCAAACTTTCTGCAACTCAGAAAACATGTGCTATATTATTTCAGTGGTATTCTGGGCAGTGTTTAACTGTTGGACCTTGTGAAAAAAAAAGTATATCTCATATATGTACATACATCTGTTATAAATGTTACTGATATAAAGGAGGTAGGGCATGTATGCAACAAGCATTATAAACTCCAGACAGCTAACTGATTCTCACATAGATGGCGTTTGTTGATTTTTGCCAAATTCTTGTTTCCTTAGTCAGTCTATGGGTGTGCTTGATGAGCCAACACAGATCTGGCATGAATGTTGGTTTTCAAAAGTCAAGCGACAGAAAAATATGTCAGAACTTCATTATTTCATCAATGGCATGATTGGCTTTTTTGATGAATCGGATAAGAGTTGTCAAATACTAGAAGAAAATTTCATCAATATTATGCTTTTCACAAATTAATAGCTGCAGTCACTATACACTTTTAAATTTAATTTGCATCACTAGAATTTACTATCATTTTCTTAAGTCTGCATAATCTACCAAACATTTAATCAAGATCTGACTGGCAGTGTTTGCCTATTCTCATGGATTTCAAGCCACCAATACAAAATCATTTAACGTCACATGAGAAAGAAAGTCACAGTAATACATGATAATACAGAAATACAATGAGATATAAATAACCTCACAGACACAGATAACAGGAAAATAATTAGGAGCAATGAGTTTTGAGTATGTGTTACTTTGTTTTTTAATGTAATTTATTTAATAATAAATCCATGCAATTTAGTTTTTCCTAATGTCTGTGTTTGACAAGGGGCTTGCAATAGTCCTGAAAATTAAGCAGTTAGCCCTCACAGTCTGGAATGAGGTTGTCCCACACTCCACTGCACTCATATTTGTCACAAGATGGACCCCCTTCGTTCCACTCTGGCGTACATGGATGGTATTTACCTGTTTCTCTAAACTCACGTCCTTTTCTTTTTCCCACCCCTTTATTCCCCAGTTCATCATTTATTAAGCTTTTCCAGAGTACATCCAAGGTCCCTGGACATTTTTTTTAAATACAGGAAGAAAGATTCCTTCTTTCAAACAGATTGTGGAGTTGGAACAGGAAACAGACAGTGGTGAACCATTGTGCTACCCCTTGTGAAAGTTAAGAAGCTCAGGGGACTTGGAAGAACCCTGGGGATTCACAGATGACTTTGCAGAGGAAGCAAGGCTTGCACTGAACCTGACTGAGGGATTTCAGTGCAGACATAGGAGGAGACATAGGCAGGAGGACTCCACAACCCAGCCCCACCCTCAATGTGGCTGCCCACCTTGGAGACTGTGTGCAAGGGCATAAGGGCATGGAGATGTCAGAGGGCACTTGCAAAGCTGTATCTACTTAGGGGCAGCTGCAATGAGGCTGTGTGGAAGAGACCAGGAAAATGGAAAAAGGGACCATATCCCAAGGGTCTGGACACACCATGCAAAATGTTTGTGTTTTATCCAATGAGGGTCTGAAACTTTCGGATGATTTTTAAAGAGTGGTGCAGTAGACTTTAAATTGCATTGGCCTTGAGAGAACTTGTTTTCAAAACATACAAAATAGAGTTGGGGAAAATTGTGAGTCTGTTTAGGCAATCTAGGCATATGATTGCAGCAATCCAGGGGAAATACATAGGAAGAAGAATGGAGATAACTTGGTGAGTGGTTGAATATCCTAAGGCAAGAGATGGGGCATTCAAACCCAGATGTTTTATATACACATTAAACATTTTATATATATATATATATATATATATATATATATATATATATATATATATATATAATATATATATATTAGACATTATTAAATATATAGTAAACATTGTTACATATACAATAATAATGTTTACTATCTACCTAATAATATACTTATCATGACTATGTGATTTCCTTTGTTGTATAAAACTGATTAATAGAAATCTATATTGCAACTTATTTATTCACTCTCTATTGATAAACAACTACTTTGTTTCCAGTTTTTTTCTTTCATTATAAGTAGTACAGCTATGACCATTCATAATAAATATTTTCAAGGTCACATGTACAAAAAGTTCCCCAAGGCACATGCTTGGGGAGTGTGATCGCTGGGCTGTACGATATACAGATACTTAACTTTACCAGATAATGCGAAATTGTCTTCTAAAATGGTTTTACCAATTGGAATTCTTACCAACAGTGCACTAAAGCTTCATGGATCCATTTCCTCACCAGTAATTTATATTATCATATTTCTTAAGTATTGCCAATTCAGTGGGTGTGAAATGGAATTGCTTTTGAATCTCAATTTGCATATACCTGATTTCTACTTAGTTTGAGACTCTTTCATATGCTAATAGTGTTTGAGCTCCTTCTTTTCCTGTAAAAAATTGGTAGTCACTTTCTTTCGTGCATTATCAGTAAAGTCCTTTGTATATCAACCCTCGGATTGTTGTCTGTCTTTTCATTTCCTTCCTGGTATTTATTTATGTGTTAATAAACAGTACGTCATTCATTCATTTATTCCTTTAATTAACAAATATTTATTGGGTGCTTGCTATCTACTAGGCACTGTTCTGGGTGCTGGAGAAAAAGCATGGAGCCAAAAATCCTACAGTCCATGCTCATATGTGGTTACATTCCTACTGAGATAAACTGAAAATAAAAAGATGGAACTATATGTTATGCTGAGTATCGATAAATGCAATTGAGAAAATCCAAACATAACAGAATGGGAAATTAGGGGACTGGTATAAATTTCCAAATATGGTAGATGGGGAAGGCCCACTGAGAAGGTGGTGTTTGAGGAAAGACCCAAATTGAACATCAGTTTAGAAATGAGGGTACCCCAGACAGAGGAAATAGTGAGTTCATAGGACTCAAGGAGAAGCACACTCATTGTGTGACCAGAATAAAGAGAAAGTCAACTTGGCAAAGCAGAGAAGGGAGGAACAAACAGGACGTCCATTTAGATCGTCCATGGGAAAATGGCAGAACACAGGTGTCTTCAAAGGCCACCATCAGAACTTGGCTTAATCAAAGTGAGGAGCTCATAGAGGGCTCTGAGAAGAGAGGTCTTATAGGATGTCCCTGGATTCTGTGTTGAGGCTGGACCCCAGGGTGAGGTGGACATGTAAGAGGAGGCCCACTGGGATACTAGTATGGTCATGTGAGGAAACAATGGCTGTGGGGTCATGGCTATGACCTGAAGAATGAAATGGTGGTACTGAAGTTGCAGTCAGATTCTGGATGTTTCCATGGTAGAGACCATAGCTTTTGTTGACAGAGAGATAGGATGTGTAAGAGAAATAAAGAAATCAAAGATAACTCCAGGTTTTGATACTGATTTATTTTTCAGAATTTAAAATCTAACCATATGAAGGCCAAAATCGGTAACTTGTTTTTAATGGCTAAATCTCACACATGGTGGCCTCTTTTCCCTTGCATGTTGGAGGATTCTTGATTTTGAGCTCATGTTTGCTTACTTTTAATCTAACAGAGTTGAGTCGAGGGGGGCTCCCTCCAGAGATACTTTGTGATTCCTGCTGCAGAAGCCAGGGTGCCTACAGATCAAGAACACATTACTCCTCGTGTGGAGGCCTCTCGGTGCCCTAACATGCTGTTCCGCATCCTCAACTCTAGTCCTCACTACAGCAACCAGTTTGGTTTTATGTAACTTAGCAACACCCACCCAGGCTGCATGACCTAACTCTTCCTATCTCAAGGTTTCCTTGACACCAAGGTTTGGTTCTCATCCATGTCCAATCTGGAAATAAATGAAATTGAACACTCCATGAATATAATCTTGACCTTGGAGCCAGGAACCAGTAGATAAATTCTTCCCTTTTCCATCTTCTGGGCAGATAATTCTAAGCCACAATTGACTTGGCTTCTCAGTGGGTCCTAGATGATGGCCTCTCAATTCCTGACAGTGGTGACCATTTCAGTAACAAGATGCATATGGCTTTCCCTCTTCTCTGAGATTCTTTCTTAAATTACACAGCTGGGATGCAAGCCTTTGTCTCAGTCTCTGCTCTCTGAGAGGATCCCAGGATGAAATGCCTGTCTATAGTTTCCTTGACTTAATGCAGCAATGTCAGGCTCAGCTTTCCCCTTCAGGCTGAAGGGTTTAATCTATTGATCGTATTGATTATATTGGCATTCACTTTCAGTACAGGCTCACCTATTGGATTCTGTTGCCACTTTCTTCCCTCTGCTCTTGTTTTCTATCTTTTTTTTTACTTATTTAATTTTGTAGATGAAGGGTGGTAGAGAGTTAGATAGATTGAGGTATCTTGGAGACATTCCTGATTTCCTGTGAATGCAACAATGCATATTGTTGTTTATCTATTGAGAATCAATTACTGTTTTGTGGGTGTGTATTCTAAATCATATAGTATACCACACTAATTGTGTTTCTTTGGCAAATGATTAAGTCTTTGTGCTTCAATTTCCTAAACTATGAAATAAGGACATCAGTTATACCCACTGCCTAGTGGTATTCCGAGAATGAATTGTGTTCGTATATGTAAAGCCCTTAAAATAGTGCTTGACATACAGTAAGAGCAAAATAAGTATTACCTATCATTATTATTGTTGATAAACATACATTTCATGAATGATGAGTAGGGGGTAGGCTTCATATGTATATTGATAGCCTTTTCAATGGGGTTTTTAAGACGTTTTCTAACAGCCGGAAGAAAACACATGGTAATAAACATTTTAAAGAATATAAATAATGTCATACAGAATATTACTCTTTTAATATATGTTAAATTAATTATAGTAATTGAACTGACTATAAGCAAGACCACCTGAACATAGAAAATTTAGAAGTGTATTTGAAAGAAAGGCTATGCTATACTTGGCAATCCTCTCTTAAAATCTCATTCTGGTATACGCTGAGTCACCAAATAATCTCTGAAATGAGTAAAGAAGTTGTATTAAACATTCTATATGACAATTTCCAGGAAGAAATTTCCCTGGTGAATGCTCTCTAAGCTTTCTGTTGGCAGGGATGGTGACAGATGTCCATCTAGGCAAGGATCTTAGTTCTGTCCACTGCTACAACTCAAACACTAAGAAGAATGCTTAGCCCTGAGTGGGCATTCTGTAAATATGCTGAAGTAATGAATAAACAAATGAGGAAACCTCACAGAGTCATGTGTTCCTGCCATTTACTTGTTGGTTTACTTGAACCAATGAATATTGTGCCGACCCACAGGAGATGAGTACTAGTGTTTGGTACTCACTTCCTGAAGATGCCTCCTTTCCCCTCTCTCTTTTCAACCTGGGGCATGTCAGTCAATAGTCACCAAGCAAAAGCCATGGCCCTGTCTGCTCTCACTTCATCTGGTCTGTGCAGGAAGTACAAACAAAGTTATGAGCTGTCTGACAAAATGGTAGGGGAACAGTTGATCAAATTACTTGGAATTTCATTCAATCTTCCCTTCCATGGATTGAGGGACATTCTAAACAAAATTCTGAGTTGTCACTGGCTATTTCATTTCTCCTTAATGGTTGGTTGTGATTTATAATGTTTGGTTTATGTCAAAGCAAACTAGAGATGTTATTCTATTGATTGAATCAAGATTGTTCTGATTCTCTGATCAAATATTGCTGTTGAAAAACATTTCTTTTTAAATTGTGCAGTCAAAATAATTTTCCTGATTATTTCAATTTTCGACAACTAGTTTGCTATCATCTAGTCATTTCCTCTGCTTAGGCATAAGATGAATAGATATGGCCATCAATTACAGAAGTGCCAGAAAAAGCATTATCAGCTGTAGCATTTTGCCACATGCAGGGCAGGGCAGCCCTAATCAAACTCCTCTACCATGCTAATGGGTTCATTCTTATCATGTGGAGATAAACTTTACGACTTTCTGTTTATCTGCTCTATTGTAATTCCTTCTGCTAGATTTATGAGTGACATTTAAATAGCTGAGGATTTTCTTTGAAATTATTTTTCCATTAAGATCAGCAATCACTGGCAAACTTGTGAATTCATTAAAGACTGTTTCCAAAGAGAGTAGTAACTATGTTAATACAAAAACACTGACAAGACTAGGTTGTGATTCAACCTAAGCACTTCTAACCTCCTTTTGAGAATTTTCAATAAAATTTACTTCAATTAGTTGCAGATTCAAATTTTAACCTGAATTAAAATGCTAATCATTAATTTTACTTTGACAAGGGTTAAAGTAATTACTTGAAAAATATAGACAATCAATAGGAAAGGTCATTTATTCTTTTGAGACATGGCATAAAAGGGTATACAATTTTGCTTTATATAACCACTGTATATTCAAAGACTTTGTTAAATAAATAATTACATTGTGTAAGTATTTTGTCAAAAATACAAATATACTTTAATTTTAAAACATTTCATCTTTCCTTTTTTATTGCTACAAAAGCAATACAAATTCATACTTGGAAATAAAGAAAATCATGTTTTGTTAAATATGTTAAAATATTTACCTATTTTGCTGTTTATTTGTTAAAACACATATATTGATTGCCCAGTATTAATCAGAAAACTTTGTTGACTATTTCTTAGTATATTAACTTTCATATTTACAGAATTTGGTATAATTTTAACTCATCTTTTAGAATTAGTTTACCAATACATTGCATTTGAAAACGCATTTTTAGAGTAAATGAACATATTATGATAGTTTCTAAATATATCTCAATGCAATGGATACATGTTCTAACATTTAAAACTTGCTTGTATAAATCATTTATCGGAGATAATTAAGTTTGTTAAAATGTCTCCAGGTATACAGATCATATGGTTAAATTCTATCATACAATATATGGCGAAATGTCTTGTTTTTGTAATGGGTGTTGTTCTATTTTTAGAAAACCCAAAATCTATGTTCAATAGATGCAATTAATTAAATGTCATGAAGGGGGTCATATGACCAGTAACATAAGCAAGAAATTCCTTTCACATGATCATGAGGCTGAAAGGTTAATGCTTGACAGATGCTGCATTGAAGAAAGCTATTACAAAGAGTGCTTTTCAATCAATGAGATGCTATTATGAGCAATAGATCCAATTTCTTTTAATCAATGGGCTTTTTTATTACATTTACTAAGAGATAGCCTATGGAACTCATATAGGATGTTCTTCACCTGACTAAAGGTTACATTTCCTTTTTCATTCAGATTTCATCATGATACCTAGTTTTGTCCCTATTAGAATATACTTGTTACTTTTTCACAATTTTTTTCTCTAAAGAATTATTGAACACTATATTTTAAGAAATTGACTGAGTACCCAGTATGTGTCAGGAAACAAACTAGGACAGGGCACTAAAATATCTTAAAACTATTCCAAACCTTCAAAGGTATTACAATCTGATAGAGAAAACATACATACTTATCTAAGTATAATGATATATGGATCATTTTATACCACAATTTGATTTTTTTTTTTCTGCAGAAATCACTGATTTATTCTCCTAGTAAGGGGTGGCTAAGATCTATGGCGAGACAAAACACGTGGGTGGTCAGAAAGGCTTCAATGGAAGACACGATTTGTCAGAATTTGTCAGGTAAAAAAAGTGGCAGAAACATCCCAAGCTGGGCCAACCCATGAATAATATGAAGGCTTCAATCTTCTTTATCTCAGCTGTTCAGATCCATAAAGCTGATACTCGGTGTCTTTTGACAACACATCAATGGCTTTTCTTTGCCTAAGCTCAAGCTGCATGAAAGAATCTGATGCTATTAATTCATTTTTCAAACTGTTATTAAGCTATTACCTTGGGCCAAGTGCTATTATATGTTGGGGACACATCACTAAATATAAAGTAGTCTTGGCCTTGAAGACATTTAAGAATCTTGGAGCAAACAGACAACTAAAATGACAGTCTATACAAAGTGATAAGGTGAATATTCACTCATCTCTTATTGAGATACATAAAATGTATATAAAATACACCAGTCTAAAGTTCAGTGAGGATATTTATATATAATAATAAAATAAAGCATGTCTTTATAGGTAAAATAAAAAGGGTGCCTCTCAGTGGTTAAAGATATGGACTCTTAACCAGGCTGCTTGGGTTTGTACCATAACTGTAAAATTTACCAGCGTTGATCTTGGGCACGTATTATGGACTTACTGAATGTTTGGGGTTCCTACTTCACCCACTAAATCCATGTGTTGAAACCTCACCTCCAGTGGGATGGTTTTAGGGGGTGGGCCCTGGGAGTTGATGAAGTCATGAGGGTGGAGACCCCACGATGGGATCAGTGACTGTATAAAGAGACCCAGAGAGCCCCCTCTTCCCCATGTGAGGCTACAGTGAGAACATGCCATTTGTGAACCAGGACTCTAGCTCACCAGCCATTGAATCGGCCAGCATTTTGATCTCAGACTTCTAGTCTCCAGAGTTCTGAGGAATAAATGTCTGTTGTTTAAGTCAGTCTGTGACTATTTGTTATAGTAGCCTGAATGGACTAAGATAGCATATTACCTGACATTTTCCTCTTCTGAAATATGAGAGTTAATAGCAGCACACACCCTTCCCTCCCTCACACCATACAGACACTCAACCAGAAAGGTCATTGGCATAAGCACATGGGTGTTTTTGCCACCAAAATACTCCTCATCTTTCTTTTTAATGCAATATGTGAGTGGTGTCACTCCATTACTCTCTTTAACTTCTGGAAGTGCCCCAATGTCCTTGTAACAACAAAAGATAGACACTTCCTGCTACTGCAACTCCCGCTTTGTAGTGAGTTACTGAGACATGGGTGTCAACAAGAAAGAAAGAAAAGAGAAAATATATGAAACAATTCGCTTATAACATTTGATCATTAATTTGGAGTAGTTATGAGACAAGAACAACAGCAAACCAAGAAAGGAAGTTATACTGCCATTAGCACGGAAAGCTCATGCAAATGATTTTATCATGAAGTTGTAAAATGTGATTAACTTAAGTATTCTACCATAGCAGTAGGCAGGCAGAGTTAATTATCCAACCATCCCAGGGCATTTCAAATAGCTTGTGTGAAACTTTAACTCATTAAAATTCTAACTCATTGAGTTATTTATATTTCACATCAATCCTCATGTACGTATTATTTTGAAACTTTCTCCAACCACTATTTAAAATTCCTTTTAAAATCCCTGCCATTCCATACCTAGAAAAGGATGACATCAAGAAAATTATGTTTTATAAGAACTTTAAAGAAGGACAATGCAAAGGATATTTCATAGGTCTGAGAAAAAAAAACATGTCTGGCATATCCAGCCAATGTAATATATGAACTCATGGAAGAGAAGTAAGTGGGGTTCTGGTAGATCAAAAAGGGCATGATAAGCATGCTCCCCAAATTATTCATTCTTAAACCCAAGTGAAGGCAAAGTGTCTGTATAAATTAGCTCTGATATTAGAATTATAAAACAGGACATGTGGTAGTGAGATATTCCTGCAGGAGCCATATCACAGAAACTGTGCCCGCCATTCTACTGAGAATATACCTGACCAGATTACACATGTAGGCAGTGGGAAGCCAGGGAAAGGTCTGAAATGGAAGCTTCTCCCAACCCCATTCTCAGAGTCTAAGAACTGAGCAGTCAGGTCTGAAATAGGAAGTTGTAGTGGAATAAGTGAATTTTTAAATCAGGAAAATATTTTGTCCCAGAAGTAGGACCAATGTTTGCTGTTTAAGTGGCTATGGACTTGTGGGTTCCTGGGGTGATTTATAGGAACCCAAAGGTAAGTGGGCCAGAACGTTTTAGAGGAGATTTCATTGCACACACATCTTCCACCATACCATGTGGAGGATCAGTGGAAAATAACACAAAGACACTAACTATCAGCAATGCAGCCTTAACTGTTATTCCCAGAGAGGGGCCCCCTTACAAAACCACTGTAGTCTAGCTAACAAAACAGGCAAAAAACATTTCTCGTCCAATGTCTTCAAGGATCATTATTTGTTTCTTTGCTGACCTCATATGTCCCACCACCATCCATGACTTGATGACTGTGTGATGAAAATTTGGACTACAGAATGCTACACGTCAGTGTGTAGGAATAGTGCAGCAATAGCTCCAGTGTTGGGAGAGAAAAAGGGCACCTTTGCATGCGGCTCGAGAAGGCGGCCTATAATAGCGTGTGATCTGGCTGTTCAACTGTGTGAAGAAGTCATGGGCAGTTCAGTTCTGTCTGGAGGGTAGGAAGCTGGGCTGAGTGTTGCTCCTGCACTGACCATCAGCCAATGGCAAGGTGAAGCACGAGACATACCTTTTCATTAGCCATCAGAGAGCCGCTCTGTGACTGCGTTATGTGGAAGTTCTGTGAGACGTCTCTGACTGACTTTAAATGGGTGGGGGGGGGGTCTCCTAGGGGCGATCTGTCGTCATACTGCAAGCTGTCTGTGTTTATTGCCACCTGGGGTTTCTAAATTAAAATCACAGGTGAGGTTTGATTTTGACTGGGAACATAGATGGCACTCGCACTTGAGGAGCCACCATGGTCACAACTTCTGGGAGGGAGGCCTCTGTCTTCCCCTCAATTCAATCAATGTGATGTAGACATTTCCTTTTCCACTCTTTCCTAGGGGGAGTGACAACAGCTCCATCGCCATTGCACTCGCAGGTATCAATTGGAGCCGAGTTTCTTCTGGTGTCCTCTCAGATTCCCCAGTTTGGGGGACTTTAGCATGTGTCTCCTGCTCCAACTTTCCTCAAAGCTCTGAAAAATCAGGCTAATTCAGTAGATTTGAAAAATGCCCTCAGTCAAAGCCAATTTACCTTTCACTGATCTCTCTTCTTCCTGCTTGTACTTAATTTTGACCTCGCAGAATTCTCGTGGTATTGACAAGTGGCTGGTGCCCTCAGTATATTCGCATATGTACTGCAGTCTAGCACCTTTAGTCTGCACATGCACTGGGCCTGCCGCTGGAAGGGAACTCTGGGCGCCTCCTGTTGGAGCAGTTGGTTGCAGAGGAGGCTGTGTAGGATCCCTTCCCCTCTCCTCCCCCACTCTTCCCGTGGTACCAGCGATTGCTCTGGGGACTATCTCCATCCTGTCCTCTTGCCTGGGAAGGTGACCTGTAGCTCCAGTGGCCACGGCTTTGTGAAAACCTGCTCTTCTGTAGTCAAGAGGAGAAAAAGCAGGTCACCTGCATTTTTGTCGTGTTTACCACGAGAATTTCATTCTTCATCGTCACCCTGGTGGGTGCCCCCGGACAATTTCTAAGTCATGCAAGAGGACTCGGAGTCAAACCCCAGCTTGACTGAAGTAGATTGTCAAGTCTACAGTGTGTGTGTGTGTGTTTTCACTTGTTTTGCACTAATTAGATTCTATTGAAGGCGTTCAGGATACAGCTTTTCATGAATGGTATCATATGAGAGTCAGGGTGGTCAACTGTTTTTTGTCTTGAACAAACCTTCCTTGGAAGAGCTCCTGGGCCATGCTTCCTCCTTCAGCCTCCACTGGGATGCAGGGAGCAAGGTTACTGTATGCAATTGCCACAACCTCTGGCCACCTCCCATCCCCTCCCACCAAAACGGCAACTTGGCTGCAATTGCAAAGACATCAACATATGTGCTAATAATTGGGCCCGATCAGCAGTGGTTTTGCAAATAATCAGATAGTATTTAGTAATCCCTTGCACGCCCCATGCTGCTCACAGGCACCTTTGTAGTATCATCCTTAATTAGGATGATCAAATCCCTCTTTTATCTCCATTCAGCGATTACAAAGTCATTTTGTCAGGCATACATTACTCATTCATTATTATGGGAAAATGGATTTCTTACAAACTTCAAACAACACAGACGCGTTATCTTCAATAGCACACAGTCTTTTAGGAAATAGATACCATTTTCTGCTCTGAAGAAGTCTGACTCAGAAGGACATTCCTAAATAACACCTCATCCTGCTTTCTGTTCAGTCTGTGCCATTTCAATGCTTCATTGGACTAGAATCTACAAAGCAATGTAGTTCATCTTTACAGTTAGGATAATTTTCCTCTTTTCCCTTGGAAAGGCTTTTTAATGAATATATTCTGATCTGAAAGTCACAGAGCACTTTTTGAAAACCTCAGGGTTAGTTAGCATTTAAACATTTCAAGCCTTAAATACATATGTGCGTGTATATGTGTGTGTGTGTGTGTGTATATATATATATATATATATATATATATATATATAGCTGTGTTAGTGATAAGACACGTAAATGATTACACAGACTGAAGGAATGAAACTATAGCTCCAGTCAGGAGATACCTTGTACTTGACTTTCATTTTAATTATAAAATTAATTATAAGATTTTAATATTTTACTAGAAACCACCTGATTTTCCATTGTCCACGACTGTGCAATGCCTGTTACTATGAGGAACTTGTGTCAGAATGATTTGGGGTGGTTTTTTAAAAATGGCAATTCCCATATCCAGACCAATTTGACATTTTGGAGGTGTTTTTTATTTTTTCTGTAGCTTGCATTTGATATGCTCCACACGCAATATTCCACACATTAAGGTTTAAGGAGCTCTTAATTTGATGGCCCAGCTGTCAGGTGGCCTGTAGGGGAAGCAACACTTGACATCTATTCTCTTAGGGTCTCTGACGTGACCTGGGAATGAAGTTGACATAAGACAGGTCGGAAGGAGGAAAGCACACAGCTCATTTCCTGGGAATTATACAGACCCTCGAGCCCTGTGAAAGGAAATGAGACCCAAAGAGAGCCAGGCCTAAGTGTCTAAACAGCAAGTGGGACAGAGGCAGCTGTGGGAAAGAAGCTAACAAGTGTGTGTATGGGGGGAATAGAGGAAGACGAGTTATTTAACAGGGTCTGCTGTACAAGTTGCTTTCCGCTGACTCCCCATCTCTGGTGATGAGAACGTATCTTTCCCCTGGTGCAGGAATTTCACTCTGGCTCTGTGGATGGGGCATGGGGAGGGGAGATCAGACTGCCATTCTTACTCCTGCTGGTTTTCAAGTGCCTGTTGCTCAAAATAACCCTCACGACAAGTAATACTTTTGTGAGTAGCATGCTCTGCCACCCCTCAAACCCTAATTTCACCTGCTTGCTATCTCTTTGAAGAGGAAGTTCTGTGTCCGCTCTAGCTGCATCCCTTCATCTGTGGGTGGGGATTTCATGGGACTCTATCTCACAGTCCACTTTCTGACCGTGCCGAGTGGGCCTGGAACCTGGCAAAGTCTTTTAATTCTGCACCTGTGGCTTCTTCGCCATCCAGCAATCCCCAAATTTAGGGAGCTTGGATGCCATTTGTATCCAGCCAGTCCCATGGGCCAGAAGGCCTTCGGATGGGATCCTAACACCTGGCTTATTTTTTTGTCCCTTGGCAACTGAGATGTCACCTGTAACCATATGAAACAGTAGGTGGGAGAGACCAATGCGTTAATCAGGATTTGGTCATTTTTGACCATCTCAGGAGTCTTTCTGGGCATTTTATCATCTCGGACTCAGGGGTTTCTGTATTTCCAATGCTTAAGGCCCATGAGTACTGGACCTTTGATCTCATTTGGAGCACCTGCCAGCTCTCACCTGAGGTAATGCTTTTTTGTAATATTTCATAGGAGAAACCAAATAATAGCCAATGCACAAGAAAATTGGCCTTTTGCGGCTGCTTGGCTGGCAACCGCGGACTCCATAGTCATGTGGTCCCTTTTCCCAGTTTGTGCAGGTGACAGTTTTACTAAATATTTTGCATAACTGGGAACAACAACTTTCTGACTCCAACATTAGGTGTTTTTGCAGCCCATGGCCTGGCTGGCAGGTAATTCCACGTGTTTTACATGTATTCCTGGGGCAACACTCATCCTGGCACAATTTTACAAATTAGCTGAAGTGATAACAGATATTTACAGACAAGCCCCATGCTGCAGAGGTTTATAGTGAAAAAAATTTGACTCTTCCTCACGGAACCTGGAAATAAGTGTCCCTAGTTGTGAGTGAGACTTCCCTAAGAAGCGGTTCTGGGACACGGCGGCCTTCACCCCATGGTCACCCCTTCATTAGCAGGTTACCTGCACAGTTGCTGGGCTCATCTTATCAAACCAGCCAAGCTGGTACATGAGTGGAGAAGCCCAACTGCTTCGTCACTCCTTGGCTGGACATGGTGGACATCATTTCCATTTGCGCCCACAGGTGAGAACAGCTTGTAGTGAAACACAGATGGGCGGGTGCAGACACATGTCAGTCCTGGGGGCACCATCTAGTCTCAGGAGCACTCTTCACTGTGGAAGGAAAGAAGAAATATTTGCTAGGCAGATATCTTTGCTAAGAAGCATTGGGGAGCACTCTCCCAACAAAAGGAATCACATGAGCAGAAACTCAGAGCGTTTCCTCCATTGATTTGTTTGGTGAGTCCTAAACAGAGCAACCAGACACCAGGATGCATGGTGGAAGACAGGACTGAGGCAGGTTTGGCACTTGAAATGTCAGGCTATGAGATATAGAAAGAAATATATAGATTGTTGCTTTGTAAGCTGAGGTCCGTAAAGCAATCTTGAAATTAAATTTTGTTTTTGAGGATGGGTATTTTTTTTCTGAAAGATTTGCCCATAGTTTTCATTAGACTCTAAAAATCTTAATTAATGATCCATAAGGTGTTTAGAATGGGGGCAGGTGAGAAAGCCTGGGTGCTGAGTGTTGCCCTGATGGCATGCAGGTCCCAGCCCTTTGGGTCCAGTGTGTGACTGTGGACTAGTTCCTTTCTCTCTGAATACCCCCCCTTCTTATTGGCATAGTGCAGCTAGTGGTGTTGTCACCTGGACATGGATGTCGGAGAAGAAAATGTGTCCATGTACTTGTATGTTAAGTGCTCATATCAGTGCCCAGCACATGGTGTGCACTCAGTGACCCCTGGCTATTATTATGATCATAATTTTGCAGGTGTTTGTGATATAGATGAGAAAAGAAATTCAAGGTAGGAGGAGTCTACTGCCATGGAGAGAGAATAGAACAGAAAGGACAGATGCAGGAGACATGTTAAACTGGTCTGCAATTTTGTAGATGTCCTTAGTGAAATATGTGTGCAACATTATGAAGTGAGTCTTTTTATAGCACCAGTTTTCCAGCAATTTGCATAACATTAAGTATAATTATCACTGCTATTACTATTACAATTGCCATTATTGTTTGGCTCTCATCCTAAGCTAAATGAGTGTCTGTTAGAGAGGAGGCTGGTAGTTCTGCTCTCGGAGCTACCAGCAGGACCACAGTTTGGAGTTCCAGGCCATGTGAGTGAGACACGTCTCTAAGTGATTTTTAACCTAAGTTGTCCCGAGCCTATAGCTGTAGTCTGCTTGAGCCCTATTTTCTTTGCTACCTCAGAGACTACTCATGCATAATGTATCAGAGAGGGCAGTGATGAAATGCTGTCCAATAGAACTTCCTTTAGTAATGGAAACATGTTTTCCTACCCTGGCCAATATGAAGGCCACTAGGACATATGACAGCTTGACACTTGAAATGTGGTGAGTGTGACTAAGACCTCAATTAAAAAATTTTATTTTAGCTAATTCATTTAGATTTAAATTGCCACATGTGCCTGGTGCACCATATTTGATGGTTCAGCTAAAGTGTATAAAATAGGAGATAGGATGATTTTATTTTATTTTATTTCTATTTATTTTTTTTTTATTAAAGTTGATTGGGGTGACAATTGTTAGCAAAGTTACATAGGTTTCAGGTGTACAATTCTGTAATACATCATCTATATATCACATTGTGTGTTCACAATAGGATGATTTTAACTGGTACCAAGTGAACCTGAGTCAGGAGCCCAGAGTTGAGGTTCAGTGCAAGAAAACATATACAGAGTGGTCAGTGTGCAAAGTCAAACATGGTCAAAGGAAATACGTCTTCCTACAAACACGCATGGACTCCACTGCATTTCTCCTGTCACATTTGATATGTCTGAGGACATGTTTTGTGTTTATATTGATGGAATGGATTTTTTAAATGCCAGTTACCAAAAGAGGGACATTGTTACTGACATTTTGACAGAATTTTATCATATACTCTTTGAAGGCCTGAACATTTAATAGCGACATAAGGGATTTAAAACACCTACATAACCTAACTTCGTAATCAGCTCACTCTCATCTAAAAGGTGTTATTTTCTAAATATTGCCAGTAAGTTCCATTAATGCAGATGTGGCTTCCCTGTCTTTATCAGACCACCTTTTACACAAAGGGGTTTGTCATCATGCAGTAATGATGGCAGCTTAGTTCCTGGCAGGTCCTTTACAGTCACGGGGACACCTTGCCATCTGACTCAGCTCTCTCCCCCTGGCAGAATTTTGCAACATACAGAGTATCTTATATATAAATATATACAAGTGACTGAAAATAAAGGATTTCAGATGCTTCTTTTGAAATCTGGAGGAAAGAGAAGGAAAACTAGTTAATATATATATTTTTATGTTTTTCAGTTACAATTGACATTCAATATTGTATTAATTTCAGGTGTACAGCATAGTGGTTAAACATTTATACAATTTGTGAAATGATCTCCCCAATAATTCTAGTACCCACCCGGCACCATACATATTCATTACAATATTATTGGCTATATTCCCTGTGCTATACTTATATCCCCATGACTATTTTATAACTACCAATCTGTACTTCTTAATATTTTTATAATGCTTTTTTGAAGACTAGCTATCAACAATAAAAATGCTCTCTCTAGAAGAGACCAATGTGGCAACCTTCATTAGGCATAGAGTTATAGCCAACGACCCAAACTTTTCAATAAAACTGTTGTGCAGGAACTTATTTTTAATGGAAAAATATGTTAACTCTCTTCTCTAGTTCACGTGTTTCAGTTCAATTGATATAGAAACATTTGATAAAAGTGAATGCATTTTCTTTTAGTTCCCTTCTTTCGATTCTGAACATAGACTCTCATTGTATGTGGACATTGGCATAAACCAGTGCTTTGAATTCACTGAAAGAACATGCTTTGTACTAGGTAGAAGAGGGTTTAATTGTCATGCCTGCTAACTGAGCTGTCTTAGTGTTTCATTAACGGGTTCTTAGGAAGAATGTATGAAAGGAAACACTCAAAATTTTATACTGAAACTCATCTCATCCTAGAATACCTATAGTCACCTACTACCTCCTCCCAAAATATATAGTTCAACTTTCTCACCCAGCATTAGTGATAAGGAATTGCCAATGCCAACAATGTTTTTATATTCAGATATTTGCAATACTATAAAATGATACTTGAAAGCTCACCAATTTACTGGGTGGTTTGAAAGCAGGGGTTCTGATATAAAAATAGCGAAGGGAAATTGACATTTTGCAGTACTCTATAATTAAATATATAATTTACAATTAAGGAAAATGCAAAAAAGTGTAAATCTTATTCATGCCAATTACTTAAATAATAACAAAAAAATGATTTACAAAGCATTTACATTAATTTGCATATTATTTCAGAATAACAGAAACTATATAGCTGATTTGAAAGTGTGCATCTCAAGGGACCTAAATTAATAGTGTGTATGAGGAGGAATGATGTTGAAGCATATTCATTAAAGAAATAGTCACAGTTCTGCATTAAGTCTTCATAGTGATATTGACAAAATTTCTATTAAACTAATGAAAAAGGGCATTGAGGGAAGAACTAAAACTCCAGTAGGAAGATGTCTACTCTGTTGTTGAACAGTCCATAGAGAGGTTTTTGGGCATGCTGACAATACCCAGTAAGTTATCTGTGGGATCTGAAGCATTAAGGACACCTGACCATAGATATAGACAAGGCAGGCAGACCACAGAAAGGGACTGATCTCTGGGAATCAACCGGGGAAGCAGGATTCCTTAGTTTCCCGACCAGGGCAGACATGTTTAGAATTTTAGATGGTTGTGTTGACTTTAGCCTTTAACCAGCTTAAAAATCTCATGGATTTCCCTACGATGCCAAGAGGAGAAAAAAAAGTTGAAGTGTGTTTATGCAAGTCGAGGGCATAAACAAGGATTAAGACGTGATTTCTGGAGGAGCTTCTACATGCAAGTCGA
Source organism: Aselliscus stoliczkanus (assembly GCA_033961575.1). Taxonomy (NCBI): domain Eukaryota; kingdom Metazoa; phylum Chordata; class Mammalia; order Chiroptera; family Hipposideridae; genus Aselliscus; species Aselliscus stoliczkanus. The sequence continues at coordinate 32,863,444 of CM066734.1, forward strand.
GACCAGGCGTGACTTGGCACAGGAGTGGGTAGACAAGACCCTGTGAGTGTAGAGCAGTAGGTAGGCAGAGACAAGATATGCACAGTCTGGAAGTTTATTTAGGATTTTGACACCTACTCTAAGAGCAACGGGGAGCCTGTGACATCTCTCCAGTGTGGGCATGGCATCAGTAGGATTCCATTTGAGCTCCTGGAGCACAAATTCACAGCGGAGCCTATTTACTGCATGGGGTTTCTCCCCATAGTGTGTGTCTGCTTGGGTGCAATCAGGAAGGGAAAAGACCCTTGATCCACTTCGGTGGCCAGTGGCATGCTACTCAATGTGGAGATGATCAGCAAGGAGGACCTGCTGTTGAGATGTTGGGTCACAAATGTTGAGTTGGATGAGAAGGAAATGAAGACAGAAACACCTGAGCTTCTGAGCTAGATGTCTTAAAACCACTAAAAGAGGGTTCAAATATTTGAGTAAACCATGTTAATAAACAGTCTTCTCTCTGTGTGTGCCTCATGAAATACTATTTTGCTATTTAAAAAGTCATGTCCTTATGCAGTAGGCACCGTTAGAAGTGGGCATTTTTTTTTGGGGGGGGGTGTCTGTAAAAACATAGAAATACATTGTAAATGTTAGGTTTAAGGCAGAATTGTTTTCTCCAGTGGAAAAATCCAGGCCTGCTACTCAAAGTTCCTGCTGATCAAACTTTTTCAGTCTTCTTTGTCTTTCTCGTGCCCTTGAGATAATCGGTAATGACACGCGGCAGCACCTTATTCCTTTAGGAAATTGATTACTCTTTGATTTCACACTCTCTTAGCTTCCTCTCCACTTAGTGTGATATTGGTTGAGTTTTTCCTGCCTTCTTGCCTTTTTGTTTCATAATTCCCGTTTGCACCGAGTTAGGATCGTGAGGCTGCCTCAGCAAGTCTTCTGCAACAAGCTCCTCTGACAATAGCAATGCAATGAAAATGAACACCGAAACGTCCTTATTTCAAGTGGGTATTTATACTTTTGTTCTTTGGTACAAGAGGTTGATGCCAAAATGGGAACGATAAAATTACATGGAAAATTGTTATTATGAATCATTGAATATTTAATGAGTTATAGAAATGAAACTGTCAAACACTACAGCTGGGATGAAAAGCTGTGAGGGGGAAAATGATAAAACTGGAAAGCCGAGACATTGTAATTCTGCTGAACCCAATAGGAGCATCTGAGTGGCCCTGGGTCTTAGAGCATTCTCACCCTTCTTGACGGATTTTGGAATGCATAGAGGGTTGGTACTTGAGTTGTAAAGAATCTCATAGAAAAGAGCAATTGGACGTCTCCTCTTAAAGTTTCTCTTGGTCGTTTTCCTGGCCTGGACTTGGGGTTCAAGCTGGACAACAGGAGATTATTTTTTTCATTAACTTTTCTTGCATTCTGTGCACCTATAGTTACATAAAGGGTTACTAACATACTAATGGAAGTGAACACCTTCCTAAAGCACTTCCTATTTGCATATTGCCAAAAGAATATTTCAAATTCTTCACCTCTGAGAAGCCAGCGCTCTTTCCTTTGTTTAACTGTATAACTGGTGTTTAAATGACTTCCAGTTCTCTCCGAATGTCAGCTAAGTCACCAGAGTAGAAGACAAGGTGTAATTAATCCCCTCACAGTCTAAAGAGAGGCAGACATTCCTGACTAAGAATTGGCCCTAAAGTTACCAATTGGTAACTACAATATTGTCACAATGATATGAAAGACAGTTTGGGGAATATAATCAGTACAATTGTAAAGATTTTGTAGGGTGCCAGATGGTAACTTGTCTTATTAGGGAGACCACTTCATGGACCGTGTAGATTCCTGACCACTGCGCTGTACACCTGAAGCTGAAGCTGAATAGTAATGAATGTCAACTATAATTATATATATATATATACACACACATAAAATATATATTTTATATGTATATATATTTTATAAAAAATATATTTTATATGTATATATATTTTATAAAAAATATATTTTATATGTATATATATTATATATATATAGTCACAGGATGTGGAGTACAGCATAGGGAATAGAGTCAGTAGAACTGTAACAGCTTTATATAATGTCAGAGGGGTATTAGATTGGGGGAGGGCTTATCACTTTGTGAGAGGCATAAATGTCTAACTATTATATTGTTTTGTATACATGACACTAAAACAAGGAAAAAAAATTGGCCCTAAAGGCCCTCAACCATCACCCCCACCATCCATCTCCAGCCTCTGTCACAAGACGGCTGGGGATTCGAGAGGGCAGAGTGGGTGTCCCAGTCAGCTCAGTTGTTGTAGCAAAACACCACACACTGGGGGGCTTAAACAACAAACATTTGTTTCTCTCAGCTCTGGAGGTTCGATGTTGGAGATCAAGAAATGGTATGTCAATGGTAGGGGTGTGTTCATTTGATTCAGAACACAGGTTTGTTTTTCTTCATGAAAATAGGATTGAACCTATGACCCACTACTTATGAGGGATTATCAAGTTCATTACTTTTCAAATATATTTTTGGCGATGTAATCACTTCTTGTAAGGAAACCTTCCCCAGAGAAAAAGCAGAATTCTCAATAAAGAACTCTTCTTGGTTAAAATGTGCTTGGGTAGGGTGGGAGAAGCTGTTCCTTGTTCTCCCCAGGGTCCTTCTACCTCCAAGGCCCTAAGAGGTTCCCCATGGCTCTTGCAGTGAGTGCTGCCAAACTCAGAAAATCACCAGACGCTTTTGTTTTTAAAAAGACTTTGGGTTTTTGTTTTTTTTTACAGCAGTTTTAAGTTGACAGAAAAATTAGGAGGAACAGCCATATTCCCAACTCTAATTATCATTTACCATTAAAACCTTCCTCACCATCATCATGGACATTGCTTGAGTTCAAAGTGGCTCCTAGCAGTTCTTTTAGGCAACAGTGGTTGTCTTCATTAGACACAAGTGTCACCCTGGACCCTAACTTCACATTTCCTAAATCACTTGAAGGGGCTTGAGGAAATTCGGCTATTTACAAGTTTAATTCTGCCCATAGTCTGAGAACCGAAAGGTACAGAGCTGAAAAATCAGGAAAAAAGATACTGTTGTCTAGACCCTAAACTATATTTCCATAAGGTTCCCACAGTGTTCTTTAAAAACCCTCCAGTACCACTGGCAAAGTCAGTTCGTGGACGGTCAGTTGAATAATTGCGTCTCAAGCATGGTAAAGTTAAAAAAAAATTTGTATGGAAAACTGATTTTGAGGAAGATCAATAACAACAGCTGGTTGTAAATGTCTCAAAGTTACAAAGAAAGCAGTGTTCATTTTGAAGGAGAACAAAGCTGTCAGTCGGGCCCCAGAAAGGTTAAAGAATGACAGTTTGCAGAATAATGGATCACGGGACTGAACTCACTGGGAAATTGTGGGGATGCATGAAGCGCGAGGCGTCATGGAGAGAAGCCAATGACCAAGGTCAGGAAGATCTCACATAATGAAAAGGAATGAGGGGAGTATGAGAACCTTTGCTGAGAGATTCAATTGATGAGGGTGAGACAAGTGGGGAGCCAGCATGTCTGGAGCACCAGAATGTACTAGAAAGGTGGTAGGGAAGAAACCTCTGATAGTCAAAAAATGTGCTAAGTCACTCTCTCTCCATGACTATGTCATCAAACGAGCAAATAGCAAAAAGCTAATAAAGTCAAGAAACATCAATATCTGCTCAAAAGAATTGTTGGTGAATTTCAAGAAACTGCTGTAGATACTGACAATTGTTGCCAAAATTTAATATCTGGAAGTAAATCATTAGTTATATAACTATATTAGAGAGGCAGAGGGAAACAGCTTTTTGAATTTTTTTTTTTTTTTGCCTAAGTACAATAATAATATGAAAGGAAAGAGCAGTTCCTCTATTTGTTATTAATATTTGATTAGGAAAAAAATCTGTGGGCTGGAAATCAATGGTCCATGATTAGTCACTAATTATCTGTTTGGCCTTGGGCAAAATACTTAATATTCTTGGCATCAGCTTTTTTTTCTTGATAAAATAAGGTAGAGGAGAATAAGCAGAGGGAGCACAGAGATTTTTAGGGTACTGAAACTATTCTGTGTGACACTAGAATGGTGGGTGTGTGTCATTAGGCATTTGTCCACACCCACAGAATGCACAAAACCAAGTGACCCTAATGTCAGCTGTAGACTCTGGGTGATGATGACGTGTCCGTGTAGATTCATCAGTTGTAGCAAACATATCATTTGGTGGGACATTGATAGTGGGGGAGGCTGTGGGTGTCTTGTGGAGGAGCAGGGAGGATATGGGAAATCTCTGTACCTTCCCCTCGATTTTACTCTAAACCTAAAACTGCTCTAAAAAAAATAAAGTCATAAAAACAGAAATAAAGCCATGAGGAGAGGTGAGAAGCAAGAGAGGAGAAAAAATGAAAGGTTTGAAGAGAGAGAAAAAAAGATGTGATGAATTAATGTTAGCAGAAATTCACATTGCATTGTTAATAATACTAATACAAAAAACCCCCAGGAAGTGTTAAAGAAAAACCGTTACTTGAAAAAAATCAAGAAAATAGATTAAACCCAAGGACAAGTTGGGTCATGAAAATAACTCATAAGGTTTTCCACAGCTATCAAAGTTGAATTTCAAAACAACTGAGTTTTCTAGTGATTGAAACCAAGAAAATACTGTCACACTCAAGGCCAATATTATTCATAAGATAAAGAGACACCATTTGCTGAGGATAAGTAATTATTTTCCAAGCACTAAGGTCTTACTTAATATATGCAATAATTAAAATAATGGCCATATATCATTCTTTGCTTAGTTTTGTAAAGAAAACAAATTCAAGCTTTAAAATATGCTGTCATTTTAATTATTCCTGAGAAGGTGTCTGTACGTTTCCCTTCTCTTTCTATTTCTTAACTGTAATATTGAGTTAAGTGAAAAATAATATTAATCAAAAGTTCAATTGATAGTAATATTATAAAATTTATACGTTAAACCTTATCTAATTGCAAAAGATTTCTAAAAATGATTTAAAAATTGTTGCCCCATTTATATCATAAGACTACCATACACTGAATTAGATATGTACATATCTCTATGTTTCAGAAACTAGGAAACCCAAAATCAATTTGAAACTCAACTTCAGTAGTCATGGAGGATTTTAAGATGCATCTCTCTTGCTGTGACTAAAAAATAGAATTTTTCTTCTTTAGCTGGTTGACATGGTGGATTACATTGCTTGATTTTCAAATTCTGAAACTGCCTCACATGCCTGCAGTAAATCCTACTTGGTTAAGATGTGTAATTATTTTTATACATTGTTGGATTCATTTTGATACAACATTTTTGAGGAATTTGGTTCAGGAGTGATATTGGTTTGTATTTTGCTTTTCTTGAAATGTCTTTATCTAATTTTGATACTAGGGTCATTCTGGCTTCAGAGAATGAGTTAGGAAGTGTTTCCTCTGTTTCAATTTTCTGGAAGAAATTGTGGAAAATTGGTATAATTTCCATCTTAAATGTCTGGTAGGACTCCCCAATGAGACCATATGGGTTTGATGATGTCTATTGTGGAAAGGTATTAATTATCAGTTCAATGTTATTAATAAATATAAGCTTCTTGATATTATGTAGTTCTTTTGGAGTTTCGATAGTCTGTGTTATTCAAGCAGTCTATTTCATATGTTATTAAAATTATGGTGTAACACTGTTTATAGTCTAGCTTTATTATTTTATGTCCACAGGATCAATAGTAATGACCCCTGTTTCTTTTATGTTAGTAATGTGTATCTTTTCTCCCTTTTTTCTTGGATAGCCTGGTTAGAGGTTCATCCATTTCACTGAGCTTTTCAAACAACCAGCTTTTGTTTTCATTGATTTTCTTTATGGTTTTCCTATTTTCAATTTTATTGATTTCGGTTCTCATTTTTATTACTTTTTGTTCTGATTGCTTTAGGCTTAAATTGCTCTTCTCTCCCAAGGTGGAAGTGTAGGTTATTAATTTTAGATCTTTATATTTTTCTAATATATGCATTCAGTGCTATAAATATCCTTCCCAGCACTGTTTTTACTACATACCACACATTTAGATAACTTGTATTTTTGTTCTTATTTAGATTACAATGTATCTTAATTTCTTTAGAGACATCTGCTTTGACTCGTGGGTAATTAAGAAATCAATAGTGATTTCTTAATTACCCACGAGTCAAAGCAGATGTCTCTAAAGAAATTAAGATACGCAGTTTGGGGAATATAATTAATAATGTTGTAAATATTCTGTGGAATGTCAGATGATCATAGGTCTTGTTGGGGAGACCATTTCGTGGATGGAGTAGAGGTTTGATCACTGTACTGTATCACTAAAGCGGAGGTGATATACCTACTGTAATTGAATATATATAGATAGTCACGGGATGTGGATTATACTGTGGAAGAGAGTCGGTGGAAGAGTAATGGATATGTATGATATGGCGGGGAGTGGGGTGGTGTATTGGGGGTGGGGGGTTGTCACTTTGAGGGGTAAAATGTATAACTATTGCACTGTGTTGTACACCTGAAACTAATTATAAAAAAAAAAAACTCAAGTTAAATCATATTAAAAAAAATAAATAAATGCCTTTCTACTGAAATCTTTGTGTCTGGCACTCAGAAAAGACAACCCAATAAATTCCATCTATACAAACCTTCAAAAAAAAAAAAGAAATCACTATTTTTTTTTTTTTTTAAATTTCCAAGTATTTGGGAATCCTCCAGCTTCTTTCTGTTATTGATTTCTACTTTAGTTTCATTGTGGTCTGAAAAAGTACTTTGAATGATTTTTTTTTTTTTTTTTAAAAATTAAGTTTGTTTTATGCCCCGGATGTGGTTTATGTTGATGAATGTCCCCATGAGCTTGGGAAGGCGGTATATTCTGCTGTTGTTGGATGGAATATTCTATAAATGGCATGTTAGGTCCAGTTCTGGGTTGTACCATTCAGGTCATCTGTAGCCTTCCTGATTGTCCTCCTTCTTAGTTTATCAACCAAAAGTGGAAGTCTCCAGTTCTAACAGTTGTACGATGCAGGAGAGAGAAGAGTTGGAAGGACTAAGTACATGGAGCAAAGACAGTGTGCAAAGCACAGGTTGAAATGGAGAAACTGCTCCTAGCCCCGTGGTTAGCACATGAGAGGGACAAGCGCTTATCTCACAAGAAGGCTGGTGAGGTAGGGCTGAGTAGATTTAATCTATAGCACGTAAGCAGTCTTGGGAGGAAAGGTGGGTGTCACTCCCCAAGTTCTTTCCTTTCTTTCTCTTTAGTATTTGCAGTGACAAGTCTTTGCCTCTCATCTCTTAATTCATGGATCTAGTGTTGGGAATTATGATTATGTAACACTTAGAGGGCTCTATCTTCTTAACGTCTGTCAGTTTTATGCTCTGTAAACTAAATGTCTCTAATCTTCAATTAGAAGAACAGTGGAGATCTTCTTGAAATCTCTATCTAAAAAAAATTTGTGCTCGGATGTGTGTGTGTGTGTGTGTGTGTGTGTGTGTGTATGTGTGTGTGTATATTTCATCTCTTCATACAACAAGCACTAAAAGAGGAAGAGTTATGTAGATGTGTTTATTTTACAACATGAAAGCCTGTCTTTCCTCAATGACAAAAATATTTTTTCTTGTGTTACATAAGAGAGAAGCCCTTCCTCTTCCAGCAGTACTAGGTACTATGTCCTGATTAAAATTCATACATATTTGAAAGACATATACATTAAACCATTCTCTATTTCCTTTCCAAATTATCAGATAACAAGTTATCTTTGTAAAAGAGCTCCTGAAGAGGAAATATAAATATATTGCTTTCTTTGGAGTAGGTTAACCTGTATTCAAAACTATAAGTCCAATATTTACTGTGCATCCCTAGCCAAGTTAATGATCTGAGCCTTAATCTTTTAAAATAAATAACACAAGAGAAATAATTTTCAACTTGAAATTTTTGTGTGGATTAGAGGTAATATATATAAATGATTTTAGCACTTATCCCAGCAAATGTTATGTACCTAATCGATGGTAGTTATTACTGGTGATACTAATAGCATTACTGATAAAATACTTCAAGTCAATAGACTTAACAGGCTATTGAATGGTGATTTAAGAGAGTGTCATCATGTTTGACTAATGTTATAGACTGCCTCAGAGACCCTCAATTTTGTTATTGTAATTGTTTTAATAGTGTCTAAAAATCAATCTGAAGATATTGACCATGGTTTTAAAATGATTTGATTTTCATATCAGATTATCCATGCCTCATGATGTATGCCCACAAACTCATGGTGACTAAAAGCACTAAAATACTTATATACTAAACTATAAAATATTATAATACTAAAACATAAAAATACATTTTTTGCATTTTTCCTGTCTTCCTTTGCCTAAATTTCTATCTTTCTCTAATATTTTAACATATTATTCATTTTATTATATAAAATTTGAAGACTAATAACAATTTAAAATCAATACTCATATCTGGAGTATATAGCTCCCAAGCTTTACATGTTGAGTTTCCTAGGACGTCCCTTGGCTGTTGGTTCTCCTCTCCCTCCCCCTCCTCCTTCCTTCCCCCTCCCCCTTCCCCTCCTCCTCTCCCTCCTCCCTCTCCGCCTCTTCCTCCTCCTCTATTTCTCTCCATATGTACTTTTTTCCTCTGGCTGTCCCACAGTCATCTCAAAATTAATGCAGTATCTCTATCAGTGTGATTTTTCATATATTTCTTCATGGAGTAATTTATTTCATTGAATATTACAGAGTAGCATCCTCCCTTGTTAGCTTTTCTTAGATAACATGAAAGATTCATTCTGCTGACAAAACAACAAAATCTCTATCACTGAAAGGTTTAGTTAAGTACATTTTGATTGGAACATTCAGTGTGAAGGTACTTTGCACTGTTGATACCATAAGTCTGCTTAGCCCCAGAAGAAAAAGAAAGAATAAGAATTTTTTGCTCTGATTTGTTTTATAGCATCATAGCTTCTTTGCTGCCTTGGAACAGCATTGAGTGTACTATGCTTTCATTAGCTCCAAAATTCTGGGTAAACACATTTTTATCATGACATTGCCAGAGGTGGCTTTGCTCTCTAGCGCCTGAGCCCCAAACCTTGAGGATCCTCTGCTGGGGCCAGAACACTGGATTGTTAGGTCCCGAGCACTTCTCAGAAGCTGTTGGGTCCTCTGGGCATCACTGATGGCATCACTAACAAAAAAGCTGCCTTGGTCTTCCAAGTCACAGACCCACCTTAGAGAACCACCCGCATGCTCCCCCAGGAGAAGAGAAGGTGGTTTGGATGTTGGCACTTGCCTGCTTCTCCACCTTCGTTGCACGCACCTTTTCCCACCCTAAGGCAGTCATGTCTCCTTCCAGTAGACCTGCTGTCCCCACTTTGTCCTCCAGGATCTCTCTGCATAGGTGGACTCCCAAGCCATTTTTGTTGTTGTTGTTGTTATTTAAATAGTACACACCCATCTTTCAGTTTTGTAAGGAAACACTTCCAAAACTATAACCTCCTGTTCTCTTTCATGGTGTTTTTACTTCTCTAAGCTCTTCCTTACCATCATATGCCAGGTGCCTGTTTGAACGTGAAGAGGGGCTGAGTTTCTGTCCTCCCAGCATGTCACTCACGATTGTAAAACGAGCCTCTAACAAACGCTGAAGCTTGTTTCTATAGACAAAGCCTGGGGGGGGGGGGGTCCCAGTCCCCAATTCAACAAGGCTGTATCTGTAAGTGATTTCTGATTCTGGGTTGGTGAGCAAATCCTGGTGGCTGTATTTCTGCTCACTGTGGCACACCCTTGCTGTAGTATTTCTCACAAACCTTTCAAAAGGCAAGACACATTGATTTCCTCATTATGCCAGGAAGTAGCAAGTTAACGGAATTTATAAAACCTTTCTGCCTTGAGGTCTGATGGTGAGCTGTGTTGGCTCATGTGCAGGAACCCGTTTCAAGTTGCTTCCTAGAGGAGCCGATGGAATGGACCCCTGGCTTCCCTGAGTGGCTTCCTTCTCATTTCCGTCTTCTCTCATGGCTTGCTTTCTCTGTGTGTCTCATTTCCACGCCCACCACTGTTCTCAGGATATACATATGGGGTAACCTACCCAAGATAATGTTGGACTGTGAGTAACTTGAATGCAGGGGGTTATATTTTCAGGTTGATATCCTCAACACATACAGTGATGCCTGGCACAGTGCATCATCCAGTAAACATTTCTTCACGGAACACCAGCATGACCAAATACTCCTTGTTATACATGGATACATACTCCAGCTTGGAGATACTTGGCACCTACCATGCCTTGGCTCATTGCACAGATCTGTAAATGTGAACAGGTAGTCATCTGACTGGAAACTATCATGCAGCCCTTATTGTCTAGAAAGTGTGTGCAAGGACTCAGGGGAGTTTCCCTCCCAATCAGCCCACCATTTCTGTTTGACGGGCCTGAGTAATGTCCTCTGAGGAAAGTGTCTGTGGTCTCTTTGTTTCTGTTAGGTGTTCAGAAGGAGCTAATGATGGTTCTCCATACTTCCACCAGAACCACTCAAAGGCACCCTGCTAAGGTGAGGAGGGACCAATGTACACACTGACCTGATAACACTGGAGTGAGAGAACAGCATGAAAACAGTGGGGTCATTTAAAAGTAACTAGGAGGATGCCAGGGTAATGCATAAGGCAGTAATGGAGGCCACAGTGCCGAAACAAGAAAGAAAGACTAGTGATGCTTGGAAATCTCTTGAGAGAAGGTGGGATTTTGAAAAATAACAAAGTACCCATCATCTAGTCCCAATAATTATCAATATTTGGCAAATATTTTTTCTTCTTTCACACCACACATATTTCTATTTATTTATTTGGATTTTTTAAACCCAATTCCAACCATTGTACCATTTCTCTTGTAAGTATCTGATATGCATTTCTAAATAATAAGGACTTTAAAAAAACATAACCACAATATTATTATCACATCTAAATTTAAATAATCTTTTAATGTTATCTAATATCCACAAGGAATTTATATAGTTGATGTTTCCTAAATCTCTTTTCTTCTATAAACTTCATTTTCCTGTTTAAAAATAATAATAATGCCCAGTTGTCACACTTTCAGTAATGATCAGTGGTTTAGGGTGTTGTCAGTCTGACCCATTCATGATAAAGTTCCCCATCAATGTATCATTGAATGGTTCTAGCAGCTCTAGATTTTTATATATATATATATATATATATATATATATATATATATATATATATATATGTTTACTTATAACAGATTTGCAAATTATGAGTTTCTTTATTCCTGTCTTTGTTGATACATACCTGTTCTGGAATCCCAAGGTAAGTGCTCATGAAATGGAAAATGCCTTCACCATCTTGCTTACCATGGTACTCTATGTGTGGGAGACTTTGCATATTACCCTGGAATTGTTAGCGGGGTTCAAAATTGGGGATAAAACACACAACATTTTAAAGACAGCCACTAAACCCTGGGGCCAGATAGACCCTCAACAATTATGAAGGATGGAGAGAGTTGGACCTACCATGTCCAATTCCAAACCCATAGTCAGCCTCAATAGCCCAGTACAGTGTGGGAGAATGAGAGGAGCCAGAGAAGTCTTGGGGAGTGTAGGATGGACGGGCAGGGGCTTTTCCTGGTTTGCAGTAGGATCACAGAGCGGGGTAGGTCGTCAAGTCTCCTAGAGACATGAGATGGCTCCTGGGGCGTGCTCAGGAAAGGAAAGTGACCCCTCCCCTCTGGCTGGACGATCACTATGTAGAAACCCCTAGGGTAGTTCTTAATAACCAACATTACACAGAAAGTATTGCAACCATTTAAGGAAGTATTATAGGATGTTAAGTAAAGGGGATTTACTTCACTTTGAGGATCGTCATTAGAGGAAAAGCTCAGAGTTGCCATGTGTAAAACCTACCCAGTCAGGACAGTTCAGCAAACCCCTCCTGCTAAGAAGATTTATTTTGAGATGAGGGGGAAATAGCTCAGATCAACTGATACTTGTGCCCCTGAAAAATAGCCAGGGCTCTTGGAACAGAGTTTAACTGGTACAAGAAATATCTGTATGCTTATCATATACATCTAATCTTAAAATTCAATGGAGGCATTAAAGTTGATCTATGATGGCACAGAAGAAACAATCTGGCCTAATTCTCCAAAAATTAAGAATGCAAAAAAACCAAAACAAAGAAACCCATAAAACAGGGATTAAGTTTGGAGGATATAAATTCAAACAGCTTTTTAAAATAATCATTTAAATGTACTGTAGGAAAATTTCTATGTGTGTGTATTTGAAGTCTTGCTGCAGAACAGAGCACATAGGCTGACTTTTATTACCACAAAGCTAAGGAGCTATGCCAGCATTCAAGTATTCTTGTTGAGCCATGAGAGAGTCTGTCTGAGTGGTTAGAAGTCATTCTAAAATATTCAAGTTACATTTCCATCACAAGTAAGTACAGCCTAATAACCATAATTGAATCTTTTTAATGACTAGAGTTCTTGAGGTTTGTCCGGGTAATTATTAAGAAGCTGCATTTCATTATACAGAGAAAGCATAGGTGTTTGAGTTGATTTTTTGAGCCTGGGGTATTAGTCACTTTTGTCAAAGTTCCTGACCAAGCTGCCTTTCTTACAGAGTGTGTGTGTGTGCATGTGTGTGTGTGTGTGTGTGTGTGTCTGTGAGTGTGTGTGTGTGTGATTCATCTGTTCCTCCAGGGAGAATTCTGGTTGATTATGTGGTTTCTGGTTAATTAGGTTTTTACAGGATGAGAGCCCCAAGCCCTGAGACAGGGAGCTCATGGCTACATTGCATATCTTGGTTGGAAGGAAAGATCCCTTTACTGATGATGATGGGGTGACGCAATGGTGACAGAGAGGTAGTTCAAACAGATGTCTACAAATAGAAAAAAATTGCTTCTCAGCCTGCCTACCGGTTTTGTTTTGTTTTTTTCTGGTGCTTTGTTCAGCATAAAATGAAAGGCCCACTGCCAGAGATGCTATGAGACACTGACAACATTTCCAATATTTTTAGGGGAGAACGTAGAGGCTGGTGGTGGTGAGTTATTTGTGGTCTTTTCTCCTTAGTTCCTGCCTAGATATGAAATAAAATTAGAGTAATGGACATAATTAAGTCTGAGTCTCCTCTCAGAAGGGTAATTTATTCCCAGGTTAAAACCCTTTGAACCAGAACTCGAAGGAATTTGTAGCGATTATTATACAACATGTTCACATCTTTGCTGACCTAGTTTACTTTTTTGAAAAAGAAGGGGAAGAACTGAATGACGGGGAGAAATGAGTCTTGCTCATCTCACTGACTGCACTGATTTTGTCTGGCTATTTTTTAAAACCACCCGAAAGCCATTACATTCTCAACTCATTGGCTATTTCAGGGTAACTGACATTTGAGTTCTCTTGGTTCTTCAAATGGTGGTGAGGATGCTGCTGAGGAAATGGGTCAACCAGCTGTAGTGTCTGTGACCCACTCATTCAGCAGCATAACCTGCAATCTTTGTTCTGAAAGGGTTTGGACTCAGGTTGGGAGGTGAAAAGCCAGAAGACAAACGGGAATTCAGAAAATAGCATCCATTGCTCAAAACATCTACACTGAGATACAATTAAATCAAAAGGCTTTTAGGGGGGGAAAAAAAAGTCTGGTGTAGTAAATATATAAACCAGAAAAAAAACAAAAAAAAACAAAAAAACAGCCTTTTAGGCTTGTGACCTTCAAAGCATCACGCTATGTGCAGGAGCCAGGCCAAGGCCAACGTAAGGACATGTTCACTGCCCAGTGACAGAGTGGAGACCAGCCTGAGACCAAAATATTGAAGTAACACAAATATAAATGGAGGTAGGAAACAAACGTAGGAGCCATCGCATAGATGGAGAGCTTGTAAGCAAGTGAGTTCAGTGACAACATGTCAAATGGGGGTGACATGGGACAGCATCACGAAGAGTTATTCTAATGCCTCAGTCCATCCCTGTGCCCTGGCTTGGCCTGGAAAAGTGCCAGGAAAAGTGTGGCACTTGGTGTAGGGTTTGGGTTGCAAATCGGACTTCACTTAGGAGGAGGAAACACAGTTTTAGATGTGCTGTTCCTGCCAGCTCTGCTCCTGTACAGAATAAAAAGTTGCAAATTGAAGTCCTCTTTCCCTTTTCACATAATTAACTGTAATTACATAACTAATTTGAATTTTACTGCAAACTCTTCGTGTAACTGCTCAGAGGGGGATGACTACCAGCAAAGACAGAAAAGGGAAACAATAATAAATACAAATTTATCAGGGCATGTTGGAGTGAATTTTTTTGCAAGCATTGGTTGTTTTTTGCTCTTCTTTTGTGAAAAAAAGAGAAAATAATTCCTCTAACATAACATATTTATTGCTTTTTACAAAAACTAAGTGTTCTAACAGGAATTAGAGGGGAAATGAGAGAACTGATTTTGTCGCCTTTCTGACTGTGCTCACTTTCCTATTTCTTGGCAGTGTCGCCCCTGTTTCAGAGGTAACACAGCTATGTCCCTCATTCCCTTTCCATGAAGATCAATAATAAACTGATAAGAACACACTGTACAGACACTAATGTGCTAACGACGCTGACAAACCAGGGCCCCCAGTTTAATTACTCACTGGATTAAACAATGCTAAGACTCTGCTATCCACTGGCATATGGGGTGTTTGAAGCCAAAGTGAAGGATTGATTTTGAAGCACACGAGGAACACAGAGATGATGGAATATACCCATAAACCATCGATGGACATGGACTACTTTGTTCAAAACTGTTGCAGAGACTTCCGGTAAAATGGCAGAATAGACAGACACTGTGCTAACTGCCTCCCAGGATCACACCAAAATTGCAAACAAATTATACAGCATTCAACTCTGGAGGTCCCCAGAACACTGGAGGAACAGAATCACTAAACAAAGAACTTTAAGAGGAGGCCACATTGGGTCTGGTAGGACGGGCGGAGAAGAGAGAGAGCAAACCCCGTGAGGGAAGCCCCAGCTGTGGGAGGCTTCTCCGGTTGGGGGAGAGACCCTCCGGCCGCACTCCAAGCTCACCAGCGCAGAGTTCCTTTGCCGGGAAGAGGAGTTCCAAGATAGCTGGCAGTAAATTAGTGAGGACTCTCTTTGCTCAGCTGGGTGAGGCTAAGAGCGGCTGGAGTATCAGTGGGGCCGGCACCCGGGCTTGCTCGCCGGGGAGCACTTACCTGGTTCCTGGTGGAGGGAGTGACTGTGTGAGCCGGACCCGGGAGCCTGTGGGGACGGACTGAACTGAGCACCTTTGGTGCAAAGGCTGGAGGTTTTTGGACTATTGTTCCCTGGTGCAGAGCCTGCACATGAGTGGTGTAAGGAGGGCGTCATTTTGTCAGGTTTGGGCCCTCTCACAGAGGTTAAGGTCTGGGACCACATTGGTCTGGTGGAATTGGCGCAGAAGTGCGTACACGTGCGTGCACGCATGCGGCCTTGGATCCCCACCCTCTGCCCGGCATATACTGCGTTGCCAGGGAAACGCTGGGTGGGTGCCCTCTGGTTCCAAAATGCTGCTCACTGAGATGTGGGAGTGCACAAGCTGCCTCAGTCCTGGCTCTCTGCACTGCACTTGCAGAGTTGCCAGGATGGTGATTGGTTGTCGGGCTGCTCGGCCTGATCTGCGAGCGACTGATTGGGACAGGCTGAAACTGGGAGTTTTTCTGGGAATGCTGGGCCGTGAGCTGTGTGCCTGCATGATCCAGCCAGGGCTTTCCTGGTGATCTATCTAATACATCACAGCAATCCCAGAGCAACAGCCAGAATGGGGAAACAAAGAAACATGTCACAAGTAAAAGATCAGAAGAAACCTCTAGAAATGGAACCAAATGAAACAGAGGGATCCAACCTTTCACAGACAGAGTTTAGAACACTGTTGATAAGAATGTTTAACAAACTTAGTGAGGACATAAGGAAGGATAGAGAAATCATAAAAAACAACCAATTAGAACTAAAGAATACAATAACTGAAATGAAGAACACACTCGAAGGCATCACCAGTAGAATCGATGAAGCAGAGGAGCGGATCAGCGATTTGGAAGACAAAATAGCAGAAATCACCCAGTTGGCACAACAAAAAGACTAAAGAATGAAAAACAATGAAAATAGTTTAAGAGCCCTATGGGACAAGATGATGCACAACCATGCACAACCACTCTGGCATCAGAGGAATACCAGAAGAAGAGAAGAAGCAAGGGGTCAAGAATGTATTTGAAAAAATAATGACTGAAAACTTCCCTACCCTGGTGAAGGAAATCAACATACAGGCCCAGGAAGTGCAGAGGGTTCCAAACAACCTGAAGCCAAACAGACCCACACCAAGACACATCAGAGTTAAAATGGCAAAGGTTAAAGACAGAGACAGAATCCTAGAGGCTGCAAGAGAAAGACATCAGGTTACATACAAAGGAACTCCTGTTAGACTAACAGCTGACTTGTCTACAGAAACTCTGCAGGCCAGAAGGGAGTGGCAGGAGATATTCAAAGTGACACAAAATAAAGGCCTACAATCAAGATTGCTCTACCCATCATGGCTATCACTTAAAATTGAAGGAGAGATAAAGAGCTTTTCAGAAAAGAATAAGCTCAAGGAATTCATGACTACCAAGCTAGCATTGCAAGAAATGTTAAAAGGGCTTTTTCTAAACAAAAGAAAGGGGTAAACAAGCTAACCCAGGAAGACCAGAAATACAAATAACAAAATGGCAATACATATGCACCTATCAGTAATCATTTTAAATGTGAATGGGCTAAATGCTCCAATCAAAAGTCAGAGAGTGGCTGAGTGGATAAGAGAATAGGGCACATGTATATTCTGTTTATAGATGGAATAAGATATTTCATGCAAATGGAAATGAGAAAAAAAAAAGCTGGAGTACCAATACTTATTTTGGACAAAATAGACTTTCAAATGATTACAATAAAAGACAAAGAAGGGCACTATAACCCTAATAAACATCTATGCACCCAACATAGGAACTCCTAATTACATATAACAGATTTTGACAGACATAAAGACAGAGATCAACAGTAACACTATCATAGTAGTGATAGTGTCTGTCCATTGGTGACAATGTCCATTGTCACCAATGGACAGACCCTTTAGACAGAAAATCAACACAGAAAGAGGGGCCTTAAATGACACTTTAGACCAGGTGGATTTAATTAATATTTTTAAAGCATTTCACCCTGAAAAAACAGAATATACATTCTTCTCAAGTACACATGGGACATTTTCCAAGATAGACCACGTTAGGCCACAAAACAAGTCTCAGTAAATTTAAGAAGATTGAAGTCATATCAAGCAGCTATAAAGGAAAATCTGATGGTTGCTGGCTGGGAGGGGGTGGGGATGAGGGAGAGGGAGGAGGTTTTGGACAGCGTAGGTGGGTGACTACAATGTTGCCACAAGGATATGGGGGCAGTTCTGGGAATGTAATCGATAATGTTGTGAAGAGACTATTATGTTAAGTGAAATGAGTCAGTCAAAGAAAGACAAGTACCATATGATCTCACTTATATGTGGAATCTGAAAAACTGAATGGGGGCCGGCTGAGTAGCACAGTGGTTAAGCGCTGGCTTGGGAAGCCAGCAGCCCCGGTTCGGTCCCACATATGAGGGCCAGTAACACTGCCCTCAAAAAAAAATGAAAAAGAAAAACTGAATGAATAATCAAAGTAAACAGACTCACAGATATACAAGAAAAACTGAGGGTTGCTAGTTGGAAGGGGGGTGGGGATAAGGAGGAAGTGGAAGGTTAGACAGCATAAATAGACAACTACAATATTGCCACAGGGATATGAAACACAGTTTGGGGAATATAATAATGTTGTAAAAATTTTGTGGCGTGTCAGATAATCACATGTCTTGTTAGGGAGACCACTTCATGGATGGAGTAGAGGCTTGATCACTGCACTGTACACCTGAAGCTGATGTTGTATAATATTGTATGCCAACTGTAACTGAATATATAGATAGTCACAGGATGTGGAGTATACTGTGGAAGGGAGTCAAAGGAATTGTAATAGATATGTATGATATGGGGGGGGGAGTGGGGTGGCAAACTGGGGGCGGAGGGTTGTCACTTTGGGGGGTAAAGAGTATAACTATTGCATTGTGTTGTACACCTGAAACTGATAAAAAGAAAAAAAAAAGAAAAAAGAAACTGTTGCAGACAGAGATACCCCTCAACACTCATATACTCACACACGCACACAGGCACACACACAAATACACACGTGCACCTTCACACACATGCCACTTTTTCTTTGGGACACAGGAGCAATGTGACACAGGCTGATGGTATTTCAGGACATGGCCCTGAGAGCACGTGCCTTGATCTGCATGCTCTGTGGAGGGACTGCCAGTAGGTCTGAAGGGAAACTCGCTTGATGTTGTGTCACTCTCATACTGAGGACAAATAAGGGCTGCTTTCTTTTTTCAGTGGCAAGGTTTCATATTTTTTCCTATATTCATTTAGCAGCGAGCACGTGACCTGCCTTCCGTGGAAGGGATTTGTTAATGCACGCTACCAAAATGTATTTCTGCATACCTGCTTTGATTACTATTGTTATCTTAAGTTGAAATATGTATTTTGCCAAAAGATGAAATACTGCTTATTCTTATCGTATAAGCCCTGCCATTTTCAATATAGAAAGATCCATTTTTTTCTGTTTAGTAACTTAATGTATTTTCATTCCTGACAAATTCATGGGAAGACTAACGTGTTTATTTTATAGATTGGCCTACAAATATTTTGGGCATGTACGTATTATTTGACATGCATTTCAACCATTGTCTCAGGCTTATTTATTTTTTCTTTGATTCCCAACTGTATGAAAAATATTTGGATAGAGTGATTCTAGTCACCTTCTCATAACAACTGAATTAGCAAGCTTCAGAGAGCATTCACCTAGATATCATGTTCCTATTTTTGAGTGCTCATTACAAGTGTTCATGTGTCTTGATCCTACGTGAGAAATAAAGCAAAACAGAACTACTGGGTAGGGTGTGATGACTGAGATGCTCTGGAGTTGGAAACACAACTAACAAAACACACAAAATGCAAACACACAAACACATGAGAGCATTTGAGACGCTGCCTGAATCATGAAACCCTTCATTTTCTGCGCCCATTTCTAACCGTGCGACTGTTAGATGAAGGGTACGTGCTTGTCTGTGAATGCACAAGCACATACATAACGCAGGTAATGCGTGTGTCAGAAACTCTGAGGCTTTCGTGTGTGTGTGTGTGTGTGTGTGTGTGTGTGTGTGTGTGTGTAAGTCCAGTTCACTACACTGAAGTAGGATCTCTGGATGAGTGTACCATTGGAACCCATATAGATTTTATTCTTTTATTCTCTTATACATTAATGGAAAGCAGAAGTTGGAATTTCTCAAAGACTTTAAAATGACCCTTCCGAAGTGGGGCCATGGTTTTCCATTCAGCATGTGGGCTGTGATACAGCAGGGCAGCATCCCTTTGGGGCACCTGGCTTCTGAGCTCTGTGTCATAGTATCCTTGTCAGTAAAAGGCGCATAATATTTTCTGTCTCTCAGAATAATGGGTCAATTAAAGGTAATATAAATACTCTTTCTACCACACAGAAGGTGCCCAATCTGAGTGCTTCTTTTTAAATTATCACTTTATCGTCTATTGATGACCCCCTGTCTGTAAGTCTGTCTCCTGGGATCATATGAACCAAGTTCACTTAAAGGGGGCTCCATGCTTAACAGAAGCAACCCCCTGAATAACTCAGGTATTGTGACAAGTGAGCTGGACTGGGTAAATTAATCTCCCCATGTACGAGCTGATATAATAAAATCTATGTCACATAAAAATATAATATTTGATAAAGTAACATAAAACTTATTGAAGAAACTGATTTAAAGTTTCACCTCCATTGCTATGACTCCTGAAAGGGGTACAATTGTGAGAAAATTGTCCTTCTTTTGTGACATGTTTTCCATCTTCAGGGACTCAGAATTTTTTCTGATAATTGAGAATCTTCATAGGGTTCATGAAGGGTGGGACTATGGCACTTTGATCACATTTTCTCTATTTTCAGAGAAAGAAAGTGATTTTCCTTATTTGAAATAAGTAGATATTTTATTTCCTTGAAGAGAACATAATCTCCCAAAGCACTGAGTTGGGTGGTTAGAATTCTAATCATGCCCTAGAACCTCATGTTTGGTCAAATAATGTAGATCCTGTTTGAGTGTGTGTGTGTGTGTGTGTGTGTGTGTGCACGCACACATACGTGTGAGTGTGTTGGTGTGTGAGAGTGCATGTGTGTGAGTTTGTGCATGTGTGTAGTTGGAGGTCATTGTCTGGCTCTGCTTTTACTGTTATACAAAGAAACAGATTATTATTTTACTTGTGTTATTTCTTGAATTCAACTGTGTAGAGTGTTCTCCTTTGGCTATCAGCTACCTTTTTGCGCTGTGTTGTCTGTCACACTTCAGATGCACCTGCTGAGGAAGGGGGCTCAGGAGAAATACGACCACCCCAGGGTGGGTGCAGCTTCCCTGCCCCAGTTCTCTCCCCGGTGCCACCCAGTTCTCTCCTCTGTATCACCTTGTACTTGCTCAACAAATGTGTCTGGAGTGAATAAGGAATAGTCGTAACATGTTCCACTCTCAAAGATTTTTATACACTTGTCATGATGAAGGTCAAGATAATATCATGTAACAGAGAACAGATCTGACAAAATATTGTTATGTACAAGTTGTTTTGGGGAAGGGAAGAATGTAGATTGGCTTTGGCTGATCTACAGAAAAGTTTGAATTGCCTTTCCCAGAACCTCTGTTCTGAGGAATTGTGGAAAGGAGGACATGCTTGGGGATGACCAAATGGAAACCAACGCGACATGCCTGTGTTGGAACCCACAACATCTTCACATACCCAACAGAGGCATCTGCAGAGAACTTTAACTTCTTTTCGCGATAAAGTGGGACCTGCACTTACTTAATGCTGCAAAATAAAGAATTCCGGCAACTCTGTATGGGCTGTTTTACATCAAAAATCAAGCAAGGAAGTGATTGAAAGCAAAGCCCCCCCCCCCCCAGCATGTATACATGTAGCAATATATTCCATTAAGTTGTGACTATTATAACTAAAGCATCACAGGGCTTGATGATTTTGGAGACCTGAAAATAAGCATTCTTCCTGGATTTTACCCAGGGTCCTAGAACTCATCGAATGAGCTGTGGGCCTGTCTGGACACAGGGCAGCTTCTGCTCCTGAGTATGTAGATTTCACAAAGCTTGGGTTTGAGTCTCAGCTCTAAGATAACTAGGCTTTTAACCCTCTGATCATCTTTTTCTTTCACTGTCAACAAAGTTACTACAGCTTAAGTCTCAGACTCTGATAAGATGTGCAAAGGGACTACGTAATGCAACACACAGGGTCAGTTCCCTTTTTACTCTACACTGATCCTTAAATCAATTCATGCTGAATTCATTTGTGTTGCTTTTCCATGGTCACATCTTTCCACAAATCGGCAAACGCTGTTATTGCCAATCAGGCCTGCACCTTGACAAATCTGCCCGTCACCGCAGAGCATAGATGGGAGTGAAATCGTGCTTTACAGGCTGGCTGTCTTTCCTGAAGCTGCTCATCATTTTCCAAAAATAATTGGAAATCAGAGACTGAAATGAATGGCCATATGCATAGCTCCACAAGCTTATGTTAAAACAACGAAACAAACACTGTAATTTCATTGTTCCCAAGCCCCTGATTTAGATAAGCATATGTTAACTCTATCTTAAATTAGCACTGATTGAATTGCATTGAATTAAAGCAAAGGAAAACTTTCACAAGAATTTTTGGAACCCATTTCCTGTCCGTTTCAGTGAGTCTTTACTGACTCAGCAGAGAATATCATGCCTGGCCCTTTGGGTACTTACAGAAGTTAAACAAACAAACAAACAAACAAAAAAACATGATAACGTTTAATCAGTGTGTTGTGCACTGTTTAATTGTAACATCTAGGTGAGTAATACGCCGTCTTCTATTTATGACTCACTCAAACATGTATAGATTAGATTATTCACATTTTTTCAGTTAATGGAAATGTCAAAAGAATCTTCAAACATGAATGAAATTTCTCTCCCTTCCAGTACTTAGAGAATTTCACTCACAGTTCTGAAATTGATTCTTCTCAGAAGACCCTGCTTTTTATGCCTTTGACCTTTCAGATCACCCGCTACTGTCCTTTTAATTCATAATTCTCCAGGCTATTATTTGTCTTCTTATTTTGTTTCCTTACTAGCCTCTGGCATTTCTGTTCTGCAATGTGCACTTGTAAGATTGCACGTCTCATGGAGATGACACATTTCTTTTTTGGCAACCTCTCCTTCTTCAGATTTTAAGAAATGACTATTTAGCTTCCATGTCAATATTTTATACATTGAGAATGGAATTTTAAAATCCTGATGTGATTTTTGTTTTAGTCATTATGCATCTGTGGTTAATAAAAAAAGTAATCTTTGTGTTATTAGTAATCTTACTGAGGAGGTTGGGAAAATTTTGTGTGAAGCAAATAAGTAAAACAATTAAGCCCAGAGCCCTCGCCCTAGTCTCTCCCCATGGAAAATAGTAAAGAATGTTTTAAGTGAATTAGCCCTTGAACTCTCTCTCCTCCTCCATTCTCTCCTAATGGGCTTCAGGGAGAGGAAAAATTTCTAGTACAAAAATGCTCACGCTGTGAACTGTCTCCATACAAAACCTTACCAACTACAGATGGTGTCCTGTCTTATCACTGCTGAACAGACCTTAGGGTTTGAAAGGGTTTGGAAATTTGCTTAAGTTGCCACTTCCTGACATAATGAGGAAATCAATGTGTCTTGCCTTTCAAAATGCTTGTGAGTTCAGAATAATGCAGCAAGAGCATGGCACGGTGAACAGAAATGCGGCGGTGAGGGTTTGCTCATCAACCCAGAGTCAGCGATCGCCTCCGGATAAAACCGTGTTCATTTAATGGACTGGGGCCCTCCATCTTCTATTTAAAAACTAACTTCAGCATTTTGTGAAAGGTTCCTTTGCAATTGTGAGTGATATTCTAGGCAGTACAGGATGGCTGCCCCCATTCAACTAAGACCTTGAGACTGAGAGGGGAAACAGATTCTTTCCAACAAAACGTCTGCTCCTTTCCACGCTCAAATTATCTTTTACTTATTCAAACACTTATTTGAAGGAGGCAGGCTATCTGCCTAAAGGAGATAAAAGAACCAACGTCTGTGACCTCCCAGGAAGCGTATATCATGTCTGTGATGGTAAAACAAATGTGTCCACAAGGGAACAGGGGGCATGCCTTCACAGGCTCGTGCACGCGTGCGCATGCACAAACACGGAGTCATCTCCTTGGCTTTCTGGGCCCAGGGTGTCACTAGTTCCCAGGCAATTCCTGCATCTTGATTGTGGGATGAGCGGGTGAACGCAGGCATGCAGCCTGTGGAATGTTCTCTGCTGTGTTTGGGGAAAACGACTCTCTGCCTTTCGCAACTCCTCTCCCCAAATTTAACCTGGCCTGTGACACCCTGTTCACCTCATCACCCAGGACGGTGAGCACATGGGGAAACAGCCTGAAAAATCTACGTTGGATTTCCTAATTCTCAAAAGATTGTTTCAGTGCAAGTATCTGAGGCGGAATGAACATAAAGAAATCCACGGCATCCATCACTGAAAGAGTTCCCGATGTTTCCAGCTCGGTTCTCTTGCAGGCTGGTAGTGTTTCCCCATGGCTTCTGCATCTGTCATTTTCTAAGCCCACAGCTCAGACACTTCCTTTTTAATTACACTTGTAAATTTAAAACAGTTTTAGATTCACCAAAACTTTGGAAAGTACAGAGTTTACACCAATGTCACATTCAATTTCCCCTATTTTAAGCATCGTCCATTGGTCCAGTAATACATTTCTTATAATTAGTGGCCATTATTATGTTCTATAATGAACAGTAAATTATTCTGGCTTTATTAGTGACTCAAGTCCTTACTTTGCTTAGATTTCCTTAGCTTTTAGCTAATATCCTCTTGCTGTCCCACATTACAGTCTTCATGTCCCCTTCACCTCCTCTTACCGTGAGGATTCTTTTGACTTTCCTCATTTTTGATGACCTGGGCAGTTTTGAGGACCCGTCAGGTGTTGCGTAGAATGTTTCTCAGAATGTGTTTTCCTCACAATTAGACTAGGATTAGATATTTTGGGAAGAATATGAGAGAGAAAACACTGTAACACAGGCACATACATACTCTCAACATGTCCCTTCAGGGTGGTGTGAGTCCCCATGGTGTGAATGAGGGAGTGTGTCAGGTTTCTCCTTGGACGTTACTCTAATTGCCCCCTTTGTACACTATTCTCTTTGGGAGGAAGTCGCTTTGTGCAGCCCACAGAAGGGGGTGGGGAGTTATGCTCCATGTCCCTGAGGCCAAAGTGCCTTCACAAATTAGCTGGAGTCCTTTTGCATGAGCTTGTTCTGTTTTCTCCACATTTGTTTATTTACTCCATGATTTACTGACCTCAGTGTGGATGCATGCATTTAGTTTGTACACTGAGTTGCAATCTGATAGTAAGTTCTATATTGTGTTGCTCATATTGTTCCAACTCTGAGCATCAGGGGTTGTTTCATTGACTCTCACGTTCCTCTTGGACATTCCGTCTCCATTTTTCTTGAGAACTTCCTTACTTTCTGGCACTCTAAGATGATCCAGGTTCCTCTTGAATACTTCCTCCTGTGGTTCTAGAATTCACTGTTTCTCCAAGGACCCCTGCTCCCTTTTATTAGAGAACAGAATTAGAAACCAAGACGTAGGCATTTGGTGAGCTTGTTGCCACTGGGGCGACCTTGCTTCTCATCCTACCAACTGACAGAGCAAGAAAATGGATGAAAATTAGGTGCTTGTGCTAACCCGTGTATATATACACATCTATAGATACACACATTCCAACCATCTGTATCTGTATTAAGTTAAACTTGGATTCATACGGAGGTCTCCAACTCTACTGTTAATACATTAATTGCCCCACTGGTCATTCTCACCATTTACTGATTTGTCACCTCCCTCCAACAGTGAGACACTGGCTTACACACTCCTGTCTGTGTATTTCCATAATTGCGCAGTACCAGAAAATATGTGTGTAGCGGTATCAAAATTGGTCACCTGTATTCACTCCCATGGGGAACAACTTTCTCAACTGGACTGTAGGTCTTACATAGCATTTCTTTTGCCCTCATCTTACAGACCCCATTCACTTCCAAAGTTACTTAGCTCAGCATCTGACGCCCACACCCTTTAGTCAGGGTCTCTCATATATCCATAATACAGTTAGTTTGTTTTCTTATATTATGTATTCCATCCTGAGATCTCCCACCTTCTGAATAATTTTTTTAAAAATTTTGCACACATTTAAAGGTTCACTCTGTGCTGTGAAGTTCTATGGATTTTGACAAATCATGTAATTATCCACAATTATGGTACAGTGGAGTTTTATTACCCAAAAAATATACCTCACATCTCAATTTTCTTGAGTACATCCAATTCATCAACCATAAAAATGAATTTTATTTTATGTAGTTGCTAAGGATGATCAGAGTTGTTTGGTTTTAAGGTTTGGAAACTCTAAGGAAACCAGATGTTCTTTATCTAGACTGCTCAATGGAGTAACCCTTGCAAATCTGTGGAGATTGTGTGAAAAGAACCCTCCTTACTTACCACCTTCAAGAGGCGCCAGGAAAGACAACTCCTATCCATACACCATTGTCTTATTGTTCTAAAGCTCTTCTCTTGAAGTCTTTTGACATTTGCATTGACTTAGCCAATTAAACCTGTAAAATATTTTAGGTATGGAAACACAATTTCATTCTATATTTTGGTATCTATACCTTCTTATATGTCTCTTGGGGAAGGAAGTGGCTGAGTAAATTATTCTGGTTTCTTTTTTTTCTTATGAAATTGAGATATTAAGAATGTATTAAGGAATAAGGAGTAAAACCAAAGGCATCCAGAGAAAGGTGGGGTAGGAGGTTGGTGCGTATCTGCCTTATTAGGGGGTGTTGGAGGGCAGGGTTAGAGTGGGCTCCTTTGTAAAGCTGTTCTCAATAATCAGGATGAAGATTGATGGCTTATTTAATATAGTCACATGCTTGCCAAAGTCTCAGAAAATTAAAGTTACTCATCCAGCACTTTGCTGAGAAAGTAGTAATTTTACAATTTTAAGTTACTTGGTAAGTTTCCGACTCCATACTACTTCAGAAGGGTCATTTACATGATCGCAAAGGAAAGTGTAATTTGCAAAACTCCACTAAAAATAGAAGCATTTTCACTGAAAGAGTCAGGGGACATTGTCCAACATGCTGGGTAAATATACAAGCATTCTGACAAAAAATATATACCTTTGCATTTTCTCATATAGGTGTAACCTGTGTGGGCATTTCCAAACTTGTAATTAGAAATATTTGTCAAAACATAGTTTGCAGGATTTAATGCTGGGTTAGTTCCGTATTTAATTGTAACTTTATCAGTGTCCTGCTACTTATTCTAGGAAATAAAAATAGAACATATTTTCCAAATACCACAGGCATAATTGCAGATACACTCTTGAAATTGCTAAAGGGTGAAAATAGATTATCAAGGTTCAGAGACTTGAGAAAACCAACTAAATAATTTCAGTAGCTTTCTGAACTATTTAGTATTTGTGAGCAATGTGATATAACAGCTACATCATCCAGACAATTAGAATGTCTATTGAATGTCTTAGCTGGCTATGTTTGCCATATTGGAAATGGGAGGCAGAAATGATTATTTCTGACTTACACACAATGTTCAGTTTACACTAAGATATAAAACAATCTCATGAGAAAAAGATGAAGTAACATAAATATAGGATAGTTTAATTTCCATCAACATTATTGTCATTACAAGTAGTCCTACTCTGACCACTGCTCAAGTCTTCACCTAAAGAATAAGAATGACAAAAGCACTGGCTTCACCTTTGGCTTGGGTCTTCCAAGAGGACTTTCCAAAGGCATGCTGTGACCTTTGACAAGGGGTTGACAAATTAGGTCATGGAATGAGTACCTGAAATGGAAAATCAACATGTGACAGCTAATGATAAATTGCCATTAATACACATAAGCATGCAAAGAATGAAAACAATTGCACTGTATGTTTGTCTCTCTGGGGTTGCACCTATTTTCTGCTACCCGGTATTGTGTAAGAATTATTATTATTATTATTATTATTATTATTATTAAAGCTTTTATTAGGGAATTAGGGGAGGGGAACAGCATTGGGGGACTGGGGAAGGAGAACAGACAAGTTGCTGTCCTTTTGTTCTTCAGTCTAGTTGTGGGGGATGTTACTTCACTGGCCCATGTTGGTATCATCATTGCATTCTTCTTGGGTGAGGCAGATTGGTCGCCAGTCTCTGGATGGCCATTCACAGTGCCTCTTGGCAGCTCACACCAGCTGCCAGCATTTCACGCTTGCTGCCAGCCACTCACTGTAGCCTATGGCAGCCCACTGCAGCTGTGCTAGGGACTCACAGCAGCCCAGCTCCAGGTGGAGCTGTTGTTAGCTGTAGAGGGCAGTGTCACTGGCCCTCATATGTAGGATATGAACTAGGGCCACTGGCATCCCAAGCCAGTTCTTAACCAATGTGCCACTCAGCCTGCCCTGTAAGAATTATTAACAGCCAGAGGTAACATTAGCTATGAATAAAAGCAACTGCTGGCAGGGTGTGTATATGGCTGAATTTGGTGTTCCTATGTCTCGCCAATGCCCTCAAATGAGCTACTGCATGTGAGTCAGACATCACATCCTGGTCCTTGAAGACCCAGGGGACTGTAAAGTGAGAACCTAAGGAGGACCCTGCCTGTCAATACGAAAGAATTGGTCAGTGTTCCAACACTGAAATCAGAGCCAATCATGACCACATAGGCCACTTCAGTATTTTTGATAGCACAGAATAGCATTAAGCTCTCTTCTTACCTCAACTTACAGTTGTGGTGTGACTGGTACATTTGCAACACTACATGAAGCACTGTGGTTATAAGATTTGTGTAAGAACAAAGTTCCTGCTACATGGAACCCACTGTTCTCACAGAAAATCTGGCCTCGATTACAAAACAGACTCTATTTTATCTCCTTTGAAAAGCGTTCTGCCCATAAATGTCTACTTCATTCTCGTTGAAAATCTAATCTTTTTGCGATTCCCCTATTATCTTCCAAATCTGTCTGAGGCTTTTTCATTTTCCCTCTTTGTACAGCAAATATATGAATCCTAAGTATTCTAAATACATAAAAAATAAGGTAAAAGGAAGGATATATTTGTCATGAACTCATTTTTATAAACTCTTTTCTGATGATCAGATCCAGAAAAGAATACCCTGTTTAGACATATAAAAAGATATGAAATTAGGGCTCAACACATCTTACATAAAAATCAATTCCAGGTAAGCTAGAGACTTAACTATGAATGGCAAACCTTTAAATCTTTTAGAAAGTCATATAGATGAACGTGATTTATCTAAGTGGAAGTGCACTATTTCTTAAACAAGACACATGCCCTGTCTTTGCGCTTATTAAATAAAGTTTTCTGGTTTGAATGTCACTGAGTGTGTTAACCTTTTTCTTTATGGTGTATGCTTAATTTATAGTCTGCATCTCTTAATTCCCATGTCTTTTATGCATCTGGTATTTCTGGGTGTCACTTTTTCTAGTTTTTGGTCACACTACCGTGTTTCCTGAGTGTGTGCATATGTGTGTGTGTGTGTGTTTACTAAGTTCATGTCCATTGTGTTTTATCGCTGGAAACATTTTGACCATCAGTTGAAGGCATATTTCTCTAAAGTACTCGTATTTGCTTTTGCTTCTGTCCTGTGAAAACCCAGGGCCATTTAAAAATGAGTCTATAATTTGAGGCTCTTCATAACACACAGGCTGTGTATTTTCAGGACCAAACTTGGTGTGAGACTGGTCTTTAAACATGAGGGCACAGCATTTGGTGTTCTACATGATGCATTCCTGTCTGCTATGGAGGCCACAGCTGAGAAGCGATAACATGGCAGTCACATCACACACCAAAGGTCCCCTGGGGTAAGCGTCTACCTTTAGTACTTTTTGATCTCTGGTTTTCCTCCTTTCTTTCCCTTAATTTATGAGCATCTCAATTAAGCATTTAACAAATATCTTTAAAATATATATTCTATTCAGAATTACAGGGTTTTTTTGTTTGTTTGTTTTTGCTGTATTAAGATTGTTTAGGATATTTTTCTCCACCATACTATCAGAAAACTTTCAATCATTAGTTTTTCTTGTCTTTCTTTTACCATTATCTTCCCCTTCTCTCTGCTTTTAAATAGCGATTTATTCTCTGAGTTCTCTAAAATTTCTATTATCTGATTTCTTCATTCCCCGGTATTGATAACAATACAATTCAGAGTTTAAAAAATGCAATGCAATATATATTTTCCAGGAGTTTGAAAGATGTTACAAGGAAATGAGGGTTTGTCTCCTAAAAGTACTGTCACTTTTCACTCTGCAAGTGAGTAACTAAACACCCATGAGAGTATTTGTTTGAAATTCCAAATTGCCAATGCTTTAATGCAGGAACTGAAATATATCTCTGCAGACTTTAGCCTAGCATTTTGTCTAGTAAAATATGTACCTTCAGTGTTTGATAATCTACAAGTGCATACTTTTGCAGAATGAACATAACTGTTTTCTATAAGGCTGTAGAGTTTATATGCTTCATATGATGGTATGTTATTTGACAATTGTGAAAAAAATGGTAGCTGTAAACAGTGAATGCTGTGCGAATGACAGGAAAATAAGACCCACTCCGAGACATTCATGGCCATGGGGAACTTACACAGTGAAGAGGAAAGTGCCAGTGGCCACTGGAGGACAGCAGGTTTTGAATGTCTTGCTTTATGGGCATACACCATCTTGGACACTGGGGAGTACCATGGTAAATGCTGGTTGCACATCTCATCTCCAAATTAGACACAGACTCTGGTGCTTGGGCACTTTCCCAAGCAAGGAGCTCCTCTGTGACTTGTTCTAAGAGCTTCTCCATTCAGGAGCAATATTGAGAAGTAATTTCATTGCTCTTGCTAGTCTAAGTTTAGTGAAAACCCATCTGGAAAATAATCTAATTCTTTCTCCTCCAGTTTAACTGAAGTAAGTTTACCTGGAAGTGTACTATTTGTGTTAAACATTCATTCTAGACCAGAAGGTATAAGATCTCATATTGATGCATAAGAGAAGGACTTGAAGTATAGTTCATGGCAGGTAAATGTCCATGCTCTTTGCACTGGACCTTGAGGTTGTTTAGATAATAGATAAACGAGATGGAAGACTGCGGTAATTATCACACTTTTAGAATGCCTGAAGAAACTGTGGAATTACTTTGGTGGGAGATGGTTCTTTGACACCCTAACTCTGATTCCTATTTCTCCACTTCTCTCCATGTATATAGCATATGTATTTTTAAATTGGCAATTATCATTTTAATCTCCATTATGGGTTTAAAACCTTTGCTTGCACTGAATCTGTGTGACTTTAAGCAAAAGTCCATTTATTAAATCTTTTATTAGGCTTTTCATTATGCATGCTTGTAAAGATCTTAATAGAGATGTTAAGTAATGAAATTTTGCAAGTCCCTAAAATCTTCATAAATCTCCATAAATTGACTCTTTATGAGAAACCTGCTTTCATTGTGTCTGATTTTTATTCATATGCAAGCAAAATGTTAATATACTTTAATTAGAGCTAATATGATTTATCTCTTCACTCATTATATAAGTTAATTTTCTTCTAAAGAAGTCCTGTTTTCAAATTCTCTCCAGCAGTGTAGAATTAAAGTAATTATAGTTTGGCTCAGGAAATTAGTCATGAAGGTTCATGAATGCTAAAATAAATTGGAGTTTTCACAGGCTAGATTAGGCCATATGCTTTACAGAAAGAAAAAGGAGAGAGGAAATGATTTCTGTTACTGAGTTTCCTGCTGGGGATCAATTGAAGGGACAAACGAGAAGTGTGGACATTGGCAAACCCAGGGCAGAAAGAATGGTCATCGTTTTCATGGCCTCCAGTCCATCAAACTGGTTCAGAATGAGGCATTTAGAGTTTAGGCATGATTCCAGCACTGAACAAGAAAATGCTCTTTGTTCAACATCTGGTTTCATAACAATTTGGCTTTATTTGAATGATGAGTTCAAAAAATGTTCTAAAATTGACCAGAAATATTTTTATGATCTGTGTCTGTTGTTTCAGGTAGAAAATCTGTTTTCCTTTTCTAAACGTCCTACAATGTGACTCTTTAACCCCTCTTTACTTTCTATCATTGCGATGTCCCCAAACCTTCACAATTAAATTTGCAATGATTTTATTGTGTGTCTTTTTCACACACACAAGACATCACTCATCAATTGTTTTGTAGGTACTAAAATTCATCTGTAAACAGTGCATTTCTTTGTTCTGACATGAGTGGTGAACACATTTATTTTAATTGAACAATAATTCCCAATAACTCCACAGAAATATTCCTTGTGAATTAAAGGAGAAACGAGTGTTCCTGGTAAATACTTCCATTCCAGAAAATATTTCTATTCTGAGTATGTAAACAATGCGGAGAAACAGAAAAAGTTCACATTAAAGGTAAACTGATGACCACGACATAATGGAAAGAAAGAAACATGGGAAATATTCTGCAAAATTAATTTCTGCTGTTCTAGCATTACAGTTCCATAAAGGAGGCTGTTTCCAGTGTTTGGTTCTTGTATGTAAATTCCAGTACATAGTATTTAATTCCTGTATATAAAAGGTGATTGAAAAGAACCTGATATTTGTTATGCTTCCTACATACATTGCAGCCTGTTGCGGATTCCTAATACAGTATCAGTGAGCAGAATATGTAGTGAGCTCTCCCCATGATCTGTGCCACCTGCCCTCTAATTATTTCTTGTGGACAAATCAGCCCATAGAGTCACAAGGTTGCCTGTGTTTGTGAGCATGTGTGCAGGACTGTGTTAGCTGCAAGATGGATACTCCTCATGTACTGTGATGCTCAGTGATTGATGATCAGCTAGGTGTTTCCATGCTGCTATTCATCATGTAGACTTCCTTATTAATATCTCTTAATCTACCAGTTCATGGTTGAGAGCTTCTGTGTTGTGCTCCTCATGCCCCACTACGGAATAAGTCATTAAGTGTCTCTCCAATTTAGCTTGCTGAGTATAATCAGAAACTCATTCTTTATTTTTGTATTTGAAATTTCAACATGTTTACACTTTGTTTTTGAAAACATTCATACCAAAAAAGTCCTATAATGTTGTAACCAAGACCATGGACATTGGAATCTGTCTTGGATTCACATTTTGGTTACCTATTTACTGGGTTTTTAGTCAAGAGTATATTACATTGAAATTAGATTTTAAAAAATCTAACAAAGGGGTGTAATGATACCTATCATGCACAGTTGTTTGGAGCAGGATATAGACCTAGTATAGTGCCTGTAGGATCTCGAGATGGTGAGTTTTATTCTCATTCACTTATTTAGTACTAATTTAGACATTGCATGGCATGGCGATTAAACCTGACCTTTTCGGGGAGAACACCTAGGCTTGAATGTTGCTTCTGCATCTGGGTGTCATCGTACAGCACTTACAGCAGCCCTTTGCAATGGGAATGGGAAGCAAGTCACAAACACGTATTTAATTTTAAGTTGTCTAACGGGCACATTAAGAAGGTACAAAGAAATGAGTGAATGAATTTGAATCATTCATTTTATTTTACACAACACGTACCAAAAGTAATCACTACAAAATGTAATAAGAAATTTCACTTTTTTTTTTCATAGCCTTTGGAACCCAGTGTGTGTGTCACACTCTGAGTACATCTTAACGTGAATTAGGCCTCATATAAGTGTTCAACTGCAACAAGTGGTTTGTGGTCACCATATTGGGGTGTGTGGACCAGGAGAAATGTCTGGCATATAGCAACCTTTGGTATGAGTATCATATTTAAATTTTTCTCATACATTAAAATGTACTATAGTACCTACTTATAGAGTTTTATTAGGAGCAATGAAGATAATGTGCAGTAGATAATAGATCATGGCTCATAATAAGGATTTATTAATATTATCGATACTGTTCTTATTTGTCAGACAATTGTTTGGAGCTGTGGTTACAGATATGATTACAGTTCCATTCTTCCCTGGAGGACATCAGTGGCAAATGTGGATCAATGAGGCTTTATTTCAATGCATTTTGAGTAAATGAATGCATGCGTGGCAGCTGGTGATTCTGTTTGTTATTTCCGATCCATTCTCCTTCCTTCTCTGCTATGCTCTGTACCAGGGAAGCTGAACCCTGCAGGTTGTATAGCTGGGACTGATGAAATCATGATGGTTGATCCAATGGGAGGGGCCAACAGAAGACTGAGGAGGCTGGAAGAGAGTATTTACTTATGCTTCTTTCCTGATTAGACTCTATTTTTGGGGGTAGTACCTCCATAGCTCCCCCTGGGCAGTGACTCTCCAGCATTTTCGCCCTTCCAGGGCTCCAGAAAATTCCATCCCAACCTTGGCTTTTCAGCCCTAACTTCTCACCTGTCACTTCTCACCTTTGCCAGGCTCTGGGCACTTTATCCTTTCTAGTTGTTCCCTTAACCTCACTCTCCTCTCTATGTGGCCTCTTAATTTGTTCCATCAGTGGTGAATTCAGCTTTCTCTGTGCACTTTAATTGATTAAACGGACAACTCCTTGATTATTTTTAATTCCCAGATTCTAGAAAGTATGTTCTTTCCCATTTGGGAGGTTCCAAGTTTTTCATTTAACTTTTTGCTCCACATTTTCATCTCACCCTTAGAACACAAGGAAATTGCCTGTGGACATTGAATTGTGTAAATTCCCTATTTTAGGCAGTTTGTTATTATGCAACACAAACACTTGGAATAAGTCAGTGTGCTTCTTAGACCAGCACATGAATGCGCGAAAATAATATTCCTTTAGGATTGGCAAGGAATATGGATTAAGTGACATGTTCATCTCTAAGATTCTAGAAGTTTGTGATTGCCCTGCTTCCACAGCACAGAACTGTGAAACTAGGACCCATTCCCCAGTTTTCTCAATTTGTCTGAAGTCTGTTCCCTGGAGATATCTCCCTTCCCAAAACTTCCTGTTTGACATTGGAGGGAGTGGTCCATGAATTTCACCTAATCTGTGAAACTCTGGATGAACTTAAGACAGAAAAACACTCTCTGGAACCAGAGATCTTCACATACATCCCTCTATCACATCCCACATCCCAGAAATCTTTCAGTAACCATTTATCTATTTGGGTGTATTTTCATTTTATATATATATATATATATATATATATATATATATATATATATATATATATATATATATCTTTTTTCCCCCCAATGAGTTATAGAGTAATTTGGGAACACAACTACTGGATGAATTTCCTGTGGCAGCTGTAACAAGTTAGCACAGACTTGCTGGATTAAAATAGGGAAATGTAAACAATAAAATAAAATAAAATAGGGAAATTCTGAAAGCTAGAAGTCCAAAGCCAAGGTGTCAGCAGGGTATTGCTCCCTCTGAAGGCTCTAGGGAAGAAACTGCCTGGCTTTGTCCAGCTTCTGGTGGTTGCTGGCCATCCTTCATGGCCTTTCTCTCAGATGAGCACCACTCCAATCTCTTCCATCTCTGTCATCACATGGCGTTCTCCCTGTGTGTCTATCTTTGTCCAACTCCATTTTCTTACATGGAAACGAATCATTGGATTAGGGTCTGCTCAAGTCCAGTACATACTTACCTTAATTTGATGACATCTGCAACAGCCCCATTTCCAAAAAAGCCACATTGGCAGGTTCTGAGTGGACATTTGAAGGACACTATTCAATTCAGTACAGTCATCAAAATGTTTTTATTGTAACATTCAGGTTTCTTCTCAACCTTTCACTCTCAGTAATATGATATTTGAATCTGTCTGAGGTACTCACATTTGAGTTCAATTTGTACAAATTTTAGTACATATCTTCTTCATTCTTGGCAGTCTTATATTCCTTTTTTCCCCCTGCACACTCAGTATGCTCTGTAGTGTTGAATAGCATTTTTAAAAATGTCTTTATTCTTCTTAAGTCTAGCACATCAAAGATAAGATTTTCCTTTTAAGCTTGTCAGTTAATATCTCTTTTCCATAGTTTACTTATAGTTACCAGCTAATGTAAGAAATAGGTTCAGTATTTTACAATGATACATGAAAACAGCTTATGAAATAAGACATACACCATGGAAGCATAATGTGTTATTTTTCAGTGGCTCCTTTAATCAATTGAATCAGACAGCAATCTGTTTGAAGATTCAACTCACAGTTGAGAAATAAGAAATTTAAACGAGCTGAGATCTAACAGAAAGGATTTAATTGAAAAGTGGGCCACAGTCTAGGGAAAAAAGTATAAGAACTCTAATGACCAGCTTGATACTAGGTAGAGTGGACAAATTTGAGATTTGAGAGGACCTATTTCTACAAATTAATACCTCATCAGAGTGGAAAAGATTTTAAATAATATTAACCATTTTCAGTAAAGGGACTGGAAAATAGGCACTTTTGCTCTCATAATAGAGAAGAAAGTTAAAATAATATATGGAGAAAAATTTGGAAATCGCTAACGAATACATTAAACATTCATGTTTACATTCTTATTTCCAGGTAAAAATGACCAACAGAGCATACATGTGCCCAGTGTGTGTGTTCCCATGTTTCATACACAGGTGGAAAGAATTATAGAGATAATGAGGAATCCAAAGAAAAAATGACAAAACAAAAATATGAGGTGCACAGGCTAAAAATATGGAAGCACTGTTTTTATGACTACAGCAAATGGATCCACTGTACTCACTAATTATCAGTCATCACTTTTGGGCCATTCTTTATTGGTCACTCTGTGCCTGGCGTTGTCCTGGGTGGTGGGTACTTAGCAATGGAAGGGAAGAAGCACCAGCCTACCCACTGCAGACCTCCTCAAGTGTCACCAACATGTTTTATAATTCACCTTCTTAGATGGTTCCCTTTGAACTGTGGAGAGAATGGCAAAAATGGGCAGGTTATTGTTAAACAAGATAAATTGTCATAAATTATAATTTTCTCTTAAAACATTTTTAACAGCATGTTAACTGATAAGACACAATGGGCTGGGAGGGGGCAAGATGGTGGCTGTGAGGAGGGCTCCATGAAATCTCCCCTGGAAATATCCACAATTTGAACTTCTAATACGCTTCAAAGAAACGTGTACTCATCACACAGAGCAACTAAGAGTTCCACACAAGGATTGCTGGAAGGTGGTCACTCCGGGCGAGTAGGGGAAGAAGGCGGCGAGACTCGTAGGTGCAGCCCACACCCGCGGCTGCTGAGGCACGCTGTCAACCGAAAGGGTGCCCAGAGACACTCATTGAGCCTTTGGGGGTGCAGCCTGCCTTGGGACAGGAAAAAGCAAAAAGGCAGTGACTTTGTAAAAACCACCAATCACATGTCACAAACACACTCAAGTACAGCAAACCTGCAATGCCAGGATCATGCTAGGCATCAGGTGGCCTACTGTTCCCACAAGACACACAGGAATTTTTATACAGCAGACAAACTGAAGAGAGCTTGGTGGGCTCTAGCCAAGACCGGCACGGGTATTTTTGGTTTGTTTGGTTTTATTCTGTTTTATTTTCCCTTTATTGGCTGCTTATCTTGGTTGTTTTTGGTTTTTACTTCTATTTCATTCTTATCATTTTGTAGTTTTTAATATAGGCATATATATAGGTGTATATAGGTGAATATATGTTCATATATATGGGTGTGTAGACAAATATATATATATATATATATATATATATATATATATATATATATATATTTCTTTTTCTTTTTATTTCTTTTCTTTTTCTTTTTTCCCCACCCTCACTTTCTCTCTTATGTTATTCATTCTTTTCACTGCTATACTTTTCCTCTTTTCCTTTTTTCTGCAAATTTTATCTTTTTAACTTTTATTCTTACTTTTTTATTATTATTTTAGTTTATTTTTATTTTTTATTTTTTAGGTATAGCTAATCGGTTTCTCATGTTTATTCTATTTTTTATTTTAGGATATTGCATTTTATTTTGTTTCCTCTTCTGTTATTATTGTGTGTGTGGTTTTTGTTTTGTTTCTGTTTGTTTTCTTCATTACTATGATTGATATTTCTGTACAAGTTGACTATAGTTTGATGGTTGGTTTTTTTTTTACTTGTGTGAGAATTTGGTTTCCTTTGTGGCTGCGGAGGTTGTTCTTGTTGATCTGTTATGCTCTAAAATCACTCTGCAGCAGTGGGTCCAAACAAACAGACACAAGAATCATCATACCTGGAGGCCAACTTTATATAAAACCAGAGCATTTCTGGGTTTGACATACAAGAGTCACACCCAAAAGGAAGTTGCTACAGGTTCTAGGGCCCATAGGGTCCAAGTTTCATCAGAGGGGTCAATCCTCTCACAGCAGCTCATAAACTGCAGAAGCTGCTGATCCTCATAGCTAATCAATCTGGGAGTCAATTCCACCTACTGACAAACCAAAAGTAATCAAAACTAAAACTTCAACAAGTGAGGATGCATGACACAAGGAACACCTCAGATACAAGCACAGGAGAATAGGGAGACTGAGTAATTCAAATATAAAGGACACACACCATATAAGTTTACCCAGAAAAGACTGAGAAATCTGGGGGATCTATCTGTTATATTGAAGCAAACACAAAGAGTAAGCCAGAATGGGGAGACAAAGAAACATAACACAAATAAAAGAACAGAAGAAACTTTCTGAATCAGTGGAAATAGAGGAAATAGAGGTAACCAACCTATCGGAGACAGAGTTCAGAACACGGATTATTAGAATGTTCAAGGAAATTAATGAAAATATAAAGAAGGATAGAGAAATCATGAAAAGCAACCAGGTAGAACTTAAGAACACAATTACTGAATTAAATAACAAACTTGATGGAATCACTAGCAGACTGGATGAAGCAGAAAATCGAATCAGTGACTTAGAAGACAAAATAGCAGAGATCACCCATGTGGAACAACAAAAAGAAAAAAGAATGAAAAACATGGAAAATAGTTTAAGAGAGCTGGGGGACAACATCAGATGCAATAACCTAAGGGTCATTGGAGTACCAGAAGGAGAAGAGAGGGAGCAAGGGATTGAGAATATATTTGAAGTAATAATGTCTGAAAATTTCCCTAACCTGGCAAAGGACATTGAAATACAAGCCCAGGAAGTGCAGAGAGTTCCAAACAGGATGATTCCAAACAGGCCCACTCCAAGACACATTATAGTGAAAATGGCAAGGGTTAAGGACAAAGACAGAATCCTTAAAGCAGCAAGGGAAAGACAGCAAGTTACTTACAAGGGTACCCCCATAAGATTATCAGCTGACTTTTCTACAGAAACTTTGCAGGCCAGAAGAGAGTGGCAGGAGGTTTTCAAAGTGATGAAAAATAAAGGCCTACAACCAAGATTGCTGTATCCATCAAGGTTATCATTTAAAATCGAAGGCGAGATAAGGAGCTTTGCAGAAAAGAATAAGTTAAGGGAATTCATTACCACCAAGCCAGCTTTGCAGGAAATGCTAAAAGGGCTTCTTTAAGTAGAAGAGAAAAACAACCTAAGAAAGACTACAAACACAAATAAGAAAATGGCAATAAATACACACCTATCAATAATCACATTAAATGTAAATGGATTAAATGCTCCAATAAAAAGACATAGGGTGGCTGAATGGATAAGAAAGCAAGACCCCAGCATATGCTGTATACAAGAGACTCATCTCAGATCCAAAGACTCATACAGGCTGAAAGTAAAGGGATGAAGTAAAATATTTCATGCAAATGGTACTGAGAAAACAGCTGGAGTAGTGATACTTATATCAGATAAAATGGACTTTAAATTGAAGAATATAACAAAGGACAAAGAAGGACACTTCATAATAATGAAGGGATCAATCCAACAAGAGAACATAACTCTAGTAAACATCTATGCACCTAACATAGGAGCCCCTAAATATATAAAACACATATTGTCAGACATAAAGACAGATCAACAGTAACACTATCATAGTAGGGGACTTCAACACCCTGCTGTCACTAATGGACAGATCCTCCAGACAGAAAATCAATGTGGAAACAGCGACCTTAAATGACACATTAGACCAGCTGGATTTAACAGATATTTTCAGAGCATTTCATCCCAAAGCTACAGAATATACGTTTTTTTCAAGTGCACATGGAACATTTTCTAAGATGGACCACATGTTAGGCCACAAAAAAAGTCTCAATAAATTTAAGAAGATTGAAATCATTTCAACTGTATTCTCTGACCACAATGCTATGAAACTAGAAATCAATTATAAGAAGAAATCCGGGAAGCTGAAAAATAATGGTGGCTAAACAATATGCTATTTAATAGTGAGTGGGTCACAAATGAGATCAAGGAGGAAATCAAAAGGTACCTCGAGACAAACGAAAATGAAAACACCACGACTCAAAATCTCTGGGATGCTGCAAAAGCAGTCCTAAGAGGGAAGTTTATAGCAGTGCAGCCTACCTAAAGAAGGAAGAAAAATCTCAAATCAACAGGTTATCCTTACACCTAAGGGAACCGGAAAAAGAACAGCAAAAAAGGCCCGAGGGGAGTACAAGAAAGGAGATAATAAAGACCAGAGCAGAAATAAACAATATAGAGAACAGAAAGACAATTCAAAAGATCAATGAAACCAAGAGCTGGTTTCTTGAGAAGATAAACAAAATTGACAAACCTCTAGCCAGGCTCATCAAAAAAAAAAAAGAGAGAGAGGACTCAAATTAGCAAAATCAGGAATGAAAGAGGGGAAATGACTACAGACATCACAGAAATACAAAAAATTCTAAGAAATTACTATGAGCAACTATATGCTAACAAATTTGACAATCTTGAAGAAATGGATAATTTTCTAGAAGCATACAACCCTCCAAAGCTAACGCAAGAAGAAACAGAAAATCTAAATACCCTGATTACTACCAAAGAAATTGAATCAGTAATTGACAAGCTCCCAAAAAACAAAAGCCCTGGACCAGATGGCTTCACAAGTGAATTTTATCAAACATTCAAAAAAGAACAATCACCTATTCTTCTCAAACTATTCCAAAAAATCCAGAAGGAGGGAAGGTTCCCAAACTCTTTTTATGAAGCCACTATCACCCTGATTCCAAAACCAGATAAAGACATCACAACAAAGGAAAACTACAGGCCAATCTCCCTGATGAATATAGATGCAAAAATTCTCAACAAAATATTAGCAAACAGAATTCAGCAATATATTAAAAAGATCATACATCATGATCAAGTGGGATTCATCCCTAGTGCGCAAGGCTGGTTCAACATCCGTAAATCAATTAATGTGATACACCACATCAACAAAATGAAGGATAAAGATCACATGGTCATTTCAATAGATGCAGAAAAAGCATTTGACAAAATCCAACAGCCATTTATGTTAAAAACCCTTAGCAACGTGAGAATACAGGGATCATATCTCAACCTAATAAAAGCCATATATGATAAACCTACAGCTAACATCATACTCAATGGGGAAAAGCTAAAACCATTCCCCTTAAGATCAGGAACAAGACAAGGCTGTCCACTTTCTCCTCTTTTATTCAACATAGTGCTGGAAATTCTAGCCACAGCAATCAGACAACAAAAAGAAATGAAAGTCATCCAAATTGGCAAGGAAGAAGTAAAATTGTCATTATATGCAGATGATATGATACCGTATATAGAGAACCCCAAAGACTCCATCAAAAAACTATTGGAACTGATAGACGCATTCAGTAAAGTAGCAGGATATAAAATCAATGTTCAGAAATCAGTGGCATTTGCATATACCAATAATAAACTAATGGAAAGAGAAATTAAGAAAACTGTCCCATTTACAATTGCGTCAAGAACTATAAAATACCTAGGAATAAATTTAACCAAAGAAGTGAAAGATCTGTACTCAGAAAATTATAAGACACTGAAGAAAGAAATCATAGAAGATACAAATAAATGGAAACACCTACCATGCTCATGGATAGGAAGAATTAATATAGTTAAAATGTCCATACTGCCTAAAGCAATATATAGATTCAATGCAATTCCTATCAAACTACCAAGGGCATTTTTCACAGAAATAGAAAATATAATCCTAAAATTTATATGGAATCATAAAAGACCCAGAATAGCCTCAGCAATTCTGAGAAATAAGAACAAAGTCGGGGGGATCACACTACCAGACATCAAAACCTACTACAAGGCTACAGTAATCAAGACAGTTTGGTATTGGCATAAAAACAGGCACATTGATCAGTGGAACAGAACAGAGAGCCCAGAAATAAATCCAGGCATTTACGGACAGTTAATCTATGACAAGGGAAGCAAGAATTTACACTGGAGTAAAGATAGTCTATTCAATAAATGGTGCTGGGAAAATTGGACTGACACATGCAAAAAAATGAAACTGGACCACCTCCTTGCGCCTTATACAAGAACAAATTCAAAATGGATTAAAGACTTAAATGTAAGACCTGAAACCATAAAAATCCTAAAAGAAAATATAGGGAGTACATTTGCAGACATTACCCGGAGCAAGATTTTTATTGATACATCCCTATGGGCAAGGGAAGTAAAAGGAAAAATGAACATATGGGATTATATCAGACTTAAAAGTTTTTCACAACAAAGGAAACCATTAATAAAACAAAAAGGAAGCTGAATGGGAGAATATATTTGCCAATGATATATCTGATAAGGGGTTAACATCCAAAATTTATAAAACACTCATGAAACTCAACACCAAAAAAACAAACAACCCAATTAAAAAATGGGCAGAAGATATGAAGAGACATTTCTCTAAAGAGGACATACAGATGGCCAACAGGCATATGAAAAAAAGTTCAACCTCACTGGTCATTAGGGAAATGCAAAAAAAACCCACCATGAGATACCACCTCACTCCAGTCAGAATGGCTATCATCAATAAATCAACAAACAACAAGTGTTGGCGGGGCTGTGGGGAAAAGGGGACCCTGCTACATTGTTGGTGGGATTGCAGATTGGTGCAGCCACTATGGAAGTCAGTATGGAGGTATCTCAAAGAAATGGAAATAGAGCTACCATTTGACCCAGCAATTCCACTCCTAGGTTTTTATCCTGAAAAAAACCAAGACACTTATTCAAAAAAAGTTATGCACCCCTATGTTCATAGCAGCACAATTTACAATAGCTAAGACTTGGAAACAACCAAAATGCCCTTCAGTAGATGACTGGATTAAGAAACTGTGGTATATTTATACATTGGAGTATTACTTCACTATAAAGAAGAATGAAATCGTACCATTTGCAATGATATGGATGGACCTAGAGACTATTATGTTAAGTGAAATTAGTCAGTCAGAGAAAGACAAATACCATATGATCTCACTCATATGTGGAATCTGAAAAACTGTATGAATGAGCAAAGTAAACAGAAACTGTCTCATAGATATAGAGGAAAA
Organism: Aselliscus stoliczkanus; assembly: GCA_033961575.1. Lineage (NCBI taxonomy): Eukaryota > Metazoa > Chordata > Mammalia > Chiroptera > Hipposideridae > Aselliscus > Aselliscus stoliczkanus. The sequence continues at coordinate 32,906,100 of CM066734.1, forward strand.
ATCAGGGTTGCTAATTGGGAGGGGGATGGGGATGAGGGTGAAGGGGAAGAGATTAGACAGCAAAAATAGGCAACTACAATATTGCCACTGGGATAGGAAAAACAGTTTGGGGAATATAATTAATAATGTTGTAAATATTCTGTGGAATGTCAGATGGTCATAGGTCTTGTTAGGGAGACCATTTCATGGATGGAGTAGAGGTTTGATCACTGCACTGTATAACTAAAGTGGAGGTTGTATACCTACTGTAATTGAATATATATAGATAGTCATGGGATGTGGAATATACTGTGGAAGAGAGTCAGAGGAAGAGTAATAGATATATATGATATGGGGGGGAGTGGGGTGGCGAATTAGGGGTGGGGGGTTGTCACTTTGAGGGGTAAAATGTATAACTATTGCACTGTGTTGTACACCTGAAACTAATTAAAAATAAATAAACAAACAAACAAAAAGACACATGGAGGGGAAAAAGAAAAGAGAGGTTGCTAAGGAAACAGTAGACTTTAAATGAGCACCAGAAGGAACAGGCAGGTAAAATGCATGAAAACTGGCTCTGTAATTAAGCTCTCTCACTGGTTCAAAATTGATAGAACTGGGTGCTGCAAAAAAATGACTGACCTATTTTCTTGTTTAGCTCGGTCCGCAATGAAATAATGAGTGAGATCAGATATACTCTGTCCTCCTTGGCCAAACTCCATCATTTCCCAGCCATAACTTTGCTCAAGCCCTCATGGTAAATTCTGCATTTCACATGTATAAATCTCAGTTATTCTCTTAGTATCCAGCTTTTCCTCGAGAAAGAAGCACGGTGATGCGTAGACCACATCCAGTGCCCTCTTCATTTATGTCCTGACTCATGGGCCTGAAGGAGGTAAGTTACATTATGAACAGACACATTTTCTGTCCACTTATGAGCTGCCTAGTCTTACATAAGTTCCTAAAAACCTCAGCTCTGTCTGAAAATGGAAATATTAAAAACTCTCAGTAAGGTTTATTTTCAGACAGTGAGAACATAAATGGAACATTTTGGTGACAATTGCCTCACCATTTCCTGATTTATAGTACCTTTTCCCCTTCTTTGAGTTTTTTGTTTCTTTTATATTAAAAATAATGAAGCAAACACAATTGTAGTTTGCTAAGTAAAAGTCATGTTCATATGGTGATTGAAGGTCAGTGAAAGAGTACAGTTGATGAACTGAAAAAGAAGTGACAATAGAAAAAGGGGAGAGAGGGAGGGAGGGAGAGAGAGAGAGAGAACAAGAGAGAGACAAGGAGGTGAAGGTAAGGAGGACATTTGTGAAGGAGAGCAGAAAAGATGAACGAGGGAAGGTGGAAAATAGAAATGAGACTGAGCTCCGCATGAACGGAGAAGCTTCAAAAGAGAGGGACATTGTGGGTCTGTTGTGTTCCGGGAAACTTACCTGTCAGTTGATAACTCACAGCAACCTAGAAAACTGGGTAATAGAGCCTCATAGTTGAGCCATCTACCTGGGTCTCATTTCATCGTGCTCTACATTGTGCTTTCTATTAGCCTGAGTCTCATTTGCTACAGAAGAGCCTGGTGCAGTGTCTCCAGAGGTCCATTCTTCTATCTCCCAGCTTCCAACCTGACCTTAGGTCTGTGAACCATTCAAACAGGGTTGCATGTCCCCAAATCTGTAATCCATCGCTTTGCCCTTTTGCCACTCACACTCACGGACTGGGTTGCAGAGTCCAAATTGTGTCCCTCTGACATTTCAAGGGAGTGTGTGGATATGCATGTGGAATTAGGAATGACAAAGATACTCTTCAGCATTGTCCAAATCCTCGCAGAATGGGAGGAGAGCGTGCTTTGTTTTCTAAGTTAATAAGATGGCTTTGAGAATGTGAAAACTGCTACTCACGACGTATTTCTAAATGTGTTCCTGGACCTATTGAAACAATAGGACAAGAAGTATTAGAATTGCCTCTAATCTGAGTTGGCAGAAGATGGAGAAACATAATGATATAGGACAGCGATCAGCTGCCTTTCCAGGGATGTGGATGGAATCAGAGAGAGGGTTTTACTGAGCAGAATTTGAGTCTGTGTTAATTTCCAGGCAGGTGGCATGGAACATTTTCATCCTGAGGTTTTAGTATAGGATCTCAAAGGACCCCATTCAGCATGAGAAGACCCCACCCAGGTGTGTCTGCCTTCAGATGTTCCTCTGCTGTGAATGGCAACTCATTATTTTTAAGTACATCAATTTTCCTGCTCCTGAACTATTACACTCTGGTTATAAATGGGTTTAAATAACTCTGGAGATCAGGTCTACCTGGGCAGAAAAGGCAAACGGTTGCAAGGGTTGATGCAAGGATCTTCCTTGTTATACAACCATTTTCACTTCACAATCTGTTCTTGGGGTTTCCAGGAAGACATAAGCTCCTTTCAGGTAGGGCTGTCTGCCTGGGCCACACAGCACCACATCCCCAGCACAGGCGAGGGTGCTCAATACACAGCAGCTTATCCATTTATCATCTGCTCAACAAGCTGCTTTGTGCTTTCTGGAAATACCTGGTTCAAATGCAAAGATGTCATTCAGGAGGTTTCTCGAACACTATTAGCTTATTAACCTGTCAGCATCCTCTTGACTGAGGGGAAAGAGACTGAGGGGGGAGTGGCCCTAGGGACACGAGTGGCTCTGTCCGTCCAGAGAAAGACAGAGACATATTTTTAAAAGCATGTGTGTTGTCACATAACATAGAGCTTGATCTGACCTTAATAGACCATCTGACTCTATTACAAACAGTGTTTATTTCATTTTCCCCAACTTGCTTCCCAAAGTTATCTGGTTCAAACATTTACGAATGATATATAATGCTCCTCATCAGCCTGAACCTAGAGAGCGCTGCCTTCTAAAAATGATGAGTATGTAGGTCAGCCACCACTCATTTTAGCTTGCATGGAAAACTTCCAATCTCTTTTTTTTTTTAAACATTTTTGGGGAGGGGAACAGTGTTGGGGGATTGGGGGAGAGGACCAGGGAGCCAAGTTGTTGTTCTTCAATCTTTGTTGTGGAGGGTGCCAGTCGCCATCTGGCTTCCCCTCAGCAACTCGTGGCCTCTAAGCTCAAGGTGCTGTGTTCAGTCTTAGTTGCAGGTGGGCGTAGCCACCATCCCATGGGGGAGTCAAACCTGGCAAACTTCTTAAGTGCGCACGCTCCATACACTGAGCCATCCGGGTGGCAGCTCAGCTCAAGGTGCTGAGTTCAATCTGTAGTTGCTGGTGGGCATAGCCCACCATAAACAGGCAATCTTATTGTTACACCAGCTGAGCCATCCTTGGCAGCTCAGTGACAGCTCAGCTAGGGCGCAGCATTCACTGGCCCATGTGGGAATCGAACCAGCTGCCCCATTGCTCAGAGCATGCACTCTAAGCCAAGTCTTAACCAACTGAGCCATTTGGCCAACCCAAAAACTTCGAATCTTAATACCATTCTCTGAACAAGCTTTTGATGTGACTATCACATGAGAACCTCAGCTCCTTCCACAGAAACACACAGGCCCTCACCTACACAGTTTTTATGTTCCTTACTCTGTGGGTTTTCTCAGCTCAACTTTGAGAAAGAATGGCCTCTTCAAAAAAGAGATTTAGTAGTACTGCCCTCTGGTCACCATAATACAGGTAAACTTGATTGCTCCGAGAAAACCAGAAAAGATCAGACAACATTTACTCATGTTGGAAGAGAAAGCTAGAATGTTCAATACCCAGTTTCCTGGATACCAAGAAAGACATAGACGGTTCTGAAGCCAGGTATGGATGTCCCAGCACAGGACAGACCAGGGGAGGCTAAGGTGAGTCTAGACAAGCTGCTAAATTGCAAAGCCACAGAATGGACCCCTTAGCATGGCAGGCTCCAGTCTGAGACCAGCTGGGTACAGGCACCACCTCCCCCTGCACCAGCTTCAAGGCCCACATGTGCAAAGTAATGATGATATGCTTCCCCTACAGGTTGGTGATGGAAATTGTGTGCAGAACAGTCACTGAATAAGTGGTTGCTATTATTTGAAAGTTTGAAGAATTGTTGGTAGACTGAATTCAAATATGATTCTGCTATCTATTAACTGGTTGAAGGACTTCATTTCTGCTACTCAACTCATCTTCACTATTTGTCCTCAGTTTCCTAAAACACAAAATGGAGAAGAGTAATATTTTGTGTCTAGACATGTTTCATGGGAATATGTTTGTCTACAATAGGTACAGATATGGGTATATCTATACATTTCTGTCTTCTTGTCTAGCAATTATCTATCTATCTATCTATCTATCATCTATCTATCATCATCATCATCACCATCTACTTATCTTCTATCTAATATCTATCTATCATCTTTCTATTATCATCATCATCATCTGTCTACCTATCCTTCTTTTTGTTGGGTTGTAGGAAAAGTCATGATGTATTTTTGCAATGAAAAACAGAAAAATTACAACATAGCCTTTCTGACAACACAGTATTATCTATCTATCTATCTATCTATCTATCTATCTATCTATCTATCTACTATTTATCATGATCTATAATCTATATATTTATAACTATCTATCACATAATCACATATGTATCTATCATCTATTTATCTTCTATCTATTATCTATTTATCATCTATCTATTTATCTATCATTATCTATCATCTATCATTATCTATATATAGCTATATATGTCATTTATCTATTATCTATCTATCTATCTATCTATCATCTTCATCATCTATGTACATAACCATGTATTCATTAGTTAGAATGTAAATATATTCCACAAAGAGTGGCAACACTTGAAATTGGCATCTTCCTGAAGATTTTTCTGAATTATAATTTTATTTGAATGTGATACTTTCTGTATGTAGTGATTTTTTAATCAATTTCTCATTTATAAAAACATTTCAATCTGATTCTCTCATGTGTGACTTGTACAGATAGAAAGTTGCAGTATTTTGGTAAGAAAATGGTAAACACCATTCACCCAGGGCAACTACTCCGGCTCAAATAATACCACCCTGCCCTGCAGTGCTGTGTGCATGTGTCCGGGGCACTGGGCTGGCCAGCAGCACCCCTGCCATCCAGTCTGACCATGTTAAGAATGCATGATGACCCCGCAGTTTGCCTGAGCCCACTTACTTGTTAAGAGAATGTGTTCCTTCAGCTCTCTGCCTGACCCGAGGGACCTGCTGAGGTAGAAAGAGCAGCAGTTCAGGGTGGAACCGAGAAGATTCTACTAGTTCCAGCTGGGAATGGAAAATAAGACAGAAGTAGTCAGACAAAAACAAATACAAAAGTAAAAATGGTCACACTATCCACACATATACTTGCCTTTATAGAAAACAAAATCACAGCAGGAGGGAAAATTAACCACAGACAAGTTACCAGAAGGAGAAAAGGAAGCATTGCTGTGCTAAACACACCATTACAACAAATTAAAAACATGTGAATGATGTTTCTTGGAACTAGGACTATAATGGTAAAAAGTAAAAGCAACACACAAGTAAAAGTAATACACACGTTGTTTTCACAAGTATGGGGAGGAAAGGTAGGGCAATTATAGTGAAAAATTCAATGGGTTCTTACAAAGCTGACTCATGCCCTATGTGCACCAATGAGCTTCCTAGGTATGGAAACTGATGTTCAAGCAAACACCTGTTCACAAATGCTCAGTGCATCATTGTTCACCGTCATCAGAAACTGGAACCAGCAAGATGCACCCCCCATAGGATAATGGAAACAACTATGGATGAACTGAAATGGATAAACAAACTGTGCTAAAGGAGGGGACACTATTCAGCAATGAAAGAGAATGAACTATCAAGTGATGCAAAGAGATGAATGAGCCTTTAATACAAAATGCTAAGTAAAAGAAGCCAGTCTACAAATGCTGCTTACTACATGAGTCTATGAGTAAGACACCTGATAGGGGACCAGTATAGAGACAGTACAAGGTCCTCGGCTGCTAGGTGTTCAGTGGGATGATGGGTGAATGGATAAATACAGGGGATTATTTTCAAGGTGGTAAACTGTTCTGTATTATACTGTAATGGTGGAGAAATGATATGATGTACTGGATAAAGCCCATAGAAGTTTACAGCATAAAGAGAAAATCTCCACACATAAAATTAAACATATCTATATCTATATCTATATCTATATCTATATATATATATCTATATATATATATATATATAGATATATATATATATATGTTTATATATGAGCTGTGGTGGGAGCCCAGTATGGTCTATGGTCTATAGAATGTAACAAAAGAATCTACCTGTTTTACAAACAGGTTAAACAACCTCACTCAAGGGTGGGGGTGTGGGAGAATGCGGATCTAAGTCTTTGGAAAATTAATGGAGTCTAAAGCTAAATGCAAGAGAAACTATACATAATGACTGTGCACTAGCTGATAAAATTGTTTTCCACAGGGGTACAAATGAACAACTCTGAAACCATTACACATGTGTTCTGGAATTGAACAATTAAGTCAGTGGATGGTAGGTGGTAGAATCCAGTTTTCTCACTGTTGGAGTGGAAGGTGACAGGAATGACCCATGTGGCGATGGATTAGAGCTAGAGACATTATTGTCAATTCACATTTAGCTTATTGTAGACACAGATAATTATGCCTAGAAATATTTACACACATTTGTGCACACATGGGTAAATACACACACATATATTTCCTTGTGTTATCAGCAGAAAGAACCTAGAAGCAATGATGTTTCATTACCAATGAGGACACTGAACATGAAACTTGGCTTCTTACCATTCTCCAAAAACATGGCTCCTTACAAAAACGGCTGATTCTAGGACCAGAGCAGGATATACACAAGAATGCAAAGTATAAAGTAAATACCCATAAATCCACACTGATATAAACAAAATCCTGAAAAAATAAATGGGGAGGAAGAGACAAATCTCTTAAGCAGAATTTCTAATATTTCTATGACACTCTGCCCTTGAGGGGGGGCCTGAGTCACCCCTCATTACCTGTGTTGTCAATACAGTGATTTCCTCCCAAAGGGCACAGTATTGAGAGAGTAAAATAATAACTTTATGGTGGCTGAACTTGACAAACAATACCACAGTTAGCTGTCCAAACTTCAATATTAACAGAAATTTCAGTGCATCCCCTACATATGGTACGATGAGATGAACACATAGCTCTGTGGGTCTCCTCCAATTTATATGTAACCCCAGTTTAACCCTGACAGAAACATCACATAAATCCCACTTGGGTACATTCTCCAAATACTGACCGCTACTCCACAGAACTGTCAAGATCACCCCAAACAAAGAAGTCTGAGAAATGTCACAGCCAAGAGGAGCCTGGGAGACACAATGGCTAAATGTCATGTGGTGTCCTTCATGGGATTCTGGAACAAAAAAGGGACATTAAGTTAAAAAAAAATCTAAGGAAGTATGAATAATGTATGGACTTTAATTAATGATAATGCATTAATACTGGTTCATTAATTGTGACAAATATGCCATATTAATCTACTCTACTGAGATGTCAGTAATAGGGACACTGGCTGTGGGTTACATGGGTATTTTCTATATCATCTTCACAAATATTTCTGTACATAAGAAAACCATTATAAAAAAAGTTTATTAAAAATCAAAAATTATAGGGCATCGTAATTTAATTTTATTCAGTAAAAAAAAAAGTACATATTGTTAGTTTAGAACCAAACAGAAAATAAAGTGGCCTGACCCTAAGGTTGCTTCAATTCACAGATGATTTGATGATTTCATAATGGGAATTAGAAATAACTACCCTATTCGAGGGGTAAGGTGAGTGGTTTCTCCAACATGAAGAAGAGGATGTGCGATGGCCAGATATCACAGACTCTTCCTGGATGAGGTTTGACTTGAACTTGAGAGAAATAGGCTTTTTATGATAGGTAAATAAAGAGCATTTTCCAGGCCAGTGGGGAAGCACATCTGATATGTGGACTTGGAGATTTGCGTGAAGTGCGGGTACAGCAGTTCCGATGGTAGCTCAGTTTACCTGTGTCTGTAGAAGCAGTGTGCACACCTGGATGATGAGACAGGCTCTGACACATTTCAGAGGCAGCGTGAGTGAAAATCTTCTTGTAGTATAATAATGAGTCAGTCAAAGAGAAAGAGCGAGATGGAAAATTAATGAGAGCAATTTTAGAAGAGAGCCATTCATTATGGGACCACGTGTGTGCTTTGACTTAGAATGGACGCCAACAGGAGAACAAAGGCTCTGGCGGCTATTCTTCTGCTTTTAATTGTTCCCGAGCTCTCCCCTCTGGATGGCACAGGTATGGGCAGCCTTTCAGTGTTACTACCTGAGTCACTTAAAACGCAGACTCAGAGGCTGAGATGATGAAGTCATTCAGCTAAGTTGTTGTGAGTGACCCTCATGTTCCTTTCAACTTGACAGCTCCCATAGCCTGTGAAAAACGCAAAATCAGTCACTCACTGGCATGTGAAGAGCAAAAGAGTTTCTGTCTAGCATTAAAGCATTTAGTGACAACATACATTTTTTAAGAGTATTGTTGTGGAAGAATTACATAAGTGATGGTAACAATGAAAAACAACAACCCGTGTTTTAAAGTATTAGGAAATTTTTGAGAAATTGGAAAAACACGTGAGACTGACAGGCAAAAAAATAGGGCCGGTTGAGTGGCTCAGTTTGTTGAGTTGGCTTAGAGAGTGTGCTCTGAGCAATGGGGCCACCAGTTCGATTCCCACATGGGCCAGTGAACACTGCACTCTAGCTGAGCTGTCGCTGAGCTGCCAATGGGTGGCAGGTTGGTCCAGCTGGTGTAACAACAAGATTGCCTGTTCAATGGTGGGCTATGCCCACCTGCAACTAAAGATTGAACTCAGCACCTTGAGCTGAGCTACCACCCAGATGGCTCAGTGGATAGGGTGTGCGCATTTAACAGCAAGGCTGCTGGTTCCACTCCCGCATGGGATGATGGCTACGCCCACCTGCAACTAAGACTGAACATAGCGCCTTGAGCATAGAGGCCATGAGCTGTTGACTGGAAGCCAGATGGTGACTGGCACCCTCCACAATGAAGATTGAAGAACAACAACTTGGCTGGTCCCCTTCCCCAATTCCCCAATAAAATCTTAAAAAAAAAAAAAAATGGCTAGGAGACAACTGCAATATGTTAAAATCTATGCCCATGAATTTCCATAAAATATCCCTTCAGGCCACTGATTATGTTGGAATTAGAAAAGCTAACTATCTTAATTAATCTGAATACTCATATCTTAAAAATAGAGTTTGTGGGGCTGGCCAGGTGGCATGTTGGTTGAGGGTTGGCTTGGGACATCAGCTCTAAGCAGCAGGACCCCAGTTCAGATCCCACACTGGGGCCAGTGACGCTATGCCCTCTACAGCTAAGATGGTGAACGACAGCTCAACCTGGAGCTGGGCTGCTGTGAGTCGCTGGCAATGGCATAGGCTGCAGTGGAGCTGACCGGCAGCTGGTGTGCGTTTTCGTGAGCTGCCATGAGCGGATGTCCAATGGCAGGTGAGCGCCTGCCTCAGCTGGGAAGAGTGCAATGATGATACCAATATGAGCCAGTGAAGAGACGTCCTCCACAACTAGGCTGAAGAACAAAAGGTCAGCAATTTGTCTCTTCCCTTTCCCCGATTCCCCAACTCTGTTCCCCACCCCCCAGTTCCCCAATAAAATCTTTAAAAAAAAAATAGAGTTTGTGCAACATCTTAAGATCTGTAGTAATTGTACCCCCATTGGATTTTTCTAGACTACCAGATATTAAATATTAAATGAGAGAATAAAGATTAATTTTACTAGTTTCAATTTTTGAAACAGTAATTTCAGTTGTGTATGTCACCATAAAAGCATTATGTTTGGTTACTTCTTTGGAACAATTTTAGGTTTGTAAACCTTGATTTTAAGGCAGTACACATCTTGAAGTTTTATCAAATTAAAAGGAAGTATTTTTGTTTGCCGTAACCTCAAGTGAAACTTTAATTAGAAACAAGTGGTGTTTAGAGATACTCTGTGCTAAAAAAAAAAGTTATCATTTTTTTTTTTTTGTCGATCAGTAGCCTCAAATTCATGAATCACATTGGTTGTAATAAATTCCTCTGCAATTTGTCCAAGTTAAACACATTAGGAAATTTATTATACATTATGAATGCCTAGAACAATGTACATTTCATTAAAATGAAAATATTGTCTATGTATAAAAATTAAAGAATAAATGGTAACTGTAATTCTCTATGGATGTGGATATGAGTCTAAAAAATGGTTAACGTGATGAATTTTAATTTAGTTCAGTTCCAAATATTGCCCATCTTTATTTCCTGTGATTAGTACATATTCTTGGATCAATTACCAACTGTGGTTTTTTTTTTAAACAATTGGTTATTTTCTAAGGGTAAGAAAGAAAGAAACAGGAAACACGTAGGTGCTGTAAATTCATTGCGAACAGAGGGCAACAAAAATTATGATACTGTGAATTATCCTCAAAATACATAAGAGCTAGAGCAAAAGATGCTGGCCATTTACTTCATTTTTGCTTTGTTTCATATCCATAATTTCCATGATTTGGATCTGTTGGCACTTTTCAGTTATTTCATTTGAGAGCTAAGTTCAGTGGATCAAAAGGGTCTTATCCAAGGGTGTCACCCAAACCAGTGGTGATCTGATCACAGTGCTACAGATGCCATCGCTGTGATCTCAGCTGGGGCATGTAAGAGCTTGGCTGGCAATGTAAAAGGTATCCCTAGAGACCTACTAGGTGACCATGGGGAACTTTGAAAGGCTGAGACATATTCTTTTTTTAAAAATTTTTTATTTAATTTATTGGGGTAACATTGATTAGTAAAATTATATAGTTTTCAAGTGTACATTTCTATAATATATCATCTATATACTACCTTGAGTGTTTACCACCCAGAATCAATTCTCCTTCCATCACCATATATTTGATCACCTTTAATCTCTTCTTCCAGTCCCCATATAAAACCTGAAAGCAACAAACAAACAAGACAAATAAACCCTCAGAGACATTGAGACATATTCGTAGAGATTTATAAGGCTGCTTGACTGGGGAAGTTTGTGCCTATGCCCAGGAAAGAGGTAGGGAAGGAGACACCCCGTGGCTTATCAACCTAGCCTTGAAGCTGTGTCCACATGGAAATAGAAAACTGAGGCTGTCTGTAATTTTTCCAACGTCTGAAGACATAGATCCCCTTGGCCAAGGGTGGAGACAAATAGGCAAGGCATTTAAAATAATGTCGTAAAGATTATGTGGGGTGCCAGATGGGCACTGGACTTATCAGGGGGATCACTTCATGGACTGGGTAGATGCCTGATCACTGTGCTGCACACCTGAAGCTGAAGTTCAACAATATTAGCTGTCAACTATAATTTCATATATATATTCATGGGATGTAGAGTACAGCATAGGGAATATAATCAATGGTATAGTAACAGCTATATTCAATGTCAGAGAGGTAGTAGATTGTAGGGATTATCACTTTCTGAAAGGTATATTGTCTAACTATTACATTGCTTTCTATACCTAAAACTAATTTAAAAAAAGAAGTTATCACACACACACACAAATGGAAGAAGATCGTGCATATGTGGTCTGCATTCTGTAAACAGAATTAACAGTTGAATTCAACCAAGGTTTTCCCTGGGCACAGACTGCTGGAAAATACATCTACATGACATTTAAAAAAATAAATTAACCAATGACATTGGCTTCCACGAGAAAAAAGAAAATTTTCAGGACTATCATTGGTGGACCACTGAATCATACTAACTCTGGGTTAGTATAAGCCAGACTTAAAAATAAAAACAACTTGAAAAAAAAATCCTGCAGTAAACTGTACTCAGTAAACTGTATCACAACAAAATGCAGTGATAACACTGTGGTCATTGTAAAAAAGGACATATCCAGGAACACAGGCAACATAGTAGACACTCATATAATATGAGATTTTTTTTCTTTTCTCTATAAATTATACATGCTCATTTAGATATTCAAACTTACACATTATCCAAAACCCATCTTACCCTTACATCTTCTCAGTCTATTCCAACCACAGTTATCTCAACCTTCTGTAAAACCACAGAACCTTTAATCTGTAAAATCCATTTGCAATTAAATGGGTTTTGTCACTTACTGCCTGTGTGATCTTGAGCAAGTTACTTCACTTCACTAAGCTTCAGTTTATTTCTTTCCCTCTTTCTTTCTATTTTTTGGCAACATGAGACTAAGGACAGTGTGACTAAGGGTGGTTCTGAGGATGGCATGGAATAACACCCATAAGGCAACTGGCACTGTGCCTAGTAAGAGCTCTAGAAATGGAGTATCATATATTGATACTATAAATTTTACCACTCTGCCATATTGCATTTCTTTTATGTGAACTCTTGCAACATGATTCTGTTTTCCATGTAACTCATTATTTTCCAGCCACATTGGAAGTTCTTCAGGACAGGGATCTGGTTTCCACTATCAACTAATGAATTAATCATTTAAACAATGTATACTAAAAGGAGGGAAGGCAGGGTGCAGGTCCTGGGCAGAGAGCCATCAGTGGGAGTGGTGCCCTCAGGCCAGCTCATACACCTTGCACCTGGCTGTGAATACATTGTGCAACACTAAGAACTTCAAGCCAACTGACCTCAGGTTGGTAGACTTAAATTGTCCATGGAGATATTTATTCCATAAAAATAGGTAAAAGCTACAAACTAGCCCCCCACCATTGTAACACATTTCCTATATTAGTCAGGGTTTTCAAGAGAAACAAAACCAATAGGAAATAATAGATATAGATAGAATTAGATAGAGATATAGATAGAGATACAAAAAGGAGATTTATTATAGGAACAGGTTTACACAGTTTTGGAGGCTGAGAAGTCCCCCAATGTGACTGCAAACTGGAAACCCAGGAGACACAGTGGTGTGATTCCAGCAAAGACTGAAAGCCTGAGAACCAGGGATCCCATATCAGTGGGTGGCAGACAGTGTCCCAGCTCAAGCAGAGAGTAAGTTCTCCCTCCCTCCACCTTTTGTTCTATTGGGGCCCTCAGTAGGTTGGAGGATACCCCCCCACACCATCCCCATCGGGGAGCGTGGGTCTACTTTTCTCAGTCCACCAATAAATGCCTTCTTTTCCAAAACGCCTTCACACACACACACACACACACACACACACACACACACACACACACTCACTCAGTAATGTTTTACCAGCTCTCTGGGTGTCCCTGGGCCAGTCAGGTCGGCATATAAATTTAACTCCTACACATCTTTAAATACAATATAATTACATTGACTGAATGGCTGACAGTGGAAAAGTAACAAAAATGTAGCTTACATAAGCAGAAAATTAAAATCTATCTTTTAAAAGATTATCCTGATATTTGAACTGAATATACATTTACTGTCACCAAATAATTGCATCTGAAAAGAGCTGCTTGCAGAGGTTTATGGAAAAGACACAAACTAAATAATAGTTGTATACAAATTGAATTTAATATTCTGAAAAACCTCAATTGTTTTTCACCTTTTGCCCACTGCTGAGTTACAGTCAAGGAAGGTCATTCTGGGCAGATCTTTTATGACTTCAGCTTCTTATCAGAAATCATGAGAAGACATGTAGCTGCAGTGTGAGAACTTCCATACCAGATGCTGATGATTAAATAAAACAAACAAAACAAAATCTTTTTCTCTGTTCTCAGAGTGCATGAGTGATGCGTTCTCCCTCAAAACCCCCTAAGTCGCTCTATGTAGCTCCCTGCACCACCCAGGACAAGTCTTCAAAATATGTTTCCTTTTTGATGCTATCGATGTTTTTATTGAACCATTGTGCTCTAAGTATTTATCAGTGTGATCCATAGAGGTGAGACCAACAGAAAGGTCATCTCTCCTGTCGCAACCCACCACACAGGAAAGGAAGATAGAGTTGTTGTCATTCATGGATTCAGCATGCTACTGTCATCAACATGTGGAGGAGCAGGCAGCACTCCTGGCAGAGCTGACAGTAGGAGCCAGCCATCTTCCACCATAGGCAGCCCCTAAATGTGCTCCAACAGTCCTGCACTGTGTGTCGTTTGTGTATGACCTCCTAAGTCGACACTAGTGAGAAAGAATGGATCGAATTTTTTATTTGCTGATGATTAAAACTTGGCAAGTATTAGAAGTATCAAATCAGTTTGGTGCTCATTCAAGTCCCAAGAAACAGTTTACATTATACTGATAGTAGTGATCAAGAGTGGTGTTTGCATAATTTATGTGTTTACATACATTGAAAATTGTTAGTCTGAGCCTTTAGTGTGGGGAACTTTTTTAAAGAGTGTCATAATAAAAGTCTGAACAAGAAAGAAGTCAATGAGGAACGCTCCAAAAATCTAATAAAAAACTATCGAACTCTGCAGAGTGATCAAGCAGAGTCAACACCATAGGACGTCTCGTAGCCTTCTTAAAGGAAGATAAGTTGGTTAATCATTTAAGGAGGCAGCTGGCAATTGTTTCAAAAGCATAAAAATTATTATTTGAGTTAAACCCAGGAACCATGTACCTGAGAAGTTACTTTATAGAAATAACTGAAATTTATTTACAAAATGTTTATCAAAGCCTCTATTGAAAACACTTTAAAATTCCAACAGTAGAAGACCATGTAAGTATGTTATGGAGCCACCATCAACAAAACTATGTGGGCCAAGCTATCAGTTAACAAGTTTAATAGCAGTATTCAGGTCTACAGTTTTATAAATTGTATATCCAAAATTTTGGAAAAGAAATGAAACCATAAATACTTTAAAGAGTGCTTTGAATGACTGATTTATTCATAATCTCAATAATTTAATGAATATATATATAATTTTACTTATATAATGTCTGAATTTTCTATCTATATGCGTACATATATACATATATATGTAAATATATGTTTAATTATATTCAGCAACTTGATTCTAGTCAAAACCATAATATTCAGTAGAATTACCCAGTAAAACCATAAAATGAGAAATAGTGGTGGATGGACAAGATGAAGCAATTGAAATAGACTCTGGGATCACAGCCTCTTTTCAGAGTTTGATTTTAGTCAATGAACGCTTTACTTCTAATGTCTTACTTATATGCTTTCAAATGTTATCATAGATCTTATGTTAGATTGCAAGGAAAGGTCCACAATTACACATTAGTCCTCAATTATGACCAGAAAATACTCATACAAACCACTCAAAATCCAAAATGGCCAACAGATAGTAATAACTATAGGTGACGATTAAGTAGACAGGATTCTAACTAACTGACCAACGAAGGAAAAGTTGAGAGCTTGCTATTGACGATTATATGGCAAAGAAGATCCTAGATAAAAGTATAAAGTAATTCTTCTTTCCTGCTTTCTCACAATTTTCCTTGGACTCCCCTACACCACTCACTTTCTTCCGCTTTAGAAACATGGCTGTGCGTGACTGTGAGTGTGTGTGTGTGGTCATGTGTGTGCATGTGTGTGTATGTGATTTTGTGTGTGTGTGCGTGCATATGACTGTGTGTGTAATTGTGTGTGCAGAAGCAGAGTGTGATTGTGTGTGTGTGAGATTGTGTGTGAGAGTGAGATTGTGTGTGTGAGTGTGATCATGTGTGTGGAATATGAGAGTATGATTGTGTGTGTGACTGTGTGTGTGATTGTGTGTGTGTGTGCATGTGTGTGTGTTGGCTGTTACTGTTTTCATAGAAACTTATCTGAAAGAAATTTGAGGAGGGAGGAGAGACAGGTTGTTGGATTGCTCTAGACCAGAGGTAAAATAGAAAGAGTTCATATAAAAAAAAAATAAAGGCAGAGGCGATGGGATTTATTCTTCCTTGAGAAAGAATTCTTCATTTATTCCTAGCCCACTAGCACAGTTAAGCCGTATAAGATGCCTGAGACATACAAATGTTTATTACTTTGGATGTTAAGGACTCAGTGGAAAAATTCCTATTGACACCAATTAGACATCACAATATACAATCACACTGGATCCCAAGGTGGAAAACTTGGTATGTAAGTCTTGATTTTGTTGCTGTTGTTTCTTAGCTATCTTTATAGAGATATTCACTGGGTTATCTCAGATCTTCATTAAAATAAGAAAAATGGTTGAGCAAATCTCCACCATCTGACTGGGACTTAGGGATAATCAGGCTGATGGAACAGCCCTAGAGAGAGACATCAGTCAAAGGTTTTCAGGCCCTGGTACCAGCCAGGCTTTGCTTTCTCATGGAGATCACTTTATCATGATGATTAAAAATGCCATGACGGCGTAAACATTCTCACCCTGTAAAAATAAATAATAACAACCACAAGTCATCCTGTGTGTTGTACATACATCACATTTCTATTTTTATGATTTCATTGCATCCTGTTGTCAAGACTAGTGTCCTGCTGAGAAGTACAGACTGTTGTATTTCAGCCATTCTTGCATCACGCCTAGACTAGTCCTGCTGCCGGGACCCTCCTTGTTACCAGGGTCCTGGGGGGAACCATGGGGTCCTCTGTCTCCTCCTGCCCCTCTGCGCCTCCCCAGACTTGTTGCTCTGAACCCTTGCAAGGGTGCAGGGCGGCCCCTGTGCTCTGATCCAGCCATTCTCAGTTCTCACCTCCTGGATTTCCTTCCAACCTGGGGGAAATGCGTCCAGCTTCACATTCTTTCTAAAATCTTCCACTCTCTCTTTTCCTTCTGGGGTTTGGAAGTATAGAGATAGAGACTAGGACACCTTTCAGGCAAACACTGCTTCTCAAAATCCAGTTGCTTAAAAGAAGGACCTAGTATATTACGTGCTAGAATTGGGGAAAGGGCCATAAAAATGGGCAAGCACAGGAGACAAAACTACAGATGTGTATGGGAATGAAGGAAGGAGGACTTTCGGAGAATGTTTTAATGATACTTGTCTAACATGTAATACGTAAGCTCGCAGAGAATGGGTTTAATATCTCAGGCTTTTCTTTTTTGGAGGAGGGTGGTCAGGATATTTGAGTTACTGTCCGGGGCTATACAGTTCATGTCAATATTCTGGAATGACAATTTTGTCATTTTTATGGGAGAGATGAGCAAAGGTGTAATATAAAGGCTTTGTCAACAGGTAATGGGGTATCATCTTGGACCACAAATTAAGAAAGCACAAACCCTGTAATTGTACAGAATGAAAACCGAGCCAGAAGGTGTCTTTCTCTCCTCCCCACCCTCATGGCCTAGCTCCCTCGTCTCCCTCCATGGGCCCAGCATAAAGGGAAGCCCTTGGCACTGCTTGACCTTTCAGTGGCATAATACAATTGAGTTGGTTTAATAAACTTCTCATTTTGGTCCTTATTGATTCTGACGTGGAAATAAAAAGAGAGTGGGGGAGAAGGTTAAGGTATGTGTGAGAGAAAAGCACATTCTCCAAAGGTCTGCATTGTTTGGGTTAGAGGACAAACTCTGCGGGGGACCAGCAGCCACTCTCTCCTTGGTAGTGTCCCTCCAACACAAACATCCACTGGGAATGTTATGTCTGCTTTCTCTGTGCATTAAACTTGTTTAAATCATAGCCATCTTCAGTATGAAATAATCTCCCTTTCCCAAATTATTGTGTCCATATCAGATAAAGCATTTAATATAAAGGGGAGGGTTTTCCCAACAGTGCAAACTGATTAATGCCAATTATGCATTACAGAATTAGCACATTTTGTATCCTGTTTGTCTATGTGTAAATTTCAAAATTATTTAAAGCTGTAACCCTCATAGACAAATATAATGAGCACATTTCAAAGACGTATGTAACAAGTAGAACGGATAATCCGGTTAGCAGGGTGAAGAGCTGGTTCAAAGAAGAGCTGAAGAAATGCATGTGTATACAGCCAACAAAATAAGAATGATGAACGACTTTTGCTAAGTTAGAAAAAAAGGCATCAATGAAGCTGCAACCTTTGTGATTGTATTCTCTACTGGAAAGAAATTATTTGATATCTACCAAAACATCATGTTCATTTCCTGAAAGTTACCAAAAAAGTTTTGACCTTAACTAACAATAAGCAGAACAAAGTTTTATTTTTTACTTAAAATTTTTTTTTAAAATTTAACTTAAATTAAAATTATTTGAAATTTTAAATAATTTAAAATTTAATGAAAGAATTAAAACTTTAAATTTAAAATTAAACACATTTTTAATTTAAAATATTTTTGTGATGAAGAAATTCAGATGACTTTGGGACAAGCTTAATGTTCCAGCCTAATGTGACATGGCAAATACACACAGCCTTTTTTTTTTTTTTTTTTGGTATTGTTTTTTTTCCCTTAATTCCAAATTATGGATACTTTTCTTGACATTTTCAGCTGTATAAGCAGTATGTTTACCTTGAGTATATTTTCTAAATTTAAAATCACAATAGTCCCTAGGGTCTGATTAGTGCAATGTAATGAGGACAATGGGCCACATGCCAGGAAGTCAAAACTCTCCCTGGAAAACTAGTGATGAGTCTCAGGCCAGGGTGCAGACAGGGTCATGTGTTCGATCTCTCCTAGGACATGCTTACAGACTTGTTTCTTTTGCATTGGGATATATTCAAACAGAACATGTGATGTACAACATTTCCCCTTAGGGATTGAAGACCTATTTTGCAAAAATGTTACGCATCAAATTAGGCAGAGAGAGAACACTGGGTGGCATGGTAGATACTTCTTCATCTTTCTCTCCTTCTATGTTGTTCTCTGCCAGCCATGTTTGTCTTTCTGCTTGTGGACAGCATTGCAGCTTCTTCCCTACAGGATGCGTGGTGCTGTTAACTGAGCTTCCATGACAATTTAGTCCCAATTTGCTAGGATGGAGTGAAGGGACAGGGGTTGATGGTTTTCAGTCAGCCTGGCAGTATCCCATCATTGTCTTGCCTATATTCAAGTTGAAGACTTGCACAGAGGCAGCTCATGAGCAGAGAAATTGACTGTCACCAACTACTGTGCCTTTAGTGAATAAAGTAGGATCTCTTCTAAACTCAAAATATTACTCCAAATTCTTCCCAAGTAACTAAATTTATGAGGTGGGATAATTAAGTTTGCGAACCTATCCTAGAAAAAGTGCTACACGCCTCATTGCTGACTATCACTATAGTCACCTTTGAAATACTCGCCTTGGGAAGCTATGCACCAACACCAGTGCCTAGTCCACCCTTCAAAGTAATTTTGGAACTCTTTTTCTGAAATGGCCATCAGAGCAGTCATCATATTACCCTTGATGTCCTGAATGTCGTCAAAATGTCTCCTTTCAGTATTTCTTTTATCTTTGGGTAAAGAAAGAAGTCATTGCGGGCCAGATCAGGTGAGTAGGGAGGGTGTTTCAATACAGTTATTTGTTTACTGGCTAAAAACTCCCTCACAGGCAGTGCCGTGGGAGCTGGTGCATTGTCGTGATGCAAGAGCTATGAATTGTTGGGAAAAAGTTCAAGTCATTTTTGTCTAACTTCTTCATGCAGCCTTTTCAGCACTTTCAAATAGTAAACTTGGTTAACCGTTTGTCCAGTTGGTACAAATTCATAACGAATAACCCCCCTGATATCAAAAAAGGTTAGCAGCATCATTGCAACAAGTTCGTGAACTTAATTGATGGACCTCCTATACAAGAGAAAACAAGGCTTTCAGTCCAAATAAATCCAAGAGAAATGACCCATTAATTTAAACCCATTGATGTCATTGGGGCATCAATGACTTACCTGCAACCCTCTTTTAGAGAAGATAATCGTGATGACAATGAGCTACTGGCAAGGGTGAGTGGGGGTGAGATTGCAACTCAGGGAGAGAGTTTCTTCTTCTAATGAGTCAGTCTCGGATAACTTCAAGTTGGATGTAGCGTCACCTTTCTTTCCCTACCTAGAACATGGCAGAGTTTGGGCAGGTTCAAGAAATCTCCCTGAGGCAGAACCAACAAGGGTTGGTAAATGAATAAGAGTGAAGAAAGGAGGTGACAATGGGTTTGGAAGAGTTGGAAACACTGTTTTCATTTAATGAAGATAAGCTCCACAATAGACTTATGTTTGACGCTTGCCACAGTCACCTATGCATCCTCTGCTTGAGAAAACAGTTCTGTTAGCTCTTTGATGATGTTTTTCCAAACCACCATGGTCAGCTTCCTTCTAACAGGTGAACTGGAGCAGTGACTGGGCACACTTGTGGGGGTAAAGGGGTCACACCCTGGATCCACCAACACAGCTCCAGGAGTGTCACTCAGTGCTGCCCCTGCTTTGGTGGAGTAAGGGTTGGAGTGCATGGTCAGTCCCCACTGGGCCCTGTTGAAACCTTTCAGGGAGGGCCTACATGGTTCTGTCCCTCTGTTAGTGTTTGGAGAACTCTGTCCTCAGCCCACCCTTTTCTGGTCCTCGGGAAGAGAGAATAGATTCTCCTTAGAGTTTGTCTGTGCCTGTGAGCAGTTTTGGGTTGGATGTCTGGGACTCTGAGAGACAATAAGGAATCCTCCAAAACTCATGAGGAACTCACTGCCTTTTCATCCAGCACTTTCTCAGGTCCCTGGGCCATCTGCCATCCTGTTTCCACCTTGGAGCATCTTCACTCTATATCTGTTGTGTCCTGATCACTTGTAGGCTGGATTGTGGTTGTAACAGGCAGGACCTGGAAGGAAATGGGCAACTCCACATTTGCTGGACCCATAAACTTGTTGTACATCAGTCCCAGGGGTCTGGAGACTGAGTTTTGCTCTTCTCCAGGGGATGCAAGAAATTTAAATGAGACAAATGGAGAACATCAATGCCTGCTCTTAATGACATCTTAAAAATATGAAATTGTTGCATTCAATCTTAGAATTTAATTTCCTCAAGATGTAATGCAGCCATCAGCACTTCTGCTTCCCTGGATGCTGTCAGTCTGTTCTGTAAAAGTCTGTTAACCTTACCTTAGCAATAACCTTACTCTTAGAAATTCAATATTGCTACTGGTTTACTGAGTAATATTACCCTTTAGTGGAGATGTGATGACAGCTCATAAGGAGTTCTGTGTGACAAAACAGATTCTTCTTTGGTGGTTTTGGGTTTTTTTTTTTTCCACCTTGCTTTTTTTTGGCTTTCTTCCCCTCTTTTGATGTTTCCTCTTTCGTGAGTATGTAAAAAAATTATGCCTTATAAAGAAGCATCTGACGTTGATGCAGTAGACACTTCTAATTGGTTGTTAGGTCTAGAATTTCATCTGAGTTGCTGATCATTTTTGAAGAAATTGAATTTATTCTCCATGCCCACATTTTCTTTTGAAATCATTTAAAACTTACAGATACATTTTAAATGAGTGCCAAAGACTTCCACACCCTCTTGAGTTATACGCCTCAATTCCTCATTTTACCACATTTGTTCCATCACCTTCTCTCTTATATCTCTGTCTTCATCTCTGTCACAGACACACAGACACACAGACATACACACACACACACACACACACCCCATTATCAATAGTCACTCACTGTATCGTGTGTGAGCAAGCCTCAGACATGAAGATAAAGAAGCTACACTATAGAATAGATGTAGTTTTTAACACATCCCCTAGAAACCTATGCAAAATTCTAGTGTCTATTTCACACACACACACACACACACACACACACAATCATGCATTACCACCAAACCAGGAAACTCACATTCTACAAAGCTTCATACTAACTCACACTTCCCACTTTTGTTTCACCAAATACCCACCAATGCACTTTTTCCCCTCCTGGCTCAGGATCCAGAATTGCATCCTGCATTTAGTTGTCCTGTGGTTTCAGTCTCCTTCAGTTTCAAGGAGTTCCTTCATCTTTTCCCCCTTTTCTGCCCATGATAAATTAAGGGGAATAGTGTCTCCAATATCATTCTTATCCCTCCTTTAAGGACACCGGTCACATTGGATCAGGGCCCAGTATGACCTCATATTAACTTGACTGCCTCTGCAAAGACCCCTTTTCTAAGCAAGGTGACACAGGTGCTGAGGTGTTAAGACTTGAACACATCTGGGGGGCACAGTTCACCACGCTATACCCTGCTGGTGAGATTACTGCACAGTTGCCCCTGGCCCACTGAGGCTCCGTGCCTATTATGATATTATCTCTTCCAGGCATCAGGTTACTCCATGCCTCTCACCCTCTAGTTTGTCCAAGTCAGTGCTTGTTTCGCATGATCTATGAACAAAACATTGATGGCCAAACCAGTGTGCTCTGTGATCTATGATTTTTTTCTTCCTTCTGGAACAGAACACTTCCAGCTAAATGTGCTGACCCCTCTCTCTACTGGGTCTTCTCAACCCAGACTCTCTTTGACTCCTTTGTAACAGTCTCCACTGATGGTTTGTGTGGTGGATATTTTCAAATCCAGTGTTTTCATTTCCTGCATTCATCTACCTTACTCAAATTATCTGTTATTTGGAAGACAAAGATGCAAAAAGAAGTTTAGCAACTGCCAAAATAATTTGAAAACATGCTACTTACAAAGTGCTGCTGTCTAACATACGTTCCTGTTGGGGCCGGCCGAGTGGCTTAGTTGGTTAAGAGTTGGCTTGGAGCACATACTCTGAGCAACAGGGCCACTGGTTTGATTCCCATATGGGCCAGTGAATGCTGTGCCCTAGATGAGCTACCAACAGGTGGCAGGATGGCTCAGCTGGTGTAACAACCAGATTGCCTGTTTATGGTGGGCTACACCCACCCACCACTAAAGATTGAACTCAGCACCGTGAGCTGAGCTGCCATCTGGATGGCTCAACGGATAAGGTGTGTGATCTTAACATCAGGGATGCTGGTTCCACTCCCCCATGGAATGGTGGCTGTGCCCACCCACAACTAAGACTGAACACAGCACCTTGAGCTTAGAGGCCACGAGCTGCCGGTGCGAAGCCAGATGGCAACTGGCACCCTCCACAATGAAGATTGCAGAACAACAACTTGGCTGTTGTTCCCCCCAAAAAATCTTTTAAATAAATAAATAAATAAATAAATAAATAAATAAATAAATAAATAAATAAAAATACGTTCCTGCTTACTTGGCTTTAACCACCAAAAAAACTCATTGAAGTGTAGAAGCCACCTGTTAAGTTGAATGTGATGCCTGCCAGATTTCAGCACCGATTTTTCAGAGAGTGGGCTGTTACGGAGTTGGTACCTGGACACGAAGCTTTTGATAAAGGAAAGTATGCACAGCAGGGAGCTACAGTGTGGGAGCCAGGACAACTGTTTTCTAAAGTTCCAATCCACTGTACTGTGGCCCACCCTGTACCCCCAATCAGCCTCTGGTTTTCTATCTACTGCGTGGCGGCTGGATGAGGCCAGTTCTCCTCCGTGACCCCATCCATCACCGTTCCTCCCTAACAGAGAAAGCAGTTAAGATCCCAAAGAAAGGCTCTTAGTTTATTGCATTGCCATTGACAGACTCAAGGGCAGATGAGAGGCATGTGCTAGTCTGGGGAGGTGCATATCAAGGGTGCATCGGTAACTCTGCTGCCAATAATTAATGAACAGCTTTATGTACTAGTAGTAAGACATGCCTGCAGGTAATGTCACAGAGGACAGGAGACACAGGTAAGCCAGGTTAACATGAGATGAAGACGGGCACGTATGTATCATAGAAAGGCTCATCGGGCTGAAATTGGAGATTGCTATGTCTATTTACTTATTTATTTATTTATTTATTCATTTATTTATTTATTTTAGCCGAGCCCTCCTGTCACCTGTTGGTAGCTCAGTGGCAGTTCAGCTCGGGCTGGGCATCGCACTGCTGTTGCTCTTGAGCAAGCTCTTAACCAACTGAGCCATTGGCCAGCCCTAAGATTGGTATGTCTAAATATGTCTTCACTCCGCAAGCCACGAACTCTGCAAGGTCATGGTATCTCCGCTAAGTTTAATGCAGATTTAAAGGATGTGTAGTTGGCTGAACAACTAGGAAAAAAATTGGATGGAGAGTGATGTAAACTAACCACAATTTTCAAAAGAGATTTTTTGTTGCCTGCTATCAGATACTATCGTCATTCTTTTCCAGCTAAAGAATGAGACATATGCTAGAAAGAGAAGCATATGCTTAAAATTATTTTTATTAATTGATGCAGTGATACATTTTTTAAAGGTAAGCTCAATAGAGAATATTTAAAGTTGCTGCATTTAATTTCAAAATTGAATTGTATAAGATAGTTATGTTTGACATAAGGATTTATAAGAAACATTTTTAAAAGTGTGTCGTTAAACATAGTGCTAAGTGAAGCTGCAGAAGAAGTGACAGGTGAAAAGAGCTGTTGTCCTGTTAACTGGCTACAATTGGTGTTTTACTCTCAGGTCAAGGTTCTTTCCTGGCCATGGTTGGTGAGGTCTTGGTGCCATGGGGACCACATTGTGTTTTATGTGGATGCTTGAGTGTAAGAAAAGTACCCATGAATGGATCCAGAGATGGTGCCAAAGCCAGAGATCGGAACTGTCAGAGTTTGGGACAAAATTCCATGTAGGAAAATTGAAGACTCTCAGGATATTGGATCTGCAGGACAAAACAGTAGAGAAAGAAGGCAGTGGTTTTCCAATGGCATTCATGATCTGAGGCAGCCTATATGGAAAAGTGCATGACAGTGGGTGTCCTCGGAAAAACAACACAGACAATGATTCCATATAAGGAAGAACTGACAATGGGAAGTCTTTGGAGAGTCTGGGGGAGGATGCCATGCAACATGCTTCTGTCCTGGAGGCCAGGGAGTGTTCAGTGGTCTCTTGCTCTTCCCCCAACTAGGATTCTGAGAAAGGGCTCCCCCAGACACTGCATCATGGCTGTATTCTGCAGCACATTTTCCAAGACAAAGGAAAGAAGTTTACATTTGGGAAATACTTATAAGCACTCTATAAGTCAAGAGCTATTTTCACGATCTCCAAAAACAACGCTGTAACATTCAAGCTTTGGAGACTTCTGCCAGTAAATCAGAACTTTTGATGTCCCATAGAGCTGCCCGGTGGTGCATGCCTGAAAGCCATTCCTGGCTGAACAGGCCACATGGGGGACATTCAAATCTGTCAGATGGCAATGGAAGGCAGAGCGCATGGAGCCCCGCTTCCTCATTTATGACAAGGCTGATGGCTCGGCTTTTAGCATAATTGTGCTATGAACACACTTGCAGCCAAGTGTACTAGTCACTGATGTGAGCCTTGCCCATAGGGAAATATCTGAATGGTGTTTATTTCTGTCAATTGGAAAATTATGTTAGTTGCAAAACCTCTAAAAATGTTTCTTAAAATATTCAAATTCTGTTCACTTGTAATACTCAGGGAAAACTGAATAACTTACATTTATTCGACTATAAACAATCCAAGCACTGTGGTATGGAAAGCATATCCTTGGTTTTGGACAGTTCTGGGTTCCAAGGGTGGACTTGCTGTGTCCTAGTGTGTGACCCTGGACAATTAAACTTTCCAGCTGCTTCCTAATCAGCAAAACGGGAGGACGCCCAGCTCCATGGTGCACGACGGGAATTAGTGGCACTGACCAGGCACGTGAGTGAGCACAGGGTAAAGGCTCAGTGCCCCCTCCTCCAGTGCTCTTTCCATCAGTCTCCCCAATACCTGACAGCTGAAGTCCTGTTACACTCGTAAACAAGACTTGCCAAATGAACGTTTGGGGTGATGGCAGGGAGTCCCTTGGGTAGAGAGCAATGGGGTAAGTGATGTTCCTCAGAAATACCCCAAGACATCAACCATTTTTAGTAAGTCTTGGGTCTGCTATTTCAGCTTGGGTATCTGACTCATGTGGAAAATACAAGATTCCTTCCTGAAAGTAAGTAGATCAAAGGAGATTTAAAAGGCATCGCTTCAGGTGCTGGGTAAGGTGTGTCTCTACCTGATGAAGTCTGAACAAATGGGTAAATGTTCTGTCCTTATTTTCTTGCACATAAAAGAAGATAGATGTGTGTGCACAGGTATGTTAGTGTGTGTGTGTGCTAGTGTGCACACACACACACACACCACCACCAGGGACTGACTTGAAGCTAAATGTGCTATTTTAGCTCCTGGGGTCTCTTATCCATAAATATCCATGCTAACAATATAGAATCAAATCTCTGGAAATGCTTAAAAGAAGAAGAAATATAAACAAAGCTTTTACTTACCCCTGTTTGATTCCTGGTCACCCAGCACTACTCTACAGTCTGCAGTTATTATCTGCATGTATTTCCATTTAAACATGCCAGCTGGGCCCAGTCCTCATCTGAGACTTGTAACCCTCATCCCAGTGGAAAATGAAAGCATGTCACTTTAAATTTTATACCCGAGCCAAAGAAGGGTCAGAGTCCTGCCTCAGCTGTGTAATGACACACATTAGCCTTGACCTGAGCACGTCCCATCAATTCTGTTCATGAGAAAATTACACTTTGGGTTTACTCAATTCCTATTCTTTATCCAATTTCTTACATAAAAAGGCATTTGATCTTCTCTTCAATGCCCCCTGTATAAATATTATATTCAACACTGACATGCTAATGTTTTGAAACTTTGATATTTTTTGAAATGTTGGCCACACTATTCCCCTCTCTCTTCCTATACTACCAGATAATTGCAATCTAATCAATTTTAATGAGCTCTGCTGGGTCGCTGCTAAAATGTATTGCATTTCTCTGTTGATAAACATTGGATTCAATAAGTTCCATTTTCTTTCTTTTTTTAGTGATGATTTCTTTTTGTATATATAAAAGTTTATTGGGGTGACAATGGTTAGTCAAGTTACATAGGTTTCAGGTGTACAATTCTGTACTATATCGTCTATATATCACAGTGTGTATTCACCACCCAGAGTCAGTTCTCCTTTCAAAACCCAAGTATATGTCTGCGATATGAACTTTCTTTCTATCCCATTGACTTTCTAAGCACACCAAATATGTTCTTTACGGCATACTTCTGTAACTAAGTGGGGATATTTTGGCTTCTAACAACCTTTTACAGAGTGTGTTACAGGCTTGAAAATTCTGAATTGATCAGATTCTTGGTTTTCATGCATTGTCTCTGTAAGACGCAGTTTCATCCTGCAGAGTCTAAAACAAGGAGACAAGGATGGTTTGTCTGGGTTCTCATGTCACATGTGGCTGGATTAAAATTTACACTTTCAGAAGGAATCTCTGATGTATATTTACCCTGTGTCCTATAAGACAGGGTGCTATGATCAAAGAACACAAATAATTTAAAATTACTGGAAGAGCATACGTGAGACATCGATTGTAGTAGCAGCTTAGGAAAGGGCTACAGATAGGAGATGTCTGAACTTGATCTAGGAGGATGAGTATTATTTGATGTCTGCAGCAGTTGAAATTTAATCAGAATAAAAGGGGTACCATTGGAGAAAAGAATGGCATAAGCAAAGACATGCAGGTATGTTTAGGAAATAAAGTTTTATAGAATACAGCTATACCCCTTGCTTTGCCTAATGTCTAAGGCTACCTTAGATACTGATGATTGATTGATAGACATCATATTGATGAGATAGATATCATTTTAATTATATATAATTAACATGAATTTTTGCTGATGGTTTCACCTTGATCACTTGGTTAAAGCAGTGTCTGCGAGGTTTCTCCACTGTGAAGTTACTATGTTTCTCTTTCCGTACTCTAGTTTTTGGAAAGAGGAAAATTCAGCTACATAAGGGAGGAGGAAAAATCTCTGTATACAATTTTTCCTGGCATTCTTCTGAAAGGAGGATTTGTCACTCTTTCTTCTTTACTTACGTATTCAACAACTGGCTTACATGGGTAACACTGAGGGATATTTAGTCCCAAACTATTAATATTATTATTTGCTTACACTGTGGCAGCTTTGGCACTGGGGATGCTGCCGGCCTCTGCACATGTACCCCTCTGCTCCCGCCCAACACTTTCTGAGCCCCTTATCACTTTCTGCTGTGACGAGGGTCTCCAGGCTCATCTTGCGTTCTCCTGCCCCAAACCTACAATCAGCAGTTTCTCCAAGTGCTGCTGTCCTTAATGAGAAGTGGTGTTTTGGAGCAGACAGCTGGGCGCTGAGTGTGTGTTGCCCTATGGTGTCCCAGCCCTGAGGCCCTCAGGGCTGAGCTAGGAAATGCGTTTGTTCGTGTACCCATGTACAGAAGTGTACATGGTTTGAATTGATCTACTCAGGAATATTAAAACAAACATGTATTTGTGCACTAATATAGCACTGCAGCATCTTTCTTGTTTTTTTTTTTTTGTTTTTTTTTTGAGGGCAGTGTCACTGGCCCTCATATGTGAGACCCGAACCAGGGCCGCCGGCTTCCCAACCCAGCGCTTAACCACCGCGCCACTCGGCCGGCCCGCACTGCAGCATCTTTAAAGTGTTGAAAGAAAAAAATGGAAACTTGGAAATTTAATAGCTTTTAAATATAAATTTGAAAAGGGAACTTGAAAAAAACACACACCATTTACCATCAGATGCAGCCTGCTCAACAAGTCCTCTGCAGAAAAAGGATCCAGTGATAGCTTGGGTATGGGATTCAATCTGTGAGCGAATCAAATAATAGCTCACAGAAATGATCCAAACTGATGCACAGGAAGGAAAAGAGAGAAAGAAAGGGAGTGAATGAGGGAGGGACGGAGAGATGGAAGAAAAAGAAAAAAGAAAAGAAAAGAAAAGAAAAGACAAGAAAAGAAAAAGAAAAAGGAGGAAGGAAAAAAACAACACAGAAAAGAGTATCTGAGACTTTAGGACAGTATCACTCTAAATGCACTTAGATGTGTTATCTCAATTTCCAATAAAGTAGATTTCAAAACAAGAAAATTACCATAGATGACATAGAGTGTGTCTTAATTATAAAAGTGTCAGTTCACTGACCACACACAACATTCTTAATTGTGTATGCACACAAAACACAGATTCCTTCAGAAACGTAATGCAAAATTGGAGAGAAGTGAAAATAATCAGAGAAGCACAATTATAATTGGAGATTTTAACAGTTCTCCCTTAGGCAAAATTCAGTAGGCATTAGCTGGTTAAGCTAAACATTTTCTTTATATATACAAATATTATTTATATAAACCTTTACATATATAAATGTTTATTTATATATGTAAATATTTATAATGGAATCTTTTGCACCTCATTTTTTAATGTTTTCTTGCTATGGTTAGAGTTGCTATTGTTATTTTGTATTTTGTAAGACCTTATACAAAATGACTCAAAGTAGAAATAAGTCAGTCGGAGAAAGACAAATACCATATGATCTCACTTATATATGGAATCTGAAAAACTGAATGAATGAGCAAGGTAAACAGAAACAGTCTCATAGATATAGAGGAAAAACAGGGTTGCTAGTTGGGAGGGGGGGTGAGGGAGAAGGGGAAGGGATTAGACAGCATAAATAGATGACTACAGTATTGTCACAGGGATATGAAAGACAGTTCGGGAAATATAATGTTGTTAAAATTTTGTGGGGTGTCAGATTGTCACATGTTTTGTTAGGGAGACCACTTCATGGATGGAGTAGAGGCTTGATCACTGCACTGTATACCTGAAATTGATGTTGTATAATATTGTATGCCAACTGTAATTGAATATATAGATAGTCACGGGATGTGGATTATACGGTGGAAGGGAGTCAAAGGAATTGTAATAGATAGTATGATGGGGGGGAGGAGTGAGGGGGTAGAATTGGGGGAGGGGGTTGTCACTTTGAGGGATAAAAAGTATAACTGTTGCACTTCGTTGTACACCGAAAGCTAATTTAAAAAATATGTAAATAAATAAATTTAATAAAAAAATAAAGGACTCAAAGTAATTTTTAGTAGAATTTGAAACATCCCTTATTTTAAAAAGTATCTTCATATTTATATGTGATTTTTATATGTAGAAGTGTTTTTATGTATCAATTCTTTTCTTTTAAGCTTTTGACATTTGAAAAAATTTTTACCTCATTCAAAAATATTACAACTATTTAAATATAATATCAGAATGTTTTCATGTTTTTCTATATTTAAATATTTAGCCCATCTATAATTTATGCTTGTATATTGCATTAAAAAATCATATAGTAGAGTTTTTCCATATATACAGCAATTATCATAAAGTCATTCATCGAGCATACTATTAAATTATTGGAAATTTCACACATCAAATATTAAGTATCCTTTTAAATGGGTCTATTTTTAGGATTTCTGTTCTCCATTGGTATGTCTGTTCTTGAATAAATAGTACTTTAAAACATTATAGCTTACGAAATATCTGGCAGTGAAATGCCCCTCTCATTATCTTCCTTCTATATTTCCTTGATTATTATATCTTTTTATTGCAGAAGAAATGTGTAATTATATTGTCAAGTTTCAAAAAAATAAAAGCCATTTGGGATTTTGACTGAAACATAATTACATATATACTATGTACTTTGTCCTATTCCTGGTTTTAATAAAAATGCCCCTGTTATTTTCATTCTGTGTGCTGTTAGATGTTGACTTGAAACTGAAACTGAGTTTCACATTACTAAAATAGATTTATGTTTTTATAATAACATTAATAATCAAAATGTATCAAATGCTTGCCATATGTCTGTTCCAGCCTCTATATTCTAAATCGTGACAAATATAATAACTTATAAAGTAATAATAATTATTACTTCCGACATATTGTGTTCTAGACCCTAGAATAGGTTCTTTAAACGCATCATTTCACTTAGTACTCACAAAACAGTATATTTATGAAGAAGAACTTTGAGCTTATAGGATTGATTGATTACCTTATGCAAGGTTTCTGGCATAACCCAGTTTTCAGCTGGTGAGAGGAAGGCAGGATGGATCAAAACAAGCCACTCATGTTCAAGTTTTGATTTTTCACACAAAAAGTGGGCAGAGGATTTATGTTTTTAAGCACCAACTTTGAGAAGAGTGTGGGGAAGATATTGAAAAGTAACAAAGTGTGGAAGTATTGCTTTTGGGTTGAAATGAGACCTAAAAGCAAATTTAACATACAGGTGCAAAGCTGTCTTTTGACTCACTCCTGCCTCTCTCCCTTCCCCCTCCCCTGCCTCTCCCCCTTCCCCCTCCCCTGCCTCTCCCCCTTCCCCCTCCCTGCCTCTCCCCTTCCCCCTCCCCTGCCTCTCCCCCTTCACCCTCCCCTGCCTCTCCCCCTTCCCCCGCCCCTGCCTCTCCCCTTTCCCCTCCCCTCCTAACCTCTTCCCCTTCCCATGCCTCTCCCATTCCTCCTCCCCTCCCTCCCCTCTTCTGTCTCCCTTGCCTCTCCCCTCTTCCTGCTCCCCTGCCTCTCCCCCTTCCTCCTCCCCTGCCTCTCTCCTTATTCCTCCTCCCTCTGACTCTGGACTTCTTTCTCCTTTACATCCTTTCCTTCTCTCCCTCTCTCTCCCCTACCTTTTCCTTGCCTGCCCATTCTCTTCACCACAGCCACTTCCTTCCTCTCTCTCAATAGTTCCCTTTTTTTATATTTCCTCAAGGCTTTTACCCACTTTACATCTTGAGTTTATTCACTTTGCCATGAAAAGCATTACATTTATGCCATGCTAATTTTTTCCATTTCAGCTTTGTAGCTTAGATGTATTTACAAATCCTTGAAGAAACCACTCCCCTTAAGCTGTGTGCAGGTGGAAGTCTCCAGGGGGCCTCCAGTCTGAGCTCCCAGCTCAGGGCCCCCTGCTGGTCTTCACCACCTTTCTCTCTATGCCCACAGCTTGTTAGCACAGCCTGACTGGCAGATGACGGAGTGCATCTCTCTCAATTCACCTGAAATGTGTGTGTATCGTCTCACCTAACAGCTACATCTTCTGGTTGTTACAACAGCAACCTACAGTTTGTTCCTGGAGGCAAAGTCAATATTAGTGGTGATAATGATCTAGTTATAGTTTTGTGATAATATAACACAATGGGGATCATTAAACTCTGTGAAACACCGTAAAGTATATAGAAACATGGTGCAGCCTTGTAAATGCACATACAAATTACTTCCCAAGCCATAATTTTAAACCATCTACAAAGGAGTATATATATAAAACTACATAGAACATTACATATGTGTATATATGTATGCATATATAATGTAAATACAATTCAGGACTAGCTCTCTCTATATATAACTATGTGTAATATAGCATCATATATACACACACACATGCACGCACATGCACACACATCGGGGGTGCCAAAAAATGTATGCAAGTAGACACTTTGATCAAGGTTGCTCAGGCAGTAGTAGTTCACTATAATCAGAAGTGTCTAGACGCTGATGGGAACCACGTTGAGCACCTCTTGTAATTGCAGAAGCCAAACATGACTTGTATTCAACTTTTCTTTGGGTATACATTGAATATTACAATTTTAATACAGTTTTCCTTTCTTAAAATGTGTATACATTTTTTGGGATACTCTATATGTCTATATATGGTAAACGTCAGTACTATCTCCAGGTAAAACAATAATGTGAATTTAATTGTTTCCAACAAATATTTATGTTATACCCAACTGTAAGGAAAGGACAACCTTTCTATGCTAAGGCCTTTTCGGATGGATTTGCTAAAAACACTGCAGATTTTAAACATTTCCCTAATTAGTGTGACCTTTGAAGTTTATTAATATTAAATTAAGGGAGCCCTTCAGTTCTCCTATGTTTTGGGGATTCTTGGAAGTTCTGTATAAGCACTTGCATCATCAGGTACAGTGTCCTCTTATTGCACAATTTATTTTGGGAATTCTGAAGATGAATTTGGGTGTGAGATGTAGTGTGAAGAGGTATCTCTTGAAATGAGATGCCGAGAGGCTTGTGACTTAGAGAGTAGTCTTAAAATCCTCAGCAGCACATTGTCACACTGACAACACCGTCCTCCGCAGACTACAGACCGAGCTTGGGAATGAAGGCAGAGCTGTGCCCCAGGGGCTGTGGCAGGTGTTGCCTTGCAGAGAGAAATGTGATTGCCACCAACTTCATCTCATTTTCTATTGACTGCTGGAAATTCACCCTTGCAGGGTCCCTAAGCTTGTGGAAGTGACCATCTAGGGGGAGGCAGACAAAGAAACCAACCAGATCATTGGAGATATCTGCACCCCCATGTTCAAGGCAGCATTGTCCACAATAGCAAAGATGTGGAGGCCAGCCGAGTGTCCCTCACAAATGGATGGATAAAGAAATGTGGCCTGTGTGCACAGTGGACTAATACTCAGCCTTAGAAATGAAGGCGATCCTGAAACCTGCCATGACATGGATGGGCCCGGGGAACAACACGCTGAATGAAACAAGCCATTCACAGGACAAATACTGCATCGTTCACTCTGAAGTATCCACAGCAGCCAAAGTCATGGAACAAAGTTGAAAGGGGTTGCCAAGGGCTTAGGAGAGGGAAAGGGAGACCAGTGTTCAACTGTACAGAATAACCATTATACATTATGGTTTCTATGAGGTTGTGTGTTATGTCTCCTCATATATATCCCCACGAACCTTACAAGGTACACAAGATAGACCCCCAAAAGCGTGATACTGAGTGACCGAGTTAGCTAAATTAATAAAGACAATGGGAACGTGAGGTCTGCTTTAGGTGTTGAAGCCTGCTGGTCATTCTGAGTGCTTTATGGCATTATAATGTCCACTCCCAAATATATTTTTCAACGACCTCTTTGACACCAGGATAAAATTTGAGCTTGTCCCATTACCATTTTAACACTTGATGCATCTGTATTGGTGCATCCTCATACCCTGATGAATCCTCATCGCTGAGGAAAAACTTTAATCTCTCCACCAAAATTCTTCCTTTCCTTCACCTATTCTCTCTCTCTGGTCTCAATATTGCATTTTGCAAGGCACTTGTTGTCACACAATCTTTCCTGAAATTATGTTCTTCTTGAT
Organism: Aselliscus stoliczkanus; assembly: GCA_033961575.1. Classification (NCBI taxonomy): domain Eukaryota; kingdom Metazoa; phylum Chordata; class Mammalia; order Chiroptera; family Hipposideridae; genus Aselliscus; species Aselliscus stoliczkanus. Next base: position 32,939,920 of record CM066734.1, read on the forward strand.
TGTCACTTCAGCCAGAAGCTCAGTGATCTGAAGTGATCTTTTGTTCCTCACAGGCCTCAGGACAAAGCTCTTTAGATTTTGTCCCAGATTCAAAGTGATTTACAATTTTCATATCAACAGAGGCCTTATCTCCTGGGGAGCAAGCTGCCCACTCACTAATGGAAAAGGAAAGTTAGATTCTCACTTAGGCAGTGCATGACGTGAGGAGACAAGATGGGATGCAGCCTCCCAGGTAGATCACACAGAAGCATGAATTTCCAACCCTCTCATCTAAGTGAGGAAGCAGATCCAAAACTGATCAGAGAAGTGGGGCCAGTGATGGTCTGTTTGGAACTGGGGATGGATCAAGGAGAATTCAAAAGTTTCAGGAACGTAATAGAAGCAAGCTCCTTACATGGATGCAGTTTAGGCAAAAGTAAGAGGCGACTGGGTAGAAGAAGAGGGCAGACGCCCCCTTACCATGAAGCAGGGAACGGGTTAGTGACATACGCAGTCCAGTTGTTCTGTGCTGATGGTAGCTGGATGTCTCATCACAAAATAGCAAAACCTGAAGAGTTTGAACTGCCCAAAAGGGTGGGGCTGAGATTGCTATATTTGATAAGCATTCCTTTGCTTTGTGTTTTGTTTTCCCCTTTTCCAGTGAATTTCTAACAGCAGCTTACATTCCGTTCTGCTCTAGGAGGCTGCCTTTTTTCCATGCCTTTTGTGTGTTTTTTCTTCAGGATAAGGCCACTTAAGGAGTTGTGGTAACAGGCTACCAGATTAGGAAGTATGTAAATTGATCCTGGATTCCTCTTAAATATGGTCCTTTTTTCCTTATACCCCATAGGGTAATAAATGTGATATAAAATATTTCTTCATATACTCAGGCTCCAACTAAAATTCTAAAATTTCAGCTTAACTGGAGTTTTATAAAAATGACTCTTGATTCAACCTACTGACCTAAATTCAGAGTCCTCTGCCTGATACAGTCATTGATGGAAGACAACCAACCATTCCTGCCAACTCCCTGAGGGTGCAGCATCAGTCAGAGTTCAACCAAAGACATGTTCAGAGATTTCCTGGGCGAAATTAGCTCATGTGACAGTGAAATGGTCCGACAAGTCCCTGTCCCCGTCTGATTAATGTAATCATGTCAGGACTTGGGCTGGGATCTGGGAAAGGCTAGGGGTTAAGCTTCTGTCCATAGGTGGCTGGTTTTCTTCAGGGAAGACAGCTCGTCTGATGGCCTCTGAACTGATTCACACAGGCCCTGTTGGCAGGAAGGCATCTGTAATGTGGGGACATTTCAGGTTACTTCTCCTGTCCCCATGTCTTCCTGTTCACGCTGCTCATATGTGGCAGCTCCCACACTCTTGCGCTTGCCAGCACACACCTGCCGGACCTCTGTGCTCAGGGATAGTTGTCGCCAGCCACCATCACAGCTCCTGGATTACCTCTCAGAAGTGACATATGTGCTCATTGACATGAAGTGTCCTCAGATCTCGGATCATCAGTGAACCTGACAGCAGGACTTGGGAGCAGCTGCAAAAGATGTGGGGAAGGACAGGAAGAGATGCTTGAGTCCAACACACATGATGATTGCCTACGATCCACGGGGTGAAGGCTCGTTTTACACTTTATTCTGTGTGTGTGTGAGATACATATTACATACACATACAATGTATATTATGGTGTATACATGTTATATACTGCATAGATATATACACTATACATTATATTTATTTATTTATACATAGAATACATACACATACATGCTGTATATATACATACTATATAAATTCATATATATATATACATATAAGCTGTATCTACCTATACAATACTGTATATACATATATACACATACATGCATATATTTGTATATATTATATAATGTATACAATGTGTATATATGTATATATATGTGTGTGTGTATATAATGTATATGTGTGTGTGTGTGTGTATGTAGTATATATAAAATTTACTGAGGTGTTAAAGTCTAATTATGTGAGCTACAAGTTGACCTTCCCCAACAAATAAGCACATGAAATTAACTCTCTTTGTTCACTTTAACATGTAGCCTTTTCACTGCCCCCTTTGCCACTGCATGATCTCTGCTCCTTTTGGGTACACGCTATGCCAAATTTTCAATTTTTCCTCATCTGACAGTGACAACTTGGGCTAGTTCTAGAGTATAGTCCGCAATTCTTCTGTTTTCATACAGATGACTGAATATTTTAATGGCAGTCCAACATAAGGATCTGGGACACCGCTCATAAAAAACAACACACACACATCATTTTCTGAATCCCTATGGGTTTAGAAAGACTAAAATGATGGAGAACTTCCTTTCTATTTCCGAGCCCTTTGTAGAATGATTGCCTCCGGAGCCGTGAGGTGAACATATCTTTTAATGTGTCACGTTTATTTCAAGATGGTGCAGGATCCTACTGTTAATTACAAATGCAAGCTCTCTTGTTTATCTGTGGCATATGCTCTATGATGGCAGCACATGTCACACACTGGATGTCACTCCCATAAAACAGATGCTGCAAGGAAGAAAAGGGCCATGGACTTATCTTTAATGGTGGAAAAGTCCAACTCTTTCAAGAAAGACATTCTAAGAGCTGAATCAAATATTTGATTTTTCACTCAACTACAAAATGAAAGCCGTTTTTTACAAATGCTGTCATTAGAGCCAACTGAACAAGGACCTTGTATTATTGTCTAAAGTCCAATTCAAAATCACTTAACTGGTCACCTTAGCTACGTTATCTATTGATTGGGCATCAATATTTAATCCTCTGTTTCTGAAGAAATTGCACCATAATAGACCATCTTTGGTGCTTTTTAAAAAACCCACTTCTGGGGTCTATATTTAGAATACAACTTTTAAGATTTTACCTTTTAGAAGAAGCACTTTTTCTAAGATATATATTCTGCCAGAGAGTATTTTGGAACTCTATGTTGGATTAACCTCTTTTGGGATTCTTATTTTAACCTCCATGTTCATAAGATATCAAAATGCAATTTATTTTGCCCTTCTCAAATATTACAGTATGTCTGTCTCTTGTTTTTGAGTGCCCTTCTATGTCAGCTGGTTGGGTGGCCAGCATCCTGATGACAACCTGATGTCTCCTATTTCCAGTTGGATGGGAAAGAAGTGACCACATCTCATTGTTGTCGTGTCCTGAGTGCTCCTATATACACAAACCTGTCTATGTATGTCTACAGATGTGAAAGAACAGTTTTCATATTTAACTGAATTAATAGGCTTAAGGTAATTCAAATTCTTGCCTTTTTTAATGATGATTTGGGGCCCATGATAGTTGTAGAGAAATATAGAAATATGTCTATTAAGAGTTATATGACTTTTCTCCGTCATTATTTATGGGTTCTTTGTTGTGCCATTCCTCTGGATTACACTAATGTTTTCAAATTCACCTTAATTTAGAGGCTGAAAGATGACTTTATTTATGTGATCGATTGTAAAATTGGCCTTAATTTATCCTCTTCCTGGCACCCTCAACCTTTGTCATGAAGCGTTTCTCCTTATCTGATTCAGAGCTTGACATCAAACTTGTTCCTGTTAACGAAATGTCAGCAAAACTATGCCAGCCGAAACTTGAAGAGCATGTGTGTGATTAGATTCACACTTTCCGGTTGCCCTCTGTCATTGCCATGAGCAGGACATGCCCAGGCCGGCCCACAGCTCCCCGGGAAGGAGGAGCAAAACAAAAGAGAAGGGTTGAATGGTCACTGTTAACCCATCGAGCCCATTAGACCACCAGCAGTAACCAGCAGGCCTGTGAGCGGGCCAGCCAAGACCTGGGCACCATCCACCGACCCTAGCCAAGGCTGTCGGCTTGCATACTTGGGAGCTAAATAAAAGCTTATCATCTGTGTCCCCGCGGTGTTGTGGCTGTTTCTCATGGAGAACTACTGTAGCCATTAATACAGAATACAGTACTAATACCACCTCACTCAAGTACTAGCCTAACAAAACGTGGTACTCTGGGACTAGTTGGCTGCTAGAAGTTAAAAACGATGAAGAAACTGATAGAACTAGGGGAAGTGATGAGGACTATGTGATGGGGACCTGAGAGGATCGCACCCATGATACTACGATACTATGTGCATAGCACCCATGGTACTATGATAGACAGTCCGGAAGCTTTGGGAAAATGCTGCTCTGGACAGCTTAGAAAATATTAATAAATATAAATATATAAATATAAATATATATACATATATATATATATATATAATGGTCTTTTGGGTTTGCGGGGGAACTTGCAAACAGATTGCTAAAAGCATCTTTGTCTCTTACTAACTGCATATGATAAGATACTTCAGGAAGGAGATTAGCACAGTAACGAACTGGCTAATATTGGGGCGTCATTGGAAGGAACTACTACTTAGATTCGAGAAATTCCACGATTTAGGGTATTGAAAAACAAACAAACAAACAAAAAATGTTTCTCCTTTGCATCCTATCCTATCCAGCAAAGAAAGCAGTTTTAAGATGTATGTATCAATGTGTGCAAGTTTTTGTATATCAGTTTCACCTCAATAAAGATAAGACCGTAAATATAATCCTAATAAGTACAATTTGAGCCTAGACTGGAGAGTGTGCCCTGAATGTGTATGTTTCTGTATGTTTTGGTGTGTGAGTGAGATTTTAGAGACATAATGCATTTTGGGGAAATCTAGGCCATTTTGTTTGGACTACCAGTCTGGAAGGAGAACCATTCTATAACTACTTTCCAAGAAGAACCTAAATTAATGCATTGTACTTTAATAATCTAGCCTGTCTCTGTGTCCCTGTGCCTGACCATTGATTGAAAATATCACCAAAAATAGGTTATGTATGTGGGGAAAAATAGGAGTTTGTGTCTGTTATGCTGCAAGATTCTGGTGAAAACCAATTTACTTGAGGAATAAGTAGGATATCACTTAATTTGAGTGGAACAGAAAACACAGTCTAGCGATTTTTCTGACTACAACTTCCATCTTCTAAAATCTAAAAATAAGAATTACATTTTCATCAGCAAAAGGCATTCAAATGGAGGGAGTGGGGATTTTCAATTTGTATGCATGCTAAGCAGTCACTTCATCCTAAAGCTGTAATTGAAAGTCTTTTATATGGTAAATTCAGAATAATTACTGAGCCAGAGTATAGTAAATACAGCAGCCAAAGAAATTCTTTGAAAACAAAAACTTAATTTTCAGTTTTTATCACGTATCTAATATTTGGCCTTTTATGAATATGCCTTTCAATGTCTCTTGTGAGTGGCATGAACTGTATTCCAGCTGCAGGGATTTTTTTTTTTCTTGGTAAAATGTACTTCCTCTTTCAAACTAGGAAATGTACAAAGAGAGCACATTTGGCTTAATATGTGATTATTTTTTTCTCTTGATAACAAGGACTGAATAATTTTAGAGAAAGATGTTTCTGGCCATTTATCAGCTCTCCCTCGGCAGCAGCCTTACATTTTTATTTTCTTATTTTGTCACACCTAACTGAATTTCTTCAAAATGACTTTATCTGAAGGTCCACTACCTTTTCTATCCAATTTAATTTTATCTACAAAATTCTGTGACTTCGGATTTGGATTAGTGATGGGTGCAGATAAGAGTGATGCCAGAGGCGTTTGCACCTGTAGTCAGAAAAGGCAGCCTGCTGACCACAGGAGCTTACGGTGAAGTACCTGCCAGAACTGGGCAAGGGGGTGGGGGGACAGCTTTGGAAAGGCAACTTCTGAAATTAACTTCTAATGGATCCGAACAGAAAAAGGTGGAAAGCTACTTTAAAGTGCTGAGCAGCCTGCCAGACTAGTAACACTTGTCAGGGGTCTGATTAAGGTAATCATGTCAGAAAAATGGATGTGTCCACAGAAAAGGGCTAAGGCTTGCATCTGGGGGATTAAAACAAAAAAGGAAAGGTAAATAAAAAGCACCCAGAAAAAACATTTCTCTTGAGAGAAGCCTTAAAAACAAAAACAAACAAACAAAAACCCTTCAGATTTTTAGTACTCTAATCTCATTGGCAATAAAATCTCTATAGTGGAATAAGCCTTTGGGGCTATTCAGCTTGGCAGTCATTAAATAACAAGATTTGCTAATGAGTCACCTTTGTTCAGAATTCACGCCTAACAAGCAACTCTTGATCTTCATTTGGCTCCTCACACAGGGCTTCTGGTAGAGGACTAGGGTACCTAGGTTTTGCTGGCATGAGCATAATAGTCTAAGTGACACTATTTTATTCTTCCATGTTAATACCTGTCGTCTACTTTTGCTGGCCAGACTCATTAAAATACATCTTCGTAATTAAATCTCCCAAGGGTACAGACAAAATCAAGTTGTTTTTCAAGTTGTTTGTATTTTGACTATAAGACCCACACACCTAAAGATTGCAGGGAATTCAAGAAAATGCAAGCCCATTTGGGAAGCCTCTTCTTAGCTCTTTAGAGGCTCCTTTCTCACTGGACATTCCAACGTATGGCAACCATTTCTTATGTTAGTGTTCCGAGGCTGCTGTAACAAATGACCACAAACAGCGTGGCTTGAATTTAATAGAGATTTATTCTCTCACAGATCTGGAAGCCCAGAGTCTGAAATCAAGTGTGCTAGGGTGCACACCTTCTGGAAGTTCTCAGCAGGGTCCTATCTGCCTCTTCCAGCCTTGGCGGTCCTGGCATCCTTGGCTTTTGGGTGCATCTCTCCAATCTCTGACTCCATGGCCACATTTCCTTCCCCTCTTGTGTGTTTGCATCTTCTCCTCTTCAGTCTCTTATAAAGACACTTGTCATTGGACTTAGGGCCACCCGGGTATTCCAGGATGGCCTCATTTTAAGCTCCTCGACTTAATTACACCTGCAAACACCCTTTTTTCCAAAAAAGGTCACCTTCATGGGGTTTGGGGATTAGGACGTGGACATATCCTTTTGGGGGCCACTGTTTAGCACATTGCGCTCACCAATTTTATACTAATCTTGTGACCACTGTAAATTTACTTCAGTTATTAGTAGCTCCAGTAAAGAAACCTTTGGAACCTCCCTAAGCAAGTAATGGCCCTTTTGTATATCTCATGTCTGATTTCAAACCATTCCCTGGGTGGTCTTCAGGGTGGGCTGCTTACCCAGGAGCTGGCAGGGGAAACAGGTGGAGACCCAATGGGTGTGGCTGAAGGCTCTAAGTGTCCTTCATTAAGGACTTTCTAGTATTGGAGCAACATTTTTATTTGAAATGTAATTGGAAAATCAATAATGCTTATTATGTTGCTCATCATACAAATCAAAAGTAAGCATTGTAATATCATTAATTCTACACTGAAGGTGTCATCAATGTGTTTTTTAGGATGTAATTACAAAATATAGCCTACAGAAAAGTGTCTCTCTATCAATCTTTTATATTAAAAGTCAGCATGATGCTAACACACAGATAATTGAAACTTATTATCGGAATGTCAATTAATATGAAACTTAAAAGAGTTATTAGAAGAAGATTGGCATCAATAATATCTGTCTTTATAAGATCCTAAGGATCTTTTCCCTAAAAGTTATTCTGAAGCACTGAATAGAATATCTGGATAATGACAATTTTCAAAAACAAACTGAATCAGTAAGCTGGATCAATATGTTAATGAGGCCAGGACAGTCATAAAGTCCTGCTCAGAATTTCATAAAAGTGGACTTAAACTTTCTTTATTAAGAAACCAAGTTAAGGGCCGGCCAAGTGGCTCAGTTGGTTAAGAGCTCGCTCAAGGGTGCGAGCTGAGCTCTGAGCAACAGTAGTTCAATGCCAGCCCAAGCTGAGTTGCTGTTGAGCTGCCAACAGGTGGCAGGATGGCTCAGCTAAAAAAAAAAAAAAAAAGAAAGAAACCAAGTTAGAAGCGATGATGGGGGAATGGGTGGGTTTCCACCGTGTCATACCTGACCTGCCTTGTGTGTGCAGACCAGGGACACTGAGCTGCAGCCAAGGCCAGGCACTGGCTCCGTCATCAGCTCCCCTCCACACTGCTGCTAAGGCAGCCTCAGGAATGCACCAGCTTGGAACTGGAAATGAGAATACAGAAGTCACAAATCCCTGGAGTGTCATGAAAATTTGCTCACTTCTAAACATTAGTGTCTTTATAATTATTTTATTAATAGAATCAATAACACCAACAAATCATCGGAAGCAATTTTGGGGAGAAGATACATATATTGAAAGGCATGGAAACTGGATTCCTATATGCAGAGAGAGAAACATCTTGAAAAAGTAAAGAATTCATTTATAGGATGCACTCAGTAGATGCCATTGCTAATTTTATTTTCTTCAATAATAAAACTCCAAATAGATTAGAGGGATATGAAGAAAATAGCCTGTATAATAGAATAATGTTTTTATTTGGTGATGATTCTTCTGGTCTGAGTGTGGATTTAGCCAAACTATAGCTACCACAGTTAAGAAAAGCATGGAGGGGAAAGGGAGACAATGAGAAAAGTGAAAACTCTTTGTTACAGATCAAGGTCATCAGAATATTTTTGCAGATAGGTGTGCAATATAGTGTCTATCAAGAAGGTATACATTTATACAGATATTTATGTAAAATATGATATTTTAGTAACCTTTTAATCTACAATGCCTAACATTTCATATAACATGTTATATATTTCCTATACTATGTTGAATTAATTCATTTTTAATAAGGATTGGAGCCAGAGATAATCAAACTTTTTGCCAGGTCAGATCTAGGCCAAATATCTTAGAAGATGTGTTGTGCTTGATCCAATAAGTTAGAAGCTGCTGGAGTTTGAAAATCACACAGAAGAACAAAGTGGCCTGGGGATAGACACAGCTGCCTGGATATTTGTTGAAAAACGCAGGGGTGATAAAACACTAGAGAGTGACTCACAATAACAATACTCAGGGCAGAATGACAGCAATTTTCAACTTAGCTGGAGAAATAAAGTCTACAGTCAAACAGGAAGTTTACATTCAACCCTCAGTGCATTCATTTCTCTTTGTCTAGGCAAATTTGCAGGCAGAGAAAATGCAAATGGATCCTTAGTTGCTCCATATCCTAGGATACAAGATCATTAATGCCCATATGGGCTAAATATTGAGCAATCATGTGAACTTTTGCTTCTTCACACTTAGGAAATTGGAGAATAATCCCTATTTGGGTAGCTGCTAAAGACACTAAGATAATTGCATATTGAAACCATAGGTAATTAGTAAATATTCCCTTAATTAATATTGTAGAAAATATTTGATTTCATTACTTAAATGAAATCCCATGAGAATTCCGCTTTAAATAATTGTAATACAATGAAGAAAATAATTTTATTCACCATTAACCTACATGCTCAACACTGTTTTAGGATTAACAGATAAAATTTAAAACTTGGTAATTTCCTCAATAAATTGACCAACTGGTAGTTCAGGTCATTTTGTGACAAATAGGCATTTTTTATTAGTATAACGCACATGATTTAATTTGTTCATTATATATAGAGGTGAACCCCTACCTCATTGCTTTTTCTTTCAAAATGTCCTCTGTACATACAAACCTGTTTCAGGTTGTGTTTAATTTGGCAGTATTGATTCTTGCACCCAGATCCCCTCACAGCAGCCCCTTTCCATGAGTTTGCCGTCTGCACCCCTATTCAGCAGGTCGACCTGCTGAATGGGGGTGCAGACGGCAAGCTCAAGCCACTGGGAGAATATCTTGCATGATGACAGTGTGGAAGAACTGTGGAGCAGGACAAGAGAGGAAAACTCTGAGGGGGAAAAGAGTGTGGTTTTAACATGCCTTGTTATCTTTTCCTCTACTGGACACCTGTAGTGAAATTAACTCTTCACCAAGGAAAATGCACAGCTGGCTGGGTGGTAGCCAAATGGAGGGTAGTTTCTTTGCTCCATTCCATTGGCAGGACTGGAAGTGGTTAAGTTGGGCTGGACAACGGATTTCCCAGGGTATTGACCTGCTGCAGTGTTTCATCACCCCCACTATTTTAAGAGAGTGCAGGTGAATGAATTGCTGAAATCATGGATCTATCGTTTAGACCATATGCATCAAAACTGTCGGTAGGCTCTGATGTGACATGAGAATAGAGGCACAAAGTTGTGAGGCTGTTTAAAAATCCCCCAACCAGGAATTAATGCCCAACATCAAAATCACTTCAGTGGACCATCCTTATGTATCCAGAAAGATGTAGTTCACATACAGGTTACCTAGGAGGAATCTCCTTCCACAGATCAATTTATCAATTTCCAACTGAAAATTATAGAAATTTTGGAATCAGATTCAGGGAGAAATTTAGTCCAAGCCATGGAAACTTTCCCCCAACTATACAAAATAACTTATGCCTGGTCAAACAAAGCCGACTCTGCCTGGCTGTCACTTGGCACTCAATTACTTCTCTATAGGTTTTTGTATTATTCCCTGGGCCAAAATGTCCATTGCTTCCTTCCCAATTGTCCAAAGCGAATCCCTCCCAGCGGCCATCCCCCTTGGGTCTGGGCGTTCCAGCCCTGCTTACTCCTTTCCCAGCTCTTCCTGCATGGGGAACATCAGTAAGCATGACGAGCCAGGAAAGCTGAGAAAGGCTTTAGCACATTCAACCAGGTAACTCTCACAAAAATCCTATGAGTTAATGTCATTATCTCCTATCTAAAGAGGAGGAGACAGCACAGATGACATGACTCACCCAAAGTCACTGGGTCATTGAGTGACTGGGTTACATGAGGACCATGGGAGCATGTTTCCAGAAGGCAGCTACAGGCTTCTGTCGTGCAGGATGGGATGGTTCATATGGCAACGCATCTACCTAGATCCAGGTCTCTCTGTGTTTCTGTATAAATCACTATCTCTATAGAGAGATGTGACTATATTCTGTTTACACATATACATTTATATATTTATTTATATAGATAGACACGCAGGTAGACTTGGAAATCATTAAACACTAGTAATCTCATTCAGAGCAAGAACCATACAACATTTTATTCACATCCCAAAACATCTAGTCAGAAGGTGTCAAACTCAGGTTTCAGGCAGCAATATTTCACCGTTGTTAAAAGACCAAATTTGGGAACAGGTAAGATAGCTGAGCTTGAATCCAGGTCACACTGTTTACTACAGCATGACCTTGAGAACGTTTTTAAAACTTTTAAATAAGTAGTTTGGAATGACAGTCCCTTCCTCTTTTGGCTATGGATACCATTAAATCAAATTGGATGCATTCGGCTGCTTAGAACAGTACCTGGCACATTATGGGCCGCAGTCAGCATTAGCCACTAAGTATGGAAAGTGTTGAGTTGTGATGAGACGTAGGTTTATTACGGAGGTCTGAAATGCCCTAGAAGTTCTCTCAAATGCATTAACAGCGCCCAACCTGATTCTGTCGATGTGAGCAGACTTCTGTGATTAAGACCTGTAGATTTCACTAGTATTACACTTTTTCCGCAGGTAGGTTTTGCCAGTGGAAAATTAACCTAAACTTTATACAAAGGCAGCACATTCCCTTTCTTAACACCAGCCAGACGAGTCCCGGTGGCTGTGACATCTCCCTACCACCCTGTGACTTGTTAGTTTGCTTTGCTTTCATGCTTGTTTCTATTTTGCTATTGTTCTTTTGTTTGGTTGGGTTTTGCTTGTTTATATACAAAGAGGCTGGCAATGAGGATTAAATTGTTTGAAATGAGGTAACACGTGTGACCCAGGTGACATGCCATTCTGCACTGAGGAAGGTTTTGCATTAACTTTCCATTGAAACTGAGTAGGATCTGGGTGTAGACCTTGCTTTCTGGGGGAGAAAGTTTAGTGAGGGAAGCACCACCCCAGACCAGAGTCTGTAAATGCCCTCAAACTGCAGTATGTTTGCCTCTGTGATGCCTTATTGCACTGGCATAGCCACCATGTCTACCTCAGCAAAGGTTTTAAGTGCATTTTGATTGTTTTAGACTCCCATTCCATTCATCTCACCCCTTTCCATGTGTGGTAGTAATAGCAGGGTGATAGGAAAGAAACTGCGTGAATATTTACTAGGTATTATAACATTCTCAAGACATGTTTCCTGCTTTTTGATGATTTCTGAGCATTTGTTTTCCTGTCACTATTTTCACATCTCTTTGAAGCTGGATGTTCAGAACTGCTTGCTTAGACCCCGTGTCATTTCACTGTCTAGGGGGCAAAGACTAACGGGAATGTTGCGGGTTGGTTTCTGGAGATGAATAGCAGTAGCGGCTCTCTGAGCCATGTGGTAAGCAGGCGCCCAGAGTGGCCCCTCTTGAGATAAATTACACCTAGATTTCTTTTCAGCACTTGTTTACTTGTCTTGCCACTTTAAAAGAGCTGGAGCAGAACTGCCCCTCCCTCATCAGTATTTATACTAACAAGTCACATGGCATGAGTGAGGAGCAAGCTCTCACTTGAGGCCGTCCTCTAATGCCAATGACTTTGAGAAAATTCTAGCATTCAAAAGCGCAAGCCATTATGACGGTTTCCATCTTTAAGAGACTCATTCCAAGCTCATCTCTATCGACTCTACGGCAGAACCAGATGAGAAGCAAATTCTGTGAAGTATAATAGCATAAATTTTAGATAATTTAGGAACTCTATCAATGGTACTGGTGTTTCCCAGCCTGATTTCTTTTGCCGAAACAGGAAGCCATTGCTCTACTGTTCGGATGATCCATTAACTTACTGCTGGACAGAGCACAGCCTCCGTCTGACTCAACCATTGGCTCCTGGTCGGCCAGGAGCTGAGAGGTGTGGCAGCCCCAGACATGCCCTCCTGCACAGAACCAGAGGCGAGGACACACACTAAAGCCACCGCTCAGCATTTGCTGACCCCTCCCCAGCTTCCCCCACTCGCCCTGATGCCCTGCTCCAGGGTGTTGCTTCTAAGGAGACACCCTGCCTGTGTCCTTCCACATCCCCATCAATTCCCTGTGCTCAGTCACATTCTTAGAGGCAGCCAGCACAGGGACCCCTGAGTGGCTTCTTCATCCCTGGTCATCTCTTCTATTGATGATGAATGGTGCTGTTGGGGTGGCTGAAGTCCCTGTGGTTATTGCTGAGGTGCAGAATCTCCTGTGTACCCCTACTTCCTACCACAGCACCCCTTCATTCTGCAGATTTGCTTCTTTTTATTTTTTGTGTTAGCACTTAGTCATGGACTTATTAAAATTTTTCTCTAATTCTGTTTGTTTTTTGCATTGTTTTTTTTCAGTTGTATTAAGATATACTTAATACATAAAATGTTGTACATATTTAATGTATATATTTTGATGACTTTGGGCATCTACATACATACCTGATATGATTGGCACAAATAAGGTAATAAATATACCCAAAGGTTTCCCGTGTCTCCTTGCTTTTGTGAGTAAAATTCAGCCTGAGATCTGCCCTCTTAACAAGTTTTAAATGCACAGCATCGTATTATTGACTCTAGGCTCTGTGTTGTACAGTGGAAATATAGAAATTATTCATCTTGTACAGCTTTAACTTGATTTACACTGGACTACATCTCCCCATTTCCCCTCTTCCTATCCCTGGGCCCTGACTTTTTATTCTTTGCTTCTGTTGAGTTTGACTGCATTAGATACCTCATTTAAGTGGACGTGCAAGATTCGTCCTCCTGGGACTGTCTTATTTCACTGAGCATAATGTCCTCCAGGTTCATTCATGTTGTCCTAAATGGTAGGATTTCTTTCTTTTTAAGAGTGAATTATTTTCCATTGTATGAATACACCACCTTTTCTTTATCCATCCATCCATCACTGAGTTGTGTCTGTATTTTTGGCTATTGGAACAATGCTGCAATTTGGGAAGGGTGGGAGGCAAGGACTGGACTCGGGAGAGCCTAGTAATAGGGTGACCACTGAAGGTCATAAGTGCCATCATTGTGGTGTTCAGAACCTCCACAAAAGTCTTGACTGCTACGGGAACCTTCAAAGCTTAGCATCCCAGGCTTTGATTACTTGTCTATTCATAAGATATTCATCTAGGTAAGGCTGACACTATTAGGAGCATTCTATTGAACAAACAGCAATAACAAACCATGTGGGGTATTTTTGGCAGTGGGGAGAGTGTGAGCAGAATTTCAGATATTCTTTTATTTTTTAGAATTATGGTAAATTTTAAACATTGGAAGTTGTTCTATAATTTTCATTGCAGAGCTCTCCCTGAATGTTTGCTTTTAAAGCTATATATTAAGTATTAGGACAATACCTAGGTCTTTTTCTTAAGCACAAGTTAAGAACAATGTTCACATTTTTATAACGGTATAATATGTGTTGATTACATATTTTACTGCTATTGTGATCTCAGTGTGTACAACCCAGTGCACCTTAAGATGCGGGTGTGATTCAGAAGTACCATAACTCAATACAAGCCTGTGCATGTGACTGCGGTTCCACAGTAAACTTAGATTAGATTTCCTATAAAACATTTGCACAGTACATCCAAGGAAGACTCAATTTTTTTTTACCTCACTTCTCTATTAAAATTAATTTCATATTTGATTTAACTTTATTAAATTATTTGCAGTTAATTATATAAAGATATAAGTCCTTAAATTCTCTTTCTCCATGATTTGACCTAAAACAATAACCAAAGAATAGACACAAATATAACAACAAAATTTCCAGAGCAATACAAGAAAAATGTTTGTGGTAGCATAAAAAGGAAAACATGTTGTTTAGGGAAAACTTGAAACCCTACATTTTTATATAAGTCTTATGCAAACTGGTTATGCAGAAGTCTTGTTTTAAGCAATGCCAAAGAAACAAATTAAAAATGATTCTTTACACCTTATAACACCGAGGAAATGTAAAAATATATAGTAGAACCTCGCTCTTAAAAAGAGTTAAATGGTGGATTCTTGGGATGCACTAGAGATTATGAACTTTTCTTCACTAACTAAGCCTCTTGGTGCTAAAATCTACTCATACAGCTTGCTCTTTCCTTCACCTTCGTAGCACTTCTATTCCAGTAACACCTCATACCTAAGAGACCTTAAAAATTATGATCGACTGAAAGATTAAGAAAGGAAATTCAATTTCAAGAGGATTTGAACATTTCTCTAGGGTCGATGATCATGAGAGCTTTATTCTTTAGAAATTCAGGAAAGACAAAAAACAAACAAACAAACAAACAAACAAAATCTGGATCTTAGAGTTGCACAAGCTATGGGCCTGGTGATTGGGACACAGTAGAGCTAACATACCAAAGATGAGGGGTTCCAGCTAGTATCAGGGTTACTTTACTCAATGATGAACTTGCCCTACTCCTGTCTCTCTGCGTAACTTCCTGCTTTTTACAAAACCAAGATGTCATCACATTACAGGAAACTTACCAGAAATTTACTTGTGGGCTGACTCTACAAGTTTAAACTGAGGACTGTGAACTTGGGCTATACATCCTGAGGGGATAATGGCCATTAGATCTTTTTCTACTCTTGGCCCACAATGCTGTCTGATCTATGAAATGTTCCAAGCTCTCCTCAGATGTATGTATCGGGGTCACCATAGCCTGGAAAACTGGGGTCCAAATCAAGCATGGAGAGCTTCATTTCAGCTCTGGAGGAAAGGGCAGTAATGTCCACGTGACCCAGAGGGCTTCTTGTTTCAGCACTTCCAAAACTTGGAGAGACATGTGTCTGTCATTCTCCTTTCTCCTGGACAGCCTCTCTCTGGCTTACCCAAATCTCATGTATTTTGAAGTCCAGCCAAAACTCCTCTCAATACACACTTTGTCACTCTCCTCCTCTCTACATTTCTGTGCCCTGAGGTGCTCCGAGTGCTCTTTGATCATCAACATAATATTCTGATGATTCATGTATCTCAGCCTTGTCCAGTGGAGTGGCATTTGCACAGGGTTTGTTTCTAAAATCACCAGAATGTGTTTAGTAGGACTCAGCTGCTCTCTGTAATATACAGCATGGAGCACAACGGTGTTTCAACAAATGGCTCCTAACGGCACACTTAACACAATGGAGTCCTCACTCCATGCCAGGCACGAAGCTAATGACCTCAGGAGCAGAATGTCATTGTTGTCATCATTTCACGGTAAAGTAAATGGAAGTGCACAGAGGTTATGGGATCCTGGGGTACAGTTATACAGCCTAAACCCAGAGACCCAGTTCTTAACCGCAGTGAGCATGCTGGCTGCAGGAGAACATTTTGTTTAGTGACTCTGGGGCAAGACCAGTCATGGGAGCACCACCTGCTATGCTAAACCCAAGGGGGGTTTAGGCTTTTACCCATACAGTAGCCCTGACATTTCCTTGCTTATAAATATTTTGAGAATTGCACATGTATTATGATGCAGGCCAGCCTCTTTCATCTTGCATCAAAAGATGTCTATTACTGAGTTTAATAAATACACCATGCCAGTGCTTCTGGAGCCCCAGGCACTGCAGGTACTCCATATAACACTTTCCTACAGGGACCACGGGAATGCTACATGCGTGACTTGAAAAATAATGTTGTGCTCAAGGAAAACAAATCAGCTGCTTTTTAAAAATAAATGTTAACAAAATACATGATATATACAAAAACAATGGAATCTATACACATAATTCAAAGAACTATGGTTCTTTAAGTACCCACACATATGACCCAGTTTAAGAATGTATGTCTTCCTTTTGAAACATTTGCTAAGAGAAACAGA
Source organism: Aselliscus stoliczkanus (assembly GCA_033961575.1). Lineage (NCBI taxonomy): Eukaryota > Metazoa > Chordata > Mammalia > Chiroptera > Hipposideridae > Aselliscus > Aselliscus stoliczkanus. The sequence continues at coordinate 32,956,568 of CM066734.1, forward strand.
ACAAAAGAAAGAATTAAAGTCTTCTTTAGCCATGGTCCTCAAGAATTAGACCCTTGGTTATCCAGCATGAAACATAAGAGCATAAAGGGTGACTCATCATGATTTTACTCCCAGACATAAACTTGTTGCTGACTCAATACTATCTGAAGCCAAATAGTATAGAGTCATGTAAGCTGATTCGCCATTTTCAGGGAGAAGGAGGGGATTCTGAGAGAATGAGTTCCTTCTAGGGAGCTCAGTAACACTTAAACAGGATAAGGAGAAAGCAATGCTATGTTTTATTTTCCCAGGGATCCAAACACAATCTGAATGTCAAATGAACTCATGGAGTTGAAAAGCAGACAAGGACAGGCACATTCTATGCAAAGTAACCTAGGAAGTTAGATGGGCTGGTCAGCACTCAGCAAACATTGCCCCCTGAGTGAATATATGTATATACCATCACTGGGGGCTGTCTCTTAGCCTGACAAACCCAGAATGCTTTTTCTAAGCACATCAAGAGTTATTTCATTTCTCAGTTATGGACTGACATTCACCATCCTTTGACCCCAAGCTATAAGGCCAGAATGACAAATTATTAATGTGGCTATCCATATAGCTGGGAATACTCATGGTGCCATTTTCTTAATTGGTATAACAGTTTCCTGACAATTAACCTATATTTAAAAATGAACAAGCAAACAAACAAACAAAAAAAGTTAAAACCAAAGTAACACATTAATTTTCCATGAAAAATATAATTCCCACAGGAACCAAAAATTTCACATCACAACAATCCACAATGAGAGTGTAAGTCTCGTGTAAGTACACTGACATACACTGGAGTCACTATCATAATAGCAAATACATTTTCTTGAGGGAAAAGCAAGCAGAATATGAAGAATTTGGTGTATCAAGTTAGCTCAACCCATGTAGCTCAGAGTAGAAACAAACATTGCTAATTCCAGACACTCCTCTTTTCATTGCCCATCCACCTTCATTGAAACCACACATTTATTTGTATCTGGCTGTACAAATTGCCTGAATTTTATTCTAGTATTCATAATCCATAATGAGATTCATGTACACTCTGTGCTGCTAATTTTGGGCTAAAAATCGGATCGCTGGAGAGGCAATGAGTGGCAGCAGAGGAGAGGCAGAACACAGAATTGGGAGTTAGGTGTCCTGGATTTTAGTCCCAGTTGGGTTTCAGATTGAGTAGGCATGCTGAGAAGATTAACTGATCTCCCAGACTCCATCTCCTCCTTCTACAAAATAAGAGAACTGGATTTAGTTAGTCGCCAGTGTGTGTTCTAGCTCGGGTCTCTGCTCCCTGTCAGGAATATTATATTATATATCTTGCAGGAACATTATCTGGTAGAACAGATCCACCTGGCTAAGCACCATCATGCATCCTTGGTGTACTTCGACCTCCATGATTGGTACACAGTGAAAGAAACTTGTCCGCTATGTATTTCTGTCCAGATGGTAAAAAAGACTATTAAAGATTCCCCAGAAGTATATCTAGTGCCAGGAACATGGCTCGACATGCTCTTTACTCCTTTATTTTTTTTTTTTTTGAGGGCAGTGTCACTGACCCTCATATGTGGGACCCGAACCGGGGCCGCTGGCTTCCCAAGCCAGTGCTTAACCACAGTGCCACTCGGCCAGCCCTCTTTGCTTCTTTTAATGATGTTGGGAACTAAGACTGGTTTATGAGGAATGGGGAAGGTCCTTATTCCTTTAGTCTTTACCTTGGCTGGTTTTCAAGAATTTTTAGATTGCATCACCAAGAACACTTGCATGCCATGAAATGCTCTCTACAATAGGCTCAGGTGGTCCATATCACCTTGTCATGATTGCATGGCTGTCCCTTGCTTCAATCAGAACATCCAAGATGTCTGTTTTCAGCAGCTGGATTTATCTCCACCTCTTTTCTCATCATTGTGAAAACATGGCCTTTCTACCTCCTTATTCAAGCTCAAATCATAAGAAACAGTATAACCAATTTTGGAAGACTAAGGGATTGTACCTCCTGCCAATTTAAATAGTCTCTAAAATTACAAATTATGGAAACTTTTGACACACAAAAGCCTATTTGTAAACTACAAATATGTTTTTTGACATCAGTTATAAATTAGACAGCTATGATAATCTCCAGAGATACATAGTGTTTCTAATTCCAGGCACTCCACAGTTTCCAGAGATATTCGTAGGTTAACTGTACTGCACTACCTCTTCATTGCAAATGCAAACATACATGCCCATCATTAGCATTTACTCATTCTGCATATTTAGTAAAATCTTTCACGGTATTTAGCATCTTTCCACACCTGGCATATATAGACTGAAAAATCCTTGAGAAGAAGGAACACATTTTATTCTTACATAGTACATAATACAATGGCCTATTCAATACATATTTTAGCTTACTTTAAAGAATTTGCTCATTATTCACACATGAAATATTCAAGTTCAGATTCAAATGTTAGTCATAATTAGACACTGTACCCCCTTGCCCATATCTCAATATCACAGCTCAGAAAATACCCCCAATACACTTGCAAGTAGAAGATAAAAATTAAGTGACCTAAATGACCAAAAATATTCCTGGATACTGAAGAAACATCACTATAAATGATTTGAATACATTTTCATATTCTTAATGTATATGAACTGCTGATTAAATAGAATGGTATTGTTACAATTTATATACCATCCACAACTTAGCTGGTGATTATAAGGGGGGAACACTGATTCTCTGTATTGGTCTTCAAATCAAGGACAAAATTCAGACTAAAAGTTAGAAACAGATAAGAAACTTTCCATTTTTAATTTGTAATTAAAAATACAGTAATAAGAACTGAACTAAAAATATACACAGCAAATACTATATTATTGCTGGTAAATATTTGAGATATAACATCTGGTATAGTTCATTTTAATTTTCTTTAAACTTCTCTTCCTTCCTTTCTTCCTTCTTTCCTTAATACTTGAATCCACACTGTGTGTAAGGCATTGTAATAAGTGAAGTTGTGAATATGAAGGGAAAGTGATTTGTTATATTCTAATGGGCGGCAACAATCTTGATTTAAATATTCAATTAATACTCTTCTTTTCTCCTTTCTTTATTGTTTCAATCCTTCCTTCCATCCTTTTTCTCTTTCTTTGAGTTTATCTTTTTTTCCCACTCTGCCCATGCCAAACTGTCATCTAGTCAAAAAACAATAGAAAACACTTCACTTCCACCCAAGGAAGAGCACCAAAGACAGAGGAGGTACCCAAACCCTGGGACATCTATTTTTTGGGAGGGTTCTGTGTAGGCTGATGGTGATTGCTTTGTAGAATCTACATTTTGTCTGACATTTCACCACCATTAGGCAAACATTCTTCTTTTCATTGGTATTTGTTTAGTAAGCTTTATACTCAGTGGTATATGATTTATACAAGTCACCATCTCTTCCTCGTGGCTTAGGCTAAATTATTATCCGGGCATTCCCATTTAGATACACAACAAGGGAGAGATTACTAAACCCCCATGCCATATCTCCACTAAACAAAGCCTAATTCTTTATTCATCGCATACTGCACAGGATTCATGTTTCTAAGGAAAATGTGGGCTAATCCGTCAGCCGAAGTAGCCTTAGGGCTTTTCGATATTTCCAATTTTATTCTCAGAGAATGCATATTATATATATAACTTAGGGACTGATGTGAGTAGGGATATTTTGATATCATGGCTTAAAAATAGGCATGTTGCTGCTTTCATGATTTTAGACTGGGTGACCACACTCACAGGCTGGCCGGGGTGATCCCAGTCTTCTCCTGTGGTTCCAGCATAATTAACAGCTGTGCTCTCTTTCACTCTGATACGCAGCTTGGTTTAGAAAATGAGTTTCATGGACACCCTGACTTTGAAGGTAAGAGTGAGCTCCTATGTGACATTCCTCCAGGAAGCTTTAGAAGATCCTGAATGGGTTTCTGAGCAGGGCTGTCGGTTGGGAGCCGGAGGAAGCTCTGAGTATATACTCACCCCCTTCACATCTCCTCAACGGCAGGAGTTCTCATAGAGATGACCTCTGTTGAGGCCTTTTATTTCTGAGCTATATCAATTCATGTTATAAAGAAAAGAATTCAGAGGTTAAATATATTTTTAAAAGCCTGAATAGAATGTATAAAAATTGGTGTGTGGGGAGGGGTAAAATTCTCAGAGTTTTAGGAAACTTCCCTCTAAGGTCATTTCCCAGGGCATGGTGGAATTGTGGCTTCCCTGTTCCAAAAGAAGACTGTGGCCATATAATTCCCCCTGTTAAATTCAAATACACAGGAAAGGGGAGCCAAGTAGCCAATGATCACCTAACACTATACCTTGGCAGGCCTTTAGGAGACCATATGGCTCCTGGTTCAGAAGAAGCTGGAGAAGGATGGAGGATGCAGTTTAGATCTAAGTAACAAGCAAAGGAAAGGTAAAATGCTTAGGGCCAGAGCTCTGAAAACAGACAGAGAGGGTCTCTAGGGAGAAACATACTCAGAGGTTTGTGATAGTACAGGGGGGCTTTCTAAAGGTCTCCTAGAATTGAGAAGGGAGATGACACCTGTGGTTGACATTGTCATTTCCTATAGAGTATGACCAGAGAAGCAGAACCCAGAGGTGGGAAACACTGAGAGGTTTATTGCAAGACATTGGCTTATGGGGAGGCTGATGAGGCCGGTCCAGGTGCCAGGAAAGCCTGGCTGCACCTGCTGGCCACAGGTGGATGGTTTTCTCCTACAGGGAGACCAGGGCCCCTTCTGAGAAGAGAGGCACTAAAGCTTATCTTTCAAATTCTTTTGCTGAATCTGTCTTTTTGTTAGGGATATATTAGTTGTTTTATTTTGGTTGAAAAGCATAAACAATAAGGAACTCCAAGGACCATGAATAAAAGATCAACACTGCATATTTACACAAACTAGCTTGCACGGCAATCATCAAACCAGCAATTTGTGAATTTTCTACAAAGCTAAGGCAGATAGAGCAAGTAGAAGAGGGAGATTTTAGGACAGATAGGAAACCAGTTCCAGAAGCACTGATGCCTGTCACACGATTCGTCCATCCAGTTTCAATACACACATAATGGTCCATTAGCTGTGTGATGGATTTAAACACAATCTCCTTTCTCCATTAGCTGCTGGGTGATTACAATCACTGCTGCACTGGAAAAGAAATTGTCCCCTATAATCCCCTCTGGAAACCAAAAATAGTAAGTCTGGAAGTTTGCAAGATTACACATCATTGTCTTTGCCTCATACATAAATGTCCATGCAACATGTGAATGGGGCAGAAAATTCTTATTTGAGATTGAAGTATATCTGATTCTACCTAAAATCCCTCAAAATAACCAAGTCCAACATAGGCCTACTGCAATCCGATGCAGAAATGTGGGCTCTGAGCATCAGTGAGCTTAGTGACCCAAGAAGGGTTTTGGGTCAAATTGATGTTGTATAATATTGTATGCCAACTGTAATTCATTATATAGACAGTCACGGGATGTGGATTATATGGTGGAAGGGAGTCAAAGGAATTGTAATAGATAGTATGATATGGGGAGGAGAAGTGGGAGGGGAGATTGGGGGAGGGGGTTGTCACTTTGAGGAGTAAAAAGTATAACTATTGCACTTTGTTGTACACCTGAAGCTAATTAAAAATATATATAAATAAAAATAAATAAATAAATAAATAAATTGTATTTCTATACACTGCAAAAAAAAAAAAAAGAATCTTCTACTCCATGGGTCCCCAACCAAATTGGTTCCAGCTGCCCATTTCACCTGCCTGTGCTCAAAAGCTGATGTCACCATGAGTCCAGCCTCATTTTGAATTTTCTAATGAAAGGGAGTGACACCACGGAGTGACTCAACTAAATCCTGGCCCTTCATTAATTACTTCCAAATTGGGGGAGGGATTTTAAGAGCATTTTGGCAGAAGGGCCACTTCTAAGAGAAAAAAATGAAGGAGTTTAACTGTTTGAAAAACTAAGACTAGATTAGTTGTTTTTTGTGTTGATAAAACAAGAACCAGCTTAGCAGCAAACGTCTTTATAAACTGTAGAGTTGAACTTCTGCTGATTTGTCCCCGAGGTCCCACCTGGAACTGCTTCAGGAATTCTTGATAATGACCAAGAGACTTCATTCACACACATCTTGTGTACTTTACTTCCCAATGACAGTGGATACCAAGATATAAATACTGAATAAGCAAATAAATCAAATCATGAAGACCTAGAATGGGATCGGGTGAGGCTGTGGGGCTGAAGACCAGCACGTGGCGTCTAGCACGTGCCTCCCAGCATGTGGCATTGCTGAGGGTCCTTACTCCTGGCTGAAGGGTGGGTCTCTCAGAAGACCCGATAAACAGACAAAGAAGAGAACACACCAGAATTGCTTACAAGATTAACCCAGAAGATTCTTTATTTTTCATTTTGTTAAAAATAATAATAATCATTTTCATTTATGTGGAATACAGGGAAATTCAGATAACAGCTATTATATCTGAAAAGTAATATGCCCACTCTTTTGTAAATACGGAATAGAAGTGTTTAATTTCCACTGATGTTAAGCACTTTAGATGTGAGTTAAATTTCATTTTATCTCATAAGCAGGTGCCTTTTTCCTATTGTTGAAAATATAAATATGTGAGTTCAGAAAAGCCTAAAAAGAAAAATATATATCAAGCTTTTGTATCACTTTGAGAAGTAAATTCAAATATTGAAAAAGAACTTATTTCTAGGGTTACTGAGAAAAGTTAAGAGTAAAAAAATTCCATGATAGCTTTTAAGGATTTACAGAAGGCAAGATACTAGAGTTTAAAAAGCATTTACTGTAAAAATGCTGACTCCGTTCCCAGACCGTCTGCCTTGCTTATCCACTCAGGTTCCTCTTGCTGTGCCAGAAATTGTACAGTGAGCTTCCGCTGAACTGTGAAAATGAATCTGGGGAAACAAGGCTGTGCCACAAAAGCAATTTCTATTTAACAACAGCATCGGGAGAAAAGGGAAGTGCCTACACTGACATTTTGTCCGGCAGAAGCATCACTTAGGAAGGACAATAATTATTGTTCACATATTTCAAGCCATACACAGCTGACTTACATTTCTGGGAACTTCTTTATATAATGATGAGTGTTTAACTTACGTATGAATGATGTAATTAGTGTTTGTCTTACACTGAACAATATATCGCCCTTTCACTCAATATGGAAAGCTACTGAAAAGTGTCAGATGCTGTGTTAATATTCCCTGAAGAGGCATTTGGTTCCTTATCTCAAATTCAGGGAAAATGTAAGGGAAGGGTCTTAAAAATGATCACGTGCAAAACAGCAAACAGCAAAATAAGAACAATGCACTAATTTGCATTCTCAGTTCATCACCAGATGTAGGAGTGTGTGTGTGTGTGTGTGTGTGTGTGTGTGTGTGTGTGTGTGTGTGTGACTTGAAAATCGACTCCATTCATACCGAGTGGTTTTGGACATGACTATTTTTCAAAACCTTTCCAAAGAATCCTAGAAGTTATGAAGACAATCTAGCCACACACTTCCTTGGTCATCCTAGATTCAGAATCTATGTATTCTCCATCACCACATGCAAACAGACCTTATTTATGGAATCTTATCTTGCTCTTCTTTGTGGCAACCTTCTGGGCTACGGCTAAAGATCAGAGTACACTCTTGCATGTTTCTTGCATTTTTTCATACACGGAAGTCCTGCCAAGTCAGATAGAGTGTAATCACTCAGGACTTACTGAAGTCCCCACACTCCTCACCTCCATGAAACCCCTGTCAACCTCTGATGCTCCAGGATTGTATTGTTCATTCACTGTTTTGGATTGCTTAGGCGTGGTGTTCTTCCAAAAGGTTTCTGTATCTCCCAAGATTCACATGCAACTCTGAATTCATTTTGGCCCAATCTAAATGCCTAAGTCTTGACTGCAAAACCATGTCCACCTGATTCAGCAGCCTCTTCTGCGGGGTTCCTAGCTGGCTCGTCAGCCAGCTTCCTTGAGTGTACATGCTCCTTTCTGAGTCCCTTTCACCCCTACACAGGAGGATAGCTGTGGCGAGCTGTTCTCAGGAACCTTCCTTCCTGTATATGACATAGTTGAACCTAAGTGATAAAGTTCAGTTGACTGAGTGACCTCAGAGTCCTACTGGAAAATGGGGCAGAAGCCCCACTGCTATTACCCTCAGATTGTTTCATACAGAGAGGATGGATAAGAGCAGGCAATGGCCTGAATCTGAATCTATCGTCATCTGCCTTCCCCCAGTGGTCCCCATTTTGCACAGAAACCCTGAGGCAGGACTTCTCCTGGAAGCTTGTCATCTTGAGCAGGGCAGCAGTTGGGCTGGCTGTGCTATCAGCCCTTGGGGCCTCCAGTCACACCCTACACAAAGGAACCTCCTATGGGTTTGAGACCAGGGTGGGGAATGAGGACCTTGGCCCAGATCTAATCATACCCCCTCTCTCCTTTCTTCATCCTATCACCCTGGCAATCCAAAGGAACAGCTGTAGACATTCTGAAAAGTCTTAACCATATCCCTTCATACTTAGAGCTAAACCACCTGATGTAGTGGTAATGAACAGAAATAGTTATCTTCTCTACATTATTTCATGAAATCTATGATCTGCTTCCTCTCACCTTGACTTTTGACATGTTGACCCTATTTAGATTGCCTGCCTCCCATGACAAATTCTGCCTTTAAGGTCATTTTTTTCAGGCTGAAAAAAAAACATGACTGTGAGTTTTAGAAGTTGAGTTTGTTTTCAATTAAAGTTGACATTCAACATTATTTTATATTAGTTTCAAGTGTACAACATTTATATGACCTACCAAGAGGTCTGCCGATTAGTCTAGTACCCCCTGGTACCATAAATAATTATTACAATATTAGTGACTGTATTCTTTATGCTGTACTTTATCAATTTGTACTTCTTAATCCCTTCACCTTTCTCACCCAGGCCCCTAACTCCTTTCCCATCTGGCAACCATCAGTTTGTTCTCTGTATCTATAAGTTTGTTTTTGTTTTCTTTATTTTGTTCTTTGGATTCCACATATAAGTGAAATCATATAGCATTTGTCTTTCTCAGTCTGACTTACCTTACTTAGCATAATGCCCTCTAGGTTCATCTGAGTTGTTGCAATTAGTTAGAATTAGTATAATTTTAATATGAATTTTCTTTTTTCTTCAAAACATATCATGCTTCTCAAGTCCATTGAGAAATTGATTTAATGGTGAGGTGCCTGGCAATATTTATTTTTATATTAATTAAGAATGAATAGACCATCCTCCAAAATCTCCATCCAAAATATCAATTACAGTTTCTAATTCAAGTCTTCTCAAAATAGATAACTAATTTAATAAATTGAAATAAAATCTATGCCCCTAACAAAGTTAGCCCACCAGTTAAAACTATGTTAAAATATTTATGGCTATGCAAACACTAAAATATTGAAATGACTTGTAGAATTACATGCTATTCATACTCACAGTTAAAGCAGGCACCTATTTCCATGGAAGATGATAGATCATCCTCAAAAAACAATACTAAGCTATTTACCTATTTACAGAATCATTGTATATGATTTCCAGCTTGTTTATCAGGTCTGAGATGTCAGTATATCTTTCAGGCTTTGTTCATGATTATCTTTACATTACTTCCAAATAGTTTCCTATCAGTGCAAGTTTATGTTGAACTTGCTGAATCACAGTAGTAATTTTGAACAACATTAGAATCATCCTCATTATATTCTCGCAGCACGAGTAATCAGTAGGATATGTTCATATCATTGTAGGTTATGCAAACTTAAAACTAATTCAGAAAATTGTCATTTGAAGATTTCTGAAGAAATATTTCATCTGAGTGTATGATTTTGAGAATTCCAATCATCTCTAATTACTTTCTATTTTATTCTTTGCAATTGTTATGAATTGCTCTCATGAATAAAGAGAGCATCAATGAATATTTATCAGGATCATATTTACTCTAAAGAATGTAGTTTTATATCCATATCAAATTTACCATCTTACACTCAGTCTCTTATTTTCCCTTATGCTAGAGAAATCTTAGCATGGTTGCTTAAATTCTATATTACTAATGGGTCTACGCTTGCTGATGGTAATATTAAAGGATGTATTGATTGGAGTAACTCCATGGCCCAACATTCTGTGTTTTACAGGAACCACAAGAAAGGTGGCCTATGTCCATATTTGGGGAAAATTTTAATTTTGTTCCCACCCACCTTACTAGTCTCCTCCACAAAAACTGATAAGATGAAAATCACAGCTACTGATCACACGACACTTCGATTCATCTTACCATTCTACTTCGTTCATGTGACACCATCAGGGTACTTAGTGAGACACATGGCTGGGGGTTAGGACACAAGTATTTCAGTTTCATGGCCCTGTTCTCTACATTTTATCAGCAGTTTATTCCACAGCGTGGAAAATGTCCACACTCTAAGTTCAGAAGCTAGCAACATTTTTTATGTTTATCCATATTAAGCTCATATACTTCTTATCTTTTGTCATATTAAACATGCCATTATGCAAAATATTTCTTGTACACATATGAAAAAGAAAGAATGGTGTAGATTCAAAAATAAGATAAGTGAGTTTCGATCTCATAATTTTAAATACTCTGCGCATCATCTGCCAAGCTATAAACACCGCTTGGAAGGCATGGGTTATACTTCTGGTTCTGCCATCCATGTGTGACATGACCTTGATCATGTCATCTTCACGCTCTGACACATGAACTCCTAATCTACAAAGAAGATTAGACTAGATGTTCTCTAAGACCCAACCAACTCTAACATAGCTTGATTAATGATATCTACGTCTAACATTACTATGTAATGCGATGGATATATGGAGTAGAATAAGTACTATTTTCAGTACACAGTTGGGAATCACTCGATGTAAAGGGCCAACTGTAGTTACGTGTGGATTTTCAACTGCATAGGGGTCAGTACTCCTAACCCCCAAGTTTTTTAAGGGTTAACTGTAACGAATATAGAAATATATGGGTACAATGAAATGCACATATAAAACAATAAATTATGAATACTTTTAATCTGCAATTGATTTTTTTTCTAATTCAATATGCAGCTCCATTTGGTAAGGGTTCACTGTATCCTATGTTTGGTTTTCATAAAATTTGCACAGATTTTGAACCACAGTTCCTCATTTTTTTTTTTTTTTAAGATTTTATTGGGGAATTGGGGAGGGGAACAGCATTGGGGAACCTCTGAAGGGGAACAGACAAGTTGCTGTCCTTTTGTTCTTCAGTCTAGTTGTGGAGGACATTGCTTCACTGGCCCATGTTAGTATCGACACTGTGCTCTTCTCGGCTGAGGGAGATCTGTCGCCAGCCTCTGGACGGCCGCTCACAGCGGCTCTTGGAAGCTCACACCGGCTGTCGGCTGCTCACGCTGGCTGCTGGCCACTCACTGTAGCTTATGGCAGCCCACTGCAGGAGGGGCTGCAACTATATCATCCTGGGGACTCACAGCAGCCCAGCTCCAGGTGGAACTGTTGTTCACCATCTTAGCTGTAGAGGGCAGTGTCACTGGCCCTCATATGTGGGATCCGAACTGGGACTGCTGGCTTCCCAAGCCAGCTCTTAACCAAAGTGCCACTCGGCCAGCCCCACAGTTCCTCATTTTATTAAACCTAATAATTTTCTTAAATTTTGCAGTCAAAGATTTCAGATAAAAATCCTCAAGCCAAATACAGAAATGATTTGATGTAACTGAAAGGATAAAGTTTTATTGAAAAGTACCTTGCATGATAATATTCTGAAAATAATTTTTAAAATATTAAGTATATAAATAGCAGTTCTATCAATTCAAGCTGTGTTACTTCAAGAACAGCTAATCAAATTGCTTACCCAAACAAAACTCCTAATAAAATTTCCTGTAAAATCAGTTATGAAGCAGTTAAACAGGAGGACAAATTATCATGAAGTTAGAAAGTTGGTAAAGGCTCTTTTTGCAAAGAAAAATACATACATTTTTCTCCATATATTTTTTAAAAATAGAAATTATAGAGGCATATGGGAAAAGGTATTCTTTAATTCATGAATTAGTTAATGCATTCATCAAATATTTATTGGAGGCCTATTACATTTCTAGCATTGTACATTTAACAAGTGTTCATAAGGCCCCTAACATCTGCTGGTCATTGCTTTATTTTTGGATGCAAGAGTAGACAAACTAAACAATATTTTGTCCTTACAGAGTGAGGGGAGAGGGCAAAGTCAATATTAGCAAATCATCTGAAATAATACTTCTGGAAAAAAACAGAGCAGGTTAAGTGGGATATGCCAGGGATTGCAGTGTGGGGTAGGGGTTATTATACAGTTTGCAGAAATGAACAGACATGGAGATGGTAACTTTTGAGGAAAGGCTGACAGGTGAAGGTGTTTGCTCAGCAGGTATCTGAAAGAACCTGCTGGGACAAAGGCCCAACACAGGAGGGTGGCTGCGTGTTTGAGGAGAACCAAGTTGGTCCTCATGGCCGGAGTAGACTTCTAAGAATTTAGGCTCTTACAATCATGCCGAGAAGACAAACATTAAGCAATTTAGAACTTCAAATACGGTCAATGCTCTAGAGAAACACAGGAGCAAAGATGATATAGGCAATGTCCTAACACAGTCTGAGGTAAGGAAGGTGTCTCCCAATTTCATTGGGGTTTAATATGAGATTTACAAGATAAACAGATAAGCAGAAGAAAGAGATGGTGAGAGATATCAGGCCCCCGTGGTGGTGAGAATCCATCAATGATGCAAGGGAAATAGAGGGAGAAAGGTCCAAACAGAAGGTAGCTTGTCATGCTGAGGACATTGAAATGTGTTCAGTGTAGGCAGGAGAGGGAGTGGAGGGAAAACTTCTAAAACGACCTTCTAAGAATACATTGTACATTAATGGATAGTCTGGTAAAGCCATTTCTAAACAGCACCTACACTCTCCCCCAAGAATAGCCCTCCTCCAGGCAAACATGACCCAAGTCAATTTTCCCCCTTCTCACACAACAGAGAAAGATGGAAGAGGAGGTGATGATTTTTGTTTGTTAATGATCCTGTGTATCTGGGTAGACTGGAGAAACTTGCTGGTTGAGCTCATACTTTGTGAAGACCAAGAGCCTGCTTCTTTGGAGAATCTGGTTTTGGGTGGTGAACTGTGAATCCACTCTCTTTACTGCTTCCATGTGCCAACATTCTCTTCCTTCCTCCATATTTTCTAAATAATTCATAATTTATTTTATCTGTTGATGCATTATTTTCCTCTTGACTTTTTAATTGTGATAATTGTAGACAATTTGAAAGCTAAAGGAAAATAAAATAAAAAGTAAAATGCAAAAGAGAATACAGAATGTATTTGTAAAATATAATGGGTTGTATAACTTTAATATGTTAACTATACAAATTGATTAAAAAAACAATAGAATTGGTTAAACATGTAAATAAGAGATTCAAAAAAAGAAAAACTGCACTTATGAAAGTATATTTTCTTTCAGTAATGTGAAAACTAAATATCATTTCTCTTAGAGACTTTTTATAAAGAATAAGGAAGCTAAGGATTGTTATTTTTGATAAAGTATTTATGGGAGTACAAATATATTCAAATGTTACCTATCACTTTAGTGAGATAAGTTGAAAATTCAATGAAACAAATTGAATCAGAAAATGTCACTTTAGGAAATGTTTCCCAAAGGAATAATCAGACATTTGCACAAAGTTGCATTTGCAATATTTTTATCACAGTGTTTTTAGTACAGACAAGATGAGAAATGTCCTAAGTGTCCAAAAAGTGACAGGTCTTCATTGGTTAAAAACAATGCAAAATCTGAAATAGAATGTTTGGAAGACATGTAAGGGTATAATTAAGGATCTTGTAAACTATTGATTATATTGTGAAAAATGAAGCTAAATAATTTTTTTAAATTGTAGTTTCAATATATGTCTTAATAGATATCACTTATTACATGTCAAATTGTATTTTAAATATTATTCTTAAGTAAAGTATGAAGAATTTTACTTAATGTATATTTACTTATATTGTGAAGTGATAGTGTTATATTAAGTATTTTTCTGAAATATACCAGAAATATTTCTTTCAGTTTGCTATCTTTTGATATTCTATACAATTTATTGTGTGTGATTCTTTGTTGTTGCTGTTTTTTATGGGGTGCCTTAGACATTTCTTCCGTACCTTGATATTATATATTCACTTTTATTAAATGATAAAAACTGAATGCAGTAATTTAATTTGTATATAAATTAAATCACAGTCTAGGAATTTTTCTTTTCAGATGGTTAGCCTATCACCCTATATTTGTTGAGTAATCTTCTGCTTTTCAGAGTAATTGGAAATGTCACTTTTGTCAGGCTCTAACTTTGCAAATTCTTATGTCTGCTGATTTCCATTCAGCTTTGTAGACTTGTTTCTAATGGTTGCCAAAACAAGTTTAATATATGTTACAGGGGGTAGGAAAGTCCCCCATTTTTTTCTTTTACTTTTTTTCTTTTTTGGTTCTTCAATGGCATTCATTCTTCCAGTTGTGCTTCAGAATCCTTTTTTTTTTTTAAATATAAAAAGCATTCTGAGAGAGTGACATCGACAAAATATCAAAATAGGTAGTTCCAACCACCTGTCCTCCAAAAGAAACAGTGAAAACTAGCAGAAACTGTCAGAACCAAGATTGTCTGAGTCCTATAAAACAGTCAAAGATTTACAGCTAGCAAGCGAAAGCTGTTATCAAGAAGTCACTGCATTGTACACCTGAAGCTGATGTTGTATAATATTGTATACCAACTGTAATTGAATATATAGATAGTCACGGGATGTGAAGTATACTGTGGAAGGGAGTCAGAGGAAATGTAATAGATATATATGATATGGGGGAGGAGTGGGGTGGAGAATTGGGGGCGGGGGTTGTCACTTTGAGGGGTAAAAAGTATAACTATTGCACTGTGTTGTACACCCGAAACTAATTTAAGTAAATTAATTAATTTAAAAAAAGGAGAAGTCAAATTAACAACAGTAGGAGAGTCTTTGGTGTTCCTACTTGTGCTAGCCACCTCCTCCCAACTCACCACCAGTCCTGAAGAGAGCCACTCAGCTCATTAGCATTAGGGCCCTGGTTCTGACTTCAGAGAGAGCAGAGCAGACCTTATCTGCAATTACTGTGTGTCTGTTCTAACGTGTCTGGGCTCCTGAAGGACTGTAGAATGGAGTTGGTCTTTGTTAATTTTAACTTGGACCTCACCCAAGCTCAAAAGCAGTAAGTACTGCTTAAAAACACTGGAAGATGCCCAGAATAAAACCTTGCAAAAATAGTCAAATCATTTCAACAAAATATATCAAGACCATTGATGTAGAAATGGACAGTTTTTCAACTAATAGTTAGTGGTGGGAACACTAGATATCTACATGCACTTTTAATGGAGTTGGACACTTTACTTCACCATATATAAAAATGTACTCAAAATACATCAAAGACCTAAATGTAAGAGTGAAAATTATAAAACTCTTAGAAGAAAACAGGTAAATAGTCATGACCTCGGCCTTGGAAATGAATTCTTCTATGTAACACCAAAAGCATGAGCAGCAATAACATAAAAACATATAAATCGGACTTGACCAAACAGCTTACATTGTAGTATTGGCTACATGAGGACATTTTTCTTAAGAGAGTTCCCTGGACCAGTAGCAGAGGTTACGTGAGGATGAAATAAGCAAGAAAGAGATTAAACCATCAGATTTAGGAATTATTTTTTTTTACATATATAACTTTTTCATCCTACCTAAAGCACTACTCCAAATTCATAATGAGATTGATATATAATTATCTATAACAGTTTAAAATTCTCCCATTTATATTTAGGGGGTTAATATATCAAAATTAAAAAAATAATAATAACTTTCCCAGATAGAAAACCAATTGTCTCTCTTCTTTTATTGAATGGTTGGGCCTCTATTCTCCATCAATATATCATATCCTGTCTGTCATATTTCAAATTATTCTTCTAGGTCAGGTGTGTCTTCACTCAACCTGAGCCATTGTTATTCCATATACATTTACGAATTTATTTTATCAACAGCCTCAGAAAAACTACAACCCACTCTGTTGGAGGGGGTTTACTATTTTGTTGAATTTTAGAACAATCTAGAGATGTTTAAGGTCTTTTACAGTGTTCAGTATTTCATCCATGATTTATTTTTCTAGTATTATGGCCCAACAAGGAAACCTAGTATAATGTTAAGGAATTGGTATTAGCTGCTATACTTGTCATATGTCTGTTGTTTAAACATCCCAGTTTTATCATTTCTCCTTTGAGGATGATTTTTGCAGAGATTTAATTTTCTTATTTTGGACATATCTCTTATAAAGGTAAAGGAAATTCATTCTATTACTTGTTTAAAATAGACTTAAAATTGGAATGAATAGTAAATGGATCAATATAAGTTTTCTGCATCTATTGAGATAAAAAATAAGGTTTTAAAATAATTGAATCAGCTGAAGTGATAAATTATAGCACATATTTTCCAGTGTTGAATTCACCATATATTGGTGGGGTAAGCCTCCTTGGTCAGGTCATATATTCTAAGAGAGACAGTCGGGATTTGAATGAGAGAATATAATTGATGAGTTTCTACAGGACTTGCATCAGAATATTTCTCAACATGTCTTGTAGACACATATGTATTTTTTCATAAGCCTTTTCAAATATGAAGATCAAGGTGTTTTGTGTAGCATGTGATGTTCAGGTAGACAGAGTAACCCAACTGGCACTAAACTTGGGAGATATGGAAGTTAGCTGAATTCATGAGATGGTGTCTGCAGACAGATTATCCCCATGTTAAATGGCCCCATTGACTGGATTCAGAGATCACTGAAGAGAAGCCTCTTCATCCATCAGTTCCTACCCTGCCATGTGCTTGTTTGTGGGTGACACTTTCCTGCATCCTAACTGGGGCTTTCCACACAAACAGCTGTTATATTCCAAGAAACTATCAGCTTCTGCTCATACTCGCATCTCATCCGTGGCCCACACTACTTCACAGGTCACTGTGAGCTACACTTTTCCAACCCCTCTCATATTCTCCCTTCCACCTCATTTCACTAACTTGAAGAGTATCCTGAGTGCAAACTCTCCTCACCTCATTAACTCCCAGCTTTCAGGGCAATGCCAGGAGAAGGGGCGCCTACTAATAAGTATGTTGGGGTTCCTGGAGCTCCCCAAGACTGATGATTGACACAGGCAGAAAGTGAGCACTGCTGTATTCTCAGGAGACCAGGTTACCACCCCCTAGTTTGCCTAGGAGTGGTTCTAGAATTCCCCTATGGTGAAAAAAAAAAATCAGAAGGGGGGTGGGACTAGAACGAAAGATCTGGAGCCAAATATCACTGTATTAATTCACATTATGAAGTTAACACTATAATAATTGTATAATATTAATAAAATTTCATAGTGTCGAAAATGCATCTAATACATGGAACTTTGTTATGGTATGCAGAGATAATGTTGAATAATAATAAAATCAAGTAGGGCATATTCTCAGTTCAATAATGTTCTAGTTATTATGATTTATGAACATCATTATTTTGAGTAAAACTGCTTATTGAGTAGTACATTTTTATTTCCAAATAGGCTGCCTGGTATCTATATGTTTAACTAGCTTCATGGCCCCATGGCTGGTGCTGTGTCAGGGTTTCTGTGTAAAACAGTTTGTCTGACTAATTAAAATGTGATTTCAAAGCCTATTTATTATTACTTCTATTATCTTCTTGTAGGACTCTGGAATAACATGTTTATGGCTTCTGCAAACTCATCTAATTTAATATTTGCCTAGTAACCCAAATGTCCCCATTTAACGACAGCTGCCCTTGGAATACAGATTTTTTTTTTTTGCACAAGACCAGCTAAATTTTAACTAATTGTCACTGTGATAGTCTACTCTGACTGGATCCACGAGCCTTTTTGATGGCAAAATTGGAATTGTTAAATGCAAGCCATTATTAATTTGTTCTCAGTACAAAAGATGCAGTTATTCATCTAAAAATAAAGCTCTTAGGGTTGGGAGGAAAGCAATGAATGGAACAAGTCCTCATAATTTAATGTTCTTCATTTTGATTTTTCTTAGCAGATCTTCTGAATGACAGTTAGAGGCCAGAGCTGAAATTATTAGCCAGCATGACCAAGCAATTCAAGAGGCCGTAATGACTTCTACAAAAATTATGAAATGAAACGCAGTGATTACATCGTTTTCCTAGTAATTGTCCTTTCCATCTCAGAAAGGCAGAGGGAGTGCTGGGGAGCAGGGCTTCTCAGAGGTTGGCATGCACTGCCCCCCCGCACCCCAGGGGCCTTGTACAAGGTTACATCCTGACCCAGAGTGCAGCTAGGAGCCTGCATTTCTAATTACATGGGAAGCAGAGCTTTTGCTGCTGTCCTGAGCTCCACACTTTGAGAAACAAAGATGCCAAACTATCATTGCTTTTCTATGCACAGTTGATCATAGATTAGGCTGAAAAACTCAATGTGATGCAAGCCATTGTTTTACATAGCAAGTTGTTTAATTAATTCAACTGTTTATTCATTAAATAAACAGAATGAAGCAGAGACATTATTAAACCTCAAAACACACAATGCAAAATATATATATATATATATATATATATATATATATATATATATATACACTGAAAATACTCATCGAAACTGAATTACATTGAACCTGCTTGGATTCGGGTCTCAGCTGACCCTTTACTGTACCAATTAGACAAGATGAGTGGTTAACGAAGGGCTATTTTTCAAGTGAAAATTTTCATATCTGTGACCATGCTTTTTTTTTTTTTTTTTTTTTAAGAGGGCAGTGTCATTGGCCCTCATATATGGGATCCTAACAGGGGCTCCTGGTGTCCCAAGCCAGCTC
This sequence comes from Aselliscus stoliczkanus, assembly GCA_033961575.1. Lineage (NCBI taxonomy): Eukaryota > Metazoa > Chordata > Mammalia > Chiroptera > Hipposideridae > Aselliscus > Aselliscus stoliczkanus. Next base: position 32,975,524 of record CM066734.1, read on the forward strand.
TTAACCACTGCACCACTCAGCTGGCCCTGACCATGCTTTTTATATCGATGCATAGAATGCGGTATCCTGAGTTCCCTCTAAAGGCTTTCTAAAGAATATTTCCCAATTTATGCCATATTGTGGGTTGTTGAAAATTTTGCACCTGACCGTGGAATCAGAGAGAAGGACAGCATAGTGGCCACTCTCCTCCCAGCACAAAATCAGGACTCACCAAGATTCAGATTAGCAGGGAGGCTGAGCATCCATGGGGAGGCTGAGAAGCCAAGAAGAAGCTGAGCATCCGTGGGGAGGCTGAGCATCCATGGGGAGACTAGGAATCCATCTGGAGGCCAGATTCCTGACTTGCCCTAGCCTCCCCTGTGCTGCCTGTCTGCAGTTGGCTGGAGGACAGTCAGCCCTGCTGGCTGGTCTCATGTTGGACATCCAAGGAGCAGGATTCCTTATCCAGTGTTTTGAGGGTGGAACACCTACATAAATGGTTAAATCTGGTGTCCTGGGAACAAAGTGAAGCATCTTCAGGAAAAATGCTATGTGAAGAATTACCAGTTAACCCACAACCTGTAATTAATGGAACACCCCATACTCATTGTAATTTCAAGCGTGGCTTAAGAACCCAGTGTTACAAGGAAGCAAAATCCCCAATTAGCTTGGCTTAAAGAGCAGACAGAAAATTAAAATATACCATGACAGATAGAAAAAAATAACTACACTCAGAAAATGTTGAAAATGGTTGACTTTAAGTCATAAATATCTTTCTCAAGATTTTAAGGTGGTTTGCTCACATATACCACATATTATCATACAGGACACTCATTAAAAAGTCACTATGCTAGTCCTTTAATATTTCATATCTGATATCAGGATATCATACGATATCAGAATAGTTGCAGAGACTGAGCCACCTCCAGCCGAATTTGTGAACAAATTGTTCTCTAAGCCACGTTAGTGATATGGGTGAACAGCTAGTTACCTGTGGGTTTTATACAGAATATGTACATTTGGTACAAAAGAGAATTTTTATACGTATTGCTTCAGATTTTCACATCATTTCAGGTGTGTAGGGTTTGAGGATTCAAGATACTTAAAATCCAGAGATCCTGGTGCTAATGATATTTTATCTTGTGCAGTTTCATGTGGCTGAACTTAATCTCCAAATACTGAGGGGATAAAAGTACCATCCCATGTACTATTACAATATATGAAGAAGGTTTATTTGAGAGTCATACGTGTTATAACTAAAGGTATTCATATTTAGCATTATGGACTTAGTAATAATACAGATGTTTCTATTTATTATATCTGTTTATTATATGGTCTTCCTACATTGTAATGGTTTCCCAATTGATTTCGAACAGGAATCCAGAATTTGGATGTTTGGGAGCTAAATTAAGGGTTGGGAGTCTTTCTGTAAGCTCATATTCAGGGGCTTTCTTTTTTGAAGGAGGAAAGACTGATCAAGGAGCCCCTGCAGATGAGGAAGGCCTGTGAGATCCTTGTAGGAAGCGGGGGAAGGCCCTCAATCCTGCTGTGAACAAAGCCAAAGAGAAGACCTCCTCTCCAACACCAGTAGTCTTAGGGGGATGATGAAGTGGCCCCAACTTGAACATGTATTTTCACAGCTGTAGAACCAGATAGGCAGGTGGGGTTACCATGACAGCATAGAACTTTTGGGAATTATTGAATATGTGTTGAATGGAATCTGAATTCTTAGAATTATATGGCTGGAATATAGGAATACTGGACATTTATATCAATGAAATTTAATTTCACTTAAATGCAGCTGAACCCTCAAGTGTTTAGTGTACAAAGTTTACATAAGAATGACATGACCTAAATACATACAGAGGGTGCTAACAAAATGTATGCACATTTTAAGAAAGGAAAACTGTACTAAAATTGCAGTATTCAATATATACTGATAACAAAAGATAAATACAAGTCACGTTTGACTTCTGCAATTACAAGAGGTGCTCAAAGTGGTGACCATAAGCATCCAGACACTGCTGATTACAGTGAACTACTGCTTGAGCAACGTTGACCAAAGTGTCCCCTTGTATACACTTTTTGGTACCCCGGTACATTTTGTTAATGTCTGACATCCTCCCCCCAAAACACAATGCATTTATATTTCAAGCATTTTCAAGATAGATGTGAATTGTTTGTGTAAACCCAAAACCCAAAAGTGGTGTGAAACAAAATCCTTCTAAGACTGAATTATAATAATAGTTATTATTAAATTATTGTTATTATTATTTGTTTGTATCTATAAAATAGATTTCTGGAATTCTGAATCCATTGACCATGGGAAAGTTCAAACATACCTAGCAACTGGTAAAAACTTGAGCCTTGCATCCCCAAAGACCTGGCCTCTACTTTTCAGATAGTGGTTATGAGCTGTGTTCTAAGTTTTAAAAATTAAACTTGATGACAGCAGAGAGCATACAGTGTAACAAGAATAATGAAAATGACATTGCTAGTGAAACTTTTATGATCTAACATGAGCTACCTCATTTGAAGTTAACAAATACCCCTAAGGGTAAGTCCACTTGCTGCTGCCGTATTATACGCAGAAAGTGGGGCTTTGAGAAGTCAACGTTTCACACTGATAGGTGTGAGATCTAAACCTACTTCTTTTTCGAAATCCCAAGTTCTTCGCTAACACAGAACTCTGTCTACCTGCAGAAAGTACCTTAGCATCCTCCCATTTTTTCCTCTAACAACAATTATACCTCTCAAAAAACCTATGATTTTTTTCCTTAACACTATGATGGCAAAGAATTTTCAGTAAATACCAATTCCTGTCTCATCCCTTCTATCTTGAACCACATGGCTTCTTTCTTTTCTTTAAACTTCATTAAGTTTTTTCTCACCTCTAAAGTGGACTTAATAAAGTTAAGCATATTCAGGATATATTCTTTTTGTAATGAAAAAAATACACAGCCTCAGAAGCGACAGGTATCGGAAGGTGAAAAGAGCTCATTGCACAATACACTATTCATCAAGCACAATATTCCCAAATCTGAAAGCAGGAAGAGACAGACAAATTGTGATTGCAACTTGAAACCAAGTCTTGTGTATCAATGTGGAGGAAGAATTATCTGTATTTGTGTATTTGATAACTATGAGATCCAGAGTCCTCAATATTCAGACTTCATTTGGATTCTAACTCATAGAAACCAAATATTTACCCCAAAAAACATTTATTTTAGGCAATTAGAACATTGAAACTGAACAAGTTATTATGAATTTAGTATTTTTTAAAATTCCATTAGGTGTGACAATGATATGGTTGTTACACTAACCTGACATATATACATCTTCTTTTCAATTAGAAATGTAAAGCAATGTACCAGTGGGTTCAATGACATACTATCAAAAATTTGTCTTAAATACTCCAGCAGTAGGGGAAAAAAGGACAGAGAGAGAGAGAGAGAGAGAGAGAGAGAGAGAGAGAGAGAGAGAAAGAAAGAAAGAAAAAAGAAAGAAAGAAAGAGGGAGAGAGGGAGGGAAGAGGGAAAGAAGGAGAGAAGGAAGGAGGAGGGAAGGTAGGAGAGAAGAAAGGGAGAGAGAGGAGAGAGAGAGAGAGAGAGAGAGAGAGAGAGAGAGAGAGAGAGAGAGAGAGAGAGAAATGGGAGTGGAGATGATTTGGTATTGCTTTTGTTTTTGTTTTTTTCTTTCCAAAAAAGGAAAGCAGCTTTCCCAAGTCTGGCCATGGTCTGTCCAATGGTGTGGACATCCTTATATGACAGAAGAGATGACTAAACATTTGTCGAGTTCAGTAAAAAAACAAACAAACAAACAAAAAAAGTGCTGAATTTTGGTCTCCAAGGTGAGTACACTCAATGCTAAATAAGATTCCAGAGGCTCTGAATTCTACATTTACCTTGAAATGATCTAGATTTAAAGCAGAGATGAATATTTTCTAATTTATTGATAAAATATTCCAAGAACAAAACAATGATGGCCTGAATAAACAAATTGTCTATATCAAGACTCTGAAGCTGCCTTATTTCCTTGTGTGCCTGGAAAAGAAGAGTCCAAAAAGAAGCTATAAATCAACAGAGCCAAAAATGTTCTGATTAGGGAAGACACTTTGTTTCCAGTCTAGCTCTGCTCCGTAACCAACGTGCTGCTTTAGGATTCTGTCTGGTAAGAGATGTGTCAGGAGAGACAAGTGGTGATGAGCTGGCATGCCTCCCCAAGGCTGTGATGCATAGTTCGTCTCAGTGAGGTGTCCACCCTTGTGATTTCGAGTGACATGGTGATACTGCCCTAGTGTATGAAGCCATTTCTCTTGGAAGGTTCTGGGCCAGTGTGGTGGGCAGGCATGTCCATGAGGCAAACAGACTTCTCATTCTGTAGATCACCCCACACCTCACCCATAATTAAAATGTAAATATGGTCTCGTTTTATTTGCTGACCCAGATACCATGGCATCTATGGTACTGCATATCCCGATTTCCTCTCTTTGTTCTTTTTCTGTTTTTTTGTTTTGTTTTGTTTTGTTTTTTCTTTAATACTTGTAAAAGCACTTTAAAGTATACTTTTTATTTCCAAATGGATGCAGATTTACAGAAAGGCTGAGGTAATATTACCAGACTTGCCATAAGCAGCAGTTTCTCCTATTACTAACATCTTTGACAGTATGCATGTTAAAATTCATGAAGCATTATTAATCCATTATTTCTAACTAACATCCACATTTTATCAGATTTCCTTTCTGCCACTTTAAAAAATTAACTGGATCACTTTAGCAACCTACTTGCACATTATTTTATGGTTTACCACTGCTTTAAATGTATTCTCATGTTCAATACTAGTAAAAAGCAGGGTCCATATTGTTAACCCCACATTTTTTGAATGAAGAAACAAATTCAGAATTGAAGTGACATACAGAGAACAAGAGAATTAAATTTAATTAATTAAATCAAAGTAAGTATTTCTAACTCTCCCTATTCTATCTTGATAAGATTCATTCCTCAGTTACAAAGAAAATATAATTTAGTTGAAAGCATGGCTTATTTATACAGCAAAGTAATTTTTGACATTAAAGATCCACCCATTTATAGCCACAAGTCATGTTTTTAAAAAACATTGTAAGAATTAAATAAATCGGAAGCTGGGAAACACTTCTGTGTTGTCAGAGGTTAGGGACATGGAAATATCATATTAAAAACAAATTGCTTTCTTTTTCCCAGTTACCTGCTTATTTTTACCTGAACTAAATATTGAGTTTTATATACATAGTGCTAATACTAAATTATGCCCATAATTATGTACTTAGTACAAACAACAGAGAAATGTTCATTTTTCCGATTCAAGAATTCAGTGTAAGCCTGAAGAGAAGAGCATTTGAACAAGCTCATTATCATTTAATGGTTAGTGGCTATCTTGTTCAGTCTTACTGTCTTTCTGTATCTCTTTCTTTCCATCTCCTTTTCTGATTCCAGGTGCAGAAACATAGCAATTAATATTAACCTGAATGTGATTATTTGGCTCTTCAGGATTTCATTGGATTATGTTGACTTGGTAATTTGATTGCTCTGCAGATGTGAGCTGTACTGATTGCATTAAAATACGTAAAGGAAATGAGGAAATCTCACCAGATGACATGGAAAAAGATTCTTGGTTCCCCACTGCTCTGCACATCCTCCAGGAATGAAATGGAGTGGTGACATGACAGCCCTTCACAGTTCCTTTTTGCTTTGAAGAGTTTCCCCCTGTTAAGTCAAGGTAACACAGTACCTTCCACCTACATTTGTGAATTTTTACATAGGGTGAAATCTATAAATATCTTATGGTCTGATCAAAAATTAGTTCATGTCTGTCCTGCTGAAAAAAAAAAATGAGTTTCACTGATATCTGGGGAGTTGGCCTATTAAGAATGAGACAATCATGTTAGTTCCCAATCACGGTGCAAGTCGGAGACCGAGAGGGAGGCTGAGGTAGAGGAGGGGAGCCATGCAGATGAGAAAGGAGAGCAGGCCCCAACCGAGGGAGAAGGAGCAGCGTGCTGTGGCCTTGGGCTGAGCTGGCTTAGCATAGAGCTCCCACAGTCTGACCTGGTCTGCAACTAAACAAAGTGCCACTGACCACCGGCAGGACTGAGGCAGCACTTCACACTGCCCATGGCATGGACTCAGCCATGGGGAAGGACCTAGGTTTGCACAAGTGGCCTGGCTTGAGGCTGCAAAAGTGGACGATGCCAGCCCAGCTACATGAAACCTCACCACCTACCCACCAGAAGAATCTCTTCAATATTGGGAAACTGATGGGGGAAAATACTTTGCCAGATAAAATATAGGATATCTGGTTAAACGTGCATTTCCTATAATGATGACGAGTTAGTTTATTTGTATGTTTTTTAGTTTAAGTGTATCCCATGTATGCCCTTTTATTTTTATTTCATAAATATGACAATCCTAGATTGATGTCACCTATGGTCTCCAAGGCTTATTACCAGAAACTGCAGAGGAAAGTGTAGATGGAAGAATTTCCTGAGAATCCTGACAAAGCCCTAGGCTGTGCCAATGAAGTCTGAGGACCACATCCAAACAGGCTGGTACCCATGTTGACCCCCCAAATTGTCTCCTGTCTCTTTTGAGTGTCAGTGCCACTAACAATCCAATTTTAGTTTTGTATCCACCCCATCTCATGTTTCTTACTTAGAACCCTTTATTTTTGCTGCTTATAATGAATTTTTTTGGGGATGTGGGGGTAACACTAAAACCACTGGCACTTAAATTTGCAGGTCATCAGTCCAAGTTATATCCATCCATAGATTTGCTTTGGAAATTCTCAGGTACATTTTAAAGCCATCTCTATGGGCTTTTAAAATTAGTTTGCAATATCTTCACAATGATTTAGATTACAAAAGTCCCCACAAGCCACTCAGTAAGTCAGAGTACAATGATTTGATGCTTATTTATTAAATATGGAAAACATGGCATTTATGCCCCTTTTTTAAAGCTTCAACGTATATAGATGACTGTTTTCAGTCTATCCTGAAGAAAAACGCACAACCGGCTATTGATATTACATTCTCTTGGATGGTCTACTCATCATTCTTCCGGGGTTTGGAAGTCACAGCATCTCCTTTCTAGAAAGTGATAGTCAATTAGCCACTATCTTCCATCCAGTCAATTCACTCCTGAGTGGTTTTCTAGATTCATCTGGCCATTCAGCCCATAAGAAAATCGATAAAGATCTTCTCCATTGTAACAGAATTTAGTAATACTTTTTCATTGAGAATATGTTTCTCAGTACCAGCGTTGAGAATCCATACTTCCCATACAGTATTCCCTAGCCACATGGATGTGTGAGCGCTTGAAATATGGCTGAATTGAGATGTACATAGGAGCACACACACCAGGATTTAGTGATGTATGATGGGAAAATAAACTGTAATATTTTATATTGATTACCTGTTGGGCTTATAATTTTTTTAAAAAATAGCTGGCTAAATGAAATGTATTATTAAAATTTCACCTGTTTCTTTTTACTTTTGGATATGACTACTAGAAAACTTTATGTTTATAAACACAGTTCACATAGGATTTCTGTTGGATAGTGTTGCCTTAGACAATAAGCTTCTGGGGATGGGAGCTGTGCTGCTTTTTGTATGGTTTATATTCTTAGAGACAGTTCTTTGCAAAGTTAAGGCATTCCCACAGTCTACTCTTTCCTTTGTGTTGGCTGTAAAACTCACTGAAATCAAGCTTCTATTTTGACTCACTGTGGTGCATCTTCTTAAAAAATATTAGTAGTTACAATTGATATTGTTTTTACAATCTACAATCTTCAGCCCTCCTATAACAGCCCTTTACACCTGACTGAGCTTTGCCGTCACCACTCCTTGGAAAGCTCTGTCTCGCAGGGATCTGTGCCACGACTCTTACTGGTTGTCTCTCTATTCTTCTAATGTCTCCTACCCAGTGCTCTTTGTGGATTCATCATCATCAACCCTGCCATAAAGGGTGTTGACTCTTATTTCTCTAAATGATTGTCTCCTATTGTGATCATTTTCAATCTGGTACTGATGACCACCTATGGACTAAACATACGGCTTTACATAAATGACACAAAAATCCATCCCTTTTGGATGCCCCCAGGGAAAGTTAATGCACCAGGTGTGTGTAGGCACACAGGCCATACCGAGCCTGAGACAAGCTTCCAGGTGAACTGATGCAGACTCCAGCAGTGGGAATTTAGCTAGAGTTGTCCACAGCGACATAGCCTGAAAGACGTGGGCAGGGAGCCAGCAGCTTCTGCTGTTTCTCACAACCACAAGAGTTTATTTTTTGTGTTTACACATCTGTGAAACAACTGATATTTGGCTCATGGAGGCTGGGCCCTGCTGGAAGTATCAGGCTGCATGTCTGCTGGGCGTGGCTCTAAGCGGTGGGTTAGATTCCAATCTCTTATCATCTGGGAACATCCCAGGCACATGGCACTGTGTGCCCAAAGAAGTGTTTTTGTCACAACAGGTCACCGGGGAGCAGGTGCTAAACCAGACAAGCCACTGAAAGATACTGCCCTGACATAAGGACCAAACTCATAACATAACAACTCCATGAGGTGGCAATAAGGTACACTTCTCCCACAATGGCATTCCCTGGTTTTTAAACATGTCCTGAAGTGTTTTCTTATTTCTAATTACTACTGCCATTATTAATTACTCAGACTAGGCTATAATATATGAAGTAATCTCCAAATCTCAGTAACCCCAAAGTCACAAATCACAGGTGTTTTATTTTGCACACTAATGTTCACATGAGTCAGTTATGACGCTGCTCCTCACATCCTTATTCGGTAACCCTCTCTGAGTAAGCAGTCCCCAGTAACACGGCCAAGCTTCTGGCAAAGAGAAAAGACAGACACAGAGAATCCCAAATTGGCTCATAAAACTTTTCCTTTAAAATGACACACATTACTTCTATCAACATTTCATTACCCAGAGCACTAGCCACACCACTTCTAAACTCAACAGGGCAGGGGTGTAGAATCGCCCCATGAGGAAATGAAGTAGGTAACTGTGAACAATGTGAGCTGCCACACTTACTTGAATTCACACATGGGTCATGTGTGCAAACTTTTTGATTCTTTTTGATTGTGACATAATTGGAATGCAGTGAACATTATCCCTGAATTTGAGAAAGTGAAAAATAATAATAATCTGTGGGTTTGTGGAGTGAAATTTCCAGAAAAGACAGACAATTTGTTTGGACCAATCTCCTGCTAAGTACAGCTCTATAACCTGGATTTTGTTTTTTAATGAACAGTTTCTGAAAAAAACTAAATAGATGGCCACGGATTTGTAGAGTCAAAATCCAGAAGAAGCGAAGAAGTCTAGGTGATGAATAAGCATTAGTTATGTTTTTCTCATTGAGAAATTGGCCAATTAAAAAAGTGTAGACTGAAAGATGGAAAGGATATTGTGACCATTGTGCAGGTGCAGAATGGACTTTCTACCCAAATTTGGGTGGATGTTGATACTCGCGAGACACACGCACTCAGGTTTATTGCTCATGTCAGATTTCCTGGAAGACTTCCAAGCAGGAGTGAACACAGCTTCCAGGAAAGTGGGAGGGGGTGGTGGGTTATGTTGTGGTTCGGGGTGGGGGCAGGTGGAGGCCCCCATGCTGCAGGCTGTGTCTTGTGTCATTTGAACTTACTACCAATGACAAAGGAGGGAGCATGTGGGCACTGGCTGGAATAGATGCGGAGCAGAAGGGACAGGAAAGTAGATGGGCTTGAAGTCAACAGTCAAGTCTCAAAAGTGAAGTCAGGCTTGTTAATTATGCCAAGCACAGCTTTCAGCTGGGAGACCAGCTATTAGGGTTTAGAATTTTCAAGAGTAGGGACACTGGTAAATATTCTAATAGGAACCTGTTGTATTTCCAACAGGGTACACTGTGTGAGTAGAGTGAAGAAGAGAGGCCAGTCCCAAGGACACCGAAATACAGCACTGAGACACACATTTACGTGGAACAGGTGACATGGTGTATGTGAAGCCCGTGGTATAATTGCCTTTGGGAAAGAAAAGTAAATGCACCCTCTCTGAAGGAAGGAGATATCATTCGTCATCTCAAATCATCTCTCTGTATATTCATAAACAATATCTGATATGCAACCATAAAGAAGCAGATATGCAGCCATGCACTATACAAGACTAAGGGGAAAGAGACAAATCATTAACAAGTGTATCTTGGTCAGCTCGGGCGGCTACAATAAAGTACCACAGACTGTGTGGCTTAAATAACAGACATTTATTCCTCACAGTACTGAAGCCTGGAACTCCAAGATCAAGGTTCTAGCTTATTCTGCTCCTGGTGAGAGCTCTCTTCCTGGCTTGTACATGGCCATCTTCTCACTGTGTCCTCACATGGTGGACAGAGAGAGTGGGCTGTCTGTTGTCGCTGGTGTAATATAAGGACACTAATCCTATTGGATCAGAGCCCTGCTGATTTGACCTCATCTAACTTAGATTGATAAAAGTCCTGTCTCCAAATACAGTCACATTAGGGTCTGGGGCTTCACAACATATGACTTTTGGGGACCACAAACATCTAGAGAGAGACCAATAGGAGAGCAATATAAAGAAAGTATCAGACACAAGTTTTAAAATAACTGTGATTTGTATGTTCAACAATGAAATTCAGGAACAGAAAACCAAACCACCCAATTACAAATGGCAGAGGACTTCCACAGACGTTTCTCCAAAGATATAGAAATGATCAGTAAGCATATGAAAGGATGCTCACTGTCACTAATCATGAGGAGAATGGAATGAAAACCACAATGAGAAACCACCATTTACCTGTTAGCATGGCTACTAACAGACAAACAAGCAAACAAAAAAAACAAGTGCTGGCGAGGGTGTAGTGAAATTGCAACCCTGTGCACTGCCAGTCAGAATGTAAATTGGTGCAGTCTCTATGATAATCAGTATGCAGTTCTGCAACATATTAAAAACAGAAATACTATATGATCCAGTAATTCCACTTCTAGTTCTATAGCCAAAGGGATGGAAAGCAAAGTCTCGAAATGATATGTGCACACCCACCTTCACAGAGGCATTATTTACAACGGCCCACAGGAGGAAGCCACCCAGTGTACATCAGGATGATCAGTTAAGCAAAATGTGGTCTTACACACAATGCTATATTATTTATTCTTAAACATGAAGGGAATTCTGATATAAGCTACAACATAGATGAACTTTTAAGACTTTTTGCTAAGTGAAATAAGCCAGTCACAAAAAGAAAAACAATGTATGGTTGCCATTATATGAAGTACTTAAGAGTTATCAAATTCATAGAGACAGAAAGTAGGATGCTGGATGCCAGGGGTCAGGGTGGGGAGGGGTGGGGAACAGGTGACAAATAGGTATTTGCTGTTTAATAAGTATGGAGTTCGTTTGGGATAATGAAAAACTTTGGAGGTGGATGGTGGTTACAGCTGGAAAACATTGTGAATACTTAATGCCACTTAATATACTTAACACACTTAAAAGTTGTTGAAATTGTCCCTTTTATAGTACATATGTTATACCACAATTAAAAATAAATTAAGATAAAAAAATAAAAATAATGAAATTTGTTATGGATAATTTCTGCACAGACTGGAAGTGACATAAAAGAATCACACTTTAAAAAACACAGAGCTTAAAAACACAGTAACAGCAATTAAAATAATTGGTGGATTTAACAGCATCTTAAAGACAGCTGGAGGTACCTTTGAAGAACATTTAAGTCTGAAGCACAGAGAGAGGAGTCAGAGAATAACAAAACAAAATAGAGTATATTATCTACCTTATTTGTAAAAGCCTTATTCTCTATAATACTGAATAAAGACTTCAAACCTCAGATTAAAAAAAAAAAAACCTCTACAAACTCCAAACAAGGGAATAAAAAGGAAACCATCTAGGTTTATCCTTATAAAACTACCATAAACAAAACACAGAAAAATTCTTACAAAAATCCAGATTAAAAAGTTATTAACTTCAAAGGAACAATATTATAATGGAATTTGACATCTCAACTGATGCAGTAAAAGTCAGAAAATAATGGGATGGTATTTGCAACATATAGACAAAAAAAATTGCCAACATAAAATTCTATGATAAGGAAATACATTCTTTACAAATGAAGGCAAAATAAAGACATTCTTTGACAAGCAAAAATTAAGACATTGTTTATGAGCAGACATTCATTAAAAGGACATTAAAGGAGGGCCAGCTGAGTGTCTCAGTTGGTTAAGAGCTCGCTCAAGAGTGCGAGATGAGCTCTGAGCAACAGCAGTTTGATGCCCAGCCCAAGCTGAGCTGCCACTAAGCTGCCAACAGGTGGCAGGAGAGTTCAGCTAAAAAAAAAATAAAGGACTTTGAAAGATATCCTTCAAACAGGAAGAAAATGTTCCAGGATGGAAAGAAGGTGATAACTGTCAATAGAAAGAGTAAATAATCTAAATAAATATTCATTGTATATAATAGTAAAATAATGTCCTGTGGAATTAAAACTATATATAGAATTTATAAAATTTTTGCAAAATTTTACAGAAGTTGGCAGCAGTTGACGGTGTGCAATGTTTCATGACTGAATTATCTAGGAAGTGGGAAAGATTATTTTTACTAACCTTTGCACTTGCTATTAGTTAGTCAATGTCTTAAAACAACAGAGAACTAACAATCTAAAAGAGTAGAAAATAAAATTACAAAAAGTTATCAATTCAAAAGAAGGACAATTCAATGAAAAAAGACAAAGTGAAATTAAATAGATAAATAGGAGAGTTAACCAGAGTAACAATTACAATTAAGACAAAGACTGGAAATTTGGATATAAAACAAAGCCCAAGTGCTTAAAAGAGACACAACATTATATACAAAAACCTAAAGTTGAAAACAATTGGATCAAAAAAGTTATACCATGCAATTTCTATCCAACAACAACAAAAATATATATAACTACACAAATATCAGACAAAATAGACTGCTTCAAAGAAAGATGCAATATGAGCAATAAAGAGAAAAAAAAATTCAAAGTAAAAGTCTACATTTCCCAGGTAAAAGTTTTGCCTTTGAAAAATAGTTTTAATATCACAATTAAAATGTATATAAAATAGACTAGTCTATTATTCCCATGGCAGGTTGGTGACTAAATAGAACAATGAGACAAAATTCAGTATGGATGTAAAATATCCAAACAACATGAAGAAGCAACATTATCTCATTGGACATGAAGAACACTGCACCTACAAACTCCACAGTTCACATTTTTCTCAAATACACAAAGGCTATTTGCCAAAAGTGACCAAAGGCTGGGCACATATTAAATCTCAACAAATATTAAATGATTCAGTTCATACAGAGAATAGTTTCTATACAAGGTGAAATGAAATCTGTATAATGATAACAAAAACACTTTCAATTCCACATGTATTTAAAGATTAAGCAGTACTTTTTTTGGAAAACCTAGGGGTCAAAGAATAAGTCACTGTATATCAGAGTTTGTACAAGTCACAATATCAGTATATTTTGAACTAAATTAAAGTAAAAAAGTATAGCATAGATGCAACTAAAACTGAGATTTAGGGAAAATTAGATTTTTAAATACATATATTAATAAAGAAGAATAGGGCCAGCCGAGTGGCGCATTGGTTAAGAGCTGGCTTGGGACGCCAGTGGCCCCGGTTTGGATCCCACATATGAGGGCCAGTGACACTTCCTTCTACAGCTAACAACAGCTCCACCTGTAATTGGGCTGCGAGCCCCGGTGACGGTATAGGCTGCAGCCCCTGCTGCAGTGGGCTGCCATAAGCTATAGTGAGTGGCCGGCAGCCAGCGTGTGCTGCCAATAGCCACGATGAGTGACCATCCAGAGGCTGGTGACTGATCTGCCTCATCCAGGAAAAGCGTAATGATAATGCCAACATGGGCCAGTGAAGCAACGTCCTCCGAAACTAGACTGAAGAACAAGAAGACAGCAACTTGTCTGTTCCCCATCCCTGATTCCCCAACGCTATTCCCCTCCCTCAATTCCCCAATAAAATCTTCAAAAAAAAAAAAGAATAGCTTATAAATAGGTAAGTCAGCATTGGCCTCAAGGAGCTACAGAGTACAGAAAAATTAAACCTACTGTAATTATTAAATTTATGGAAGAGAGAGTCAAATATATATTTTCATCCAAAAAATGCAGAAAACATTTGAGAAAATGAAACACTAATTTGTGATAAAACTTTATTAGCAAATCAGGTAATGAAAAAGAAAGTTTTTTTACTGTGAAAGATTATCTAAAAAAAATGATCGCAACTATACTGGTTAACAGTGAAAAGCTGAACAAATTTCCTGTAAGATGTGAAACAAGACAAAGATAGATTGAATTGATTCACCAATTCAGAACTGCATTACTCCAGAGGTCCTCGTCTGTGTAGCAAAGCAAGGAAAAGATAGCAAACAAATATAGATTATAAAGGATTAAAGAAAACCAACATTATTCATAGATGTCATTTTTTTTTTTGGAGAAAATCCAAATGTGTTTCAAGATAAGTAATTAGAATTTAGCAGATTTAGCAATGATAATGGATGTAAGTTGAATGTTAAAAAATGAAATTTGATTTTATAAGTGTCAGCATGAAACAAACCAGTTTTTGGAAAATAAAAATTGTAAACACTACCATTTATATGACACACAAAGCTCCAAGTGCTTATGAATAAATTTAATGAAAGTCGTGCAAGAACCCACAGAAACTAGCATCATGAAGACAAACAAAGACAGTTGTTTTAAAAAAAGAAGTGACTAATAGGCCATGTGCACGTTTTGAAAGAATTTATATTTAAAAAATCGCATCTCACAAAATTATGTATAGATTTAATGAGTCTCAGTCAATATCCAAGACAGGTTTTTAGAGTGTGGTAATTGAAAAGCTGCTTAACACAGATATGGAAATGCATAAGACCAACATATCAAAGAAAAATTTTAAGAAAAATATAGTGGGGGAACTCAACCTTCCAAGTGTCAAGACTTTTTAAAGCCTTAACATTTGTTAAGACAGTATGAAGTTAGAATGAAGATAACCAGCTAGACCAATGAAATAGAATCTGTAATACCAAAGGAATAACTTACTACATAGCTAACTAAACAAAGAAAGAGAATATTAGCATTGGATTTAAGACAAATCTAGACCTAACAGAAAGTGAAAGTTTTGGTTTTGGTATTGGTTTCTTTTGTTGTTTTTTGTTTTGTTTTCTTTTTTGTTTTCTTGTTTTGTTTTGTTTTGTTTTATAATTAGTACCTTGGTTCATTAGAAAAAGGAGGGGAAAAAAAAAGACTCTTGACCACCACTCTACAACATATTAAAATAATTCCAATGGTTTGTTGACAAATGTGTGAAAGATAAATGTTAAACTTTTTCTGTGACTGTCCAAATAGGAAATAAATATGGCTCTGTCTGCCAATAAGATCTCTGTTGCAACTGCTTACTTATATCTTCATAGAGAGAAAGCAGTAGACAGTATTTATGGATGAACATGGCAAGATTTGGCCTGCAGGCTACAGCAAAAGAGGATGTATTCAAGGCCTAGCTGTAGAGATTCACTGAATACAATACAAAAAAAAAAAAAATTTAACCCTAAGAAGAAAGATGAAAAATATTAATTACATTTAAATTAAGAACTCCTCTGCATCAAATGACATCATGTCACATATACAGGTCTGTATACAGTATATATTTATATATGTACTATGTACTATATACACACACTAACATGCATGTATAAGAAAATTTATAGTAACATTATCTTTATTAGTGACATCCCTGAAGCAGCCTCAAATCCTCCTCATAAAGCATGGACATACAGAAAACTATATGGAATGTTATATAGAATGAAAAAGGAACACATAACAAACACTATATGAGCATGAAAGATTAAATATGAACATATTTAATGTTGAATGAAAGAAACAACAAACAAAAATATACATGGTATGGATATTAAAACAAGCCAATGTGATCACTAATTTTGGAAATAGGTTGCGGTGACAATTAGAAAAGAAAACTGGAGTGTCTGATGCACTATTTATTGACCTGTATGGTGTCTTCACTCTATAATAATTCATCTAGCAGTATATCTGGATTTGTGCATTTTTCTGTATTTATGTTAAATGGCATTTTATTCTTTAAGAGGAATTAATATGTATTATTTTCCCAATATTCCTTAGGGTTAAAATGTCCAGCTATTTTAGCTCTGAGTATGGATTTTGCAGTGGTTCGGAGCTCAGTCTGTAAAGGCAGAATCCCTAGGTTCAAATCCTGACTCTGCTTTGCACTAACAATGTGACTTTGGGCAAGTTAATTGAATTTTGTGCTTTAGTTTCCTTAGCTGAAATAAAAATATAAAGCCATGATTTTTGTTGAGAATTGCACACAGTAAGACATGGACATCACGTATAACAGGGCACATAAAAAGCGCTACATTTGGTGGAGTTTTCTGCGTTTCAATTCTTAAACATATTTTATTCTCCTCAGATTTTAATCTTGAACATGTTTCAGTGTTGTCAGTTCTGGTGACCTTCTCATTATAGGAATTTTATCCAGTCGTCATGCTCTAAATGTGGTAATTATTAAAACATTGAAAAATTTTAAAAATTTGGTTCAGCTTGCTATTTTAGAATTTGCAATATTATCAAAGTGTGTTTGCACAAAGGTTCCATTTTTGGTCTATGAATCCCTGACATAACTGAGATTCAAAAATAAGAGCTGCTCATTTCCTTCCTTTTTTTGTCCTTATTTTGTGCAGGGATGGTAACAGATTCTGTTCAGTGAGCAGCGCCTGGGAAGATAAGGGTGAGCTTTCTCAGAAGTTCTGAGTCCACAAATGAGCCACCCAGCTGCAGAGAGCGGCAGGCGTGGCATGGCAACGTGCAGACTTCCTCCTTTGGGTCACTCTGATCACGCTGGAGGAACCTTGAAGGACATTCTCTCTCTTTTATTTAACATGAGAAAGTAGCCTCACTTTTTTGCTGCTGGTAAGCATGCAATGAAGAATCGACTGTGTGAGCAAACTAACATTAGTAGTCAAATTATAAGGATAATGGGGCAGTTAACCAAGCAATTTAGACCTGGGAACCCATATTGATTTATTGTGACATGTCAGCTGATCATTCAACCTAGTTTATGTTGAGTGTGCCCTACATTCTCTTAAAAGTATTTTGTTAACCTACACTAGAGTGTTCTGATAGAAAAGAAGGTGGTAAGGATGGTATAAAGGAGGAGACGTCTCTACAAGGCTGACTTAATTTGGCATACCCCGACCCAGACTTGAGGAATAAGTAATAAGAAGAGATGAAAGGATGAGAAATATGAAAGGCAAATGTAGTCAACTTTACCATTTCACCTAGGATAAGCCCTGGCTTTGTGCCTACGGCTTTTTAGGAAGATATGAAGCATTAAAATTACTAATTATAAGCACACTTTAAACCATTCCAAAAGGCCTTTTTGATTACACAAATGCAGACGAACTTTCTAATTGCTGCCATGGGATCCTGTGGTGTCTAATATTGTATTAAGCCACGGTACTAGCATTTTAGTTACTTATGCAAAAACCACATCTGCAATTGATAGAAATATTTATCAGCGTGTTCACTAAAATGAAAAAGCACTGAAGCAAGTAATAACATTTAAAACAAATAGGAAAGCCCAAATGAAAATGAAGCATTTGAATAATTACACAGTGTGTAGCCCAGAATAAATGATATCAAAATCCACTTGTGTTTCAAATCAATAACATTGAAATGTGACAGAATCTTGATGATACTGGATGACAAAAATTTAATCCATAAAAATATACTTGTAAAACATTTCCAGACAATGGGGTATTTGCAATTTTTCTTTAGTATAAAACAGTTGGTTTCTGGAAATGATTATTTTTTTCATAGTTCATTCCAGTGTTTCATGATTGTTTTTTAAAGACTGGAGAGAGTTATTATAAGTTCACATTGATTTTGGTAGGCTGCTAAAAATATTTTAGGGACACCATGAAGTCAGATGCACAATCAGCTGTTCTGTGAATTTTTGTTTTGTTCAATATTTAAGGTTCACAACCATATATGTGTTTTCTTCTTGGCTATGCCTCCTTAAGTGTTTCCAGCAATTTAAGGTAAGTGATTTTAGCATCCTGACTGTCCTCATTTATTCATCCATCCAGTCCAAGAAGTTATGGGTAGCCTCCCACTTTGTCTAGCCGTCATGTTAGAATTCACAGGAAAGGGTAACAGGAAAAGGCCAGGTCCTATTGGTACTGCATAGTAGGGAAAACGAACTTGCATGTTTGTCTACATACTTCCAGTGGTGAAATACCAACTTTCAGGCACTCTTTTATGTCATCAAAGAGAGCTTTCTGGTTTTGGAACTTCACGACAAATCCCCATGTTATCTGGCATGGAAAACAGCTAGCTGCACCAGAATGTGATATGCATGGCAGATGGCCTAGGTCAGTCTGCAGAGGCCGGGCCTGCAGGGACATGGCAGGCTGTCGGAAGCATCGAGCAGGAGTAAAGAGAACAGGTAAGCACTTATAAACTGGCTGTAGGCCACGTGCCAAGTATAGACAGGCTGTGACATGTGTCAGCCAGCCCTTAATGTGGCATGGCCATGGAGAAGTTGACTTTTTCCAGCTTGACTGAGACACATTTGACAAATAAAAATTATTTATATATAATATATATATATATGTAAAGTGTACAACATGGTGTTTGATATGCATATACCTTGTGAAATAGTCACCACAATCAAACGAATTAATTAATATCCATCACCTCACATAGTTACTACCTTTTTGGTGTGTCTGTGGTGTGAACACATAAGCTCTATTCTCCTAGAAAATTTCATGTACATAATACAGTTTGTTAATTGTAGTCACCATGCTTTGCTTTAGATCCCCAGAACTTAACTCATCTGGTTATTAGAAGAGTGTCCTCTTTAACCAGTATCTCCCCATTTTTCACACTAACCCCTTGAGCCACCATTCTACACTGTTTCTATGAGTTCAGCTTTTTTTTAGATTCCCCATATAAATGAAATCATGCAGTACTTATCTTTCTCTGAATTATTTCACTTGATATAATAGCCACAAGGTCATTCATGTCATCCCATATTGTGGGAATTTCTTCTTTTTAATAGCTGAATAATATTCCATGGTATATATCTATCTCTGTCTCTCCGTATCTATACCACATCACACTTTCTTTATCCACTCATCCATCAATGGACACTTAGGTTGTTTCCATATCTTGACTATTGTGAATAATGCTGCAATGAGCATGGGAGTGCATGTATCTTTTCGAGATACTGATTTCAATTCTTTTAGATAAATACCCAGAAGCGTAACCACTGGGACATAAGGTAGTTCTGTTTTCATTTTTTTGAGGACGCTCCATACTGTTTTCCATAGTGGCTGCACCAATCTGCACTCCCACCAACAGTGCACGAGGGTTTCCATTTCTCCACATCCTCGCCAACACTTGTTTTTGACTGGATTTGATTTGAATTTTCCCCATGGTTAGTGATATTGAACACTTTTTCATGTGCCTGCGGGATGGGGCTCTAAGTCTTATGACTGATACTCCATTGGTAATTTCCCAATCACACTGAACTTCTCTTCACACCATTATTTCTCATTACATCAATGACTCTTAAAACTGTAAGAGCCCACCATAAGTCAACGGGTCCATCATTTTATATTTGTGCATATAGGTTATGTCATTTATCAGCCGAAGCCTTTGAGATCCATGGAAGTTGCTGGAAACTCATGGTCACACAACCGGGTTCTGATGGTAAGGATTCCAGGCTTTTGGCTTTCAGGATATCAGCCCACTGCCCTTTGAATTGTGAAGCACTGAGTGGGCAGGATAAAAGGCATGCCTGTGGAGAACTTAGTCTGGTAATTATGAGCCAGGAATGCATGTGCCAATATCTGCTAGGGCTGCCATTACAAAGTGGACAAAGTAGGTGAATTAAAACACAGAGATTTCCTTTCTCAGGTCCTGGAGGTTAGACACTCAAGGCCAAGGACTCAGCATGGTTGGAATCTCTGCCAATCTCTCTCCTAGTGTCTGGTAGTGGCTGCAAACTTCAGCTCCTTTGCTTGTAGACGCTTCCCACTGACAACCCACGTTCATACGTTTTCCCCTTGTCTCTGGCTCCAAATCTCCTTTTTATTAGGACAGCAGTCTTACTAGATTAGGGCCTACCATAATGACCTCATCTTAACTTGATGTCTCTGTAAAAACCCTATTTTCGTGTAAGGCACATTCTGAGGCTTTGAGGGGGAGGACACCAACATATCTTCATTAAGGGACATAATGCCATCCAGCAGAGTATCTTTTCCCACTGGATCTCCTAAAACTGGAGTTCAATGTGTAATTTCAAAAGGCCTTTACTGCAGCGAAGAGGGCCTGCAGCTCTGGTATTCACTAAGGCAGAGAAAGCTGGGGGTGTAAACACACATGGTAAACACCTCAAAGCCTTGGGAGACACCCACCTGTAATTCAGTTGTCAGTTCTCAGCTTTCTTGCCAATCCTCAGCTCCCCATGCACGCGGGGTCTGTGCTCCACCCTTTCCTTTCTGAGTTACTCAGCACCTTTGTTCAGCACAGTGATCCTCTACCCCCAGCAGTGCCCAGCCAGCAGCTCAGCTTGGCAGTAATGCTCAGCTCCAGCTTTTGTTACCTTTTACTGTCTTCTCAGATAGGACAGAAAAGAAGCAGCAGTGAAAATAAAAAAAAAATAATAATTTCCTAGGGGCCAGAGGGCTTTATATCTGAGCAAGAAGTAACTACTGGAGACAAGGGTGGGAGGACTGAAAGGTCCAGATTTTGGAATTATTTGAAATAAGAGGAAACTGCATGCATTCTGGTGGTACTCTAAATGCAGGAGTGATTTTTCTCTAACTCCCAAAGATGGTTATTCAGTCACCAGAATCTTGTGGCATCCAGTGTCAAACTTACGCAGAAATATTTTATTTTTTACACAACTCTGCTGGATGGTCTTGGAATTGGAGTAAAACCATGTACAGCATGTGTGTGCCCGCCTGGAGCTTTGGTTCTGGTTGGCAGTTGCACGTAACACAAATCTAAATGCCGTTTGGTAGTCCACACCTCAAAATCCTGAAGTAGTTTGAGGAGGGACAGGTTGGTGATGACAAAAGTGGGCCTCACCTGTGCTTTGAGAATGGGTAGGTTTTGGTGACAAGGTAGAAGAATGTGATGAGTGAAAAGAGGAGGGGCCCACCTTCCTCTGAGTCCTTATCTGCTTGTAGCTGGAATCAGTACAAGAATGCATTCTCTATTCCACGGACATTTTGTATTTATTTTTCATTAACATGCCAACAGGGATTGTGCCCTGGTTTCAGTTGGTCTTCTCACCTCACCCACGTGTTGCAGCCTGCGGCAATAGCAATTCTCAGTTCTGAGAAATAGGTAGGTTCACCAGGATGGAAGAGATTGGGCAGGGTATAACTCTGCCATTCACTGGGCTGCGTGAGCTTGCGCAATTAGCTTTGCACACTGGATCTTCAACTCAATGAATGCTGCATTCACACTCACTAAGGTAAGAGGTATGGACTTCTCAGATTCCAATGTAACACATTCAGCACATGTTACCGATGCCACGTCTTAGATTTGTTTCATTGCCTTAAGTAATTTGCTGAGATAATGGATAGACACACAAATTGGTGTTTTGCACTGAAAAACTCATAGATGGAATTTAAATGATGAAGTAGACCTTTCTGAAGCATTTATCTTCTGGTCTATTATTTTTAAATTTCACTAATGTTAATAATAACTTATCTGCAATTCCAAAGATTAAATATTTCCAAAAACCAAAAGCTTTTATTTTTTTATAGGTTAGAGTTCAAACATTTTCAGAACAAACTAAACCTGACTTGACATGAGATTATTGATAGTCTTTTTTTCCTTTAATTGTATTTTCTGCAATTATTCATAAATTCCACTGTCAGTATAATAGGTGTTTGATCACATGATGTGACAATGCTGGGAGTATTACCTTATACATGGTCTCTGCCCATCATTATCCTTCTAAAATTCTGGCAATTTTGAAGGCCTTTAGATATTGCATTATAAAATGCTCACACTCTCTTGTATTACATTTCTTGAAACAATACATTTTAGCAGAGGTGATACTGGGAAATTATAAAAAACACACAAACAAACCTGAGAAAGGTCAGATCCTGACCCAGCAAGGGTTAAGCACCTGGAAAATTTTGGGAGAAATCTTTGCGATGTTTCTTCTTATCTTCCTTAAGTCCCCATCCACCCTTGAAACTCTACTGTTTTATGAAAATAAGCTGTCATCCTCTCTGTATGTAAATGTTCCCTATAGGTAACAACATAGATGCTGACATGACATGATAACAGAAAATTGCTTGGATGCACATTACATATGGCCATCCCCAAGAGGATTTAAGGGAATTTGTCATTCTTACGTTTGGTTTCAAAATACTGTCCATGAAGTTTCATCAAGTTGGTGACAGAAGAATGGAGCTCTCTTGCAGAATTAGCAATCAGCTGAAGTTTGGTCCCACTACTTAGAGTGTACCACAGTTATCTGTGTGGCAAACTTCATGGATGTAATGAGAGGGCTTACTATCAACCATTTTACTCACCATTTATTAAAGGTTTACATCATTCAGTTAAAATGAAAAATTAAGAAAATACACAAAGATTGGAAAAGGAAGATATGATTTTATTGACCAAAAAATCCAAAGATTTTATAGATACATTACCAGAATCAATGAGATTTTAGTATCATTCTTGTATAGAAGTTCAATATTCAAAATTAATAGCATTTCTATATAACAGCAACAAAAATGGAAATACTTTAAAAGTTGCCATTTACAGTAGCAACAAAAATATAAGGAATTTGAAAATAAATATGTACAAGATATTAATAAATATATTCACCTTTAAAAATACTCATTGGAGAAGTAGGTCAATACTCATGGATAGACAGACTCAGAAGTTATTTTAAAATTGATCTGTAGATTTAATGCAATCTAGGATTAAACCTATTTCAGAGAAATTTCTTTAATGGTACACACAGATTCTTAGGTACACTAGTTAGCTTAGGCTAACATATCTACACTGTAGAATGAATAGCTTAAGTGCAGGCATAGATTTCTCACAGTTCTGCAGGCTGGAAGTCTAAGATCAGAGTGCCCCTGTGGTCTGGTTCTGGTTGGGCCCTCTTCCAGGCCTACAGATGGCATCTTCTCATGGTGTCTTCACATGGCGGAGAAAGAGAAAGCTCTCTGGGTCTCTTCTTTTTCCTGTAAGGGCACCAGTCCCATCAGATTAGGGTCCAGCCATCTGACCTCATTTAACTTTAATTACCTCCTAAAAGTACTATCTCCATATATGGTCACTTTGGGGTAGGGCTTCAGCATATGAATTTTGGGAGGACACATTTCAGTCCATAGCATTACCTATGAAAAGCAGGTTGCTTACTTCTCTAAGAGTTTTGTAATATATGTAATGGCTAAATAGTTAACCTTATAAGGTTATGGCAAAAATTATGGTGAAAATTAAATGACCTAAATGTTAGATGCTCAATAAATATTACCTTTCCAATAAATATTACCTTTTATGTATCTTGATATCATTATGCTTTTTTTTTTTTTTTTTTTTTTTGAGGGCAGTGTCACTGGCCTTCATATGTGGGACCTGAACTGGGGCCGCTGGCTTCCCAAGCCAGCACGTAACCACTGCGCCACTTGGCCAGCCCTCATTATGCTTTTGTTTTACATAAAACACAGTGGGATGTTATATAAATTTCTGTTATTTTTGTGAAAGAAATATATTCAACTGCAAGATAGAAAGTGGCAACTATTTAAAAAGAGATATGTATTAATAAACTTTTTATACCATTTCATATCAAAAAGTTGGCATCAAAAATATGGATTTTTAAAAAAGTAAACATTTTTTTTTCTCTTTTTTTTATATATATACTTTTTTTTTTTTTTTTTTTTTTTTTTTTTTTTTTTTTTTAAAGATTTTATTGGGGAATTGGTGGAGGGGAACAGCGTTGGGGAATCGGGGAAGGGGAACAGACAAGTTGCCGTCTTCTTGTTCTTCAGTTTAGTTGTGGAAGATGTTGCTTCACTGTTGGTATCGTCACTGCGCTCTTCCCAGATGAGGCAGATCAGTCGCTGGCCTCTGGATGTCGCTCATCGCGGCTATTGGCAGCTCACGCTTGGCTGCCAGCCGCTCACGCTGGCTGCGGGCCACTCACCGCAGCCCATGGCAGCCCACTGCAGCAGGGGCTGCAGCCCACACCATCACCAGGGCTCGCACAGCCCAGCTCCAGGTGGAGCTGCTGCCAGCTGTAGAGGGCAGTGTCACTGGCCCTCATGTGGGATCCGAACCGGGGCCGCTGGCATCCCAAAACCAGCGCTTAACCAATGCGCCACTCGGCCGGCCCTATATATATACTTTTAATTAGCTTCAGGTGTACAACAAAGTGCAATAGTTATACTTTTTACCCCTCAAAGTGACAACCACCCTCCCACAATTCTCCCCTCCCACTCCTCCCCCCCATATCATACTATCTATTACAATTCCTTTGACTCCCTTCCACCATATAATCCACATCCCATGACTGTCTATATATTCAATTACAGTTGGCATACAATATTATACAACATCAATTTCAGGTATACAGTGCCATGATCAAGCCTCTACTCCATCCATGAAGTGGTCTCCCTAACAAAACATGTGACCATCTGACACCCTACAAAATTTTAACATTATATTCCCCGAACTGTCTTTCATATCCCTGTGACAATACTGTAGTTACCTATTTATACTGTCTAATCCTTTCCCCTTCTCCCTCATCCCCACCCCTCTCCCAACTAGCAACCCTGTTTTTCCTCTATATCTATGAAACTATTTCTGTTTCTTATGCTCATTCATTCAGTTTTTCAAATTCCACATATAAGTGAGATCATGTGGTATTTGTCTTTCTCTGACTGACTTATTTCACTCAACATAATAGTCTCTAGGTCCATCCAGATTGTTGCAAATGGTACAATTTCATTCTTCTTTATAGCGGAGTAATACTCCATTGTATAAATGTACCACAGTTTCTTAAGCCAGTCATCTACCGATGGGCATTTCGGTTGTTTCCAAGTCTTGGCTACTGTAAATAGCGCTGCAATAAACATAGGGGTGCATATATTTTTTCGAATTAGCGTCTTGGGTTCCTCTGGGTAGATTCCCAAGAGTGGAATTGCTGGGTCATACGGCAGTTCCATTTCCAATTTTTTGAGATACCTCCATACTGATTTCCATAATGGCTGCACCAATTTGCAGTCCCACCAACAGTGCACCAGGGTTCCCTTTTCTCCAACCCTCGCCAACACTTGTTGTTTGTTGTTTGTTGTTGATGATAGACATTCTGACTGGAGTGAGGTGGTATCTCATTGTGGTTTTTATTTGCATTTCTCTGATGATTAGTGAGGTTGAACATTTTTTTATATGCCTGTTGGCCATCTGTATGTCCTCTTTAAAGAAATGCCTCCTCATATCCTCTGCCCATTTTTCAATTGGGTTGTTTGATTTTTGGTGTTGAATTGCATGAGTGTTTTGTAAATTTTGGATATTAACCCCTTATCAGATATATCATTGGCAAATATCTTATCCCATTCAGTAGGCTGCCTTTTTGTTTTATTGATGATTTCCTTTGCTGTGAAAAAACTTTTAAGTTTGATGTAATCCCATATGTTCATTTTTTCTTTCATTTCCCTTGCCCAAGGGGATATATCGGTAAAAATATTACTCAAGGTAATGTCTGCAAACTTGCTCCCCATATTTTCTTCTAGGAGTTTTATAGGTTCAGGTCTTACATTTAAGTCTTTAATCCATTTTGAGTTTGTTCTCGTATATGGTGTAAGTAGATGGTCTATTTTCATTTTTTTGCACGTGTCAGACCAATTTTCCCAGCAACATTTATTAAATAGACTATCTTTACTCCAGTGTAACTTCTTGCTTCCATTGTCATAGATTAAATGACCGTATATAGATGGGTTTATTCCTGGGCTCTCTATTCTATTCCATTGGTCTATGTGTCTGTTTTTATGCCAGTAAGTACCATACTGTTTTGATTACTGTAACCTTGTAGTATGTTTTGATGTCGGGTAGTGTGATGCCTCCCACTTTGTTCTTATTTCTCAACATTGCTGTAGCTATTCAGGGTCTTTTGTGACTTCATATAAATTTTAGGATTCTATGTTCTATTTCAGAGAAAAATGTCCTTGGTAGTTTGATTGGAATTGCATTGAATCTATATATTGCTTTAGGAAGTATTGACATTTTAACTATATTAATTCTTCCTATCCATGAGCATGGTATGTATTTCCATTTATTTGTATCTCCTTTGATTTCTCTCTTCAGTGTCTCATAATTTTGTGAGTACAGGTCTTTTACTTCTTTAGTTAAATTGATTCCTAGATATTTTATTGTTTTTGAAGCAATTATAAAAGGAATTGATTTTCTGATTTCTTCTTCTGATAGTTTATTATTGGTGTATAGAAATGCCACTGATTTCTAAATATTAATTTTGTATCCTGCTACCTTACCAAATTCATTTATCAGTTCTAGGGATTCTCTCTATATAGTATCATGTCATCTACATATAATGACAATTTTACTTCCTCTTTTTCAATTTGGATGCCTTTTATTTCATTTTCTTGTCTGATTGCTGTGGCTAGAACTTCCAGAACTATGTTAAATAGAAGTGGTGAAAGCGGGCAGCCTTGTCTTGTTCCTGATCTTAGGGGAAAGTTTTCAGCCTTTCCCCATTGAGAACGATGTTTGCTGTGGGCTTATCATATATGGCCTTTATTATGCTGAGGTATGATCCCACTATTCCCACTTTGTTAAGAGTCTTTATCATAAATGGCTGCTGGATTTTGTCAAATGCCTTTTCTGCATCTATTGATATGATCATATGATTTTTATTTTTCATTTTGTTAATGTGATGTATTATGTTAATTGATTTGCGGATATTGAACCAGCCTTGCATACCAGGAATGAATCTCACTTGATCGTGGTGTATGATCTTTTTAATGATATGCTGAATTCGGTTTGCTAGTATTTTGTTGAGAATTTTTGCATCTATGTTCATTAGTGATATTGGCCTGTAGTTTTCCTTTTTTGTAGTATCTTTGTCTGACTTGGAATCAGGGTGATAGTGACTTCATAAAAAGAGTTTGGGAGCCTTCCCTCCTTCTGTATTTTTTGGAATAGTTTGAGGAGAATATGTACTAATTCTTTTTTGAATGTTTTGTAAAATTCACCTGTGTAGCCATATGGTCCAGGGCTTTTGTTTGTTGGAAGATTGTTGATTACTGATTCAATTTTTTTGGCAGTAGTCAGTCTGTTCAGAGTTTCTGTTTCTTTTTGGTTCAGACTTGGTAGATTGTATGCTTCTAGAAATTTATCCATTTCTTCCAGATTGTCGAATTTATTAGCATATAGTTGCTCATAGTATTGTCTTAAAATTTTCTGTATTTCTGTGGTATCTGTTGTCACTTCTCCTCTTTCATTTCTGATTTTATTAATTTGCGTCCTCTCTCTCTTTTTCTTGGTTAGTCATGCTTGGTTAGTCGATTTTGTTTATCTTTTCTAAAAACCAACTCTTGGTTTCATTGATCTTTTGTATTTTTTTTTGTTTTCTATTTCATTTATTTCTGCTCTGGTCTTTATTATTTCCTTCCTTATGCTCCCTATACACTGGTTTTGCTGTTTTTTTTCTAGTTCCCTTAGGTGTAGAGAGAGTCTGTTGATTTGAGATTTTTCTTCCTTCTTTAGGTAGGCCTGCACTGATATGAACTTCCCTCTTAGGACTGCTTTCGCTGCATCCCAGAGATTTTGGGTCGTGGTGTTTTCATTTTCATTTGTCTCGAGGTATCTTTTGATTTCCTCTTTGATCTCATTTTTGACCCACTCACTATTTAGAAGCATGTTATTTAGCTTCCATGTATTTGTAAGCTTTCCAGATTTCTTCTTATAATTGATTTCTAGTTTCAGAGCATTGTGGTCAGAGAAGACACTTGATATGATTTCAGTCTTCTTAAATTTGTTGAGACTTGTTTTGTGGCCTAACATGGTCTATCTTGGAGAATGTTCCATGGGCACTTGAGAAGAATGTATATTCTGTAGCATTGGGGTGAAATGCTCCAAAAATATCAATTAAATCCAGCTGGTCTAAAGTGTCATTTAAGGCCACTATATCCATGTTGATTTTCTGTCTGGAGGATCTGTCCATTGGTGACAACGGGGTGTTGAAGTCCCCTACTATGATAGTGTTACTGTTGATGTCTGCCTTTATGTCTGTCAGAATCTGTTTTATATATTTAGGAGCTCCTATATAGGGTGCATAGATGTTTACTAGGCTTATGTCCTCTTGTTGAATTGATCCCTTTATTATTATGTAGTGCCCTTCTTTGTCTTTTATTGTAGTCTTCATTTTAAAGTCTATTTTGTCCGAAATAAGTATTGCTACTCCAGCTTTTTTCTCATTTCCATTTGCATGAAATATCTTATTCCATCCCTTTACTTTCAGTCTATGTGTGTATTTTGATCTGAGAAGAGTCTCTTGTAGACAGCATATGCATGGGTCCTGTTTTCTTATCCACTCAGCCACTCTCTGTCTTTTGATTGGAGCATTTAGCCCATTCACATTTAAGGTAATTACTGATAGGTGTATATTTATTGCCATTTTGTTATTTGTATTTCTTGTCTTCCTGGGTTAGCTTGTTTTCCCCTTTCTTCTGTTTAAAAAAGCTCTTTTAACATTTCCTGCAATGCTGGCTTGGTGGTGATGAACTCCTTAAGCTTATTCTTTTCTGAGAAGCTCTTTATTTCTCCTTCAATTTTAAGTGATAGCCTTGCTGGGTAGAGCAATCTTGGTTGTAGACTTTTATTTTGTGTCACTTTGAATATCTCTTGCCATTCCCTTCTGGCCTGCAGAGTTTCTGAAGAAAAGTCAGCTGTTAGTCTTATAGGAGTTCCTTTGTATGTAACCTGCTGTCTTTCTCTTGCTGCTTTTAGGATTCTGTCTCTGTCTGTAACCTTTGCCATTTTTACTATGATGTATCTTGGTGTGGGCCTGTTTGGATTCAGCCTGTTAGGAACTCTCTGTACTTCCTGGGCTTGTATGTCGATTTCCTTCACCATGGTAGGGAAGTTTTCAGTCATTATTTCTTTAAATACATTCTCAATCCCTTGCTTCTTCTCTTTTCCTTCTGGTATTCCTATGACACGAAGATTGCTGCGTTTCATGTTGTCCCAGAGGTCTCTTAAACTATTTTCATTCTTTTTTATTCTTTTTTCTTTTTGTTGTTCCAGCTGGGTGATTTCTGCTATTTTGTCTTCTAATTCACTGATCTGCTCCTCTGCTTCATCTACTCTACTGGTGATTCTTTCGAGTGTGTTCTTCATTTCAGTTATTGTATTCTTTAGTTCTAACAGGTTGTTTTTTATGGTTTCCCTATCTTGCTTTATATCCTCGCTAAGTTCCTTAAACATTCTTATCATCAGTGTTCTAAACTCTGTCTCTGAAAGTCTGGATACCTCTGTTTCATTTAGTTCCATTTCTAGAGTTTTCTTCTCATCTTTTACTTGGGACATGTTTCTTTGTTTTTTCATTCTGGCTGTCGTTCTGTGAATGCTTCGATGTATTAGATAGATCACCGAGTCGAGCAAAGAGAGTCCTCACTAATTTCTACTGCCCACTATCGTGGAATTCCTCTTCCTGGCAAAGCAACTCTGGGCTAGTGAGCTCGGTGTGGGGCCGGAGGGTCTCTCCCCCAACCAGAGAAGCCTTCCCACACAGCTGGGGCATCCCTCACAGGGCTCGCCCTCTCTCGTTGGTGCCCCTCCTACCAGACTTGACGTGGCCTCCTCTTTAGGTCCTTCATTTAGAGGTTCTGTTTATCTAATGTTCAGGGGACTCCCGAGGTTAAATGTTGCATAAATTATTTGTAATTTTGATGTGATCCTGGGATGCAGTTCGGAGAGCGTCCGTCTATTCCGCCATCTTACCAGAACCTCTCAAAAGTAAACATGTTTTAAAGAAAATTTGTAATCCCAGTGTATCTAATCATATTATAGAGTATTGGTAAACTGCAAAGCAATGCTATGTAAGTTTTGAAAGATGTCTTTATATTTTAAAAAGTAATGAAATGTAATAACTATATTGAAAGCTTGAATTTTAAATAATATATTTGAAATTTTGAAAATACAGCTTAGGAATAACAAAAAACTGGTATAAAACACATACAAAATTTGAAAACTTAAAATTTGTATACATGTTAAACTTTGTATAATAAAACTTTATATAATCTAATACATAAATGATTTAAAGAGCATGGTTTATATTTATATAACCTATATAAATTCTATTCTTAATAGTTTAGGAGTAGCGTTAGTATAATATTTTGCCTAAAACAATGGAAATATCTAAAATTTAAAGCTATGCACTCTGTTAATTGATCTCATGTTCTGTATTTAACCAGAATAATGTCTCACGTGCCTGAAATGACCAGACTAAGCAATCATCAATGAAAACACAATATAAGTGCCAAAGTATTTGCATATTTTAGTCATTGTGTAAAGGTTATATAATTTCACACATGCCTTATAGGCAGAATACATAAAGACAAGCCAGTGGGAAAAATAGATAATGACTTGAATATACAGTTTATAGAAAGGATATTAAAATGGCCTGTAAATATATAAAAAGGTACTGAATTTCATCAATCATCAGAGAAATGCAAATTATAACTATGTTGAGATACCTCTGCATACACAGTGGAAAGGCTAGATGGGATTAATGAGAGTATATATCCTCTGCACTGGTGAAGATTGTAATTTGAATTAACCAGTTTGGAAATCTGTTTGACAATGTCTAGTAGAATTCATGTACCCAATGTGCCAGTCAATCAGAGACATAGGTAAGAATGCTCATGACATCACTACATGAATTAGCTCCAAACTGGGAACTGCCAATATACCATCCACAGTAGAATGAATGAGTTGTGATGTATCCACACCATGGAACTGAGAAGAAAAGAAATGTACTCAATCACAAAAACTCATATAAATCTGACAAATAAAATGTAGAAAAAGTTAAACATTTAAAAAAGGAATACTATTCTACCATCAGAAAAGATGAAATAGTGCCATTTGAGACAACATGGATAGATCTTGAGATTATAATGCTAAGTGAAATAAGTCAGAGAGAAAATGTCGAGAACTATATGATTTCACTGATATGTGGGATACAAAACTGAAAACAACAAAGGAGCAAGACAAACAAATGAAGAAACAAAACTCATAGACACAGACAATAGTTTAATGGTTACCAGAGGGTAAGGGGAGAGGGTGGTGGTAGATGAGGGTAAAGGGATCAAGTATATGGTGATGGAAGGAGAGCTGACTCTGGGTGGTGAACACACAATGTGACATATAGATGATGTATTACAGAATTTTACAAGTGAAACCTATGTGACTTTACTAACAATTGTCTCCCACAATAAACTTTAATTTAAAAAAGTCAAAAAAAGTGTGTGTGGGGTGTATACTGTATGGTTCCATTTGTAAAAAGGTGAAAGGAAGCACAATAATCCACGATGTTAAAAATTAGGAGAAGCAGTTCTTGGTGGGGTTGGTGACTAGATGAAAACAGAAGGATTTCTTTCTTCTAAAACACTGGTATACTCTGTATTTCCATCTGGGGTGTGCTTATGCTGGAGTGTTCATTCTATGAATATCTATCAAGCTGTCTGCTTAGGATATGTGCAATTTTCATATGTATTTTGTGCTCAAATAAAAAGACTTACTTAGAGAGATCATGTGCCCTATGCAATGAATAAACTTCCTTCAAAACAATTAAATCACTTGCCTAATATCATTGAAAAGTCAAGGGACATTTTACACCTAGTAATAATATTGTCAATTGACTGCTGCCTCACTGATTTCTCACAGAGAAGGCGTGTCTCTATCCCCTATAACACAGGAACAACAGTGCCTTCTCTTTCCTTTCTCATATTATACCAGTAATTTAGGTCTGATCAACTGAGCTTGGTAATTTTAAAGAAAAAAGTGAAGATACAGTAAGATTTTTTTTATTACTATGTTTAACTTAATTTCCAAGATGCATATCTTGGAAGTTATTACATAGATTGGTAATGATACCACAAAAACTTTACTGCAAAATCACACCCAAAAACCCCTCATTTTGCATCATAATGCATGCTTTTCTGAAACAGGTGTTTTTGAAGACATGAAGCCATTTCTCACCTGTATTTTTACAAACTTAGCCTTGGTTCCTCACCTCCCATGAATGTGGATGATAAAGAAGAGGGAAAGAGCCTTATAAGCCATCATGTTCACGAGGTACAGATGGCATAGTCCTTTCTTCATACTCATTATTTTTTAAGATTCTAGAAATAGTTCACCAGAAAGTTTCCCAGCTTTGCTTGAGATATCTCCTCTGTGGTGTCTTCTGATGTCTGTCCATCCTTTGATCAACTTAGTGTGTGAAAACCATATATAAATCATCATTGCCACCATCCTCCTTTTGACCATTCCTTCAAGAATGTCTCTCTCATGTTAGACTCGTTCACACTTTCTCAGTGTGCCTGGTCAAGTATTCAAAGCCTAGAACATGAAAATAAAGCAACAATATGGTGACTAATTACATGTGTCTAGTTTGGGGTAATGAGTTGTGAAGGGCATTTACTTAACATGCCCCTTCTGAAGCATTAGAACATGATTGCAAATGACACATGTGAAGTCCAGCAGGCTTCCCCCCCTCCTAAATATTTGCAGATTATGGAGGCAAAGTGACAGCTCCCATCACTTAACGAGACGTTTATTAAGAAACTAGGACTGATGATAAGCTGCAAATTAGCCATAATACAAGTAATCAGCAGAGATGTCACATTGATAGAGGAAAAATGATAAACAGCCAAATGCTCATCTCTGTCTCATTGAAAAGTACCAAAAAGTACCTGCAGTTCATCACCGATGACAAGTTGCGGAAATCCCAAGATTTCGGGTAAGGAAGTGTTTTTTTTTCTAAAGAGCATTCATCAGTGCTCCTCTATATTGTCTCAATGTGGATTTCTTAGATTTCCCTAATCACACCTATGAGGTGTATAATTTTACATAAGTACTATGGGTGTAAGTTATAAAGCATCAGTAGATCCTGAGACTTCAGGATGTGTCAATAAAATTTAAGAAAATGATATTCTAGGAAGAAATTCAAAACCATAAATATTTTCAAGTACTCCTAATGGGCCCATAAACATATTGGGAAAGAAATCACTAATTGTCATTATAGGGGATTTCTAGACTACATATATGGCTCAAATAAGGATATGGAAGGAAGAGACATATAAAATGAGTGATTAAAATCCTTATTTCAGCATTAAAAGGGTGCATTAAAAGATTATGGTGTTCTAGAAAGATGGAAAATGTCACTGGTATATTTCTTAATTTCATAAAAACTTGATCAATATTTTTGAAACATACATGCTTCACTTGCTGAGGCTGTGAGAAACTGTTAAAATTGTTCCCAAACAGCTTCCAGCTGGAAAAATCATGTTATTCATACCAAGCAAGTTTCCCATTTGTTTGCAGGTTTCCTGAGATTAGTATTTCATCCCAGAAACATAGAAATAAATTAATATATACATTGATTTTTTTAAAAAAATTCTGGCCTAATCTCATGAACATGGAGGCTGGCGCATGCTTTATAATCACCATGTTCAGCTCTTTACCAAATAAAATTTATGTTCCTAGAAAGATACTTATGCTAGTTGAACAGTCCCCAAGGGTTCCGACACCGAGATATCAAATAGAT
Source organism: Aselliscus stoliczkanus (assembly GCA_033961575.1). NCBI lineage: Eukaryota > Metazoa > Chordata > Mammalia > Chiroptera > Hipposideridae > Aselliscus > Aselliscus stoliczkanus. The sequence goes on from CM066734.1 coordinate 33,009,466, forward strand.
TCTAAGTTTCTGAACGAATAAGCAAAGGACGGACCAAAAGAAGAAAGAAAAAAATAAATGCACATTAATTAGATGTAGTAATCACAGACCAATATTTTGTCTTATACGGAATTGCCAGAATTCAGTGATTACTGGAGTACAAATGTCTGAAACCAGCTTGATGTATTCAGTTCTTCCACAGGTTTTATAAGCCTTCATCTATACCCATTATTGAATTATCACATACTACATAATCCTGAAAACAAATTTTTAAAAATTTGCTCACTGATCAGTATTTTCTTCTTAGACCCACCAGAGCAAAACATTCAAAGAGTTTCATGCTAAAATTCCAACTTTTTTTCTGTGTTCTCGAAGGACCAATACAAATGAGGAGGGAATCATATAGTAAAACATAGAGGAGCAATATTTTTATATTATATACAACAATATCGTTTAAATATTTACATGCAAATAACATCATATATCATATTTAATATGATATAAAACATTTGAAATAATTTTCATCTGACATCATTTTCAGGTAGGCTTCTTTCACTTAGTCATATGTATGTAAGGTTCCTCCATGTCTTCTTATGGATTGATGGCTCATTTCTTTTTTAGCATTGAATGATATTCCATATTCTGGGTGGATCACGGTGTATTTATCCATTTGCCAACTGAAGGGCATCATGGTTGCTTCCAGGGTTGGGCAATTTTGAATTAAGCTGCTGTAAACATCCCTGTACCAATTTTGTGTGGACATAAATTTTCAACTTTTTTGAATAAAAACCAAGGCGTGTGTTGCTGGATTGCACCGTAACAGGATGTTTAGTTTTGGAAGAAACCCACCAAACTCCGAAGTGGCAGCATCATTTTGCATCCCCCACAAACAGTGAATGAAAGTCCCTGTGGCGCCACGTCCTCACCAGCATCTGTGGTGTCAGTGCTCTGGATTTCCAAGCTCACAGGTGTGCAGTGGGATCTCATTGGTTTAATTTGCACTTCCCTGATGACAAAGGATGTGGAGCACCTTTTCATGTGCTTATTTGCCATCAGTATATCTTCTTGGGTGCGGTGTCTGTTGAGATCTTTTACCCATTTTTTCACTGGGTTATTCGTTTTCTTATTGTAGAGTTTTAAGAGTTCTGGGTGTACTTGGGATAAGAGTTCATTGTCCTTGCAAAGATTTTCTCCCAGTCTGTGGCTTTTCCTCTTATTTTCTTACCAGTGTCTTTTGTGAGGTGAATATTTTAATTTTAATGGAGTTCAGTTCATCAATTATTTCTTTCATGGATTGTGCCTTTGGTGTCGTATCTAAAAAGTTATCACCATTCCAAAGGACATCTACCTTTCCTCTTATCTTATCTTCTAAGAATATTACAGTTTTGCATTTTACATCTAGGTCTCCAATTCATTTGTAGTTCATTTTTGTGCAAGGAGAAACATCTGTGTCTACCCCAGTTTCCTGCATGTGGATGTCCAGGTGTACAAGCATCATTTTTGGAAAAGTCTTCTTTGTCCATTGTGCTGTCTTTGCTCCTTGGTCAACTATAGGATTTTAATAATAATGTTCCAATATCGGTTCAACAATTGAAACATATCCCACAGGAATTCAAGATGTTAAAAACGGAGGTAAGCATAAAGAAGGGTAATGTCCGATTTCTCTACTTTTAGCTGATTTTATTATAAAACTAAAACTGATCTAAAAAGTAAAGTTTTAATTTAAAAAATGCTATTGTAATATTCATCTCTCTATCTTCTATAAGATAATTTAAAGTATTGAGAGTAAGAACTGATGCAGAAAGACGAAATAGCAATTAGAAAGTGAGGAACAAGCTTAAATCACATGACCCAATTTTTATTACTATTTGGGGGACTAAACCATACAAGAGATTATGAAGCTTTATCTGTACATGTCTTACTTGCAGAACATATTTTTTTTCCCAAGAAAATAATCTGGAAAATAATCAAAAGATATAGCATTTCAATTACTTATTCTGGGGCTTGTGACAAGGTGTTTTTGAATTAGCATGAGCCTTTGATGCATCTTTCTAGAAAAGCTTTGTATAGAAAGAAGCATACCCAGCCGATTTTCTGCAGTTTGGATGTACACTATTTCTCTCTCTCACTCATTGCTGTAAAACACCATCCTCCCACCACACCACAGAAAATACAATCGCAAATGGCACCTAAGTCATTGAACTTAAAGGTGTTGAAGAGTTAATAAGCAAATTAATTTGTCATCTTCAACCAGAGGAGTAATTAAGCTCCAGAAGAAATATGACTCATAATTGGAAATGAGTAATGAGCAAGCAGGATGTGAAGAAAAATAAATAAGTGGATTCATTAAGGGAGGAAGTGAGTCTCATGAGAGGCCATAATGTCAAGTGTTTGTCACTGACAGAATGGTAACGCCGTGCAGGTGTGGAGTGGAAAGTGGAGATGAAGCCACACTCTGTGAGTCATGGTCAAGACTGGATCAGGGAGGAGAAGGCCGCTTCAGTGTATAGATGACAGGTGCCTGGTCACCAATCACACTTAGCTCCTGACAACAATAGGACACTCTCAGCAACACTATTGAGGTGTTTTGGTAAATACCACACGTAGCTGCTACACCAGAAAGCTCTATCAAAATTACTTCTTATTTGGGACTACTGACTTAAGTCTGTCGAAGTTTCCATCAAACTTACTGATGAGGACTTCACAAAAGGCCAATGTCACAAATTTGAAATTAAATCTGCAATTCCTGGAATTTTGATGAACATACATGATGTGCAGATGTCTGCCTTTTCATCAATGCATGTCCATCTATTGAGACAGATGTGACCTATGCTCAACACTGTGCAAGAGTCTTGCAATTTTAAGGAATTGCAATGAAAGGGGGAGAAATAGTTGGGCTAAATTAAAAGACAAAATTAAATAAGACACCGAAATGGTAAGTAGGCCACATTAATGCCAGATCGAGGGCAGGTTAGGTCTCTGAGGATTACTTGGGTGAGTTACTTGAACAAGGAACCAACGGGAGAGATGCTTTGAGGGATGGGGCAGTCAAGTTACACTATATGAAGATGATTTAATGGGAGCAGGTGCATATAGATGGCAGTAGTTTGGCTGGGTGAGACTGGCATTGGGGATGGGGATGTCACTGAGAGAGGAAGTGAGTGAGTGACAGTGAGATGGAAATAACAGTGAGCAGGGAACAGAGATGTGGACACGGGGTTGGATCTTCCCTTGAATGGATAGGAAGAGCAATTCCACCTTAAATCTGCTGTAGTTTTGTGTCATGTCTTTTCCTAATGTCAGCCAGAACATAACTTATCTGTCTTAATGAATTGATTTCTGATTGTATTATGATCAGTTACCAAATCAGTTCAGAGATGAAGGGACATCTGATAAATTATCCCATTTTCTCTGTTGATCAGAGATATGTGACTTTTTCATCTCAGCGTTTCTACTCATCTGGAAGCAATTGTTGGCACCAGGAGCCAGCGGTCTGATGCTTTTCTCCAATTACTCCTTTGGGACTCAGCACAGCCACTAACCTCTTTATCACGTGGTAACTTGGACCTCCCACAAAACAGGCTCTCCTTTTCTGAGTCCTCTTTGTGGAACTTGGTTGTGTTTTGAAAAGTCATTAACTTATTCACTGTAACTTAATTATTTTATTTTACTTGACACCTTCTGCTTATACTTCTTTAAATGAAAATTTTCAATAAAACTTTTTCTTTGAGAATTGCTTTAGATTTACAGAAAAATTGCAATGAGAGTACAGAATTGTCCTGTAAGCTGCACCCATTTTCCTGTCATTAGCATCTTATATTAACATTGTACATTTGGCATGATTGATGAAACAGTGGTGAACATTATTATCAACTAAAGTCCATGCTTTATCGGGATTTCCTTCATGTTTACCTTAGGCCCTATTTCACTTCCAGGGTTTCACCCAGGACACTACATTACATTTAGTGGCCATGTCTACTTAGGCTCTTCTTGGCTGTCACCTTGTAAATTTTGAGAGTACTAAGATATTTTGTAGAATGTACCCAGTTGAGACTTGGCTCCAGCTTTCGCATGATGAGACTGGAGTTCTGGCATTTAGGCAAAAGATAACACAGGTGAACTTTCATTTTTGTCACTTCATTTCAAGATATATACGATAATCACAAACTATCATTGTTGACGTTGACCTTAATACCTGGCTGAGGCTGTGTTTGTCAGCTTTTCTGTTGTTAACCTACTCCTCCCTTCTATTGTAGACTTGGGTGGGAAGGTAGTATGCTCAGCCCATCCTCAGTGAGTAAGGAGCTGTGCTCCATCTCCTTGTGAGTGGAGTATCTATATAAATTATTTAGTGCTCTTATGCATGGCACATTTGTTTTGTCCCTGTCATTTATTTATTGGATTAGTTATTTACATCAGTATGGGCACAGTGGTATTTATTTTGCATTTTAGAATACCATCCAATACTACTTTATTTATTTTTTCCTGTGGTCTTTTGACATACCGTCATTACTGCTTTTTTTAATTTAGGTTTTTTGTTGTCATTGGTTTTGCTTTCTTACTTTCTGGTACTACAAAATGCTCCAGGTTCATTTCTATATGAAATGTTAATATTCCTTTGTTTACACATATAATGTCTTCTTTTCTGATCCAGGGACACCAATTGCATGATGTGAATTTCATTCTGCTTTTAGTCATCAATGCCCACTCATTTCCAAAGTTAGCTATGCCAGCACCTTTTGCCATCACCTCCTTTTCTGAGGTTGATTCGTACATGTGTATTATAATTATATTATGCTGTCATAGTCCATATTCATTCCTGGAGTTATCCAACCTCCTAAAATATTTTTTAATTTGCATATATCTAGATCCACTTTTTGTGCTATAAATTTCTATGAGACTGACAAATGTATAATGCCATGCACCCACCACCACAGTGTGACACATAACCCTCTCATGGCTCCCTCAAGTACCTGTACTTTCCTCTCACTCCCCACTGCACTGCAAATGACTGGCAATCAGTGAACATTTTTCTGTGTCTGTACTTTGCCTTTTTCATAATGTTACATAGTTGGTGTCATACACCATATAGCCTTTTCAGGCTGGTCTCTTTCACTGAGCAATCTGTATTTAAGGTTCCTGTCTGTCTTTCCGTGGGCTGGTATCTCACTGATTTTTATCACTGAATACTATTTCAGTGTATGGATATGTCACAGTTTGTTTATCTGATCACTACTGAAGGACATGTCAGTTGGTTCCAGCTCTTGGTGTTCATGAAAAAGGCACTTATAAATACATATGAGTAGCTTTTTTGTGCAGACATACATTTTCAAATCATCCTGGTAAATACCAAGGAGATTTTTCTGAATTGCGTGGTGAGACTATGTTTACTTTTGTAAGAAACCTTCTTTCTGCTTCCTCTGCTTTTAATTGATCACTTATGTGATTCTGTTTTATCTCTACCTTATGCCTGATGAACAAATATAATGAGCACCTTCCTATTTTTTGCTAAAAGTTTAGACTGACTTTCTTCATAAATTATCTCTAACAGAGGTAACTGCTTTGTAAATTCCTCCAAAGATTTTTTTTAAAAGCATTTGACAAATTCTTTGAAACATTAATGAAGACAAATTTTCTGAAATTTTGCTATTTTTTTATAAAATGAAAGAAAACCAACACACAGAGAAATGTCTTCACTTTAACGTAAGTGGTAGTCCTGTGCTGCTTTTGCCTTTGTTGAATAAAAAAAGAAAGAAAGAAAGAAAGAAAGAAAGAAAGAAAGAAAGAAAGAAAGAAAGAAAGAAAGAAAGAAAGAAAGAAAGAAAAGAAATATGATCAAAAACTTAGGTGAAAGTTACAAAACAATGGTACCCTGCTCTAACTTAGTGATACCCAGTCAGCCATTTGTGAGAAGGGATCATCATGAAGGACTCATCTAAATAAGGATGTAAATTCAATAATGCCCTGTACACTGTAAATGCTCAATTTGTGATCATTAACCCCTAGTCCAGTCATTATTGTTATTAGTGAGTTAGTAAAGGGAAGATTTGTAATTCCCTATTAATTGCTTTTGGGGAAGATATTTTGAAATCTATTTTATTTTGAAATGTATGTGTTTGTTGTTTTCATGCACTGAGAATAACACAGCATCACTTTTGTTAAAAATATGTGACTTCATTCAAGTCACGAGGGTACCTGAAACAAATACAAATGGAAGGCTATTCTTCAAAATAACTAGTCTGTTCTCTTGTGAAGAGAGAATATGGAAAAAGACAGCTGTGCAGCTGTTCTAGATCAAAGAAAACTAACGTGTCATGAACACTAAATGCAACACATGTTCTTAGACTGACTATTGGAACATTTTTTTTCTATAAAGAAAATTATTAGGGCAATTGGCAAAATATAATTAAGGTCTGTAGATTAGATAATAACATTATATTAAAATTAATTTCCTGATTTAGTTCATTGCACAATAATGTTCATCTTAGGAAAAAATATTTAGTATTTAGGAATAAAGGGGCTTGGTCCTGCAATACACTTTTAATGATCCACATAAAATAACACAGATATATAGAAAGAGAAATGATAAAGAAGACGTGATGAGTATAAATATTAACAGTTGTGGGACCTGAGTAAAGTCATATGGGGGTTCTTTGTACTATCTGAAACTTTCTATAAATCTGAAGTGATTTGAGAATAAATAATAGCATAAAATATGTCATAACACTAATGTGTTCTTTTCTTAAATTCTGAAATAAGTAATCTTGGCACAAGGGTGCCAAGACATATAATTCTTCACATTCTGTAGCAACCTTTTCCTTTTGACAAGAATATTGTTCGCCTCTGAGTTTCTGAACATTGCATATGTAAATAAGAGGGGCATTTTTATGTAGCTCATTTTTTAAATGAAAAAAATGTACCCTCAGAATTTTGCTAATCTAACACATTCATTGACAATAAAATCATGGTTTCTCATTGATATAGATCAATGAGCTGTACCAAAGAGGTTGGCTTGGGTGAGAAGACAGGTTTTGTGTTCTGCAATATATAACAGCACTCTTAACTTTGCATCGGGGTCTATTTTTTGCTTGGCAAATTCTAGTCTCTGGTGTGCAGCTCCAGGTCCTTGTTTGGCCTCTGACAATGCCCCTCTCTTGTTCTCTCAGCCAAAGCATCGCCACCTCTCTGCTGTGTCTATGTTGTACCATCTTTTCCCTTAAGTGACTTTGGCTGGGACAGGACAGTCCATCATTAAGACAGAATATTCTAAATTATTGCATGAACACAAAAGATGAAACTTACAGCATTTAAGCTCGTTGGATATGTTTAGGGATTGTTTTTTTTTTTCCCTTGAATTTGATAACCTTAAATGTTTGTTTTAGTAAGATGGGATCAAGCTTTATAAGGACAGATCAAGCCAACTGCTGAATGAACCTCAAGCTGGAAAATTCATGGTTTGCTAACCCCCTAAATTACCTGGCACTTTGTGTTCCTCTGGTCTGTTGTTGCACACCCTGGAAAAAAAAATGGGTGTTAGGCAGGCAGTGTGGGCTTCCCACAGCCTGAAAACACAACAGGAGCTGCGTTGAAAATAAGATTAAGCCTCCAGATAATATTGCTGTGTCAGCACACCCCAAACTTGTCTGTGCTATGATGAAATTTTAAACGCATAAGTAACAGCACAATAGAAATGGCTTCTATTTAAAGGATGTGCATTATACTCTGAATAAGACTGATAGTCACACACTGTACATTATAACATCTGGTTTCATGTTATTTGGGAGGATTCTACTAGCATTTCAAAGTGGCAAATGAGTACTTTCCATACAAACAATCATTTAGTTTACAATGTCAATTACTGGGAGGATCACAGTGAAAATCTACCATGCTATTTAATCTAGGCAATTACATTTAGTGTAAAAGGTAAGGAATTTGGGAGATGGCTGAATTGTGGTTTTCTCACTCACCAGCTGGGTTACCTTACCTTGGTTTTAAGTTCCTTAAATTCTCAAACTTTAATTTATCACATACATTACATGAAAATTTTATAAACACACTCACCTATAACACTTTAAACATGAAAATATTTTATAAATTGGAATTAGTAACCAAATGTCAATCAGTATTACCTAATCAAAGAAAGTATTGAACTGCTGAGCTTTCTACTGTTTTATATCTTTCCAAGAAATGTAAACAATATTAACATTTTTCAGATTTTGCAAGGTAGCAGAACCAAGAGGAAGACAGTTTAGATTAGGATTCTTCATTAGGTTGGAACAATTCTGGACGGGGTACCACAACCCTACCCGGCTGTTCCTTGGTCCCATGCAGCACCCCCCAATTGGTTGAAATAGCAGCAGCACTAATGACCTGGCAACTGCCTTGGTGTCCCATCCAGAAATTCTCTGTCCAGAAGGTGGAGTTTTCAGATTCGCTGTCATGCTTTGGGAACACTTCATCTATGTATTGACAGGACTGTGAGAGAAGATTCTACCAGATTAATATCACAGGGCAGCAAAAGCAAAATAAATCTCATGGCTACAGAGAATCTTCGAAAACAAAACATTTTTTTCTTGGCTATCTGGCATACGTGACTCTCAGGTAACCTAACTGCCTCAGCTCTTAAAAGGCATTAAATGGATTTTATAAAAATGCTTTATAGAAATAATTCTTTAAAAGCAACAAGCTATCTCTATCTCTTTTGAAGTATCTCTTAAAAAACAGGCTTCCGTTTTGACTCATTTACCTGTTTTTGCCACAGTCCCAAATAGCTCAGGTCTTCAGTTTTCTTCTTTCCTCACATGTTGGTTTATTCCTGCAACATTTGTTTACATTTTATATAAATATATGAAAATACATAGATGATCTGTTTTCTTATTCCTACCCTTTCGTTTCCATTAAATTAAGTTATTGCAGGTTGTTGCAGATTATTGCAGTCAAGTTAGAACCAGTGAGTCACGTTTCTAGAGGAATAGTTTGGACAGTGATATACTCAGTGAAGACAAAACATTAAGATTTACAAAAAATGCTTCTTAGTCAGTTGTTAGAAAAAAAACCATCGATCAGTAACAACGGGGATCCGCAGCTAACCCAGGAGACACTTTTTAGGTCTCCCTCAGGAGGAAAGGGGATATCTGTATAGTGCTAAAATAACTGAAATAATTTAAAAAGTATATATATCTACCCTAAAAATTGAGGACCCACAGAATTTTCATAAAAGCAACAAGCTATCTACAATGTCACTCCTGTTTGGAAAAGCATATTTTTCTTCTTTCTGTATTTTGAACTCCAGCCTAACTAAAAGATTACTGGAACGGATAAAAGTAGAATAAATGAGAAGAATGAGTTTTGGTCTGTGATAATGTGAAGAGATGTGTCCTATTTCATGGGAAAGCCATTACTATGCAGATGACAATTGTATTTATGTAGAAATGGTGCCACTTTAAGAACTTTCAACCTTCTAAACACAATAAAAACACATTATTTTTTATGTGAATTCCTAATGCACAAATGGTAGAAACTACTTTGTAAACCTGTTTGCAATAGCAGTAGCATTAAAACCCCCAAAATTAATAAAGCTAACATTTACAATATGACATAAAATACAAAATTTCCAGAAAAGAGATTAGACTTGTGGCTACCTGAGGCTGGGAAAGGGAGACTTGGTGGAAAGTGGTCAAAAGAAACCAAATTCCGGTTCTCAGCACTAGAGATGTCATGTGCATCATGCTTGCTGACTAGAGCTGCTGTTTGGTAAACAGGAAAGTTGTTAAGACAGTAAATCCTAAGAGTTCTCATCACAAAGAAATAAACTTGTTTTTTCTTTCCTTTTTATTGTATCTACATGAGAAGATGGATGTTAAATAAACATTTTGTGATTAGTAATTCACAATACATGTAAATCAAACCATAATGCTGTACATCTTAAACGTATAATGATGTATATCAATTATTTTCCAATAAGACTGGGGAAAAAAAGACTATTTGTTTTACAGATGTTTCTATAAAAGTAAAAACAAAAAAAAAATAAGAATTAATTTGAAAACTGTGCGAGACTATACATTGAAGAGGGTAAAACTTTTCTAAACATTAACACTGATGCCTAAATTTAGGGAGTTATATATGACATGCATGGATACAAAAATATAATTTCCTAAAGTTGTCATTTTTCCCAAATTGACATGTAGATTTATAACATTTCTAATTCTTATCCAGTGAAATCCAGCTTGTGTGTACATGTGTTTGTGTGAAATTTGACAAGTCATTCCTTCGATTTACATAGAAAGCAAAAAAGTGAAGAATGGCAATATTCTTCCAAAAAAAGATGAACGAAAAATACCGCTTTAAAATAATGAAACATTAAGACAGGATGGCATCCGTAGCACAGGGATACACAAAAATTATAGAATATGGAGTCCAGGAATACATCTGAAACTTTAATATATGACAGCAATGACATGTCCAATTACTGAAAATCAGAAGTTGTTGAAAAAATAGAGATGGAAAAAGTAATTATCCATGTGGAAAAAGTGAAAATGAGTTACCTACCCCATGCATATAAATTCTCACTGGAAAAAATAATTTGAATGTGAAAAGCAAAAAATTAAATTTTATAGACAAAATATCATATATATTATATATAATTTTTATGACTTCTGATATAAAATTATCTTTAAAGACAAATATATAAACTTTAAGGGAAAGACTGACCAATGCAAATCAATTATAATTAAGGATTTCTATCCATAAAAACACACATTAAGAAAGTGAACAGACAAAAATGTCAAGAAGACAAGAAGGTAATTACCACATGGACAACTCACAAAGGATTGATATATAAAATATAAATAAGAAAAATGAAAATAGAAAAGGAAATAATGGTCATAAAGAATGAATAGATATTTCACAAATAGAAATAAATGGAGAACAAGAGATATTTACACTGGTTTCATTGGCAAAGTAACAAGGATGATAATACTAAATTATAGACAAGATGTGAATCAGTTAGATTTCTTAAACATTGTTAGTGATAGTAAACTTTTGTGAAAGCATTCTGCAATAAAATGTGATGTTGTCTTGTGAAGCTAAACATAGGCAGGTTGTATGGCCAGACAACTCCATTCCTTGATTATTTACCCACAACAAACACAAAGAACATTATAGTAGTACTGTTTGTAATTGCAGAAAGATGAAAAACTTTCACTAACAGGAGAATGAATAAATAATATTTAACAGGATCACTTTATAGAATACTATAGAACATTTAAAATGGATACCTTACAGCTCCGTGCCAAAAAGTGTATAAATCTTAGTAGCACCATGCTGAATGAAAAAAGAAAACCCTAATTGATAATATATAATATTGCATCATTTTTAGTTCAGGCACTTGTATAATATAACAATATATATTAAATTGATTGGTAAAGAGAAGGCTTCTTGGATTAGAAAAAGTGACCTGAAAGGTGAGAAGGAACCAGTCATGTACAGGGTGAGAGGAAAGGACTTTGTAAATCACACACACACACACACACACACACACACACAATTGGGCATGTGGAAGGGACTGAAAACAGACTTGTGAACAGCACAATGATGTTACAGGAGTCTTGCTCCTACAGCTATCAATGGTGGTACTTCTAGTTTCTTTCCCTCCTTTTGTGAATAACACTGTCTGTCTCTCTCAGATAAAGGTGCCACATCTGATCTATCTTGAGTTAATTCTCAGCTTCTACTGCTATGCATTGTGAAATTGTGCATGTATCTGGGGATCTATTAAAGCAATATTTTCCAGACTTTAGAATGGTGCCATCACATCAATGTGGGTGGGGGAGACCAGAAAAGTGGTCCTTAATGTGGGAAGCCTGAAACAGCAACCAGCCCACCCTATCCTCACCCTCCCGGGGAGAGGCTATGGCAGGAAAACATGTGCAACTCTAGAAGGCTCTTGGGACTATGACATTGGAACTGCATATCCACCTCTGAAACCATTAGCAGTGATCTTATCATTCCATCAGACATCTCTTTGAGATCCTCTGACAGAAATACAAATCTTCCCAGACTCTTGTTCCATATTCTTGGAGTCAACTCCCCACAACTTCCATAGAAGCCCCCTGGCAATATTCCCATTAACTCCAGCTCTGGACCCTTGACATTCTCTTTACTTGCAGCCATAGCGGGGATCTGGCTTTCCGCTGAGGACAGCACTGTCCTGTTCCTCTTGTGTCAAGGCAATGTTCTCCCCACATTTCCTCATCAGTCAGATGGTCCCTAGACCTTTTCATGTCCACATACTGTGTGCAATGTACCATGGAAGTGATGGGATTATCTGCTCTTTTTTCCTTCTTTTGATAACAACATTCACTTTCCTTTTGAAGAAATGTCTGTCCTCCCACCATGTCATTGGGAAGGAAACTCCTCCTCCTTTAATATAGTTTTCTAGATTCTTACGCATAAAAATAAGCCCCGTGTTCTCCACTGCACATGGTAAATATAGGCAGAGTGTCTTTTTCAAAGTTGTAAATCTAAAATGGTTTTAAAGAGAACTAGTTAAATGTCCATGTTATAATTGATTAGTATTTTACACCTAACATTTTGAGGAATATGATTTCAAATTGTCCAAAATTCCCTAGACAATGATAATTCAGAGGAACTGTTCAATATACAGAGGTTGTCAAAAAAAGTATACACATTTTAAGAAAGGAAAACTGTATTAAAATTGTAATACTCAATGTATACTGATGACAAAAGATGAATACAAGTCACATTTGACTTTTGCAATTACTAGAGTGTTCAAAGTGGTTACCATCAGTGTCCACACACCTCTGATTATGGCGAACTACTGCTTGAGCAATGTTGACTAAAGTGTCCACTTGTATACATTTTTTGGTACCCCTGACACAAATAAAATTTCTAGAAAATTTGAAGTGTTTACATTTTTTCCTCATATTATTCATTTTCAGTTTTGCAGAACGTAGCTTCTTTACCACTAATACTAATGGTTAACCTCAGTAGAATATTGAAAAATAGTTTATTCCAGTTTTATTCTGTTACTTAAAAAAAAATATTTCTAATGGATGATTATTCTATTCCTCAGGGTTATACTGCCAGTATAGTGTAAAGAGCAGAGAGAAGTACTTCACTCAGAGGGAGGAGCCTATATACCAGAACAAGGAGTCAGGAGCCATGGAGAATTATCCCCAAGTCTTGGAAACTAATCAAGGGACTCCAATATTTGCCCAGCTAGATTTCAAAACTTGTATGGACCACTAGTGACTCCTTTTTTTTCTATACTCCACTTTTTAACTTGACAAGTCTACAGCTGTTATAGATATTACATGTACCTATGGCACCATTGTTATGTTGAGTGGGATGGGAAGATTAGTTGTGTCTAATTTTGCACATTCACAAAAGGGAAAGAATTGTGCCCTAGGAGCTGTACTTAACAGATTACACCTAGAGGCTGCCTCTACACTGAGACTGGAGTTAGAGGATGAGATTTTAGATTTTGAGTTGCTACTATAATGGGATGAAACCCTGAGAACCTTGGGAGGGGAATAAATATGCTTGCATCTGGGAGGGATGTAAATCATTGGAGGCAGAAGGTGGGCTTTGGCAGAGAGATGCAAGTTAGTGCCCACAACCTCCACCTCTTGGTGTTCCTGTCCTCACATATAACCTCCCCTTGAGTCTGGGAGCAACCTATGACTTGCTTTCAACCAACAGAATATGGAAAAATTGATTGGGTGTTACTGCCATCATTGTGTTACATTATATGGCAAAGGTAACGGATTGTCACTGCCATGATGCCTTGATTATTTTTTAGAGAATTCCATGTTGCTAGCAGACTCACTCTAGAGTCTTGTTTTCTATTTTGGCTAACAAAGCAGGGCAGCCATGTGTCCTACAGTCCAAAGAACATGAGTTCTGCCAAAATGACTGAGTAAACTTGGAAGGGGACCCTTCCATGATTGAGCTCCCAATGAGAACTCAGTCCTGCATGACACCTTGACTGTGGTCTTGCAGAGGACCCAGTTAAGCCGTGGCACTGTGGGATAGTAAATGTATGTTATAGGAGACTACATTTGCTGTAATCTGTTACACAGCTCTGAATACTAGTGCAACATCTGCAGTGCCTGAGTGAATAATACCGCCCACTGTTTCTTGCTTGCACCCTGTGGACATACATTGCCCAAGGCTAAGCATAGTTAAGAGGCACTATTTTGTTTCTAATAATTTTTCTGTATTCCTTAGAGAGAAAGTGCTGTTCTGATTGATTTCTGCCTATGAGTTTGGGCTTAATATAAAGAATCTCTAGGAAGTCGTTGAAGCAATCAACACATGCAAAATGGCGGCAGAAACCCATTAGATTAACAGCTCATCTCCTCCAAGGATGCTATCAGAGAAAACAGCTGTAAACATGGCATAAATTCGATTCAAGTTAAGCACAGCAATCTAGTTCAGGTTATTGATCTTGTCCCTAATAAATTAGTGGGTGAATGCCTCGCTGGGCAGAACAAAGACTATTGAAAATTCCTTACCTGTAAACACTCTTAGATGATTCCCAGCCCTGATTTTATAAAATAGATCTTAGGACCTAATTCCTCATTGTCCAGGCAAGGGTATGGTGTTAAAAGAAAGCACCAATTAATGCATAGTTTATAGGGTTCCATATGGTGTACACGCCGATGGAAGAGATGCATAGATTAAAACAGAGATGAAATTAAGTGAAAGGAGTAAGCACCACTTTTGTTAAATGAAAGTGTGTGTGTGTGTGTGTGTGTGTGTGTGTGTGTGTGTGTGGTCTTTGTTTAAACACTTTGAGGCAGGGACAAGTTTTAAAATACATATTGCTGGATTATTATAAAAATAGGTTTTGTAAAACTATTATCAGTGAAATGATTTGGTAAGTTAAAAAAAACAACCCACTGGCCTACTAGATTCTTCTAGAAAATGGGCAAATGCTGCTGTAAATAAAAGAACACTATATAAACTTAGATGTACAGCAGTACTTACTCTCCAAACGTGGCCTTCAGCAATTTATTGACTACTGAAAAAAACATATGACAGCATGAAGCCAGCAAGCTGCAGATAATAGACTATCTTGAAAGAGGATCCTTTTATTCTACACACAGCAGTAGATGATAAATGGCTCTAATGTCAGTGCTTACTATTTCCTTCTCTTTTTCCCCCAACAGTATATCTTGGATCAGAGACTAATAGCCCCCCAGGAGAAGATATCTTGACACAACCCCTTCTCATGTGTGATAGCCACAGTTATCAAGCATGTGTCAGTAACTTCCAATAGGGATAGTCAGATTGCTTGATGTTTGTCTACCAAAACACTGGATATTTTCAGCTATAAAACAGGAAAAAGGAACATAATGTAATTTATTTCTGTAATGGGAGAGATTTTATGATCCTGGAGCCAGAGTTCAGCCAGAGGCCTTCGCAGTATTAACTATTTCTCTGAATACATACCCTAAACACTGATATCATAAAGGTTTCCCATAGGGAGTCGGAAACATGAGGGAAACACCTCATAACAAGGCTAATTTCAATTTTGTGCTTTGAAAAATGAAGATAGAAAAACAAACAACATTAATTTCACAATGACATTGCACTGTATGAAATTTCTAGCGTCCAGTGATGCTCAGCATGTATTTAATCCAAGCAGTTTTTACTGTCATTTGGAAACAGTTGTCTAAAAGTTTCCATCAGTCTGTGCAAGTCAGCCTGATTGCAAGTGGACACACCTCTTAATGGGCTGAAAATGGGCTTCCTTTCAAGGCTGTTGCCACAGTAATGCAAGTACTAAATTCCCACTTAAGAAAATATATAATCGTAATTGTACCCTATTCTGATTTGTTTGGTTGGCATTAAGAAAAGTTTCTGGCCTCTTTAAGAACTTATTGGTGATAAGAAGTCCAAACTTCCAGTTATAGGATAAATAAGTCACAGGGAAAAAACATACAGGATAGAGAATATGGTCAATTGTATTGTAATAATTTTGTACATTGACGGATGATTACTTGGTTTAGCATGGTGATCACTTTGTAAGGCACATAAACAGTTAAGAACTACGCTGTATATGAGATACATCTCATATAATATTGTATGCCAACTATACTTTAAAAAATATATTTCAAAAAAAGGAGGGGAAGGGGATCTCCTCCCTTATTTTCAAGAGGAAGAATTAAGCCTCTTATTTTTAATGTTTCTTTGTCCTTACACTTTATAACAAAAAAAAAATGCTTTATAAATATTTCCTACAGGCTTAAAAGGTGCCCTTAACGAAAATTATGTATCACATAGTTATTGCACAATGAAATTGATGTTATTTCTCTTAAAAACAGAAGGATGTCTATTAAAAAAAAATAACTTATAGGTAATATAAGGGGCTGATTCCTCCAGATGTGCTGTGAGAGTTGTTTAGAGAGAAGGTATGAAACCATTTTGACAAAGGGATTTAAGAGCCATAATGAAGACAGATAGTAATTAGGGCTCTTGAATCATTTAATAAAGAGAAGAGATTAAGGGAGGCTAGCTATCACTCCTCAGAAATCAGTGGAGAGCAGTGAAACTGGTAATTAGTGGCAGCTACCATGCACAGCGGTGGATGTGGGGAAGGGCTGCCCAGGTGCATCTGGAGACATGACAGGCTTTTTGTTACTCAAGGACTCGGGGTGATGCCAGCATAGCCTTCAGCTGTCAGGCCCTCAGAGGGTCTGGCAGGTGAAGACAATCCATGAAAGGATGCCTCTTCTGGGTGTGCACCTTCAGGGGTCAGTCAGCAGGAGCACAAGTCTCGGCCCCTTGCTCAGACCCCGGATGGCGTGTGGAAAGGTTGTTCCCTCACCAGAAAGCCCCACTGGCCTGGCTGAGGATTCCATTGACTCATTGCAGAAAAGATACTGAAAAGGACCCAAAGGGGCTCGGCCATGTGTCCAGGAAAGCCGCCCCATCCTGGCAGGTAGGCCAGAGTGGATGGATGGAGTGTCCTCCCCGCTGCTTCTGTCCCCCCAGGAGGTAGAGGGGGACATGAGACAGAGAGCTCTCTGGCTCCCCAGCCTTCTCTATGGGTCTCGCTCTTCATTGTTGTGCTGAAGCGGCCTCTGGATGTACTTTATAGTTTGGGGCACTTCTGGCCAGTCACTTCCGTTGCAAGGTGCCTGGGCAAGCACTTCCGGCACCTGGGGCATGACCCTGCTCTCACTGGGAGGCCTGGTGTGTGTGGTGACGCTTTGTTGTCCCTTTGTTCGGAAGTGACAGGCTCCAAGCCAGGGAGCTGTGAGCTGGGTGAGCATGCAGGTAGGCCAGAGCCCTGAATAGAGCTTTGCTGCCTCATGGCCTCGGAGAGGCTGTGAACAGTATGCTCACGTCTCTCCGGCCTGGGCAGTCCACGCAGCTGCCGGAGGGCCCCCGGCTTCTCTGCTTCCTTTCTTTCTCTTGTGTGTTCTCAGAAGCTGTTCATTTGGCGCTCGGTTGTCTTGAAGGGGTAACTGCTCTCTCTAGATGGCTGTATTTGAGTTTGCCCGCGGAGGAGGCAGAGGTCAGCGTTCCCCTCCGCTGCCGCCGTTTGCACCTCCCCACACCAATGTGGAATTTATCAATTGGCAAATACCTGCCCCAGGAGAGAAGGCAGACGTGGAAAGAACGCAGGCAGCGGGGCAAAGTGACCACACCTTGCCCACACTGCCTCAATCAGACCCATCCATTACCTCCCCTCACAACTATTGGTAATCACAGTCAATTCTCTCCCCAAACGACTCACAGGAAAAATGGGACGTCGCTCCTTTTCCCTGTAGATGAAGCGTCAGTGACTGAGGTCACATCCATTGTTGATTCTTAGACGTATCCTTTCCATAGTTCTTGTTTTATAACTTCACTCTTGCAATAATAACCTCAAGTATAATGTGCATGCAGTGCCCTACAGATCAACACCGGGATACCCCAGAATCGCCAGGCAGTATTTAAAATACGACAGGTTTCACGGATAAGAAATGTGTCTTAACACTGTTGATGGCCCAGTGTAAGCACTAACTCCATAGTCCTGCTCCCACTGTCACACACCCTGAGGCATCTGCCAGGCTTTCTTTTCAATATTGGGAGGAACTAAAATAGTTGGGGGCTACAACATCTCATTGTCAGAGGGAGAACAAATGTCAAATCTTTTTCCAAGGTTAGTCAGTCCTATTAAGTGAACTGGAAATGGCCCACCATTATTTTAAATGTGTTCCTATACTGACTAGGAAAAAAGAGGAAAAAAAATATGTGTGTGTATATAAAACAGATATGGTGCAAGTCACAAATGTTTGTTCACTGAGTGCTGTTTAGGCAGGGCTTTGTGAATTTACTCTCCTGCCTTATTACTTCAATGACTTTAAAGAAGCTAATATAATTTGAAATATTTTAATCTCTGATAATTTTAAGAAACATCAGTCAAAGAATCATGGAATGGCTATAGTTGATTGCAATCATTTTATTCAATTCATACGTGAGAATATCCATTGGCCATTTGCTGTCTCTTAGATATACATTATGTTAGATATTTGAGACATAAAGAAAATATATAGGCCTCTTTAATTGAATTTACATTATAATTGGCAAGGTTCTTATATTACATAGAACAATATTATAGGGTAAAAAAGAAAGAACTAATAAATGCCAAGAGAGCAATATAGATCAAATCAGAAAACAGTCACATATTCTGTGTGATGCTTTCTATTTATATGATCAAGAAAGTAAAATAACTTACAGTTTCATCATTGAGTCCTCATCGTTACATGGACTCAGGCTTATTCACAAATGACTTGGGGGTAACGTTGGTGTCCATCAACAGACAATCGGGTAAAGAAGATATATATATATATTATAGATTATTTATATCTTATATATATTATATATATATCTTATATATAATATTATATAATTATATATAATATATATTACATATACACACACAAATATATATATATATATATATATATATATAATATTATTGAGCTATTTAAAAGAATGAAATCTTGCCATTTGTGACAACATGGTTGGACCTAGAGGGCATTATGCTGAGTGAAATAAGTCAGACAAATACCATATGATCTCACTTATATGTGGAATCTAAAAATAAAATTAAAAAATAAATAAAATAAATGAAAAAACAAAACAAAAACAAACCCATAGATACAGAGAGCAAGCGATGGTTGCCAAAGGGGAGGGAGTATGGGGATGGGAGTATTTTTTAGGAAAGGGGGGGGGGCTTAGAAAAACAGAGTTCTGAAAAAAAGATAAGAGGAAAATAAAAAAAGAAATGACTTGGGCCGTGTTCTGTGAGTACCTTAAAGTGTGTGAGTACACTGCTTTCATGGGAAGGCACCTTAGTGGGCCACAGAGCCTTGAGAGACTTCCTATTTCCTTTAGAGATCTTAGATCAAATCTGGTGGAGGAGAAAAAATGTTTCCTTTTTCTTCTTCCAGTTAGAGAAATGGCCACCCAAAGCCATGCCTTCTCTGAGCAACAATATTATGCCACATGCTTTCCCATGGGAGTTAAGTGAAGTTTGCCCATTGACGGGTACCCGTCTTTGCATGTGGTGTTGCCACTTGCTGAGTCAGCAGTGACCCCACTCCATGTGGAATCCTCATTGGTACAGTTGTCAGGGTTGTACCTGAGTGATGAGCTTTTGCATCCATGTGGAACACCTCTTCCTGCAAATTGTGGGTCCACTGCAATGACGATGCCGTCTGTCTCGTGTACTGGACTCCCTTTGTGCTGATGCACTGCAAATGAAATGAGGTGAGCGCTAAGCAATTCTCATCTTGTGCACGGAGCATGTGATGGGTCATAATTGGGCTGACAGTCACATGACTCATAGCTTGTAATGCCAGTTAGCAGGTCAGCCACCTGGAAACTGCGGATGAGGCGCCTGTGAGTGGATGGACTCTAAAGATATGTGGTGTTCATTTCTCCCAGAGGTGACACACAGTATGCTGAGGATATGCAGCTTTTTGCTCAGGTGTCTCTTGTTCTTAAGGACTTTAATTTCCTGTGACACAAAGGAAAAAAAGGCTACATCAAGCAAGTGCTGTAAGTGTGCTTCTTAGGTGAACAGTCTTATGCCTAGGAGGTAATCATTTAATAGCAAGGACCCCTGTGACATATTCTCTCTTATTTATGCATTTCAGTAAAAGGCAGATGCTGCCACTTTATTATTTCTTCCTTTCTCTCCACAACCCCCGCATTTTCCCTCTGATCAGAAAGAGGATGCCTTCTGAAAGAATTTCCACAAACTATAGGCAAAGGGGTGGGGGAAGGTGAAGTGGCCAGTGCTGGGTAGGTGCAGAGTCTGGAAAGCAATGTCCACTCCTGTGGACTGCAGTCCGGAAAGCCCCTACGTAACAACAAGAGGAGGCTCATGGAGTTCAAGGTGTCTGGTAAGAAGATCTGTGGGAATAGCCACCTGGAAATGAATCCGAAGCTCTAATGGGCAGTGGAAGAAATGAGCTCTTTTGTTAGTTGGCCCACAGCTATTAACAGGCTAGCAGCTCTGTCTCTTCTTTTCACTCTACAGCTGCTGTAATATAATTTAGAACATCGCAGAATTTTCTCCTTGTCAGTTCCTTCATGTTCTGTCTACTTCCCAGTTTCTGCAGATACGCTTTTCTCTAGGTTGTAGTCTCTCTTCTTGAATGTAATTGATCAGCCATTCTGTTTTTCCAGTTCTCTACTTTGTCTGCTGCCATGACCATTATCAAAGGTAGAGGAGCATCAGGTTGAGTTTTTCCCAAATATAATTGTAATATTTAACATGTGAATACACAGTTACTATGTATTGCCTCAAATGTCAAATCTATTTGTGTAAATATTACTATTTCCTATGTTCAGGAGGGGAAACTAAAATATAAACATTTTAAGACTTCTATCCAAGAATAAGATAATTGCAAGTGGTAAAGTCAGGACATAAGCTTCACAGCTCCGGAATCTAATGTGTTCTGATAGTGGTTTCTGGCAAACAACTGGCAGAATTCATTTCTGTATGAGTAGCATTGTAGTGTGATCGCAGTTAAAATGATCATTAAGTGCCAAAGTAAATGCTAATCATCCAATTAAGGAGCAAGGTGCTTACAGAGTGTGATAGTTTCTAAACTTTGGGGCAATTATAATGTTTAGATATAGTAAGATTTTGTTTATACTCTTAAATAAGCATGTTTGGAACATAACAGATGTTGTAAATTATTTCACAAGATACAAGTCTGTTTTACAACTGAATCAAAACATGGTATGTGCTCTTTGATTCTCTCTAGGTTATTAGGAAGGAAATCCAATATATTTGAATTTTTGGGTTTTTTTGTAGGGTTTTTTTTTAATTAAAAATGTTTTTAAATAGCATTTTAAGTTAGAAGAGTTTTAGCTTTACAGAAAAAAAGCAAAAACAATAGAGAGTTCCCATATACTACATGCTCTGTTTCCTCTGTTAATAGCATGTTAGGTTGATGTGGTACACTTGTTAGAATAAATGGACCAATATTGATATACTATGATTAACTAAAGCCCACCCTTTATTCAGAGTTTCTTAGGTTTTTTTTTTTTGCCTGGAGTCCTTTTCCTGTTCTAGGATCCCATCCATGACATCACATTATACCTCGTTTCCTTCTTTTTTCTTTTGTTCTCTTTTCTGTTCTTTCTTCCCATCTCAATTTACTTTATTTATTTATTTTCACAAATCAAAGATGCATTGAAAAATAAACCAATGCAAAGAAACGAGTAGTCCAGAGCAGGGGCACCTCAGGCTGGGAGCAGGCTATATCTAGTTTCCCTAGCTCCTAAGGCTCCTCTTAGCGGACACTTACATTCTTCTTGGTTTTGATGACTGGAGTAAAGTTGGTAAATACCTAGGAACTCATTTACCAGATTGTATGATAAGACTACATTTAGCTTTGTAAAAAATAATGTGAAACTGTATTCCACAGTAGCTGTGACATTCTGCAGCTATAACTGCAAAGAATGGCATTTCCTGCCATTCCACATTATCCCAGCTTTTGATGTTGTCAGAGTGGGGACTTTGTCATTCTGATAGAGACATTGTGGCATCTCACTGTGATTATTGCAAATTATTGCAATTCTCTAATGACAGGTGATGGAGAACATCTTTTTATGTGCTTCTTTGCATTTGTATATCTTCTCTGGTGAGGTGTCTGATCAGATCTTTTGTCCACTTTTTATTGACTTGTTTGTTTTCTTATTGGTGATTTCATATTCTATAGTTGCAAACAAGCACTTTAGCAGACATATATGTGGTTTGCAGAAATTATCCCCACTCCTTGGCCTGTCTTTCTATCCTCTTAAGGGTATCTTTCACGAAGCAAATGTTTTTAATTTTAGCATAATCCATCTTATCAATTTTTACTGACATCGATTGTGCTTTTGGTGTTATATCTAAAAACTCATCACCAAACCCAATGTAACAATTTTTCTCCTATGTTTTTTTCCTAGCACATCCTTTTACATTTAGATCAAAGATCCATTTTGAGTTAATTTCTATGAAAGGTGTAAGGTCTGTGTCTAAGGTCATTTTTTTTCCTTCCCCTCAATTTTGCTGTGAACCTAAGGCTGCTCTAAAAAATAAAATATTTTATTATTATTATTATTATTATTATTAATGAAGGAGCTGCATCCTGTCCCAAATGTCAGTAGGGTGAGTGCCAAGGGACAGAGGAAGCCCTCAAGCAAAGGCTTGCTGGTATGGGGACTTGCTGGCTGGCATGTGTGGAAATGGCAGCAGGAGCCCATGGATATAGCATGCCAACTATTTTCAGCTCTGGGGATAGGACGAAGGGGTTGAGAAGCTGGGGTAAGCTTTACTTACGTATACAATATTGTAGATGATATTTTAAAATTCTGGAGCCATGATGGCCAACTGACATTCGCTGACCATCTCTAGATGTTTGATCTGCATCATTTTATGTCTTTCATGTCTCTCCATGCTCAGTCTCTTCTCCAGGTTCTTGCACATATAAAACAGTTGTGAAAACTATTTTAATATTCTAATTATTATTTCTGTCATTGGTGTAATTTCTGGGTTGGTTTTGAGTGATTAATTGTTTTCATTATGGCTTGTGTATCCCTGCCTTTCTGCATGTCTGGCAAATTTTAACAGCGTGCCAGACGTGAATTTTACCATGCGGGATGTTAGATATTTTGGTATTTCTATAAATATTCTACAGCTTTGTTCTGAAATGCAGCTAAATGATTTAGACACTGATTGATCCTATCAGGTTCTGCATTTAATCTTTGCCAGGTAGAACAGAGAAATATTTACTGTGAGGCTAATTTTCACCTCGATTTAGGAAAGACCCTCTGTGCATGCTCCTCCATCCTGGAAATATATGATTGCTCAGTCTTGCTGGCAGAAGGTGATTCTAGGCTGTGTGTTGTTCCTTGCAATTCTTTCTCCCATACAGCTGTTGCCTCCCACAAGCACTGACCCATCCCCAGGTGGAGACTCCAGCAGGAGACTCTGCAGATCATCATTGCTGTCTGCACCATCTCTGTTCCAGGACTCTGCTCTGTGAACGCAATCAGCCTGAGTCCTGACCTCCCTCGCTCCCCACCCCCACTGCCCCACTCTGGTCTGTAAACTGTCTCCATGGGTGGAGCTTGGACAAGCATGGACCCACTTCATTTCTTCCCCATCTCTCAGGTCCACCTCTCAGGGCCACTTCATTGTGAGATGTCCAATAACTTGAATTTTATTGCTTTATACATTTTGTCCATTTTTTGTTACTAATTTCAGGCAAAAGTAAATCCAGCCCCTGCTGCCTCATTTTAGCTGGTGAACTCCACTTGAACATTTTGATGGTAGAACATCTGAAGATATAATTCTGACTTAAGATGATCATGTGGTATGTGATAAAATGCAGAAAACCTGACCTGGGAAAGGAAACCTGACCTAGGAAAGGAAGTTCCATTTCATTTAGAATAAGAATAAAATTTAAGATCCTATTGTGATTCCACGGCTTGATAAGCTTTTTTTTCTCTATCGAATACATCAGCAAAAATTAATCTACTTATATTCTATTACAAATGAATTTTGTCTATCTTCTCTAGATTTTATATATGAGGGCTGTCATTTTTTCTGAGTAACTCCTACTCACTTTATACAATGCTAGGCTTACATATAAAAATACAGATAATGCATACATGTATTTTTACCTAAACCTCCTTCAAAAGATGCAAATTTTGTCATTATTCTAAAATAAAGGAGGAGGAAAATATAATTTGGAGAAAGAAAATGGCTTAATTGGAATGGTTACATAGTGAGTAAATAATCTGAGATAAAAACCTATCAGTTCTATCTTTAAATATACTTTTCTTTCACTAAAATATTATGCTTCAAACATGCTTATTTTTTTACAAATTTGTTTTAAAATAAAAATACATGAGTAATGAAAATGTTACCTTCCCCACTGATGTTTTATATTATATCTAAGAAGTGAAGCTTGAGTTATTTTATATAATTGTATTTCTCAAATAAAAGCATTAACAACCTTATGATATAATTACAGATCATACCTATAAGGCCTCATTGATGGAACCACAAAGGGAACATTTAAATTAATAAACCATGGTTAGTATTTGAAAGAGAAACTATTTAAGATGCAAGCTCAATGATAAAGCAGGCCTGTTTCAGTAAATTTCTGAGAGAAAATTATGAGTCCAAACTTCTAAGGAGATTACACTGCTATAGATTGGAACATAAATGCTCAGGAAGACAGATGATGAATATCCTTTAAAGTCCATGAATCTTTAGAGGCAAGCTGGAAAAATAATGCTGCATTGAATTTTTATGATGGTCTGTGGTTGCTGGATAAAAGAAAGCACAAAATCAATATTTTCACACAGTATCCAGTTATTATTGTAATTTCCAGTTAGAACTTGATAATTAAATAAATATAAGTGATTTTTATTTCTAAGCCATTTGTACAAATTGTTTTAAAATCCTATGTAGATATTGACTGAGATGAGTAGCATTATATACACAATCCTTTATAGTACGTTGTTCATTTTTCCCTTTGCAGAATTAATAGGGAATAAGATGAATACTAATTTGGAAATATTTGGTGGCATAGGCCACTCTTTCCTCCATTGAGATATGATTAATAATTATAATATGTAATGTCTAAATACTGTCTAATGAGGCTGAAAACACTAAGTTAAACAAACCTATTAACCTTGTACCATGAGTTAGTGCTAGTGTTCCGTGGAACCAGACATTCCACCGCGACATAGTCAATATTATTGGGATCTCATGCCTGGACTAAGGCAAAGACTTGCCTTCTTTTTTTCCTGTTTCTTTCAACAATGGCTACTAAGGCACATTCCATTTTGTATGTTTAACAGAAACTATTTTATTCTAAGAAAGCCATTTTCACTGTTGATCTGCAAGGGCCCTTTAGAAAAAGGATCGAAAGGGAAGTGAAGGTTTTCAGAGCCCCTTTAATTCTTGGTCTAGGATTGTTTTCAACCATGTCCCATCAAAATCTTTAAACAAGGTTTCCTTCTTTGAATGGTTATGCTGTTTTTAGTTTCAAAGAAGTTTGTAAATAATTCTATTTGGCGTAGAGACAACAGTCTAGCAGGATGATCACTTTTCATTTTCATTTCTCTACCTGCAAAGGGACAAACCATCTGGAAGGAACTGGAGTAAAGCCAGGCCAATCTGCTGTTACATTTAATTCAGCCAGTTTTCAGATGATATGAATTGTGCTTGAGTCCCTGATCATTGTCAAGTCACTGGCTTTTAGTTCTGAGGTGCATTGTAGTTTAAATACTGATAAAAGATATACATTTATTTGTGTTTATTATTTAAGTTGTTCATGACATTCAATAGAAAACAACAAATTAAATCAGAGTAAATTTAATCAAATACCAACCATGTTCTGTGTATACAGTATGTTACAGAGTAAAATAATAATAATAAATGATTTTCCTGCCATTGGTCCTTTATAACCGAGTGAAAAAGGCAGACCCACATATAGTCAACAATATTGGAAGGCAAATATGATTACTTGTATTTATTGAATGTATCTTATTATTCTTGCTGTCACAATTACAATTTTTTCACCATTCCTCATTGAGAATATTGCAATAACTTTGAAATTAATCTCTTTGCCTGAATCTTTGCTTCCTTCAAATCATCTGTAAAAATTATCTTCATAAAACAAACCCCATCTTGCTTTTATCGTGATGCTAATCCTGCAATATCTCCCCACTGCTTCAGGATAACTCAAGAGTCTAGCAGGCATGTCACAACCTCTTCATGCGTATCCTTGTTGTCCTCGTATCTTGCCTCCTCAGTGAAGGAACACATTTTTCAGTCACCCTGAGCTTCTTACCTTTCTCAGAAGCAGTCAGAATTCACATGCACACAGAGACACATATACATATTCCTCTCTATGAGCATCCCTGATTTTCTAGAGATTGAGTAATTATTGAAACATCTCATTCATCCTTGTAAACTTTACAGTGTTAAGAATATTGTCTGGGGAAAAGTAAATGTTCAGTAGTTTATTATATAAATAATTGCCCTAATAAAAATGTAAAGTGTTATAGAGGGCCATAAAAATATTTTTACTAACAATTGTCATCCCAATAAACTTTAATTAATTTTTTTTTTTTTTTACAACTGGGTTTAAACCATATTGAAGATGATGGTATATTTATTTTACCTTGAAAAATGAGTAGATTCTTTAAAGGCAAAGAAGATGGGATAAAATAAGGATTTCCTAATAGAAAAGAGACCAATGTCACATTTTCTCTCAGTTGCCCCTTTTTTCAGACCAGACAATGCAACTGACATGCATAAATCCAACTAATAGCTTGAGTTAAAATTCTTTTGTTGTGTCCTATAGAAGACTCCATCAGCTGCCTACTGAAAACCCACCCTCCTTTTTTCCTTACTTACAGAATGCTAATTTTGTCCATGGCAGCAAAGTGGCCAGTTAAAAAATGATATTTCCTAAGTACTTTTAAAGTTATCGATGACCATTTTAACTCTAGACAAAGAGCAGGCACTGTCGGAGAGGACAAAAAATTTAGAGAGTAAAAGAAGTCTCAAGCATGGGTTGATTAAATAATAAAAGCAATAATCTATTTGTAGATTTCTTGTTACTAATTTGTTTTTTACATCACCTAATTTGCTTAATTTATTCTTTGCTTCTCATAGCCACAGTTCTTAAATGAAACAATCCTGTAATGGACATTGCCATAGAATGAGCAAGAAAAAATGTACTACTTTACGTTACCGACTGTGCTGATAAACTATTTGGAGGTGGATGTGGTAACTGGTAATATTACTAATAGTCCTGTGACTGCCATATTAGGTGCCCACCAATCATCTACTAATTTATGTGAAATATGCAGAAATATATTGAAAAAATATGCCAATGATTGATTTTGGCCCCAACATCCAACTAATGACATATTTAAAACAGCATCAACAGAGTCAGCCATGAACACCTTCTTGCCAAATTCTACAAGATGTAGAAGTACAGGCTTTTGACATCCTTCTGTGAATGGATGGATCAGTATAGAATTATAATAAACCTGAATTAGCTGTAAAACAGCTAATCAGATCCTTCCATTTTGTGGAATAACACTTTTTGTAGAAAATCAAAATATTACAATTATGGCAATTATGATATTCATTTGAATAGACAAACCATGAAGATTATAAAAAGTCATGAGATATTTGAGGATGGAATATCCCTAGTTTCATGCTTTATACTGGATCCTTAAAGCCAACGTTAGAATCACAACACAGGTTTCCCATCCCTGACACAACTCTGAGCAACAGAGCCATTGACCTTGAATGCCCTTGAATATATTTAGGATAACCGTTGTTTATGATTGACTGTTTCATTTACTCAGTGAAAGTCTTTAGTTTGAGTAAAGTTTATTTTTCAGTAAAATTCTCATTGCTGGACTCTGGTCATTTAATCCACAGTATAAGCAATAAATACAATTAATTTCAATATAATTGAGAACCATAGGAGAAGCAAATAAAAATGCATGGACTTTTCATGGATCCATTCAGAGTCATCATTTTACCCACTGTCAGTAAGGAGGGCCCACCTATGCTTTACTTAGCTTTCCTCAGGTGATCACCCATAAAATGTGCTATTTTAGGAATGGGAAGACACAGTGAGAATGGCGTGGCATTATTCCATCCACATGGGTGGTTTAAGAGTTTGACTCCAGGGAAGACCCTTTAATTTTAAGGCTGTTTCTCTGGACTCGCCTCTTTAATTTTGTTTACAACTGGTTCCCCAGAAGCAGTTTGAAATGGCGATGCTTATGTAATTCTAACAGAGGGAGTGCTCTCATTGTTCTTCAGGATAGCCTGGTAGAGCAGGGGAAGAAAAGCAACTGAGGGTGGGTGGGTAGACTGCCCTCTAGCCTCTGCCTGAGCCAGCAAGATCCCTGGGGTGTGCAAGCAGCTGTCCCACTCTGAGGTGGGGGCTTGTATACCTTCATATCAGCTGTGGGATGCCCCTAACTGCAAAGGTACGTAACCTTCCAGGCATTTCAGCGGCGGCAGCCCAAGCCTGGGTGAGGATGGATAAGGGTTCAGATATGAAGGATTGGCACCAGGCACTCACTACAGCTCAGGGCTGGGGCTATGGGCTCTGTAAGGAGATCAGAGCAAGTCACGGATGCCATCTGTTGTGGAATACATTGTGTGTGTCTTTTGTGAAGAGATAGCATATGTTTATCAGATCTAAATGTCAAAATGATGTAAAAGAGATGAACCTATGTCTCACTTTCCCCATCCATCCTATTTATTTTTGTCTCTAACATATCTATTTTAGTTTTTCTCATCTCAGATTTCTTTCTATAGCTATAAGAAAATACAAATATATATTAACTTGTATGTTGACCTTTTCATATGTGCATGATATACAACAGTGTATGATGTAATAATTCAATATTCACTATTCTATACTTTTCTCACCAATATATATTGGGTATCTGTCCATATTACTACATAGAGAACATTCTTATTCTTTCAGTTGTATAGAAATCCATGTATTGATCAAATATAATCTATCCAAACAATCATCTCTTATTAGGGACTCACTAGAGAGAGCTTAGCTGGTTCATGTTGATAGAACTCCATTCTTTCAGATATGCCATTTAATTAGTGCTACTTTATTAGAGATGTGGTGTTAGTGAAGTAGCCAGTGCATGGAAGAGGCTCATAACATCTGTGAGGTATTAGCATCTTGACCATCCAAGTCAGATGCATGGGATTGAGACATACCTGTGGATATTCTCAGTTTAGATTTATTAATGAGACAACCAGTAATGCTAATAAAATTACACAATCCGAAAATAGCCCAACAGATTGACTATGCAACAAAGAAATAAAAACAACAAAAATCACAAAGTGTCTCATTGTTCTTCTCTACTATGAATAATAACAGGAATTCCAAAACACCGCGACCTGCTCATTTCATAAAAATGATTCCATTTATGTCCTTTTAATGCAATAGTAGTCTGATTGGCTTATATGACATTGTATGAAACTTAATTTGTATCTATTTCAGACCTCTAATAAATCAGCTCTTAGCAAAAGCCTAAGGATTAAGGGGTACTTTATGACATGTCATAATAGAACAGCTGACCTGATTGGTTTCTTATTGTACAATCATAAACCAAATTCCTATTGATGACTGGTACATACACATGAAATTTTACTTCCTTCCTTTCATCTTATATTCCTTGATAAATAAGACATCTTGACCCCTGAAAGAAACAAATATGCTTATTTTATATTTTATATTAGTACAATGTAGAATAGAAACAGTAAAATAATAATAATAATAATAATAATAATCAGCAATATATATGTATTCTTAAGTTCATACAGGATATACCTAACTGAAAAATTCCTTGAATTAAAAACACAAACCAAAAGGACCACTTACTGTTTGGATTATTACAATCTCTCAAGGACTTATGATAATGGAAATTGATACTACCCATCCTCCTTTATGACCTCAGCCAAGAAAACCTTCTTATATGCTTGTCTCTTGCTGAAGTAGATTAATGAATTCAGGATATAATAGGTCCCTGAAGTGATTTGCATGTATTGATTAAATGTCATGAATGAAATGCTGTAGGTTAAATTACGAGAGACACAGGAAATGGAGAAAGCCCAATTGTAACCATTGTTTAAATAAATTACTTGGCAATTCTTCTTGACATATGATTATATTCTTCATCTTTACCCCAACGGCTGTATAAGTAGTGAGAGTACACTATACAACTGCCAGCATTTCTGATGGACTCTGACATGCTGGGGAACTTTGGCTCTGGAAATTGTATCATTATCTTAATAGAACTATATAATGAATGATCCTTGGTTGTATGATTAAAGGACATTTAATAAACAGCAAATATTTCAAAATGGAGACTGGCACTGATGTTTACAAACAAAACCTGACTATAATTCGAAGACTCTGTTATAGACAGACTTAACAATGCTGATGGAATGTGAAGTAGGGTGAATAAAAAAAGATTCAAGCTAGGCTGAGAGGTCAGCAGAAATGGGAAACTCAGGCTATACTTGTGATGCCAACTGTTTGCATAACCTAGATAAAGAGTACATTTTTCCATAAGTTAAGGCACAGAACAGAGTTATACGAGGTATGATTTAAAAATACAGTGAAAGGGGCCCGCAGAGTGTCGCAGTGGTTAAGCGCTGGCTTGGGAAGCCAGCAGCCCCGGTTCGGGTCCCACATATGAGAGCCAGTGACACTGCCCTCAAAAAAAAAAAAAAATACGGTGAATGTTTAAGAAAAAAATTATTAAAGTAAAAGACACATTGCCATTAATCCCCTTCAAAATACTCTCCCTTATTGTAAACACACTTATCCCATCATTCTTGCCACTTTCTGAAGCAGTTCTGGAAGTTCTCTTTCATGTCTTTAGTTGTGCTGTTGTGGCTGTCTCAATGTCCTGAATTGATTCAAAACGTTTACCTTTTATGGTCATTTTGACTTTGGGAAAGAGCCAGAAGTTGCATGGTGCCAGATCCGGTGAATAAGGTGGACGAGGACACACTGTAATGTTTTTATTTGACAGAAATTGCCATATACCAGAAGAGATGTGAGACACAGAACGTTGTCATGATGGAGGATGATTTACAGCACACTTTAAAATACTTTCTCTCAACCGTAGCTCACACCCGACTGACTGCAGTGAACAAGTTGAAACTTGACACACTGTTACTAAGGCTCAATGGGTCATTTCCTGTATTGAAGGTCCCTGCCTTTCCATTGGATGGCACTCGGCAGCAGCATTCACCATATGTTTTGATCACACCTCGTATTAAAGTTCACAAGGGTCTCAGTGTCTGCCTTCCTTATGCATCTCTTAAGAGTCCTGTAGCATGATTCTCTTATGTGACCAGTATGGGGTCAGGGTCCTGCTAGGTCAGAAGAGCTCTGGACCCTCCTATTCATGTATTAATTCCAGATAATTTGGAAAGCCACACTGACCACTTCCTAGCACCAATATATGCCAACCTGTGACTGCCACCACTTGCAGTCTTAACTTCTAGTTTCTTGTTTAGTGAAAAAACGTCTGATGATCTAGGACTTCTCAACATAATGGTCTTCTATATATAACGGGATTTTTAGCTGAAGGCTTTCCAAGCATCAGACCTGATCATGGACTAACACACCAAGATGTAGCATTGTATGACACTTTAGACCAGCTGGACTTCATTGATAATTTTAGAGCATTTCACCCTGAAACAACAGAATATACATTCTTCTCAAGTGCACATGGGACAGTTTCCAAGATAGACCATGTTAGGCCACAAAACAAGTCTCAATAAATTTAAGAAGATTGAAATCATATCAAGCAAATATAAAGGAAAAACTGATGGTTGCTGGCTGGGAGGGAGTGGGGCTGAGGGAGAGGGGGAAGGTTTTGGACAGCATAGGTGGGTGACTACAATGTTGCCGCAGGGATATGGGGGGCAGTTCTGGGAATGTAATTGATAATGTTGTGAAGAGACTTTTATGTTAAGTGAAATAAGTCAGTTGGAGAAAGACAAGTACCGTTTGATCTCACTTATATGTGGAATCTGAAAAACTGAATAAATGAGCAAAGTAAACAGACTCATAGATATAGAGAAAAAACTGAGGGTTTCTAGTTGGGAGGGGGGGGATAAGGGAGAAGGGGAAGGGATTAGATGAAACACAGTTCGGGGAATATAATAATGTAAACATTTTGTGGCGTGTCAGATGGTCACATGTCTTGTTAGGGAGACCACTTCATGGATGCAGTAGAGGCTTGATCACTGCACTGTACACCTGAAGCTGATGTTGTATAATATTGTATGTCAACTGTAACTGAATATATAGATAGTCATGGGATGTGGAGTATACTGTAGAAGGGAGTCAAAGGAATTGTAATAGATATGTATGATATGGACAGGGAGGAGTGGGGTGGCGAACTGGGGGAGGGGGTTGTCACTTTGAGGGGTAAAAAGTATAACTATTGCATTGTTTTGTACACCTGAAATTAATTCTAAAAAATGTTTATTTCACAATAAAAGATTTAAAAAAAAAGACATAGCATTGTAGGATTTTATAAGACCATGTATAAATAAGGACACCATACAAGCATCCAAGAGGAAAGCAACAAAAGCATGAAAAAACAAAAGGGAACTCACTAAAAGAATAAGTCTGGTGTCATATCTCATCAGCAGTAGTTGTATCAGGAGATAATATAAAAATGCATTCAGTTTCTGTTGAAAGAGTATTTTCAACCTAGAATTTGGTATAAGAGAGTTTCCTGAATTCTGATTAGGATAAATGAAGAAAAAATGTGCATAGCCAGCTGAAGCCGGAGACCTCGTCAGTTTCATGTGTTGCCAGATGGGAAATTCAGCATGTATTTAAGTGGTGTAAAGTCAGGAACCGTGAATGATCTGAGAATTTGCCCTGTTTGCAGTCTAACATGTTAGCCTACAAGAATTTCATAAATGATGGTAGAATAGCTGGCCATCTACAACTGGAAGAGAGCTCTCACCAGAAGCGGACCATGGTGGCATTCTGACCTCAGACTTCCTGTGGATCTTCAGATGTGTGAGAGGGGCCAGGGAGCTTGCTGGGATCACTTCTATAAGAACCTTAATCCCGTCATGGGGCTCCACCCTCATGACCTCATCACCTCTCAGAGACCCACCTCCTAATATCACATTGGAGGTTATGCTTCAAAATATGAATTGGGGGGAACAGACCATAGCAGATAAGAAATTCCTGAGTGGTTATTATGACACAGCAGAAAGCCTAAGCATCAAGTTTAGTCAGTGCTCTTTGCCTCCTACTTCACTGTGAGCCTGGAAGAGTGACCAGGTAGGAGCTGTACACACAGTTGTTCTGTGGCACCACCAGGAATCCCAGACTTAGGAAATCCCCAGTCCCAAAGGAGTAGCTACCAAACCTGCCCAGGGTCTGCCCCAGGAAGGCAGTGTCTCTACTACGCTGGTCAAGAAGCAAGTCTGCCCTCTGCCCTGGACCAAGAAACTATTTCTGTCCTCCCAGGCTCTGTGCTATTCGAAAA
The DNA here is from genome assembly GCA_033961575.1 of Aselliscus stoliczkanus. NCBI lineage: Eukaryota > Metazoa > Chordata > Mammalia > Chiroptera > Hipposideridae > Aselliscus > Aselliscus stoliczkanus. Next base: position 33,043,081 of record CM066734.1, read on the forward strand.
TCTTTTCCAAGATATTCCAGCACAGAAACTGTCATATGATACATAGAAATGCTGTGGACAATTGACTCCCAACAACTGGTATCTCTTGTTTGTAAGATCCATTTCACCCAGTTAAGAGATGGACGGTTCTAGGGACAGTTCGAGTGGCACAGTGGTTAAGAGCTGGCTTGGGAAGCCAGCGGCCCCGGTTCGGGTCCCACATATGAGGGCCAGTGACACTGCCCTCAAAAAAAGAAAGAAAAAAAGAGATGGACAATTCATATCAACATGGACCAGGGTCATAATGAATCAACGGTGAGGCATGTGTTGTATTCATGTGATCACTTAGAAAATGCTTTATATGCATTCATTCTTAGGAAATTAATTTAAAAAATATATTCCAGCAAAATGAGTTTGAAAACCAAGAAACATCAATAAATGGATTCAGGAAACAGTTATTCCACTCAAAAATACAGGCTTAAAGAACAACCATCCCTGATTGACATAGGAAGAAGGCTTCTCAAAGGAAGTCTAAAATAATTAGGAGTCTTCACAAAAAAAAAATGAGGATACAGTAATGCACAGAATTCAGCTTGTAAAAAGTCATGTAAAACTTAAGTAATGCATTATTAAAGATTATAGTCCAACCAAATATGACCTATCCAATCCAAAGTACAAGAAGTCAATGGATTTCAACTTAAAGTGTAAAATAGTCATGATGATAGAGAGGATGAATAAGAAATCATTATTTTTTAAACTTTTTACACATGAAGTATAAACATATTTGTTCAAGAGAAGAAGGTACTAGTACATGGTTGTTCATGTTATAAGAAGATACAGATTGAAAATCTAAGGAAAATAACATATATATATATATATATATATATATATATATATATATATATATATTTGTTTGTTTTTGTTGGGTTTTTTTGTTTGTTTTTTTTAGGGCAGTGTCACTGGCCCTCATATGTGGGACCCGCACCAAGGCCCCCGGCTTCCCAAGCCAGCGCTTAACCACCGCGCCACTCGGCCGGCTCAGGAAAATAATATTATTAAAAGAGTTACGATCCAAATATGGTGCAAACTAAAGTGTGGCATGGGTTTGAGCAGTTAGTGTTGTTTAAGAAAAAGAGTGTATTTGAAACATTTCCTTGGCATGCCATGCCCATTGTGACACTGAAATCTTAATTTTAATCAAAGTTTATATAGTCTTAACAATGTAAATGCTGCCCATTGTTTTTAATTTTCTCTCTTGAAATTTATAGGCAAAGTATGCAATCTTTTTAAAATTAATACAAATGTAATTCTGTGAAAGTAACAAAAATAGCAGGTAATTTAAAGCTAGGAGGAGGTTAGAAGGAGGGAAGAGTTGATAAACTTCTTATTTTACTAAGTTAGGAATCCAGAACTGTTGTGTCAAGTTTATAAAATAAGAATATATTATAAATCACAAACAAATTAAACATGAAGAATTAAGAGTAATTATATACAGTGTGAGGAAGTGAAAGATGAATGGGAGATGAGAGGTGTAGATAAATTATGTTTTCACCAATAAGAGAAAGTTTATGAATTGAAAAACAATTATGACCCATACGATGGTAACCCATCTGTGAAATATAAAGTGAGATGGTTGAATGTGGCAGCTTCCAGCAGATGGGGATGGAGTATGAATTTGAGTATGTTCTCTTTGTTCTATGTGCTATTCGAAACTTTCAAAGAACAGATACGGAAAACGAGATGTTTATGAATATTCTACAGCTAGTTAGGCAAAGGAAAAAGGGCTAGAAATGACACTGGATGGACCTTCTCCGTCAGGATCATTCACAGAACTGTTACACAGAGATTCTCTGGCCTTGCTTCTTCATTTCCCCTTCCGCATGTCTGCAGTTCTGTCTGAGAATCTGCATGTTAACACACTTGGAGGTGATTTCCATGAGCCGCTTATTGTAACAAATGTACAGAATGCCCATACAGTTACTAGTTAACCAGTTGGTGAGAAAGTGAGCAAGCTTGCCCTGCTTTAAAATTCATCATGGGACTTAAAGTTGTCTGTAGTGATTGATTTGACAAATATGGTTGGGGATACCATCTGAAAGATTCAGTCTCTTGTGTTTTCCAAGACCGACTGCATTTGAGGAGAAACCCAAGTGTCAAATAGTGGGGTGATTTCTCTTTCACTCCTGGGATGTGTGGTTTCTGTCTTTCACTCCACTGTTGCTCTTAGTTCATAAATGACATTCACAAAAATTATCACACAGATGAGAATGTAATCCATACTCATTTGTGCCATATGGATGAACTTTTGACAGGAGCCATAGATGACAAGCTATTCAGAGGAAGCATTGGTAGTCAGATTTCATTGGCTGCACAAAGACACAAAGAGATGAATGCTTCCCAAAAGACTGACTACAGGATTAATTTCCCACTTCAGCAGTGTGCGTGCTCTGGGCGTGGTGAGGGAACAGCTTTCTCTCTGCTCTGATGTAATCTTACTTTCTGCTTTTTTTTTTATCTTTTCAAGGCCAACCTTAACATCTTCAAGGTTTGGCATTCTTTTCAGCTAGTACTTTGTTCCTGTCCTTGGTTCTTGAAGTGATAACTGTTGCATCCTTAGTTGTTTCAGGCTTCCTGGATAATGTCCAACCGTGATAAGTGATGAGTTCTTTATGGATAAATAATGAGTCCTTTTATGTTTCACAGTAGAAATCAATAAGTGGCATTTTAATTACTCAAAGGAAAAGGAAACTAAGGGAATATTGCAAAGAAATCCATGAAAATGTTAACGTCTGCCCATTTGGGAGAGAATGAAAAAGGAGACTCTGCCCCAAGGGTTTCTGTTTCATCCTGTTGTGTATTGAAATGTAAGCTGCAACCAACAGTCTGGTTAATAACAATTCATGCCGCTGTCAGTCTTTTTGACCAATGTCATCAATATTTTACACCACAGAACAACAACGATTAAGAACCAGGAACCAGAAGAAGCACTTGGGGCAAAAGTGTTTCTAACACGATAATGAAATCGACCCTACAGAGCCAGCATTTCCAATAGACATTCTAAGAAAAGTTGCACCATGATTTTTCTTTTCCAAACAGTAAGAAACACTGCTCGCTCTTACAAAGGGGCACTGATCATGGATGGGAGACCATAATTCCGGTCTGAGAAATTCATGTGAAAGTGATTTGAGGACAAGTAGTAACATTAACACAAGTTCATATTTACTCTGGACTTACCATGGGCTAGACACTGTTCTAAATACACGGTGAACTTAAATCTAAAGAGTGACCTGAATTAAAACAAATATTGGGAAGTTTCTACCAGATAGGCAAGCTAGCGTGTAAAGCATGCCAAAGAAAATCAAATCTCCATTTTTCTCTCACAATTCGATTTTTGAAAGTTTTAAGAAAGGTGAAATCAGCCTTTGTTTTATTTATGCCACTTACTAGTGAAAATGAAAGCAGGAAGGCCTCGAATTCAAAAATCCATTTTATTATTACCGAAGCTTGAGTGGAACATATCTTCATGTCATTTTAGGTCAGATTTTCAGCATGTTTTGAAGATCAGAGGCCACCAAAAACACAGCTGTGGTCATGTTCCAGGGCAGGGATCACTCAGCTGCTCAGTCAAGGGCCTCTGGAACTTGGGAGGGTCTTGGGGAGGGGGTTTGGGGCAGGGCTTGTGACAGGAGCATCATGGGGGGACTGGAAAGGTGGGATGCTCTGAACTGGGTGCACTTACTGTGGGGGCAATAGGTGATTGTGTGTCTCGGTATTTCTTGACCTTCAGGGTGGGTAACACGAAGCTAGAATTGTGTTGGTGAAGAAACGCTGATCACTCAACAAAGGACATAACAATTACTTTTGCAGTTGTGGTCCTATCTAGTCTATGTTCTTTTAAAAGCACTGTTTTTGCAAAAAAGAAAAAATGTTAACTAGGCCCCTTTTCCTTGTCTGGGTCCTGTTGGAACCCTTGTCAAAACTGTCTCAGGAATTCCTTGCATGAAACAACTGAATAAGAAAGATACAGTTGATGAAAAATACTTGAGAAGATGGTTAATTGGTTACTAGTTCATGTAAAACATCTTGTGTTTCAAAATTATCATTTTATTAATGTGTTGTCAAGGACATCCTTCCACATGCAATGTTCCTTCTCAAATTCATTTGTATTACTGTCTCTTGGGAATGATTGTCAAGTGATCTAACTATTTTGCACCTATGGGGAGGACCCAAGTTTTACCTTCTATCAAATTATGCTCCACCTGGTTAAAGTTTTGCATTTCCTACTGTGTGTGTGCATATGTATTTCATTGTTCACAGCAGAGAGGGAAATGAACTCATCTGTTTTTATTTCACTTCCTTCTGGACACATTGTACCCACACTCTTCACTTTGGCTTCACTGATGAGTAAGGAAGGATTCAAAGAGCAACTATGGGCTGCCCTGTTGTTCCCTTTCTTTCATCATCATCATTTTCAGCTTAAATGGCTGACTGACACGGGGTAACAGCAGCAAGAGAGGGTGTGAACAGTTCCCGGGCTCTTTATGTTTCTTCGAATGCCATTGTGTTCCTTGTGTACTGAGAGCCAGCTCTGTTCTAAAGGGAAGCGTGGCTGACAGCCATCCAGCTTAGTCATAGACATGACATTCTTACTGGGCCACCCTTTGAATATTGCACAACTCCCTGGAGTTGTGGCTCCACCTGGGATCCCTGCTCATTGGGCCTCGTGAACATGGGACAGGACAAGGAGGGTCCTAACCTGTGCAGAGCATGTGTCTCCTCAACCCACAAGCATGTCTCAGTGTCCCCCAGACTGCACTTGCTAAACACAAGTTCAAAGTTACAATTAGTAAGAATTCAGGATGCATTGGCATCTGGCCCTGTGTGCTGGCCCAGCGCCTGTGGAGTTGGTTCTTGCTGCTCAGAAGGGTATGGACACTCTTATTCCACCCACGTGGGAAAAACAAACAAGAAAACTCTTTGACTCCACTTCCCCTATAGCCACTGCTCATTTTCCCTTCTTCTCTTAGAGCAAAATTTTTTGAAAGACTTCCCTCTACCTCTAATCTCTGATTCGCCCCATCCCCCACCATTTTCTATTGAGTCCCCTGACATCAGGATTTTGCCCAGATCACCACAGCAAGGTAGGTCTTCTCGCGGTCACTCACATGCTTTCTGTAGCCAAATCCAGTGGTCAAACTCCTGTCCTTGCCTTGACACACAAGCATGTCCTTGAATTTCACTTGGCTCCCTAGATGCCATCATTTATGAATTCCTGCTGTGTTCTGGCCTCTTCCATTTTTCTCCTGCAGTTGTTGCTTCTTCACCCACCCTCTGAACTTGCAGTTGCCCATAGCATCTGTGATATGACCACAAAGTCTTCTTTGAGCGAAGGGGCAGGACACACCCTTCTTAGCCGCTCTAACATCCTGCCGTGTAAAAAGGCGTGTAGTTGCTAGGATTTATCAGTCACTTGGCTCATTGCGACTGCGACCACACACTGGACATAATGAAATGGAGCTCGGGGAGGATCCTTACACAACGCCGCATTGCCATTCTACCCAGGCTGGTCTTCTGGACTTCCGATATGCAAGAGAAACCCTGGCGCTTTGGGTTTCCTGTAACGTGCAGCTTAATCTGTGATGTACATCCTGAGAAATTACTGTCGTCTGCTATCGTTCTCTAGAATATACAACTTGTTCTAAAGATACGCAAGCCATTTACAAGATGAATAGTCCCTAGAATGGAAGGGTCAGTAAACCACGTAGGAGTGGGGTACAGCTGGCTCTGTCCTTCTCTCCACTCACTACAAGTGACACCTGTGTCTTTGTTTCTTGAGACAATAGGAGTCAACTTCATGTGGGAGAACAGAAGGACTCTTGTGCAGAACTATGTTCTTGTCCAGAATGCATGAAGAATTGAAACGTGCGTTTATTTAGAACTTGATGAAAAGATGCCAGTGTCCTTTATCTATAGAGAGCTGAAGTGATTAACATTTCCCTCTCTTCTGTGATTCTTGCTACTACTAATAAAAGTAGCTTTCATTTGTATAGACAGAAATAATGTCATTTGGGTCTCAAAACATTCTTCAGGGTTCAAATTTTTATTTCCATTGGCAATGAGTAACAAGGTCTAAGTCAGTTACTGAGGATGTGGTGTCAGAGCTGGGTTGTAAACGTAGACATTCTGACTCCAAATCCAGTGTTCTTTTCATGTGAGAATTGACTTATTAAGTAATACGTATTTATAGCCCAACTCAAAAACAGAGCATGAGTCTAATGTTGTTTAACATAAGAATTCCAAGTTTGTTGATTTTTATGTGACCTGGATCATGTTTAATATTAAGAAGAACAAACCAACTTTTCAAGTCATTACTAAATATATAACATTAATAGGAAATACTTATTACTACCCACTTGATGACTCTCTCCTGTTCCTTCCTAGACACAATTGGTAGTTGCATAATGATGACATCAACTTGGCTTTAGAATTTAGTCCTACTTAGGTAGGTGAGTTAAATCCAATTGCAACACTAAGAGTTACTTATCCATTGCCATGAATGCCTTGACTTATTGGAACCCGCTGGCAAAACCCACAGTATTCTGCTAGAATAAGATATTTTCACCACAGTCAAGCGGAATAATGCTGCTAGAGATGAGAATTGAATATATCAGAATTCCTATTTTTCATGAGGCTAAAGAAAAGTGGAAGAACACATCAATTTTCTGACCTGGTAAAATGACTTAAAATCATTTCAGAAATTGTAGACATTATAAGTGTAATCCATTTTAGACATTTTTACACTAGATATAAAGTAGAAAATATAATTATTTGGGACCTCTTGCAAAAGAATCATATTTTCAGTTATTATGTTAAAAATAAGCATGTTTTAAAATGAACATACTAGTTTTAATAAATAACGGTTACTGGTGACAATAATCCACTCATTTTCAGTCATGATATCAAATTTGTTTTAATACTTATGTGTATGATCCTTTTGATGAGAAATAATGCTGAATTGTGGTGAAGAAAAGAAATGAGGAACATGGTTTAGAATGACTGCTGTCATAAGGATTTTAGCATTTACCTGGAGACATCTCCTATAACTTTTATAAAAATTTAACACCACGACGCAGAGCTAACCACACAAACACTTCTGAAAAACAGTGATGCTAGCATTATCAGTAGGAATATTTTGATATCTTTTTTTGCAGAAATATTGGTATCCTTTAATTACTACTAAATTCAGAGCCAATAATTCACTAAGTATCTATACATATACACACATATATGTGTACGTTAGGCATAAATATTTGTATTTGCATATATATACATATATACACACATATGGTGTGTATGAATATATTGAATATAAAAAATCTTGACTTCAGGGCCGGCCGAGTGGCGCGGTGGTGAAGAGCTGGCTTGGGAAGCCAGCGGCCCCGGTTCGGTCCCACATATGAGGGCCAGTGACACTGCCCTCAAAAAAACAAAACAAAACAAAACAATCTTGTCTTCAAGAATTTTACTCTTTATATATAATTTACAGTTTTGTTGAGAAAAAAGGCATGTGATAAAGTTATCAATGAGAAATGGTTTTCTTAATCCAAAGCCTGAGTTACCTACATAGAGCAGTCTTGCCAGAAAGTGTGCTACTTATGTCTATACTGTACTGTATTTATCAGAATCCAGGTTGTGGGAAATGAGATTTGTAGGGAATTTCTTATAGCACTTGGGGTTCATCTGTTTGTCTGCATCTGGTCATTTGGAGCACAGATTATCAGAAGGTAATCAGAATCCAGTGCCTGCTTTAAGCCAGAACCATGGACCGCTGAAATGCTCTCTGAATTGGGGTCCATTGAATTACCTCTCCATGGCTTTCACAACACCTCGAAGCCTGCAAAATGTAGATTATGTCATTTGGCACCATAAAATCCCTTTTACTGAATTGTATTGGGTATTTTATTTTCTCATGAACTTTAAATGCAGAGTTCTTCATGAAATGACCACATTGATGCAACAACTGTGTATATTATGGGGATTTTGTTTTATTGACTTGTGTTCATTATGAGACAACAAAGGAGAACTGTGTTTCATATTAAAGTACCAGGGACATCTGTGAAGCTGTCCTTCCCTGAACAACTGGGTCTCTATTGTCCAATAGACACTTGGTCTTTCAACGTGTCCTTATTGAGGCAGATGGTGGCAGTAAGTGCTTCAGGAGTGGGGCTGTCTTCCTGGACAAAACAGACAAAAACCCTCTTCTCCCTAGAGCTCCCATCCTAGTGGCATCATGGATTTATTTACATTCCACGGCTGGACATTGTGGGCATGGGACATTTAGCCCTAACATAGCTGTCGTGCAGGCAGGTAGATATTGCCTTACACAGGGAGCCAGTCCTATGGTAGGCAGCATTTCTCAGGATTAGATTTTCATATCTCATTCTAATTATAGATTTTAAGTCTGCAGACAAATGTGTCTTGTATCATTCTGTCTTGTTGAAAGTATTACTTTTGGACCGACTTCGCATTTTCTGAATTTTACAGTTCACACTTATAGAGGGTGTATTTCTCCTGTGGATACATTTCCATTGTCCTTAATTGGTGTTAAGTATAAGCATCCTGACAGTGACTGCCCATTACGTCCAGCTTCCATTCAGGCATCATTAGGTTTCCTGTTTGTGTGCACTGTAAGGAAATAGGTGAGAAATATAGGCAGTGGGCTTAAAGCATTCAAAAAATATTTGCATTGTGTCAAATTTCCAGTCTTTGAACAAGCTAACTATTTCTTCTCATAACTGTGAATGCTACAAATTTTGTGGCTTACACTGCAATTTTGTTTAAAAGACATTATAGCCTGCAATCTTAGTTCATTTGGTGCTAGTCTGGTAAGTGGCCATCTATTATATCAAAAATTTCAATCTAAGTACTGATCGGCAGGTTAATATTATAGAACGTGCACCCTAGGGGAACGTAAAGAAATGACTGGGTTTTAGGACCTGCTAAAATAGTTCTGTGCTCCAAGCGGTAACAGTTTAATCAACAAAATGGCTGGGGTGCATATGCCCCTTCTTGGTGTATCGGTTTGAGGGATACTTCACTGAAATCTTTACAGTCCTTTATAATAGACTTGTTTCAGTCATTAATTAAAAACGTTACTCTGGTTTTTCTAGAAACATAGTTCAATATGCTTTTATACATCCCACCCCTAGAATGAATACAGTAAAATAAATTGAAACATTTTTGTAAATATTTAGAAACCGCGGAGTTCATGGTGGGGTAAGTTGCGGGGGACAGGTTCCTGCAGCAGCACCGTCTCCAGGGTCCCAGCCCCTGTCTGGCAGGGTCTGTGATAGCTCCTTTAGTATCATTTTGGTAAGGTAAAGAAGAACACCTGGTACATCAAATGCCTGTGTATTTTTTGTTGCAGGTAACGTTTGCTCCAATCCTCTTTCCAGAAAATGGCAGCGGGGGGCGCGGGACGAGACAGTGCTGACAGCTGCCCACAAGTCCAGTGCATCAGCTCTGCATGTGGCCCTCACAGTGGCCAGCAGGACATGTTTCATTGCCCTCATTTGCCGTCAGGCACGGTGGGCTGGACGGGAGGCTGTGGTCCACCAGGGGACAGTGCAGGCTCTCCGGATGCCCATTCCATCGACTTCACAGGTGTCTCCTGTGATTGTCCCCTTACTGAGGACAGAGATCCTGGCCTGAGATGAAGCATGGCCATTCCGCCCAGAGCAGGGGTCGGCAAACTTTTGAGACAGAAGAGCCTAGCTTGTCCCTCACAACAATTTAAAAATTATTCAAGATCCACAAAACAAATGAAATCAAATCACCATTATGTTAATAATATCCTTTAAAAATTGTATAAATGAAACTATGATAGTTTTATTTTCAGTTTCAATTTTACTTCAGAGTGACATGTACGTACCCAAAGAGACACATGTGGCTCGTGAGCCGCAGTTTGCTGACTCCTGGCCTAGAACGAGGCAGCCACATGGAGGTGGCCTGTCCAGCCCTGAGGAAGCTGTGATGTGTTGTGGTGCCCACAGCTTTCCTGCCTAGTCCTGCTTTCATGCAAAATGAGGAGGGCCACCTGGCTCACCTGCTCTCCAGGCTCTGCCAGTGATGACTGCAAATACTGGGAGAAGTGCAAAGAAGAAAGTAGATAAAAAAGAACAAAACTCTGTCAATCTCTACAACAGTCTCCATACTACTGGGTTAACCATCTGCATGATAGTCAATCGAACATTATTTTGGGCAACATTTGAAATAGTTTTTAAGATTGTTGTCTGCTTAATTGCAAGGTAGAATGCATCCAACAATACTTAGATTTGGGATTTCTCCAGCTGAATCATACTACTACAAAATGGGATGTTAATGATTAATGGGATTGTTAATCTCATGTTAGAAAGAAGGCACAGAGAGGTTAAGTAACTTTCCCAAGGTCACACAGCTATTCCATTGCAAACCAGAGTTAAGGAAACTAAAACATTCCATTCCAGACCAAGTGACCTTAACCACTGCCCAGACTGCCAGACTCCTTCTGTGCAGTATCAACACACCTTTAGCATTTGGGACTGAAAAATGAGATAGGACTAGGGATTTTCAGGTTCATGCTTGAATTAAAATGTAGACAAAAACATAACATTCTGTTTGAAATGTCCCATGAAATTTTGTTGAAATACATTTATACTAAGGTACAAATATAAAGTTAAATCTCAAAATGTAATTAAAAAGAGAAAAGGGGAATTTTTCAGAGCCCTTAGGAGGATAGAGTGCCTCTTTAATTGAGACTCCATCAAATTTATTATATTTGAAAAATTATTTTCCAAAGTTCATGAGCCCCCATGAAACCAGGGCATATATGTGGCCCAACTAGATATACTTTGCGAAGGAAGAATATTATAGGACATCCTGACAATTTATAGATTCTATTATAAATTTCTGCAAAAGATGCTATGTTCATTAAAAATTCCAGTTAAGCTAATACACAACTCTAAGAAATATTGTTCCATTTTGTCTTAAGCTGTTTGTAATGAATGTTCCCAATCATAGATGCTAAGTGTTAAAGGCATGTTGGTTAACATTTCAAAGCTATGCTACAGTGTTTCAAATTATTTCCATGCGTGAATGTTAGAGATAGGAAAACATCCCTGATTATCTGTTTGTAATTTAACTCACAAGGAGACATCAAACATAAGGAATTGGTACAAACTCTGCTTTAATCCACCGTATGTTAGAGCCAGAAACATTTTTCCCTTGAGGGGTGATTTTTCTTCATTTCAGGCTTTCTGCTGTCTATTGATTGGGACAGGCAGGCAGTGGGTGGTTTGGCATCCCCTGGGTACAGGAGGGCATGGGTCTCTCCACCTTGGCCCTGCTGCCCCACCTGAACAGTCCACTGCCTTCCTTCGTCCTGTGGGGCAGCCGCCTGAGCATCTCTGGCTCTCAGCATTTGCAGCCAGAAGCAGCTCAGGAGAAAGCCCTCCCTTGGAATAAAGTATTGGCAGGGTGGAGGAGATCTCGTTCATTATTACCAAATTAAATGTCTGTGTCAGAGGTTCGGGGACAAGCATCGTGCCATGTTGCATATTAAATTCAGGAGCAACTTGGGGAGAAAGAAAAGTGCATGTTATACATTGATTTCCCGTCACTGGGCCAGGAGAGAAAGCACTCAGTAGTCCCACTGTCATCTTCTTTTCTTTCTCCTCCCACACCTCGTTCCCTTCTGCAACAACCTTTAAGGCAGTTTTAACATTTTTAATATAAATACACAGTGCCCCATGTACACACAGACACATGCCTACAGAAAGGCCCAGGTGTCATTCCACCTGTGCATGTGGCTGAATACATCAGTCTGTGCCGGCTGGCTGTCAGCCCAGGAAACACCTGTCCGCTCGGGCTGCAAAAGCAGAGCTCCCAGATGCACGGGCAGCGTGTCACTACAGGCGGGGTACACGCCTGTGAATTCCTGTGTGGTGGAAGAAGTTTCTCTCATCATACCCATCAGAGAAGTGCTTCATTATTTGGGCACAGAGTGGTACCCAGGCCAGTTCCTCATGGGTGAGGCAAAGGTGCCTTTGCTGTGTAGTATGGGCCACAGTTGGGGGTATCCTGCAGACCTCTCTTTAGGGTAGATGAGCTAGGATAACACGAAATACATGGCACTGTTAAAGCAATGCTGTGGCTGTGCAGTATCCAGTGAGCAAAACCATATAATATTTGCCTTTTTAAGTCCATTCTTAAGATCCTAAGTTTCTTGGGATATGTAGAAATTTAGGATAGGACCCATCTACCCCAGGTAACCTGGCACACTGAGAGAGCAGAGGAGAGAAAAAAGTGGGGATGGCTCAGGGAGAGAGGAAAACAGGGAAGGAGGGAGAATGGGATTCCTGTGTGGGGGACTTTAACTCATAGACCACTCCAGGGGAAGATGCAGAAGTGTTTCACCTTGTCCTCTGCTACACACAGCCCGGGGTGAGGAAAACTCTGTCAGTAATGCATTGCACATCCATCCTTCTCAAATGGGATCAGCACAGGGTCAGGCATTCAGACAACCTGTGCTCTGCAGCCCTTTACACTTTGCAAAGCTCTTCCAAGTACATGATCTTAATGGATCTCCACAGTGTCACTGAGGCTGGTTTATAGTGTGTGGTCCAGCTGAGCTTCAAGCACAGGTTCCCCCTTCAAAGTGGCAACACTATAAAACATGGAGAAGCAGTGTTGTGATGTGTAGCAAGAGCTATGCAAACTCATATCCTCCCAAGAAATCCTACTTTCTGAATCCAACTGGCAGTGATATGCAAAGTCACCTTAAGAATAAAGTACACCCTCAGCAAAACCCAATTGACTATAATCTGATTGAAAGGATTAGCATATCAAAAGAAAGAAAATGTGTCAATAAGAATTAGCTGATGTAAACTGTGTACCTTCAAGTAGTCTGGGTTCGGCTTTGCAAAGAAACTCAGGGTATGTGTCATACATATTTATCCAATGTGGAGAAACGCATCCGCCTAACAAAACCTCATGTTATTAAAACTTCAAACCACATAATTAACTCCCTTTGCTCTGATATCATGCTTAGGAAGAAATCATCCCATAATTTGACTTTCTATGTAACTCGTCTCCAAGGACAGAGTGTGCATGTTAACATGCCGTCTCTGAGACAATTACATTTCACATTGTAAATGAGCAGATCTCTGGCGTTTCTACTTGAGTCTTTGATCGAGTACATCAGGATGTATCACCATCTCCAAGTCTAGTCACTCCAGATGCCAGACTCATCGCCACCCCCAGATGAGATTGTAAGAGATGAATTATGTTGCCGGAGGCCAGGAAGCTGGGCATGGATGGCAAAGACTATTTGAACTCTCCTTTTACAAGGTGGAGGAGGTACTGTGAATGGGAACTGGAGCCAGGCACCAGTTAAAAGCAGTAAAGGCAGATTTTATTCAGTGCTATCACAGTAGGGAAGTGTCTTTGGTATAAAACAACTCCATTCCAAATACAGCAAAGATGGCTGGGGATTTATAGCCAGGGTCCGAGAGTCATCCCTGGATGGAAAATTACCTATAGGAGGCCATGAGGCTGGGTGGGGGTTGGGGGAGTCAGCTAACCTGTCTCGTCAGGATTTGTGCTCAAGGGCAGCCAAGGACTTACATGTCAAGGTGGGGGATGATGACCCTCATCAGATTTGGACAGTGATGAGACTTCAAGGATGAGGAATTCCTCATAAACTGATGTGACAGGATTCTCACTAAAACTGGGCTAGACAGGTCCAGATAAGGGGACTCGGAGGTACCTGGCTAGGATGTGACCAAGGAAAGGGTCTTGAAAATGCACTCTAAGCTCTGCATTTCAGGTCGTCTCACTGCTAGAGTTGCCTCCACTATTCCACACCACCTCAAGGTCCCATTTCAAAATTGTTATTTTACTTCAGTCTTCCTATTGTTTAATTTTGTGCTTGAAAAATATTCCAAGGAACTGATAGAAGTCACTCAGGTCTACCTTCAAAGTGTAGAGTAGACCTGGCCACGTTTACTGCTTTTATAATAAATATAAGGACACACTGTAACTTCTGTGATATTATTCCCTTAGGACAAATTCCAGGAGAGGGATTAATACATCCAGCATATATGTATCTCTATGGTTGCCATCATACCAGATATTCCTTTTGTGAACAAAACAGGGGTTCTGGGGAAAGGACCCTCCCAGGGTGCTCTGATCATAACTTCCTACCTGAGCGGGCCGTGGGGGGCCAACCCGCCTATCTTTGCTGTAAGCCAGCCCTGCCCATTGTTTCCTGCATCCAGGCTCACACACCTTTGAAATGCCCCGTCAGACCCTTCCTTCTAATACATTTCAAAGCCCTCCTAAAGTGTTCCAGAGGTAATCCATCCCCAAGGCTCTCTCCCACCCTCATGTTGTCTTCCTTAAGTTCCCTCCTTAATTCCAAATGCATAAATAAAACTGCAAAACAGTCATCCTCCCACACATTTGAAATCTTGCTTCCTGGCAATTGTCCTCAGTTTGGGCTCAAACTCTTGTGTCCAATGAACACACAATGCAATATATAGATGATGTATTACAGAAATGTACACTTGAAACCTATATAGTTTTACTAACCAGTGTCACCCCAATAAAGTTAATAAATAGATTAAAGAAAACATTCTGTACAGGCTTGGACATTTTTTATGTGACACTTTATGAAAGTATTATATTGATTTGAAATGCTATCAATAATTTATGAGTTATTTAGTACCTCCTTAAGCTGCCATCTTTTTGTGTTATTATTTAAAATACTAATTTAGCAAGTGCAAATATTTGCCACAAGTATACTTTCACTTGAATTTCTTTAATTACTATGGGTGATTCAGTTTTCTGTTTCATCTTGTGTGGGCCTTTTAAAAGGGCCTAATTATTTTGCCATTAAATGTTAGAGCACATAGATCTATTAGCATGACCTGAAGCAGAAATGATAGTTTGCTACAAGATGCATGACATAGCTGAAATGACAGTGTGGTTCAGGACTTTACAGAAACCCCTAAAATCTTTTCCTGATCCCAAATTCAAGTATTTGGAAAGTATGGAGGTAAATCTCTCACAATATTATGTAAGAGTCTGTGTGATATCTTAACAGAAGTGATCCTAATTCTATGTAGACTGAGACAAATGACAGGAAAACAAAACATAATATGAAATAAAAACAATACTGATGACATTGCATGCACTTTTTTTTTTAAGATCTTATTGGGGAATTGGGGGAGGGGAACAGCGTTGAGGAACTGAGAAACGGGAACAGACAAATTGCTGTCCTTTTGTTCTTCAGTCTAGTTGTGGAGGATGTTGCTTCACTGGCCCACTCTGGTATCGTCATTGCACTCTTCTCTGGTGAGGCAGATCGGTCGCAGGCCTCTGGATGGCTGCTTACAGCGGCTCTTGACAGCTCATACTGGCTGCCAGCGGCTGACGCTGGCTGCCAGCTACTCACTGTAGCCTATGGCAGCTCACTGCAGCAGAGGCTGCAGCCCGCACTGTCGCTGGTGACTCACAGCAGCCCAGCTCCAGGTGGAGCTGTTGTTCACCATCTTAGCTGTAGAAGGCAGTATCACTGGCCCTCATATGCGGGATCCGAACCAGGGCTGCTGGCGTCCCCAGCCAGCTTTTAATCAATGTGCCACTCGGCCGACCCTGCATGCACTTTTATTAATATTAAGTTAATTTATTTCTTATTTGTTGGATGTTACCTTTTTTTAAATATCTAAATATCTTGTTTATGTAATTCATTTAACAATTACTAAACCTTTGGAAATTAATAGTAAATTGTCACTACTTATTTTATACTTAATATCTGGAGACGTTAGTATTAAAATTTACTTTTAGTAAGTTCTACCTAATGTGAATCGTGATGTGCTCTATGTCCTGGAGTTTCAGGAAAATGACCAGAACTTGGAATTGAATAGTTATGGACATCATATATTTTTATAAGTTAGAAAGGAAATATATTTTTCATCTTTTCAACTGAAATTTAAGTCAGTGACTTCACCCACTTCTGTGAGTCTACCCAAGTGCTGGGTAGACAAGCTGTATTTCAAGAATTGTGAACGATGTTTCAGGGCATCAGAGGGGGCTCAGTCCCCCATCTGTGCCCTGCTGTCCTGCCTGTGTTGTCTCCTGACCTCCCTCCTAATTGCCCACCCGCCCACTGGACATGGTCTGCGGCCTCATCATTGAGTTGGTGTAGTGAATAGTCTTGCTCAAGCACAGGTAGATTGCATCTATTGTCTCTCCCCGTCCGAAGTCCTGGCACTCATTGTGGGAGAAAGTTAAATTGATCTGACAAAGCACAGCAGAATGTCCTCCAACACCTTGATCCCATCCAGGTGATTTCGAAGTGATTACTTGGCAGTTTGTTCCAGTATCTTCCCAACTATTAAAATTTTAAGCTGACAGTTAATGATCATGAAGATAAAACTTTTCACTTCAAAACTGAGCAGTATTATCAGTCCTCCCTGAGATTTCGAGGACTGTCTATGGCTGCCACACGTTATCACCGGTGTCTGCAGACGATGTCCAAGCACGGCCCCCTTGCCCTCTGCACCCGCTTCATCCCTTTTCTGTAGTGCAGTTCACCCAGTCCAGCAGACGTCTCTCATTTGTGTTTGCTGAATGTATTGATGTTCCTATAGAAAGAGGAACTATTTATCTGATACAAAAAACAAACAAACAGGTGGCAGTTTGGGTAATACGCCTGAAATTCTTTAAGGCACTGTAATGAGTGTATCCACATTAGAATTTG
This sequence comes from Aselliscus stoliczkanus, assembly GCA_033961575.1. Lineage (NCBI taxonomy): Eukaryota > Metazoa > Chordata > Mammalia > Chiroptera > Hipposideridae > Aselliscus > Aselliscus stoliczkanus. Next base: position 33,059,861 of record CM066734.1, read on the forward strand.
CATATTTTTTCCAGTACTATGTAGCTTTCCAGGCGACTGTTCAACTGACTACATATGTTGAGATTCAAATCACCAAATAGATCTTCACAGATTGTAAGAAAAAGACTTGCAGGGTTTTATATAATCTGTGATGAGCAGTGATGATACGATTTTAGTTGTATGATAATGTATTCCGTTACTGTACAAGGGGTCCACCTGAAACTCAGAGCACCAAATGCTGAATGTCAGTTTTGTGGTGGAGAGATTGTAGCCATTTATTGGTGGAGCGCCAAACCAGGAGGATGGGAAGCTGTCACTTTGAACCCAAACTCCCCAATGGCTTTTGAGCAAAGGTTTTTAAAGGCAGAGATTGAGGTTAGGGGTTAGAGGTCGAGGGTGAAACTGATTGGTTAGTTCTCAGGCCAGCCTCAGCAGTTTTCCATAGTCTGAGTAATTCCGTTCCTGATGCCATCTTGTCTGAGGCCTTATCATTATGGTCTGAATGGGCTGAGGAACCAAGTTTCTGCAAGACATCTCATGATTTGTATGCCAGTGACACTACCCTCAAAGCAAAAAGACAGAAACTAAACATCTGTGACCATTGAATTGTTTAAGCTGTCAGTGTTTTGAGCTTAACTAGCTGTATTTTCCTATTACCCCAAGTAAAGTGTACTTTTGAACACTGTTCCTGAACTTGCTTTACAAGTGGGGACAAGGGAAACGATTGAAGCACTTAGTTTAAAGCCTGTGCCTACATCGCTAGACTCTGTGGTGTACAATGATAGAGCCTGTGATAGTTACTGCTGGCCGGTTTTGATTCTACAGTAAGCAAATGGATTGCCAACCTCTTACAAGTATTCCCGACAAGGAAGCCCCTTTTGAATCTTTACCTTAGGGACCTTGGGAAGCTGTCCTATTTCTTCCAGTCTTTTGCTATTAGGTGGCTACACCAATAATCATTTGCTAAATGGCACACTTGTTTCCTGAATGAAATGAAGCAAATTACAAAAGCACAGGACACTCTGCCAAGCTCCCTGGGAGGGCAGGAGCTTCCGACACCCTCCACCTTCACGGCCAGCAGCAGTTCATGCAAGCTGCCGAGTTGGTTCCCAGGGCAGCACAGCACTGTGAGACCAAACGGCATTCATCCATTTAATGTTTTTCAGATGTGGGTCAGGCTTTTTGTGTTATATCATGGAGACCTTTGCCAAATCCAAGGTTGCAGAGATTTTCTCACATTTTCTTTTCAAAGTTTTAAAGATTTATTAGTGTTTTGTGATTTTTGCGACTTGTTTAATATTGTGGAAGGTATGAATTAAAGTTTATTCTTTTTTGCTTATGGCTAAGTTGTCCCACAATGTTTGTTGAAAATAATATCGTCGCTTGAGTAAATTGCTGTGCTGTAAGTCAATTTATTAAATGTATAAGTATACATATGTAGCCAGTTTTCTTCAATTGATCTTTATGTCTCTGCTTTTGTCAATACCACAATATCCTACTGTCTTGATGACTGGCTTAAATAGTGAGTCTTGAAATAAAGTACTAAGTGATCTACATGTTTGTTCTTGGTTTTTCAAAATTCTTATGACTAATTTATTTGATTTTTTTTTTCCATATATATTTTAGAATCAGTCTCTTAACATCTACTCGATAGTCCTGTTGGGATTTTGGCTGGTTTTGCTTTGAACCAATAAATTTATCTGGGGATAATTTACATTTTAAGAATATTAAGTCTTCGATCCATAAACATAGCACCTCTCCTTGTATTCACTCAGTTTTCAACATAGAGGTGTTATGTATACTTGTTGGGGTTATTACCTAAGTTTCAGGGACTTTGGTGCCATTTGTAATAAATAGCATTTTTATTTCAAATATTTTTTCTAATTGTTTATTGTTTGTATATAGAAAATATATTGGTTTTTGTGTAGTGACCTTATAGCCTATGATTTCATTAACTTATTAGTTCTATGAGAGTTATTAGTTTTTTGGTAAGTGCGCTGTAGTCAATTAAGTTGTTTGAAAACAGAAATAGTTTTTTTAGATCCTCTCCAAACTGTTTGACTTTTAATATCTTTTCTTGCCCTATTGCACCAGCTAGGGCCCCAAGCACAATACTGAGTAAGAGTGATGAGAACAGACATCCTAGACTAGTTTGTGAGTTTTCATTTTTATCTAACACAAAATACTTTTAAATTTTCCTTGTGGTTTCCTCTGTGGCATATGGATTAGTTAAAGTTATACTTTTAAATATCCAAAATTTGTTGACTTCTCAAATACCTTCTGTTTCATGTCTTCATTTGTCTTATCAGAGAAAATACATGATTCCAATTATTTTGAATTTGCTATGGCTTGTTCTGTGGCTCAGAATATGGCCTATTGTGGTGAATGTCCATGTGTCCATGGAAATAATGTGCATTCTGCTGTTTGTGGGCTGAGTGTTGTATAAATGTCAATTATGTCAGGTTTTGTAGACTTGTTGTTTAGATATTCTGAATCCTTGCTGATTTTTCATCTAAATTTGTTTCTTGGGAGAGGGACATTGAATTCAAGCGAAATGGTGGATTTGTCTATTTTGCCTTTCAGTTGTGATAATTATTTTTCTTTAAAAAATAATTTGGGAATACTCATTTATTCTGTTCCTTCAATTATTAATCAGGCATATTTGTACTAATGGAGAACCTGGTTCATATCACAATTCATTCTATGAAACCCTGGGAGTTAAATGACTTCTGAAACTCAAAATTTGGGGGGTTTAAAAGAATGATACAGTGCCTGAAATAGATAACATGTCAAGCCTCAGAAAGGTCTGTGTGGGCAGCATAGAATCAAGCACATTAATATCTCTGCAGGGACATATGCCGATGCTTTCAGTGGGCACAGAAAGTCTTGCATAAACAGCTTCATTTAGTTCAGCCCATCAGTGTTCCCAGTGAAGTACAACAAACTTGCAGTTGTCAAAGACAGTTGGATTTGGAAATTAGAGATAAGGGAGTGGGGGCCTGTAGCAGCTCAGATTAATGGATACTAACATCATAAATTACATAGGTTAGATTGCCATTTAAATTTACTAAGAGCTCCCCAAAAAAATGCACAAAAGAAAGATAATAACATGATTATATCAAAGTAGCTAATGGATGGGAAACACTCTGGGGCCTGTCACACACCCATTTACTTATTATACATTCATTCAAGGGGTCGGTGGTTAGGTAGGTAGGTAAAATGGATAGAGATAGATAGATAGATCTATCCTGTCATCATCTCTATCTCTCTATCATCTCTATCTTATCTATCTATCATCTATATCATTATCTATCTATCTATCTATCTATTTATCATCATCATCATCATCATCTATCACCATGCTCATGCTCCTTGTTTAAAATTGAGTATCCAATAATTAAGCCTGGCCAAGATTAAATTCTGATGAATAAATAACCAGAAATACCTTTTAAGCTATTAGATATCCTAGGGCAAAATGTAACCAGTTCTATAATTGAATTATTATTATGAAACCACTAAAAATTTATTTTAAAATCAGTTTCTCAGTTTATTACTTGGAAATAACATATTTCTTTAACCACATCTCACTGAAATCCACGTTTCTAAAGGAAGAGTTTTTTGCAGTTTATGGAAAAGAGAACAGGACTCAGCCATGAGAGCCCTCTTTGGATTCCTGATGTTTCTGATTTTGCCTCACATCCTTCCTTTACTCTCAGAGCCACGGCCATCCATTTCTTGGCCTGCTCCACTGACCTTAGGATTTGCTTTATAAATAAATGCAACCTCTCTTTCTTGCCACATATTTGTGACACTTAAAAATTTGAGAGGACAATGGAAGCAAACCGTAAACATAATTAAGCATGAACAGACTCTCTGCTCTAAGGGAAGTATATTGCCAAGACAATCTCCTGCTACCTTTTAACCTAAAATGCAATATTTCCTCAAACCTGTTTAACCTTCAGGTAATCATTAGGAGAGCCTGATAGACTTAAGGTTTAATTCACTCACACTGTTACTACCTACAAAATGCCTGGTTCACATGATCTTATTGACCTCTCACAGGTTATTAGTTAATTTTAAAGTTCTTAAAAAATTAAAGAAAACATTCTTTAAAGTTTAAAGAAAACTTTTGTAAGTAAATACTAAGAAGTTCAAAAACTATTACTGCTAACACACATGCACATAGGGGACTGACTCCTTCATGTTTGCTTTAAATTTGAAATATCTTACATTCTTCTGAATATTCATTCATACAGATGAGTCAAAAAACAACTTGAATGAGCATTATTTTTGGAGACTAATAATCCCTGATGAATTAAACTTTCTGAAATTCTAAGAAATGACTAAACACTCTTATTGCACTTAAAACATGATCTTTAAAAACATTGAACTCTCTGGCCGGCCGAGCAGCACATTGGTTAAGAGCTGGCTTGGGACGTCAGCTCTGAGCAGCAGGGCCCCAGTTCAGATCCCATATGAGGGTCAGTGATGCTGCGCCCTCTATAGCTAAAATGGCGAACAACAGCTCGACCTGGAGCTGGGCTGCCATGAGTCGCCGGCAACTGCGTAGGCTGCAGTGGGGCTGGACGGCAGTGGGGCTGTCCAGCAGCTGGCGTGCGCTTTCATGAGCTGCCATGAGCCACCATGAGTGGCCATCCAATGGCCGGTGAACGACAGCCTCACCTGGAAAAAGTGCAATGATAATACGAACATGGACCAGTGAAGTGATGTCCTCCACAACTAGACTGAAGAACAAAAGGACAGCAACTTGTTCTTCCCCGATTCCCCAATGCTGTTCCCCTCCTCCAATTACCCCCAAAAATCTTAAAAACAAAACCAAAAACAAAACAAACAAAACAACGGAATTTCCAACTTCTGTGCATCTTAGTCAAGTTAATGTAAAATTGAAAGACCCAAGACTGCCTCTAGGGAAATATAGTTCATTATATTCTTTCAAACATAATTGATATTATTTCTTCACAAATATGCCCTCTAAGTCTCCACGAATCCTTTCATTCTAATGTATTTGTGACAGTAGATTGTGCCATCAGAGTGGCCGTTGGCTGCTGCACTTCTCTGACTCCTGGTCCTTTCTGTGACCAGGATTGCAGGAAGCTGAGTTACACGGGTGAAAGTAAATACAGGTGCTGAGCCAGGTAAAGGGTCTGTTTTCCACACCAGTTCCCTTATTCAGATTATTGTTTCGTTTATTTATACACATGTATCATACAAATGCCTTTTTGTTGTGTACATGTAGCTAACCTTCCATGTCCTCCTTTCTTCCAAATCTTTTCCATGTACCTGCTAGAAAGCAGGTTCTATGAGTAAACCACTCATGGCAGCCTCAGGTTAGTATGGGGGATGGGACCGGAGACTCGGAAATAGATTCTCTCTTCCTCAGACACTAGGAAATTGAAGAACGGCTCAAAGAAATTGTAGCCAGATCTCAAAGGGCAGAGAGACAACTGCCATATAAATTATAATCTGTGTGCACTTAATCTCTAGGCTGGAAATCTCTCCTGAGCTTCCAACAAGTGTAGCAAAAACCAGTGAGGAGACAATTACAGTGGGAAATATAAGGGAAAGGAGTTGATATATATTTAGAAGGTAAATTATTTGTATATTGTCAAGATTGACCACGTTTTATTCTGTCCTGTAATTTTTTTTTCTTTTGACTAAAGATTAACTCTAAGCAATGGTAAACAATGAAGATTATATACAATTATTAGGTTATATTGTTCAATACATGACTACGCGTTGAAGTTTGACTATATTTCCCTCTTGAAATCTATGGTACTTAAAAGAGAAAGTTCCCATGACTTACACTCATTTATTTTTTAATATATAAAACAGGATTTTCTTTTCTTTTTCTTTTTTTCTCTCTCTGGAGCTCTCTATGGCCCCGGATTCTATACCTTTTAACACTATTCCTATTATCTTCTCATTCCTTACTTATTATCACTGTTGCTTGGTTTCTATTCCTTTTTTATATTTGAAGCCATGTCTCAGAGGACATTGACACTCTCATTTAGATCAGTTGCTTTCAGGTCTGCACAATATCTCTCATACTAAAGTTGCCTTTCATTGGAATCTTAAGTTATTTCTACAGTGTTTGATATGTCACATTTTTCCTTTTATAGATTTTCTTTGTCCCTGCAGGATTAAATTGAGTTTTTTTGTTTTTAGATTTTATTTTCCAGAAAGGAAACATATGAGTCCATATTTTGAGCCCTTACATGACTGAATATGAGTTTACCTTTTGAACTTGATGGATGGATTGCTTTATACAAACTTCTAGGAGAAAAACCATTCATTCTCACATCTTTGAAGGTCAACCTCCTCTGTAGTCTAGAATTTAACAATGGAAAATATTATTCCTTCTCATTTGTGAGGATGTTTTACAACGTTCTTTCTATTTCCCCACCCATAGAAGCTTTTAGGGCACTTTTAATCTCTTTTAGAATCTTAGTGACTGAGTCTAGGGACCTCAACTTGCTATTCCCACAAACATGTTCTGTAACAGATATTCCTGAAACCTAATAGTTTCAGACCAGAGTCATGACTCTTATAGTTTGGAGGTCAGTTCAGGGAAAGCTCATCCCTGCCACACTCAGCTGGATGGCTCTGCTGTACCCCAGGTGAGCTTCCTTGGACATGTTCTCCTATTGCTACAGAACAGCAAATCCAAGTGTGCATGTGTATTTCAGGCCACAAGACATGCCATATACACCCCTGTCACATGGGCCAAAGTAGGTCACATGGCCACACGTGAAGTTAAGGAGCAGGAACACACGTTTAACTCCGTTAGTAGGAGGAGCTCTAAAACCAGGGAGATACGTCGTGGACTATCTGAGGTGAGGGTGAAGATTTGGGGCCATTAACGAAACTCCCCCACTGGGTAAGGATTCCCCCGCCCCTCGAGTGGCATCATGCTCAGTGTTCTTTTCAATTGCAGCAGTCACGAACGTCTCTTTCAGTTCTGTGTAGTGTTCTTATATTTTCTCCCACATCTACTGAGATGGCCATATGATTTTCATCCTTCTTCTGTTAACATGGTGTATCATACTTACTGACTGGATGTATTGAACCATCCTTGCATCCCAGGGGTGAGCCCTACGTGATCATGCAGTTCAGTTCTTTTACTGTCCTGTTCAATTTTGTGCTCTACTATTCAGCTGAGGATTTTTGCATCTGTATTCAGCAGGGCTATTGACATGTAATTTTCTTTTAAAGAGTTTGAGAAGAATTGGTATTAATTCTTTTTAAGATGTTTGTTAGACTTCACCAGTGAAGCCATGTGGTCCTGGGCTTTTCTTTGTTGGAAGTTTTTTCATTGCTGATTCAATCCCCTGAATATTAATTAGTCTATTCATATTTTTATTCCTTCATCATCTCCTTTTTCATCCATGAATTGAAATGGTAATAGTTCCTCTCTCGACTTTCCAATTTATTGTTTTATCTTGAAATCTGCCTAGTGTGAAAAGTGCTGTGACTCTCCCAGACTCCATCACAGTTCTGTGCAATGGCTTCTCCTCCCTGTCATGGATGATAATAAGGCAGTTGATTGATCCTTGAGAATGGAGGCATGCAGGGTCTTCTTTGCTCCAGAGCACAGATGTCTATGTTTGGTTTCTATAGTGATGTTGTCACCAGCATGGAAAAGAGAAAGGAAAAAAAATGAATGAGAGAGAGAGCAGCAAAGGGGAATTCAGAGAAGAAAGGAAGGAAGGAAGGAAGGAACAAAGGGAGGGGAGGGAAGGAGAGACGGAGAAAAGGCAGGAGTGGGGAGGGGAGAGGGGAGAGAAAGACAAACCTCTGGCCAGATCTGGTCCAAAGTAGGGGGTCCAGGGAACTATGAGGTAAGTGGGTGTGAAAAGTAGATGCCTACAGATAAAATTTGACTAATAAAATCAGCTCAGAACAAAATGCTTCTTTAGAGAAACCAAAACAGATGTATAATTAGAGACAGAAAAGTACTGGAAAGGCAAAAAGGGAAAATAAACTTAAAATATCTTTAATGGGTTGTGTTGATGTTTAAAAATTGGATGTAAGCTATTTTTCTAAAAAAAAAATAATTACACATATTGTGTGACTCAGAGTAGCTAAGAGTGCTAAGGAACTGAACAGACTGATGAGAATAGCAAAAGTATGAAATACTGAACAGTAAAAGCCAAGGACTGTACCTTTAAAATAAACATATTTGAAACAGATTGTCCAACAGTGTAGAAATTTGGTATGTCTAATCATGTGTGGTGTGTAGTTAGTTAGTGAGTGCATTGCAAGGTTTGTAGAGTAGTTTTTGTTCAAATCACTGAAGCACTCCCTTTTCCATTCTTTAGTGTGTTGAGTATTGAAAAAAGTCCAGCCTTATGTGTCATACGGTTTTATTCACTCATGTAACTGATAATCTCCTTTTATTTTCTCTAGTCTTCCTTTTCTACAACTGATTCTGCTCAGAGTTATTATACAATATTTGAGGAACCGTCCCAAAATCCTGATTATGAAAGTTTAATCATCACACCAAGAAATCGAGACTAGAATCAAATGCCTTATTCTGTTATGCAATAACCTCAAGGGCCAGCCGAGTGACGCAGTGGTTAAGCGCTGGCTTCGGAAACAAGCAGCCTCGGTTCGGTCCCACATATGAGGGCCAAGGACACTGCCCTCTAAAAAAAAAAAAAAAAAAAAAAGAACCTCATAATATGACTCTACTTTACTTATCCAAATTAGTTCCTAATTTAAATATGCAAATCTTCCTGTTCCTCAGTGCTGTGATTATTGCAAACTAGTTGCACGTGTGTTTTCATGCCACCTCTCTGGAATAACTGATGTCTGATCTCAAAGGCAGAGTCTTCTCCACAAAACCTGTCTTGAGTATTCAAGCCCCTCATGGCTTCATAGGTGCTTCATGGGTAAACAAACTGAAAAGGAGAGCCTGCCTCCCATGTTTGGATCTGTGTGGGCAGCAGAAGTATATACACATAAAATCAAGTGACGAGTAGTAAATGTGTCATGACAATACAGAAGAGCTATGAGATTTCTGATATCTCCACTGTGTATGCATTTTCTAAATATAGTAAAACATTTTAATCCAAATAAGGAAGCTATTTTCATCACCATAGTTTACAAAGTAAAAGTACATACTGGAAGATTTTTAATCTATGACTCAGAAAGTCATCATGACTTGTTAAATTCCAGACACACATCTTCATGAAGGAATCTCACACTCTGGAATGGTGGTAATATCCTGGTATAAACCCAGGTGGGCTCTGGAGTTTTAGCTAAGAAGAATAGACCGAGAAGAATGTCATTTATAATCTCTTATTTCCATGTAGCACGGTGCTGATAGAAGAAACAATGACAAATGCTTAAAGCCTTTCACATCTTTTATAAACTTTTTTAAATTTGAACTCACACCGTTCCCTTTCCCTGTAATGCTAGGAGAGTGACTGATGAGGTCAGCTGACACCGTTACTGGCTTGGAAGCCAAGCCCATCACACTTGCTTGCTTTGCTTCCCATTTCCCTGGGGAGGGTCAGACTGCAGACTCTGCTGCTTGATTGAATTGGGGTTTTAGTAGCTCATTTCTTTAGCTTACACTGCAGAGAAAATAATTTCCCCATAGCCCCATTGTTTTTGGAGTCAGGTAGGGCATCCTGACCAGTTTTAGTCAATCGACTGTGAATGGAGTGACGTGTGATTTTCAGGCCCCCAAAATTTCTCTTCTCATGTTATGATGATATATTTGCAGCAAAAGAGGAGGAGTGTCTGCCAGCCTGATCCTTGAAAGGTGGTGTGTCGCAAATGGTGCCCTGGGTCTGAGTGTCACACCATTGGGCTGGGTGTGACTTTGCCATTGCATGACTAACCATAGGTGACTAAACCATCCTGTCTGGGTGTGGGAGTGAGTGCAAGCACCTGTGTGCTTGTGCGGTGTGGTGTGTTTGTTGGGGGCGGGACAGAATCTCAGGTTAGAAAGGAAACTGGAGGAGGTTTGTCTACAGTCCACCCTTGATTCCCTGCAGATAAACTGGGATTATCACACCAAAAATGGTGGATCAGTGACAATGGCTCTCAGAGATGTCAGGCCACTGCTGCTCTGGTGAATGTTTTACATCAAAATCTTTAACAAAATTCAGGTTTTAGATGCACTTTATAAGAACAAACATGGCTTTTTTTTATAGCAAATGTCTGATGATTCATCAGAAGAGACCATTTGAGGATCCAATTTTTCTTTTCTCTGCCTGCTTCTTTCTTTCTTTCTTTCTTTCTTTCTTTCTTTCTTTCTTTCTTTCTTTCTTTCTTTCTTTCTTTCTTTCTTTCTTTCTTTCTTTTGAAATTCTCTTCCACTGTAACTAGAAAATGATGGAGGTGAGGGCAGGATTTTATAGGTAAAAGGAAACCCATAGACTGGTACTTGAGAAGGCATGGGCGCGTGTACAAGCATCCCCACTGCTGGAGAAGCTGGAAGGGACTCAGGGCACATGCTAGACAAACGACATGGAAGAGCTGCATGTAAAGTGGACACTTAGACTCCATAGCTCCCCGACCAGCAAAACAAATGGGAATTTCACACTTAAGCACAAAGAGGTAAAAGGGAGCTTGCACGGGGCCCCTGTGCAGCATGCACAGAACTCCACAGTGAGTGTCGTATGTGGGGCTCCCTCAGTCTAGGACGGGCTGCTATTCCTCCCTGGTCTGTGACTGTTGTCCTTTTGTCAGCATACGAGCCGCTAGCAAAGCTGTGGACTTCTTGTTCTTCAAATCACCCCAGTACACGAGACTGCAGCCAAGGTAGAGCTGCTCAGAGACCCTCCTTGTCTAACTATGGATGGGGAGTTAGCATGGTTTCTGACCTTTCCAGTCGAAAGGAAATCTTTTGTTGTTTTTCTTTCTATTTGTTTTAAGCCCATCTTCACATATTTCATTTCCAAATGTTCCACTGACATTTTCCCTAAGACTTATAATTTACAAATCATTGTTTCAACTAAAAAATAGTAAAAGCTAGATAACCATGTTAACATAGTGTGCTGTCTGACTCCATGCCTGTGGCATGTTATCATGCAATTTATTACGGTTTCACAAATCAGTATTTACCTTCTGTTCCATTTGCAGATATACATTTGGTAGTGCTTGCTAATTGGAAATGTCAGGATGTTTCAATCTAATTAGTATAATCGCTTAGACAAGAGGAACAGAAGTATTTATTTTTTAATATAAATTCATTTTCCCTGATTGCCAAAAAGGCTATTGTTGATTATGTTTCCTAGGCAACCATGAGAGTGGTAGTTGTCAAGACTCTGAATCTCTTGACATATAGAAGCATCTGTGAAGGTGAAACCCTGAGAAAAATGCCAGGTACTTGTCAAAGACCTTTATTTTCTTTCTTGTATCATTGGGTCCAAAAAAATTTGTAAACTTGGACTTCAGATTTTTCTGTTCTAATTGTGAATCCAGTCATGCTTGAATTAATCCCTGTTTATACTGTGTTTAAACTCAGATCTTAAATTTGACTGTTGGACACAGCTCATTGTCAACTGGCCTCTATGCAGCCCACAGTGACAGAAAACCAAACATCATATGCATGTTTTATTTTCAGGGGGTGCAGGAAACTTAAGGGGACAGTGCTAAGGTCATGTTGTCCTTTGAGAACTTCATTTCAAAATTGCCAAGAATGTGACGGAAATTCAGTAGGAACTTTTTTTCCTGCAAATGATGTAGTTTTAGAAACAGTTATAGAAAATGTACAACTGCACGTTTTCTCACCGACTGCTGCTGGCTTGGAATTGCAGAGATAAAACGTGCACAGTACATATTGGACCCCTTTAATATTTTATTCTGATAATCTAATCAGGGGAAGCAGTGACTAAAAGGGAACTAGGAGACAAGTACTCAATGTATTTCGGACTAGAGTGCCATTTTTTCTTGTGACTACTTGCTCCCAAACCTGGGACATGATCCACACCCCCACTGGCTGGCCTGTGACCTGCAGCTCCTCCTGCTATTGTCGTGTTGGCTGTGTGACCTCCTGTGAATCTCTGTGACATTAGACAGAACCTCAAAGTATGATGTCCTACTCTGTCTTCACCTTTGGCTTTTGCATTTTGCCATGAGAATAATGTGTTCCAGGAAAGGATGCTTCCACCTGGTTCAAGATGAGAAGCCCAGGGCAGAGTGGCAGCCTGGGCCAGAGACACAGATCCATTCGCCATGTAGCCCACCGGTGATCCCAGTGAGCTCTGCGAGTCGTGCATGGCAGGCCTCTGAGGTTTGGGGCAGTCTGGGACCTTGACAAAGCTGACTGTTCCTGTCCAGAGGCCTGCAGGGGCCCCTCCCCCTTTGCTGGGCATGGCCAGCAAGAGCAGACTCAGGTCACTGCCCACTCGGCACTGGCTTCTGCTTTTTAACCTTCCACTTTGAGTCTTTCCCACGATCAAAGCTTAGCTCGGATCTAGTGATTTAGGCCAAGTTCTCTACCTGTTCATAGATTAGAAGGAAAAGAACTTGACTAAGATTAGGGGGCCTGGGTTAGGAGCCAGTTCTGCCTGTGGCCCCTTCACCAGCCTTTGAGGTCTTCATCTCCAAATCATGCCCAGTTGGGTTGGACCCTCAGGTGGCTTCCCACATGTGAGCTTTTCCAATGTAACACATCGCCCTTCCTCCAGCTCACTGAACCTCGCACTTAACCAGCCATCAGACACACATAAAATTAGGTGGGACGCTTCCATCTTCTGCCATCATTTCCGTTGTATTAGACTGTTTATCCAGGAAAGGCATAAGCTCCTGAGCCATGCAGTTCCCCTCATTTTTTTTCTCCCTTCACAATCACAGGTCACCTGCTGGATGCGCCATTGCTGCTAGGTTAATTGATCTGTGAGAAGTGTGAGTTGATAAAGTTATAACTGTGTGAAGATGTTTGCTGGGCTCTGTTCTCTGGTTAGTTTTCTACCCCTTCTTCTTGTGTAGCTGAGAAGACAGCCTGAAAGCTGCTCTCAGAAGCTGTCAGTTTTTACTGGAGGCAAAGAGCGCAGGAGAGGGGAGCACTGCAGGGCCAGCAGCACCTCCCAGTGTCAGAGACCTGGAGGCCCACTGAGTCTGTGAGAGCAGAGAAAACAATGTGAAGAAGAATACGTCTGGGTGGGAAGGTAGGCTTCACCACTAAGGACATGTCCCAAATTTGTAATTACAGTGTACTCAGCATGACTTGGCCATGGTTTCTTTAAGCTGGAGGTCCTTCCCCATGATTTAGCAACTGGTCAGCATGGCATTACAATTAGTTAAGGGCTTGGCTTGTCATTGGGTATACTCGGCTTCTCTGAGCTGGGGTCGCCTAGCCTGCACTGACTCACAGGTATGCTGTTTGGGGTCTGACATATGTCCACCACCCTTTTCCACTCACAGTTCATCATTTAAGGAAAGATCGCATGTGGTAGGTTTGGGTGATTACTTCTATTCTCTACTGTTCTCAAGTATACTTGCATGTTTTTCATGTAGTACAGTATTTTGCAACAGATACTATGCAGCAAGTCCATGAAATAATTTCTCTGATGAGCCAAGAATCTCAGATCTCAAGGACTAGACAGTAATGAGATGAAGGGGCCTGCGGCTGGGCTCACTGGAATTCTACTATTAAATAAAGGTTCATGAGTAGAAATCTGGAAGAACAGCTCCCCAAATGTCTTCCCCATTCCAGTGGGGGCAGGTGGGACAGAAATGACAGGAGAGGGAGGAAGTCATGATGCATCTGTAAGTGCCAGAAACTCAGAAACTGCATGTCGCTATCACCTAAATTGTGTCAGATGCACTGGGAGAACAAGCAGCCATGATGCCCCCGAGTGCTGGGGAAGGGTCTGGGGAACACTGGCCAGCCCTGGGGGCTGAGGGGCGACAGGGTCTGTGTCACATGGAGGACGAGGTCAAAGCAATGGGAAGATATGCACCGGCAGTTAGCACAGAGACCAAGTACAACATCAGACCCATGAGCGTGGGTTATTTGTCCTTCCTGTTAGATAAGAACCACTAGATAAATGGATGTGATGGTAGGTGAGAGAATGCCTTGACTTCAAGTTCTTGTGCCCCATTTTACTCAGATTTATCTCAAGTATTTCCATTTTACTGCAGAAGCAAAAGATCAAAGCTGAAAGGCAACTTGAAGAAATGTGATGTGTAGTGTGCCCTTCCTGGTTTTGGTGGGTGGGAGGCATGATGATGGAGGAGGCCCCATCCCGTGGTGAGGACAGCAGGGAACGAGGGGTCAACAGACTCCTCGGGCGGAGGTAGTAGCATCACCTCGGGCAGGAAAATCTTTATTGGGCTGGAATGGGATCAGTAGAAATTTTATCTGGGGTTATTTAAGTCATGCACTGTCTTAAAATTTTGCAATTTGGCCTCCAGACATTTTTATAATGACACTTCTGTTTACAAGAAATAGATATAAAGGGACATGCCACACAAAGGATATATTGATCAGGTTATCCCATAGCTGAAATGTCTGCACTATTGGGAACGTCAAGTATGAGATTGAAACAAACCTTAGATATTTAACATTCCCAGGGCTGTGTCAGTGCTTGGAAACCAGATCCAAAATAGAGGTTGTAAACTGGGTTTTAGGACACGGAAGCTATGGTGAGGGCCAGGGAAGAAATGGTGACATTTCAGAAATGAGCAGAAAAACTAAAGGTGTTTTTGGTGATAGAGTTTCATTCTCAGCCCAGAAATCTACACACAAGACAAATTCCTGATGCAGGAGGTCTCCTGAAGGGCATGGTGTGAAGTGTCAGCTTTTCGTTAATTGTCACCACAAGTCATTCCCTGATCCACAGCATCTTTCAGATGCAAGGTTGGGTCATGTACTTGGGAGGAAGACCTCTGGCCGATGCTATGTATTGTGATACAGATTGGCATTTGTTTTTCTTCTGAAGAAGGAGGGAGACATTTCAACAGAAGCAAAAAAATCACTGGACGAATGTGTCAGGAGAATTGCCCCTCTTCTCTTAAAATAGACTCTTTTTCTGGCTTTTTGAGACCACGTGAGTGAATTTGTTAGATGTACTCACAGCAATTCCTATTTTATATGAAATACATTTGTATTTAATTTAACCTTTACAAATAAGGGGGAAGTCATCCTTGCCATAATACACAGCTCTGGGCAGATGTGGCACAGCCAAGTGTGAGAGCATATCTGTCTGTCTTGCATTTCTGCAGAATGACAAAATGGCTTCTGACTGTTAAAAGACCCTTTCTGAAGGTGGTCTGTGCCAAAGCCCTGTAAAACGGGCTTTGGCAGCTTCCCGTTTCTGGCTGAGTGCTTCTGCTCCTGCGGTTCCCACTCAGTATTTGAGATCGTGTTCTGCTGTTTTGCTCATCAGAGCCAGGATATTTATGAGACTTGTATTTGTCACTTTATGTTTTGAAAGTTCAGAAATGGTAGCAGGTGAATACTTTTTTTTTTCTAAAAGGAAAAGAATATTAGATTTTATTTTTTTTTTGGTCTCACCTACTGATAAGAGAAACTACTTCCATGCTTTTTTTTTCCCCCAAAGGGAATTGAAAATCAATTTCTCATGTCATTTACCTGAAACACCATATACGGTTACATGATAACAGTGTGTCAGAATGCAGTGCATATGTAAATGACATGAAGAAATCTAGGTCTAAAGAGAACCTGCTTTGAATTTCCTCACAATCTCTGGCATTGTCCTAATGCATCCTTCCATGTCCATGTCCAAGTCACAGCCTTTTGTAGCTCCTCACACTGCTGAGAAATAAAATTCTGTTTCATGTTTATGGAGTCCATCATCCCATCAAGCAAAGCAAACACTGCGGCCTTTGTAAGGACTTAATGCACAGGTTTTTGTGAACCCGGGTCATATCATGTTCCCTCCAGCCTTGCGCCAGTGGCCGGTCCCTGGTGACTGGGTTCTCACAGGTATTTATTTAATCTTGCCCGTGGCAAGTGACAGAGAGGAGATAACCTGCAGTGTTTTAGCTTTCACAAGGAGAGCACCCAAATTAGAATAGCAAGGGAAACAGAAGTACTGCAGGGATTTAAAACTCCTGATCCCAGAGTTATATTACCATTAAGAAGTAATGAAGATTCACGACAGCATAAAGCCACAGTGACTGAGCTGGTGTGGTATTGGTGAGAGAACAGGTGTAATGCTGGAACAGAAAAGAGAGCCACAGGAGACCCACATACACACAGTTAGCTGGGTTTTGACAAAAGAGCAAGCACAACACAATGGAGCAACGATGGTTATTCCTCAGATGGAGCTGGAACAGCTGGACAGCCACAGGGGGAAAAAAAATGAATCTAGAGACAGACCTATAGCCTTCACAAAAATTAAGTGAAAATGGATCCTAGACCTAAATGTACAGTGCAAAACTAGAAAACTCCTTGAAGATAACATAGGAGTAAACCTAAATGACCCTTGGTATGGCAATGACGTTTTAAGTGCAACACTGATGCCATGTTCCATGAAAGTAAGAAATGATAAGCTGGACGTCATTAAAATTAAAATCTGCTCTGTGAAAGACAATGTCAAGAGAAGGAGAAGGCAAACCACAGCCTGGGAGAAAATATTTGCAAGATACATCTTATTTGCAAGATAAAGGACTAAATATTTGCAAGATAAAGGACTGTTATCCAAAATATACAAAAAAAAAAAAACAAAAAGAAAAGAAAAGAAAAGAAAGAAAGAAAACTCTTAAAACTCCACCATAAGCAAACAAATAACCTGATTAACAAATGGGCCAGAGACCTGAACAGACACCTCACCAAAGAAAATATTCATATGGCAAGTATACTTGTGAAATGATGCTCTACATCACATGTCTTAGGGGAAATTCGAATTAAAACAACAACGAGACACCTCTGCATAACTATTAAAATGGTCAGAATCCTGAACACGGCCACCACATGCTGGGAGGTCATGGAGCAGCAGAAACCTCAGTCACTGTGTGGGGGGGGTGCAGATGGTGCAGGCACATTCAAAGAGTTTGGCAGTTTCTTACAAAACTAAACACACTCTTACCTTACCATCCAGCAGTTGTGCTCCTTGGTATTTACCCAAAGGAGCTGAAAACTTGTGTCCACATGAAAGCCTGCACAGAGATGTTTACAGAAGTTTTATTCATAATCACCAAATTGTCGAAACAGCCAGGTTGTCCTTTAGTAGATGATGGATAAATAAACTGTGTCCATCCAAACAGTGGGATGTTACTCAGTGCTAAGGAGAAATGAGCCATCAAGCCATGAAAAGTCATGGAGGAACCTTAAATGCATATGACTAAGTGACAGAACTCAACCTGAAAAGTTTCCATACTGTGTGATTCCAGCTCTATGACATTCTAGAAAAAGCACAGCTCTGAAGACAGGAAAAGATCAGAGGTTGCCAGGGGTTGGGGAGTGGGGAGGGATGCCCAGGAGGAGCAGAGGGTTTTCAAGGCAGTGAGACCACTCTGTGTGACACTATAATGGTGGGTACATTTGTCCACACCCACAGAATGTACAATACCAAGAGTGACCCTTAATGTCAACTGTGGACTCTGGCTGATGATGATGTGTCCATGTAGGTTCATCCATTGTAACAAATGTACTGTCTGGTGGGGATGCTGACAGTGGGGGAGGGTGTGCATAGGGATGGGAAAATCTCTGTGCCTTCCTCTCAATTTTGCTCAAAACCTGAAACTGCTCTGAAAATAGTTTATTTTATTAGTTTATTGGGGTGACAATCGTTAGTAAAATTACATAGGTTTCAAGTGTACAATTCTGTAATATATCATCTATATATTACATTGTGTGTTCACCACCCAGAGTCAGTTCTTCTTCCATCACCGTACATTTGACCCCTTTTACCCTCATCTACCACCTCCTCCCCCTTTATAACTGGTAACCACTAAACTGTTGTCTGTGTCTATGAGTTTTTGTTTCATCATTTGTTTGTCTTCTTCCTTTGTTGTTTGCAGTTTTATATCCCACATATCAGTGAAATCATATGGTTCTCAACTTTTTCTGTCTGGCTTATTTTGCTTAGCACTGCTTGTGGGAATGCAGACTGGTGCAGCTGCTATGGAAGGCAGTGTGGCGGTTCCTCAAAAAATTAAGAATAGAATTACCATAAGACCCAGCAATCCCTCTCCTGGGTATCTACCCCCAAAATCTGAAAATGTCTGTAAAGATATATGTGCTGCGATGTTCACCGCAGCTTTATTTACAGTGGCTGAGACATGGAAACAACCAATGTGTCCTTCAATAGATGCCTAGATAAAAAAGATGTGGTATATATACACAACGGGATACTACTCTGCCATAAGAAAAGATGAAATAGTGCCATTTGCAACAACATGGATGGATCTTGAGATTATTATGCTAATAGTTTATTTTTTAAAGTAAGAAACATCAGGTTCAATTTCCAGTTGCTCCCGGTAGACTTTCACTGGACAGCACATCTCCATGCTACCTAGGTGGCTGTCATGTGGACCGGTGTTAATCTGGAAACCACAGTTTTCACTTACAGATGACACTGATGTCAGACTCTGGAACCTCACTGCACATAATGGGAGAAGCACAGTGAACCCATCCTTGGAGTTCATGGTTGTCAGGTTGCTTGAGATTGGGTGCAGGACAGACAAATGCGTGGGATGCTGTTGCCTGGGGGTTGCAATCCCAAACCTGCTTCAATCAGGGAACGCATCGAAGGGATAAGATATAAGAGTTCCCCCTTGGATGCCGTATATGTTGGTATATTACCAAAGATAGCAGGGGGATGTGGTTACCAGCAATGGCATAGAGATAGCACGGCAGGTGAAGACTTAGCAGGTATGTGAGTGCATGATCCCTTCAAACTTAGAATAATAAGAAGTTTTATTATGTGAATACACTAAAAGTTAGAGTTTGTAAATTTATTTGAAAAGAAAAATCAGGGACTGAAACACAGATATATAGAAATTATAGGGCCAGCCGGGTGGCACATTGGTTAAGAGCTGGCTTGGGACGCCAGCGGCCCCAGTTGGGATCCCACATATGAGGTCCAGTGACACTGCCCTCTACAGCTAAGACGAGGAACAACAGCTCCACCTGGAGCTGGGCTGCAAGCCCCGGCGACAATGTAGGCTGCAGCCTCTGCTTCAGTGGGTTGCCATAAGTTACAGTGAGTGGCCGGCAGGCCAGCGTGAGCGGCCGACAGCCAGCATGAGCTGCCAATAGCCGCAGTGAGCGACCATCCAGAGGCCGGCGACTGATCTGCCTCATCCAGGAAGAGCGCAGTGATGATACCAACATGGGCCAGGGAAGCAACGTCCTCCACAACCAGACTGAAGAACAAAAAGACAGCAACTTGTCTGTTCCCCTTCCCCTATTCCCCAACACTGTTCCCCTCCCCCAATAAAATCTAAAAAAAAAAAAAATAGAAATTATAGGTGATTTTATAATAGTATAAATACTATTATACTTTTATATTTATTGATAGTATATTTTATTACCTATTTTTATATTTTATGTATTTCCTAAAATTACTGCTTTTTATAATCAAGAAGGTACAAAATTTTATTCACATATATAAATGCTCTTTATATATAAAATCCTTAAATATAAAATATTTTTTTATTTTGGTAAAATGCCCAGATACATGTATCATGAATAACATAGGAATAAACATACAGGAACAAATATACTCATAGAAAAGTGAAAAGTGTATATATATATATATATATATATATATATATATATATGCGGAAATTGTTGGTATAAGTTGAGCTTGTAACACTACCAGTGTACATCTTTCCTGTATGAATAGGATTATCCTAAGATGTGCATAATTCCAAGATAATTTAGTTTAGGAGAATTTTTAATATATAAAAATTATATTAATAAACCCTTTGTCAAATATTCTCTAGAAAAAGTTCATTTCTTATACATGTCTTTCTTTAGGCTTTATATTAATTTTTGTTGGAAATACTTTATAAAATATTTCCCACATCAGGCTGGTTTTATAATTTTGGGATTCTGGGTATAAAATGGTAAACTAGGATTATAAATTTGGATATATTATTATTGCCACCTGCATGTATTAGTGGAATCTGACATCTATTCAGTACAAAATAAGATGCCATAGTTTAGAGATATTTGTAGGAAAAGTCATCATCAAATAAAATAAAAATGTCTTCATTTTACATGTAGTGTTGAGTAAAATGGTAGTCTTAGGGCAAACAGTAAGTGACATCCATGACTTAGGGTTTATCAGAAATAATCTACTCACAAATTAATCAGAGCACAGACCTGAAGACTCAGCAGGAGTCACAGTCTGTGAATGAAGCCTCAAAACCACCTGCTAGCAGGGGCTGCTCTGGACGAATCTCACAGGAGGACTCATAGAATTTCCATTTTATACTGTAACTTCGAAAGCCCAGGAGGATCAGATGTCAGTGTTTTCATCAGGAAATAATGGACCTAACATAGAAATTATAATCCCTGACATTTTAGCTCCAAACGACTACTTCTAAACTTCTGAGGTAACATGTTCTGTGCACCAGACTCTCCTGTGCCACTGTGCTGGGCCTTGCTGTCTGGGGAGCGGGGGGCAGCTGCCAGCCTTCAGTCTGCACTCTGGGAGCATGAGGGTCGCATGGAGCATCACACAACACTGTCATTGGACCCCCCGGCCCCCAGTGTTCGCTCCTCCTCACTGCACACTGTGCCACTGAGCAAGGTGAGCATAGGACTGAAGCTCACATGAGAGAACAGCCATCACCCTGGCTTCTGAGGGGCTGCATGGAGTGGACACTGCGTGCCCAAAGCCATCAGCAGGACTTTGTTAATTAATACTAAGGCATTTCATTTCTACCACACCCTCAGCCACTCACTCATGCATTCACCCTGTCCCTGTCACAGACTGTGTGGTGAGACCGCTATGAATAATCAGAAGTTGGAGGACAGCTGTGCATGAAGTCAGGGAGCTAAGGGACAAGGGGGCCAACTTTTACTTTTTAACCAAACCTAAGACTTCTGTAAGTTGTCACTGAGCAATTCTTTGTGCGTTTAATGTTCCCATTGCAAACACAGTTATAATTACAGAGCGAAAAACCAGTGCGGTGAGATGCTCTCATGTCAATTCCCTTTCTCTTCTTGAACTGGTTTGGCGCTGTGATTTCTGCAGAGACGGGTATGCGGACAGCATTACCACTTTTCCATAGCGACTTTGGGGGACATCCTGTGCACAGGTGAAGACCGTGAAAGATGGACATGGGGAGTGCAGGGCTGCTGGTGAGCGTCATCGGCGTCGTTGGCGAGGCATGCAGTCCTGCTCAGGACCCCCAGTGGGTCTCCACAGCGCATTTCATTCTGGGGGTGCTGGCACAGTGTGCTCTGAATAAACACTTTTAGAAAGAAGAGAGCTGGAGTTGGTGACCTCAGACGTGCTCTGGTAACAGATGAGGCGCATGGGGATGTGGGCGGACGGCGACAGACTCAGCCCCCTGGGGCAGACGAATGTTTCTGTGTTTTGTCCACACCCACTCTGTTGTAGACGGGCCACCCTGTCCCTGATTGTGGCACCTCCATGTGGTCTGTCACCTCCTTTCTGACCCTTGATGGTGTTGGAGCATCACAGTATTCTTTGCTGCTCACTCAAGGAAGCCAGGAGTGCTGTGAACAGCAGACTGGGAGGACATGTCATGTGGACCATGGCCAAACACGTGTCCTGGGTACAGCTTCAGGCTGGCGTGTATTCGTGTCCTTCGATTCAAATGCCCATTTACTCAGTTTTAAGGCCATTTTGGATATTTGACCCTTTATTAATAAGTATGCTTTCCCTTCTCAATATCCTTCCCCACTTGTTGCTTCTGCTCCATTCCCATCTCAATAGATGGGATGCCATGCATTTGGTCCTTCCATCCAAATGCTTTCAGAATTCCTGTTATTTTTGATTCTGGCTCCATGTGCAAACTCAGAATATCAGCAAATCGCGTGGCTAGCTCCTTGCAGATAGATGACGCCTTCCACATTTCACCCCTGAGTCTAA
Organism: Aselliscus stoliczkanus; assembly: GCA_033961575.1. Lineage (NCBI taxonomy): Eukaryota > Metazoa > Chordata > Mammalia > Chiroptera > Hipposideridae > Aselliscus > Aselliscus stoliczkanus. The sequence goes on from CM066734.1 coordinate 33,081,859, forward strand.
TCCACCCACCATGACACCCCACCTGGAATGTGGCGATGTCACCTGACTTCCCGTCTGCTGTCATTGCACTCAGTATCCACTCCTCGCAGCAACTGGACAGGTCCTTACAAAGACAGGTCATTGAGTGGTACTGTCCTCACACCACCCAGTGGCACACAGCTCAGAACAAAACCCACGTTTGTTACCAGCCTAGCAGTGCCTGGCGCCTCTCTGCGCCCCTCTGCTGTCTCTCCCTCATTCATTCATTTTAAACCCCAGACACTGGCCTTTACCTGATTAATGGGCCTCTGGATGGTTTCTTGCTCCTCCCACTAATTCCATCCTGGGCTTCCCACAGCAGGAGCACCCACACTGCTTGTAGGGCTGTTGTCCTATGCAACATATTAAAGAACCCGCTGTGGTATAAATTAAGGTAGTCACGCTCCCGTCCTGCCTCCCAATGTGGTCTGGGTTGTGCTTTATTTTCCTCTAAAGTACTGCTTGTTCTCTTGGTGTGTTAAACATGGCTTATTCTATTGGCTGATTAGCCACCAAACTCAGCTAAAATTGTATTTCTATGAAAGCAGACACATCTTTCTCACTCTCTCTATCTCTTTTTAACTACTGTATTCTCAGCACCTAAAACAATGTCTGGCCAATGGTAAGTGTTAATAATCATTTGTCAAAAATTATGAAGAGTGGGCCGGCTGAGTGGTGCGGTGCTTAAGAGCTAGTTTGGGATGCTGTGGCCCCGGTTTGGATCCCACATATGAGGGCCAGTGACATTGCCCTCTTAAAAAAAAAAAATTATGAAGAAGTGACTATTAAGAACTTCCAATCATTTAGAGATGACAGTGATTTGTTTTAAATAAAATATTTAGTACATTTAACCAACCAACAGAATAAGTGGCCCTGTTGAGTTATAATAACAGGTAAAAATTTATATTGTATCCCCTAAAAGTGACTAGTTTTTAGAATGTCCAGGAAGCACAGACATTCTAAAGATTATTCAGTGACTCCAATAGAATAGCTTGCACTTTGGGACTGCACTTACCCTCCCAACGATGTATATTTTCTTGCCTCACTAAAGACATATCTGTTGTCTGTCTGAAGTAATTAAAAGGCAATGTGTGGATGCTGTACAGCAGAGGTTTTCTGCGGCTGTTAACAGTAGCAGGTCAAATGACTAATTCAATACTAAAAAGATTAGTGAAGGCTCATTCTGTTCATATGCACCAGAAAGAGAAGGCCGCCAGGAACGGTGCTGATTTCTATCTTCCTGATGCATTTGCAGTGATGGCACAGTGAATGGGGCACCCCTTCCAGCTCACAGCAGCAAGTCCTCAGTTTAGGACTTGTGTGGGGCATTGAATGTACCTGCTTCTTGGACGCATAGACATGTGGCTCTCCTGGAGTGTCCCAGAGGGAATGAATGCAGGTACAGATGATGTCCCTTGGTTTAAAAGGAGTGTGGCTGAGAGTAGAGGTACAGTGTGGGGTTCTCAATTATTCAATTGAATCTACAATGCACCCCTCATTTTCACCTGCTCTGCCATTTTCTGTGAAATGACAAACAATATCTCCCAGGTGTCTGGTTAACTAAGTTAGGTCACCAACAGAGGATAAAAAAAGTACCAGGAAAAATACACCTGGGAAGCAAAGGCAGCACTAGGTTACCCGACTGTGTTTGATTGAAAATACTTCCTGTCTTTTAAAAAGTTCTGCATTATCCAGGTTGGTTTTAGTGACTATGCACAAATTCATGCAGAAACATGATTTTTTCTAAACAAGATATGCAAGCATGCTGTATTTGGTGCACATTGCCCTGACTGGATGGAAATGTCCCAAACTCTCCTCCCTGCAACAGCTATAGAGACAGGCAAGTGGAGGGGCATTTGTGTGTGTGTCTGAAACCACAAATGTAGGAACTTCATCATGAGCGTGCATCAGTCTGTCAGGCTCCCCACCATGTCCTGCATGGACTTTCAGGAAAAGAGGAGATGGATTTCTCCTGGCCACTCGCTCATTCAGAAGGATGTGTGCTTGGCCGTGCTTAACCTAGGGCTTGACTAAATTGTGCAGTCTTTGGACAAGTCTCATCTCTATTGACCCATTGTAAGTCCTAGAAGACAGAAATTCTGATTTAATCTCCTTGGTGGGTGTATCTTGCTGGCATATTCGTTGAATGAATCATCACCTAAATCTAATCTTTCAAACTCAGGTTCAAGTTCCAAGAGCCTTTCAGTTTATTTTTATCTCTGCTTAGGGTCCACAAGGGAAGTTTATACATGCTGGTTACTTTCCCCACAGCAAAAGAGCACCAAGTAACTACTTGAAGAAACAAACCCTGTCAGATAATTAGAGCATCTGTTTTCCTCCTTGTTAGTATACATTCTTTGTCTGATCTCATTAGAGTTGAGTATTCTGTTTCTTGGTGTGCGACTGATTTTTGCTTGTTACCCTGGACACTTTGGGTATTGTGCTATGGACCTTGGTTCCTATTTAAACCTTCTGTTTTAGCAGGTAGCCATCTTCTTTATGTCCGGTACGTAGGCCCTTTGTGGTCTGTGGCTCACATGTTGATTTTGAAGCCTTTGAATTTCTCTGCTCACCCAGCTAGTGTGCCACATGGGGACTGATCTGAAACCTCTGGAATGCTTGTCAGTGTATCTCAGTCCCACACCTTTGGCTGTGTTGGTCCTTGTCAGGCCCACACTCGGGTGGCCTTGAAGAGCCGCTTTCTCCAGCTGGCACCTCCCAGGTCCTCCTCCCATTCTACCTGTGAGGGAGGGACGCTCTGCCTGACTCCTGCAAAGCAGGCATGGGCAGGGGCTCCATCCAGCTCTCTACAGCCAGGGGCCCTCTGGGTACTGCTGAGGACTCGTCCCTATGGCCTCTGGCAGGCTCCCTGGCTGGGCAGTGTGGGTGTTCCTTGGGACTTTCCTCATGTCCATCCATTGCATTTCAGGGTTAAGGACATTTCCAGACTGGGACACGCAGGAGATAGAAAAGGAATGCACCACCTGGTCCTTCCTCACATCCCAACATGCTTAGCCAGCATGACTTTTTCCTCCATCTTTGAAGTTTCAGGATATTTGTTTCTTATATATTTTCCAAGGCTTTTAATTGTAATTATTTGGAAGAATAGTGTGGAATGCATTTACCCCATCTTGTCCAGAACTGGAAATCAAATCATCATTTTGAAAAATTATTTTTTCGCATACCCAAACTAATTTTAAGACAAAAGATACTGTGACTCCTAAAAGAAAATAATAAATTTAGAGATCATTAATTATATACAGTTTTCTAGTTTAAGACTTTTATTCCAGTCTTTTGCCTCAAATTGCTGAAAGAGGATGTCAAGAAACAAGACATTTGGCGGGGGAAAGCAGTACTTCTTGACTATTGTCTCATTTTAGTGCCAAAGCAGCTCAGTGACAAGTAATAAAATCACCAAGACTTGAGATCAGAGCAGAAACTTTTGGCTCAAAAATTAAATCTCATCTTTAAGGGCAGGAAAGGCACTGAGTGCAGAATGCTGGGCTGGAGGTGAGCTTGAGAGTTCACGGTTTCACATAGCTCCCTGGTCCTTTTTATTTTGTTCAGCTGTTGAGCCAGGTCAGGGGTTGGCACACTGTGGCTCGCGAGCCACCTGCGGCTCTTTGGGTACGTTCCTTCTCAAAAGTTTGTCGACCCCTGGAAGAGCCAATCCTGTCCCTCACAACAATTTAAAAATTATTCGAGAGCCATGAATATATTTTTACATAACCACCATTATGTGAATAATGTCCTTTGAAAATTTTATAAATGAAACTATGATAGTTTTATTTTCATTTTCAGTTTTACTTCAGAGCCTGCAGCTCATGAGCCACAGCTTGCTGACCCCTGGCAGCTCTTCCTTCTCAAAAGTTTGCTGACCCCTGAACAAACTTAAAAAACAAACAAACACGGTATTTCTGAGGAAGCTGGATCCCCCAAACACTTAATCCAAAGAGGCACCAGAGAATGTTGACTGTGAAAGGACAGAACCTGATGGGGGAGAGGTCCACATCTCAGTGAGAGACCCAACTCTGAGTCTGAACACCATATACTAATGTGATTGTAGTTTTAGATAAATCACATTGAATTAGTATTAACTTCATGTTATCCTTCCTGGTTTTCTAATTCTTTCTCATTACGAAGATTCTGGAATCACTTCATTTCTATTGGTGAACTTATTTTGAAATGTCAATTATTTCACATTTAGTTTGCCTGGAAATGTCTGTATTTTGTCTTTTATTTGTTAAAGTCCATTTTTACTGAGCATAGAATTTCAGCTTCATAGTTCTTTTTTTAATGATTTTCAATTTAAAGAAGCTTTTCCATTGTCTTTAGATTCCCATCTCATTTCTGCTTTAGCCCCTTTAAAAATAATCACTGGTAAAAGCTCTGGATAATTTTAAAGATATTATCCATAGGTCACTTTAAGGTTTTTGTTGTTTGTTTTTCCCATTCTATCTATGTTTTATGGAGGTTAACCATTCTTTCTTAAGGAGTGATTAGCACGATATTTATTTGGCATGGGGCTGAATCTGTGATTTCTTGAATTTGTGAATTTCTTTTCTCAGATAGATTTGGAAAACTTTTGAACAGCCTTTCTTCAAATATTGTGTTCTCTCTTCTCTCTATCTCTCTCTCTCGCTCCTTCCCTCCCCCCTTCACCCCCAATCATTCTGGGAATCAAATTACATGTATGTCATACCTTCTCACCAAGACTATATATATATATATCTGTGAACTGTTCTCTGTATTCCCTATCCTTTTCTCTCTTTGTGAATTATTACGTATATTTTCTTCTGACTTATAATCCTGTTTACTAATACTCTCTTTTATTGTTTCTAATATGCTATTAAACATTTCAACTGGATTATTAGTTCATAATAATAGTAATAATACTTAATTACAGATCTGTAATTTCCCTTTTTATTAAATTTATTGGGGTGACATTGGTTAATAAAATTACATAGAGTTCAAGTGTACAATTCTGTAATACATCATCTGTATATTGTGTTGTGTACTCACCACCCAGAGTCAGTTCTCCTTCCATCACCATATAGTTGACCCCTTTATCCTCTTCTACCATCCCTCTCCCCACTTAACTTCCAGTAACCGTTCAACTGTTGTCTGTGTCTATGAGTTTTTGTTTGTCATGTTTGTGTGTTGCTTTCAGTTTTATATACCACATATGAGTGAAATCATATGGTTCTCAACTTTTTCTGTCTGAGTTATTTCTCCTAGCATATTCTCAAATTGAATACATGTTGTTGCAAATGGTAGTATTTCATCTTTTCTTATGGCTGAGTAATATTCCATTGTATCTATATATCACATCTTTATCAATTCATCTATTGATGGGCACTTCAGTTGTTTCCATGTAAATAATGCTGCAGCGAACATAGGGGTGCACTTCTGGTTCTATTTTGTAGACTCTGTTTCTCTGGTTAAAATGTCCTCTTGTTATCTAATACTTGAACATATCCATCACAGTTAAGAATGTGAGAGGGCGGCCCAGTGGCTCAGTTGGTTAAGAGCATGTGTTCTGAGCAACAGAGTCACTGGTTCGATTCCCACAAGGGCCAGGAAGCTGCATCTGAACTGAGCTGCCACTGAGCTGCCAACAGGTGGCAGAATGGCTCAGCTGGTGAGAGCATGTGCTCTTAACAACAAGGTTTCCTGTTGGACTCCAGCATGGGACGGTGGGCTATGCCCACCCGAAACTAAGATTGAACATGGCACCTTGAGCTGAGCAGCCGTGAGCTGCTGACTGGAGGCTGGATGGCAACTCGACTTATTTGGTCACAACTAAGATTGAAGGACAACAACTTGGCTGCTCCCCTTCCCCAAATCCCCAATAAAATCTTAAAAAAAAAAAAAAGAATTTGAAACAGATAATATCTGCTTTACCTGTGGGTCTACTCCTAGGATGTCAATTAAAGGCTGGACATGAAATATATGTCTGTATAATGCTGTCTCTCTTAGGACCATATTCGATTTTATTCTAGTCAACAGTTATAATGGCTGAAGCTCACTTCAATGCACTCAGAGATGAACTGGCTTTGTGAGAGTTTGTCTGTTTTCATGCTGCTGTCTACTTTTGAGGTGCGGTTATTAAGAGTTTCCTTGGCAGCTCATGATTCTTACCAGAGTACTTCCTTTGCTTTGCTTAAGGTTTAGCTTCGTAGCCACTATTTTTCATTTTTTTGGTCATTTCACCCCTTTGCAGCTAGAAGTTGGCAAATGCTTAGAGAGGAAACTCCACATAGAATTCCGGGTTCAGTATTTGGTACTTTCTTTTCTCCAGGGTCTTGCCTCCTCAAGTCATAGATGCATTGATTGCTTTCGGATGCCCTCAAGTAGCTGGGGGTGTTTTGTGCATTTTATCCAGTTATTTTGGTTGTTCTTGATTAGAAAATATGTCTGGTGTAAGCTACCACAATATAGATGGAAGCAGACATGTTTATTTGCTTTACTTGTATTAAATATTGACTTCTATGAGGTCAGGAACCAATAGCCTTATTTATAATTATGTCAGCAGTTACCTACACATGGCCTACCTTCCATGAGCTCGAAGTTGCTCCTTATACATATAGCAGCCTTCTCTGATTCTTTCTTGTTTTGTGGTTACTTTCTTGCCTTCAGTTTATTATTTTTGTCTATATAATATATGTAGATATATTTAAAAGCAAAGTTTGTTAAAGTCTTATGAGAGAAACAGTTATCTTTGCCACTCATCCTATACCCCGCCTCTACTCCACAATTATTTTCCTTTTACAGAAAATTACCTTTCTTTTGAGCTACTGTCTATTGTTATTTGCCTCCATGTTTCTAAATAAGATACTCATGCTACTTGGACAAAAATAATGATGAGCTGACAAGAGATATGGTTATAAATGCAGATATAAGTCAATATATGTGTGTTGGCATTTCATTATCCACATTACATTCTAGCTGTAACATCCTATAGGAAAGCTTAATTCTTCCCTGAGTATGGGAGCTTAATACACAGAAAACCTGTGTGACTGCAGTGTTAACTTATTATGCCAAAACTAAGTTAATCTCAGCACAATAAATCTATGTCTGCAGGCTGATCTTTTCAAAGTGGTTGCAGTCCTTGGGGGTATTACATAAAATCACCCCTCTAATCTTCTATCATTTCCACTGTTCTAATCCCCATCAACCCCAAACTCCTTCCATCTTGCTGGTGCTGCCCATGCAAACTGTGTTCTGCCTGATTCCTTGACGCTTGGCCTCGTTATGCCTTAACACTTCATGTAACTCAGGGACTGGCAGTGGAGTTCTAATTGCCCAGGGTACAACAGGACATAACTGACTTACTCTCAGGCTTTCATTCCTCCACTCCTTTGCAACCATCCCCCAACAAACAAATAAACAAACAACAGCAGTTGTAGGCTACCATCGTTCTTTTTTAAAAAATTCAACTTATTGGGGTGACACTGGTTAGTAAAATTATACAGGTTCCAAGCGTACAATTCTGTAATACACCATCTATACATTGCATTATGTGCTCCCCACCCAGAGTCTGTTCTCCTTCCATCACCATATATTTGATCCCCTTTACCCTCATCTACCACTCCCCACCCCCCTTATCCTCTGGTAACCACTAAATTGTTTTCTGTGTCTATGAGCTCTTGTTTCTTTCTTCGTTTGTTTTGTTCCTTTATTGCTTTCAGTTTTATATCCCACATATGAGTGAAGTCATATGGTTCTTGACTTTTTTCTGTTTGACTCATATTACTTAGCATGATAACCCCAAGATCGATCCATGTTGTCACAAATGGCAATATTTCATCCTTAATATATATGCACTGTATATATATACTACATCTTCTTTATCCAGTCATCTATCGAAGGACACTTTGGTTGTTTCCATGTCTTGGCCACCGTAAATAATGCTGCAATGAGCATCAGAGTACATATATCTTTACAGATAAATGTTTTCAGATTTTTTTAGACACAGACCGGAACCCATGAAGTGGTCACCTAGAAGACCCAAATGTCTTTGTCTCCATCACAGTTAGTCTGAGGGGATTTTAATAAAGATACAGTGTAAACTCTAGAGAAACAGGTACCACTTCTTTTCCACCAATGTGTCCCTGGAGCTTAGTGTATTATCTGTCACAGAATAGGACTAGATAAATATTGCTTGGTTAGTGAATGAGAATAAATTGATATAAGTAATCCATTTAATAGCATCAGGTTAATGCTTACCAATGTCTGTATCTAATTTACCTTTACATTTCTTTTTCTCCTTCCTTTTCTTTTGCCTTAGCCAACTTTCTACATATTTTCTCTGGGTCCCTTCCATTACTATGTCATCATGCCCTCTTATCAATTTAATTTCATTTTCTCTCTCTCTGTAGACAACCTTTCCCTTTAACATTAAAGCATACTGAAGTATTTTGTTTGTTTATTTTGTTTTTTAAATCAAAACCAAATACAATCACCAACCCTCATATCCCACTTGAGTTCCAGCAGCCCCCCATTGCTCTGTTCCCTCTTGTATCTACATACCTTTAAAGATATTTCTGCATATCCTAAAACTCTCCATATGGCTTCCGCCTACATTGATTCTTCAAAATTGATACGCACAAAAAAATGCAAAATGTTTTGAAATTGTATCAGTGATTTCCTGAAGAATGTGGACAGGAGTGGTTCCTACCAGCACATAGTCTTAGGAGGAAAGAAACGAGTTCCCATTAGGCAGAAATCACTTATAGCAATGGAGTTTCAGGAAATACCAGAGTAAATCTGGTTTCTCAAATTGTTGTGATGTTTTAAACTCTGGCTCAGCTGACTCGGTGGAATCTCCAATTGGTGGTACCCAGAGATAAATTAACCTAACATGTTTGAAATGATTTGCTATAAATTGTAGAAAGTGACCCACAGGCTTAGACAGGAAGGATTCATTTGTGATGCACAAATCCATCTCTTACTCCCATGAGGGCCCCGAATGCACTTCCTTTGTGAAAACATGGATAAAATATTTGTTGAGGGATGTTGCATTATCCTTGAAAAGTGCTTTAGTTGCTATTTAATGAAAGTAGAGCTTGCTTCAACACTCCAGTTGAAATGGGTTTTCTGATTTAGAAGGGATACCAAAGTTCTGTTTAATTGTCGGAGAATAGGTGAGCATGTTTATGACCAGTGGAAGAGAATAGGGATGAATAGTTTGCCCAAAGTAGGTGGTTACCTCATTAAAGTCCCACTTGAATTTTTTTTTTTTTTTGAGAGCAGTGTCACTGGCCCTCATATGTGGAACCGAACTGCCCATTTGATTTTTATACTTGGAGACATCAGTCTGATGAGGCATATCTGGGGAAATGGCCATCCAATCCATGGACCTGTCATGTCACAGGTCAGACTTCACTCAAGTAAAGAGCAATAGTGGCTTTTGGAGAGAAATCATGCAGTGACTCTACTAACATCAGGTCTTCATATCTGGGTCCATTTACCCATTTAATACTGCATAGTAAACACCCAATAGTTATATGGTCATTGAATAATACAATGTATTAAAAAATACAAACTAGGGCCGGCCGAGTGGCGTATTGGTTAAGAGCTGGTTTGGGGATGCCAGCAGCCCCGGTTCGGATCCCACGTATGAGGGCCAGTGACACTGCCCTCCACAGCTAACAACATCTCCACCTGGAGCTGGGCTGTGCGAGCCTCAGCGACGGTGTAGGCTGCAGCCCCTGCTGCAGTGGGCTGCCATAGGCTACAATGAGTGGCCGGCAGCCAGCGTGAGCTGCCAATAGCCGCGGTGAGCGACATCCAGAGGCCGGAGACCGATCTGCCTCATCTGGGAAGAGCGCAATGACGATACCAACATGGGCCAGTGAAGCAACATCCTCTTCAACTAGACTGAAGAACAAAAAGACAGAAACTTGTCTGTTCCCCTCCCCCGATTCTCCAACGCTGTTCTGCTGTTCCGCTCCCACAATTCCCCGATAAAATCTTTTAAAAAAAAAATACAAACTATACAGGCATTAAAGAGAAATATCCAGTGTTGCAGGTATAGCTGCATACAGACTTCAAAATAAACTGAGAACGAAGGAAAGAATACAGCTGTGGTGTATCTGGTCAGACGTCAGATCACGACCGCAGACTAATTTTCTTTTAGTTCTTTCTTATTGCAGACCCAGTAGGTTTCCTGTCCCATCCCAGGGCTAATTCTCAGTTCAGAGAGCTTTGGAGTAATATCATCAGTAATATCATGAAAGAGCTGCCATATTTATCTTACTGACCTGTAAAACAAAGAATAACTTAAATATTCTTCCTTAATTTTTCAATTACAATTGACATCGAACACCATAAAGAAAAGAATAACCTGATAGCATGTTACAAGTGAAAGCCCCTTCTCTTTTAAAATAAACAAATAAAACTGTAACACAGTCCTGGAGAAACCTTGAAGATCAGTGTCATCCAAAAAGTCTTAAAAGAAGTAAAGGTGACTTACTGCACCTGTGTTTATCAGCATGGTGTGTTTCATCAACTGGTTACTTCAGTTGCATCTGCTGTTCCAGCTTTATTTTATTTACCAGAAACCCTGACACGTGGTAAGCAGCTGTTTATCCTGCCAATATGGTTGTTTTGTTTTTTCCTATTCCAATAAGCATGGCACCCTGAGGTGTTACATCAGATCTCTGGCTCGGTGTCATAATTAATTCCAAAGGAACTTCAACGATTGGACATGTCCACAGGGCATGTTGGTGATCTTTCATGATCATAACATGCTGACATTACCCGGAAGGCTGGAAGTGGCAGGTTTCCTAGATGCCTTGATAATAAACATGCGTTCCAGAGAATGAGAAATAGATTCCATTACAATGGAAGCTCTTGCAGCCTCTCACAAATTTCTGAAGTCTACATGTATGGGAGATGTGGCTAGATCTGTTGTTCAAACCACGAACAAAATGGGTCATAATGCCAACTTTGAATAAAGCTCAGAGCAAAATAGAGTCTTGTTTTAGTCAATTCAGGCTACTAATAACAGAACACCACAGAATGGGCAGCTTAAACAGACTTATTTCTCACAGTTCTGGGGGCTGGAATTCTAAGATCAAGGTGCCAGCATGGTGGGGTTCTTAGGGAGGGCTCTTCCTGGTAAACTCTTTCATGACCTTCCTCATTTTGTGCAGATACACACACACAGATCACATCTCTTCCTCTTTTCATAAGGGCATTACCTCCACCATTAAGTTCTAATCACCTCCCAAAGGCCTCATCTCCAGGACACCTCCACTCTGGGGGAATTTGTGGGAAGTAATCTCTCTTTTGTTAAGAGATAATGCTCTTCACTCTTCAGGGGTAGAGCTGAAATTCATTAACTCACAACAGAAAGGGGATGTCCCTTGGAGTCAGTGATTTTTGCCTCAAACAAAATGGGTATCTGAATAAAATCTTCTGAGTCACACAAAAGCAATAAAACAACAATGATACAAACCTAGTTTGTAAGACAAATGCTGCTGAAGCCCACATTCACCCCTCCCCCAAGCCCAATCCTTTCCTCTGTTTTGGGGTTACAGGTGTCCCCACACCTGTGTGGTCACGTGTGCTTGTGTACCCCCCAAATGGACTGACATCACCTATAGAGAAGGCCTTTGCAGAGTTCCTGCAAGACAGATCCTCAGAAATGATCAGGTTTTGGTGTTGTGGGGTGTTCCCTTGATCTTGAGTCATGTTACAAAGACAGCTGTGAAGGTCTTCACAGGTCTGCACATGGGGAAGGCCATGCAGCGTCTCAGTATACTGAACCATTACAGGACTTTTTAAGTCACTTTCCATCATTTACATTCACGACCACGAATTACACGTGACCACATGTAACATACTCACTTTGCAAAGGGGAGAATGGACTGACATGCTCAGCAGGGTTTGAGGATGCCTTGCTGTCATTTCCCACAGCCTCAGCATGGTTGCCTGGAAACTCGGTCTCCCTGACTATTATTCTGATTAAAGGGCAAGTTAGAGATTTTTTTTTTAATTGATCTGTCATCTAGAAATATTATCAGCACTCCCTTACACTGATTTGTCAAGTGGTAGATTGAGCATTGCTCTTTAGAGATAGTTTTTCAATAGAATAAAATAAGCTGATTCTCTCGTTTTCTTAGCCCCCATTAAATGTGTTTGTGCTAACTGTAGTGAAATTTCTATGGGGTGAAATAGGTTCAATGGATTTCAAGGGTTGTAAATGGTGGGGGAGACGATGCCAGACTTTATAGTTCACAATTTAAAGGTAAGTAACCAGTATCATGAATAAGTGATCATCAGAATGGTTCTAGGGCAAATGCCTCAAAACACCTGTCTCTGATATTGCAGTTAACAGATAAGGAAATCGAAGCCCCATTGTCCTGATTCAGAGAAAATTCATGATATAAAAATTTAAATACATAATTTTAGTGTAATTTGCATATAATAAGCTGCATGTCTTTAAGTGTACAATTTGGTAAGCTATAAGTACATATCTGAAACACCCAATCCAGAGAGCAAACACATAAACACCCAAGATTTCCTCCAGTTCCTTTGAGAGCCAGCCCTCCACTGCTCATGACCTCATCCTCAGGAAGCACGGTCTGCTTCCTGTCACTGTACATCAAGCCGATTTCCCAGGAGATATTCATGCATGGAAACACAGAGTACTATACACCCTTATTTCCTGACTTCTTTGGCTCAGGATCATTATTTTCACATCCAGCAATGTTGAGTGTATCATTAGTTCACTCCCTCTTCATACTAAGCAGAGTTCCAGTTTTGTTTTTCCCTCACCTGTTCGTGTACCTTCCAGTTCTTTTCAGGTTTTTGCTCTTACAAAACAAGGCCTCTGTGGGCATTCATGTTTATTGCAGACTTATGGCTAGATCTTAAGACAAGCATATGTTTAAAGTTTAAATAAACTGCCAATTAGGTAATCAATATGGTTGTACAGTATTGTGTTCCCCCCAGTAGCTCCATGGCCACGTCAGCATTTGCTCTGGTCAGTCTGTTTCGGACATTGTGGCCATTCTAATGGGCCTGTGCACTGTTTCAGTTTGCACTTTGTGAGTGACTAATCACTTTTAAGACTCTTTTTCATTTTTATTTGCCATCTTTATCTTCAGTGAAGTTTCTGTTTCAGTCTTTGCATCAAGATTAACTGTATTGTTTGTTTTCTTGCTACTGACATTTGGAAGTTCTTTGTATGTATTTGTACATCCTGGAATCAAATCTTGTATCAGATATATTATTTGCAAAGATATTTCCAAGTGTTGTGTTTTCATTCTTTTAATAGTTTCAAAGAAGAGTTTTTAGTTTTGATGTTGCCTAATTTATGTATTTTAAAAATAAATTTATGAGTCATACTTGGGTATCATGTTTTTTATTAAATCTATAAACCAAGATTTAAAATTTTCCCTATGGTACCTCCTAGAAATTTTATAGTTTCAGGTTTTAAAGTGAGACTTTTTTTTCCCATTTTGACTTAATGTTTGTTCAATGTGACTCCTTTTATTCCCATCTTCCATGTCTTATTAAGTACATGAAATAGGTGTAATAAGTATGTCATTGTCTTTATACATTAATTTTAACATGTGTGTCTGTTCTACTTCAGTTTTGGCTGATGGATTGTTATCCCAATAATGTACCTTATTTTTGTTTGTTTGTTTGTTTGTTTGTTTGCTTTTTTTTTGGTATGCTTCTCTCCAGATGGGGTCAGAGACACAAAAAGTTTCCAAAAATAGAAAAAGCCATTTGGAATACTCATCTCATTTTGTAAAATTTCCTACTCCCATTTCAGAAACCATGGTGGAAATAAACATGGTGTTGCATGTTGAAAATAAAACCATTTTGGCCCCAACATACTTGATCAAAGAAAATTCTGGACTTTCAGCACACACCTGTGCAGGTTGTGTGGAACACTGATGACACTTTAGTGACATTCGTTCTGACATCTGCATGGTTAGTTTCCCATTGCTTGTGAATTTGGGTTGGGCTTCGTAATAAGGATAGATGGAAAGTTTCTTTGGCAGTTTCTGGGGGTTATTGGTACATAATTGCTTCAGGTTTATTGTTTTAAACTATTTCTATTTGTACCTTGTTCCAAGTGCAGCTGTGAATAGTAGCTCAGCTAGTGATGCACAACTATTCCATTCTGGCTCTGTTTCCAAATTTCAGTGACTCATGAAAAGCATGCAGATCTGGCAATTTCAGCAAAACATTTTAATAATGAAAGCACAGTTCATAATCGCTGCACCTAGTGAAAAGAAAAAAAAATCCCAATATTTGAGGAATTTCAAGTAAGGCCAACTGTTTACTGGTAAATACAAAAATAATGTCCAGTACTTTTTGCAGTAAATCCAGACTAAAATACAATCAAGTTTAAAAATTCATTTAGAACATCTCTTAAAACATTTTTAAATTGTCTTATATATTTCAACTTAGCAACTGTGACAGTAGTAAACAGGGCCTCACTGATTACGGCTGTGGTGAGCTTTTCTATGTCAAATCAAAGCAAGTTAGTAAACTATGTGGAAATACTACCAAGTGAAGTTTCCAACATGAAATTCTGTCTCCTGCTTGTTTGGGAAAAAGAGGAGGCAGACTGCTTTGGGGCTTTTGAACACTGCGATTAGCGAGGTACTTTTATCAACCAAGCTTGAAAAGTCACAAGGGATAACAATTGCTTGTTAGGATGAAAAGGAACTTGAAGTCCCAGTGTTGTCACATTATTTTTTCAAGGAAATAATTAAAAACGGAGTTATGAGAGGCCACTTTTTTAAAAAAAATCATTTTTTGCTACCTTGTGCCCAGAAGTGAGAGCAAGCTTGGTTTATCCAGCGCACTTCGGCCCTCGTTGTACCTCGGTTTCTGTCAAACTGCCACTTTTATTGAGACATGAGACTACCTGAGCTGTCACATGACTGTGAAAGGACTTCTTTATATTCCTTCACAGGTGGGGCTTTAGACGTCCTTGCGCAGAACAAGCTGTACTAACCAAAGACTGCGATGACTACTTATCAACCGCTGGGCATCACCAGAAAGGCAGTCCTGGTGGTGGGAGCCACACCCAGTGGAGGCGGGGCTTCAGATACTGGGCAATTTCCAGCGCTTACAAAAGAGTGTCAGGGTGCTATGCCTGCTCTCACTATCATTCTCATATTCAGAGTTTCTTTAAAGGCACAGAGTGCAGAATTGCTATGTTTGAAATTCTTGACACTAATATTGTTTTTCAAATTACTCTCCCACACATATTCACTTTTTGTTTTTTGTTTTTTTAAGAGGGCAGTATCACTGGCCCTCATATGTGGGATCCGAACCACCGCGCCACTCAGCCGGCCCTCACCTGTATTCACTTTTAAATGTTGGGGAACAAGCAGAAATCCAAGTAAAGTGTGTGTGAGTGTGTGTGTGTGTGTGTGTGTGTGTGTGTGTGTGTGTGTGTTTTAAGAAGGAAACTGTGATTTGTTCTTTGCATCCCAGAACATTAGAACTTTCTCACTGTTGCACATTCGGGGATACAGTCTATGCAAGGTCATGAGGACTCTGAGGGGTGGCGCAGAGCGCTCAGGCTTTGGGTCACCCAGACTTCGGCCTGAGTGGCAGTTGTCATCTTCTTCACCTGGACATTTAAACACACTTGGCTTCTCTGAGTCACTGTCCATATCTATGAAAATCAAACACAGATAAATATGGGTGATGTTTTATAATTGATTTGTGTAAAGCTAACACACGTCGAACACTGAACTTCACTTGGACATGGGCTGAGCACCTTGGATTTCTTTAATTTATCCTCTGAAAATCCATGCTTTGGACACTGCTTCTTTTCTGATTTGCAGCTAAGGGTGAGGAAACTGAGGCTCACAGAGTGCAGCTCTGCCCATCGCGGAGCCGGTGCTGAGGTCCTGGACCTATTCATCTCCCACGCTTGCTCCAAGCTGAGCCAGGTTCAGTGCGCATCACCCAGCGAGGGCCCATGAAATGTGCTGTAGGAAACACAAGAAGCCATGTTGATTTCTGCAGAATGCTGCTGTACAGTGAACCAGATTAATTGTTTACCATGAAATTGTAGAGTCACCTTCAAACCCATGTGTAAACACATAGGTGAATGAATAAAGGGGTTTGTCTACTTTTTACATTTTCCCCCTTCGGTACCTTCTGGAATATACTCGAGAAAGGTAACATGACAGAATAAACAGGTCACTCCGGAATGAGGATAAACTGAGAGTATTAGCAGGAATATATTTAAGGCCAACATGACACCGTGGCTGTAACTTGACATCATGGGGACATTATTCCTCATATTCCCAATAATGAAACTGTTCTTAGTTCATGAAGTGACATTAAACTTCCCAGACCTTCACCGTGTCAGGCAAATGTCACACATGACACTGAATGCCAGGGAGCCAGCTCTCTGAGACCTTGTCCAGTACCAATGGCTGTTTCTAGAACAAGACGTTTGGTCAGAGCTGCTTGTCTTCAGACCTCATTGGTCACTTTCTGATAGGTTTTGAAAATTTCAGTTTGTGCTGTTCTCTTGAAAATGGACACTGAAAGCAGAATTTCCTGGGGGTTTGTAAGATGCGATTTTATTTCCTCCAGACTGCTTTGAGACCAGATGAAGCTTGTCCTGGGAGTGGGTGGGTGCTACAGACTGAGGGTTTGCCTGCCCCAATTCAGACTGGAATCTTACACCCAGGTGATGGTGTGGGCAGGTGAGGCCTGTGGGAGGAGATGGGTCCTGAGGATGGAGCCCTCGAGCTGGGGTTCAGGCCCTAATAAATAGAGACCAGAGACTCCCACACCTTCCACCCAGAGAGGACACAGAGAGAAGAGCGTCTCTGCCACCGGACAACGGGCCCCTGGATCCTGGCCTGCAGGCTCCAGAAAGGTGAACAGTCACTGCGTGTCCCTTCAAGCCCCCCATCTATAGGATCTGGCCCTGCAGCCCCCACAGAGCAGACCAAGGGCTTTGACTGCAAACACTGTCAGAGCTGGTGCCTTGGGTGAGTCACCTTATCAGCTTCCTCAGCTTATGGCTTGTTGGAACCAGGGTCCCTCAGACCCTCTGCTCACAGGGGAGCTGTTGCATGGAGTCCCCATGTTCCAGGAAAGGGGAAGGCAGAGAGGAGCCCACCTGGGAAAGGCTTGCAGAGTCTGCAGCTCTGGGCCTCTGGTAGGCAGGCCTGAGTGCAGGGCTAGGCCTGGAGAGGACAACTTAGGGGACAGAGCTGTTCTGTCCCACATCCGTGTCTGTCAGCTGCGCCCACCCTGAATGCAGCAGGTCCTAGAGGAATGTCCTTTACTTATGGCTGTGATGAAAAACATGCTTCCCAGGCAGGCTGGCTCTGTATGGCCTTCTCCCATGTCTGCCTGTAGGTTTTCTCTGGGGGCCATGGGGACCCACGTCCCAAAGCTGAGCCTGTGGAACGAACAGTGCCTATTTTTCCTGTGTAGTGAGTGTGTGTGTAGCAGCCCTGTGGTGGACGGGCCATTTGTCCTTTCCAGGATGGGTCCCACCTGTTCCCTGAGCCTCTGGGAAATCCTCCAGTACCCTTGACCCTCAATTTGGAGAAGCAAGTGGGAAATGATGATCTCACTTGTATTTATTCGTTTTAATCTCACATTTACTTCAGTGTTTACTGTTAGAAGTGTTTGGGTCTTTAAAAGTTTGATGATATTTCTGTGACCGGAAATGATGGAGGATGTTGAGCGAGACCTCACTGTAATTAGTTAGTGGCTCGCTATCTGCTCTTTTCTCGTACTCAAAGGAAACACACAACACATATTTAGGCTGAACCAAGTTACGGTCCATCAACGGATCGCAGAAAACCCCCCAGGACTTGATAGTTCATATTGCTTCATACGCTTCCTTTAACCTGTGAGAGACAATGAGGTTAGCAGCAGAGGGAGGAGTCACTCTTGTTTCTTCTAAGGATTCACATGGACATGAACCTTCTGGATGAATGGGCTCCACTTTCTTCACTCTTGCCTGCTTATTCACCCTCTGACGGGACCTTTAAGTTGAAAAGTCCAAACGAAATGATTGCTCCCAGCTGCCGACCTCCCTGCTCTTGCTTTTCTGTCTCAGGATGTGGCAAAAGCAGCGGAGTGGCTCCTCGATCGTGGCTCAGGTCCTTGTCCCCACCCAGCAGTTGTAAATAGTAACTGATGAGAGGGACTCGAGTACAAATCCCCGTGGACCCAGCGCTTCCCCGCCCGGCTCACTACGTGGCCGACCGTGAACACCTGGATCATCACTGTTTTCCATGTGTCCCCTCACCACTTCCCGGCTGCTCTCCACAGAGCACCTCCAAAAGCAAGTCCAACAACAGCAACCCCGGTAGGCACCCTGGGAGGGGCCTGGACCCCTCAGGGTGAAGTGCAGACACTTTTGAGGCCTGACAGGCCACACCAGTGATTCCTCACCCAGCTGTACCCTGAGGAGTCCTCTGGGGCCTTCA
The DNA here is from genome assembly GCA_033961575.1 of Aselliscus stoliczkanus. Taxonomy (NCBI): domain Eukaryota; kingdom Metazoa; phylum Chordata; class Mammalia; order Chiroptera; family Hipposideridae; genus Aselliscus; species Aselliscus stoliczkanus. Next base: position 33,100,332 of record CM066734.1, read on the forward strand.
AGTCACCTAGTGACACTAGTTACCAATTGGGGGTGGGGGGTTGACAGGAAATGGAGCTTAAGAGGGGCCTGGGACTCTGCATTTCTAACAGCCCTCAGGGCTCAGATACAGAGCTATGACTGGAAGCCAGCCCTGTCCCCACCTAGTGCTTTGGAGCATACTGGTCACAGGGCCCTTTGAAAGGATTGAGGCCCAGGGCTTGACCAGCAGCAATTTCTGATTTCCTCATAGTTTTTGTAGTGACTTCTGTTAAAATGTATAGTTTCAACCTCACAGCAAATGTATAAAAACAATAAAAGTATCCTGAGCACATATTTTACCCCAAATCATCAATTTGTATATTTCCTTTATTTCCTCTGACTCCATCTGTGCTGTGTGCTTGTGTCTCTCTTCTTTTCCCTCCGTCTTCTTCCCTCACACTCTGTCTCTGTCTGCCTCTGACTGTCTATGATTTCTGCCTGAACTATTTAAGATTAAATTGAAGACATTTTCCCTTTTTCCTCTCTCTACTAATCAAATATATGCTCCCTCATAACAAAACCCATTGTCAACATACAAACGTCAACCCTGATTAGGTGCTGTGTGCTCCAGCTCCTGTTCAGTAGTCACCATTCTCTCAGTAGCAGGCTTCTGGAAGGACCGGCCTCCTAGGCAGGATCCATGGAGAACCAGGCCCTCAGCTCTCCTTGTGCTGGACACGTGTGAAGAACATGGTCTGGGGCTTTGTGAGGCACCATCCGATGGGTTTGTCTGGTGCTCTGTGATTAAGATGAAGATCTGCCTGCGGGCTTTTGGCAGAAACACTGGGGTGGTGGTGGGACCTCAGTCACTCAGGAGGCAGCTGGCGCTTGGACGGTCCTCGACAGTGGTGACACTCACTTTTGTGACTTGGCTGGACATTTGCCAGCCAGGCTTCTCCTCGATGAAGTTACTGTTTTTGTGTCTTCAAACCAGTACGTCCTTTGTGGGGGATACTTTGAGGCTGGGGGAGCTGTGAGTAGATGGGCCCCTCTGCATGCTAGGCCCCCCCGAGACATCAAGTGCCCCCAGGACTTGTGTATGTGTCCTGTGTTCCTGTGACAAGTCGTGGGGAGCAGACATAGGAGTCTCATGGAAACACAACTAGCACGTTGGTCGAGAGTGAGATAGTTTAGGCTGGAAACTAAGTAACATAGAAACTAGAACCATGCAGTTACCACATAGTGTCTGGTCTCTCTCATCTGTCAGGGAGTTCCTGGGTTGTACATTAGGCGAGCACTTTGAAAACAAAATGATCCTATCTAGGAACAAGTGTAGCAACTAAAGTACTCTGATATGCTGCTACCACAAGACACCTAGAAATGTCAGATACGATGTAACCACTCGCATACACAAGGAAATGTGGGATTCACAGGGAACCCCCAAGGGCAAACATTCAACAGGTGGTGAAACAGAACATGCTTTTCCCTGAAGTTTCAGCTAAGTCACGGGAATTTGGTGCCCTTAGTGACAGGTTTGGCATTATAGCCTGAAGAGCAGCTGTGAACAAACGCTGTGACTCTACATGGGCACTGACTCCAGGCCGGTCACTGTGGCTGGGGCCTCAGAAGAACATGACCTCAGGAAAAAGACTGACCTGCCAGCCAGGCTGGAAAGAAATGTGTCTGGGTTGTGCATGTAAACAGTGTTTTTCCAACAATTTATGCACCCAAACTGCCTCCTGGGAGGTTCGATTCAAATGTGACTGATGCTTTGGGTTCAGAGAACCTGACGCCGAGACACATAGGTTGATCTGGGTCCCTGATGCTCAGAGAAACATGTCGCAGAAGTCAGTTCCTGGCCTCTCTCCCGGGATGAAGGCTGGTCGTACGTCACTCAGACTGCCACTCTGGAAGCAAAGTGGCAGAATAAGAACAGTAAGATGACCAGAGTAAGTCTCATTAACATCGGCACCACACACGTTACGGAACATTCCATTTCCTCTGGCGAGAACATTTAGGGTCTGCCCACTACCGACGGTCATGTGCGCCGCGAATGATGTTAGCCTGTCACCATGCTGAACACACCCCCACTGCACTTACCTTACACCTGGGTGCCAGGACCCCCACGGGATGGAAATCTTAGTTTGTCCTGTGAGAATTCGCAAGCACATGCTGACCAGACAGTGGGAAACGTCAGGGAATGGCTTGATGGTAATGTGGCTTCTGGGTCTTCAGGCCCCTGGCAGAAGCTAACAGGTCCCCACGATGTCACACCTCACAGAACTCTCACAGATGAACACTCGTGACTGTTCACCACAGCATGTCCCAAAACACATAAGGCACACTGTGTCCCAAAGCTGGGCTCCCAACTGATGCAAATGTCCCCTCGGAAGCAACACGACATGTCACACAGTCCTGCCCACGCTCACTTCTGTGTGGTTCTAGAAAGCGGCTCTCACAGAGGCGGAGAGTGGTGTGGATGCCAGGGGCAGGAGACGTGTTGGTCAGACATCCAGTTACAAGATGGGTTCATTCGGAACCTGGTGGACAGCATGGTGACGGTAGCTAACAGTTGTGTCCTGGAAAGTTGCCAAGAGAAGGGCTTTAAGGTTGTCACCACAACAGCAGAAGGGTCATTACAAGAGGTAAAGGGTGTGACAACTAGCCTTCCTGTGGTTGACATATACCAGTATGTACCATGTCAAATCATGTTGTACAATGCAAACCCACATTGTCACCCGTCAATCACACCCCAAGTCTGGGGCAAGCAACCTCAGGGGTAGAGTCCCACCACCACCACGAGCTGCTGAAGGGTTGTCCCCAAGGCGGGCAGCCAGCCTCTTCCTGAGTCTGGGTCTCTTTGGCAGCAGAAGGCTTAGGCCCTAGTGCCACCTGCACTGATGCTCAAGATGGCAGTGTCACACCCTGTCCTTCCCCTCAGAACTGGTCTAATCACAGATATGGGGTCTCTCTAGTCACTAGTGGAGTCCCTAGGAGGCTTGGCTTGTGAAAGTCCCTACAGTGACTTGTGCCTCATTGTCCTGACCGGTGACCAGGGTCCATATCCCCTAATACAGCTTACTGTTCAGGATCCTGGAAGTGAGAGGCCTGCTCACTTGCTCTAAAGTAGAACTGCATCAGAAGCCCTCCTCTGAAGCCCAGTAGCTGCGATCATTGATAATATCAGACAAAACAAACTCTCTGGCATCGAATGGTTACCCATTAAAACATATGCTATGGATAATCGTGAGTCAGCAAGGGAGCCTTTCTGTTCCGGCCACTCCATTCCTTGTCCTTCTCATACTCCTGACACCATGCAGTATTCTTGGCTTCGAATATCCTGGTCACAGTGAGAGGTGTTGGAGTCTCTGACAATAATGGCCAGTGTGTTACTTTTCCTTGAACTTCTTACAGATGAGACCTCGTATGTTCATGCCTGTTGTTGGCCACATGCCTATTTGGAAATGCTGTGTCTTCATGGACAGTTGTCCTCTTTGTGATGACATGAAGTCTCACTTTGTACCTGATAATATTCCTTGTTCTAAAGTCTGCTTTGCTGAAATCAGTGTGGATACTTCCACTTTTTACTAGTGTTGGCGTTAGTGTCTCTCTCTATCCCTCCACTTTTAAGCTACCAGTCCTTATGTTGGATTCTTTTTTTAACCGTTATCATTGGATTTTTAGAAATAGTCTATTTTTTTTTTTTAGCTGAGCCATCCTGCCACCTGTTGGCAGCTTAGCAGCAGCTCAGCTTGGGCTGGGCATTGAACTGCAGTTGCTCAGAGCTCAGCTGGCACACATGAGTGAGCTCTTAACCAACTGAGCCACTCAGTGGCCCTTAAATAGGAATTGCTGATTAAAAAATAGCAAATGCTCAGCATAATATTATTTGTAAAACTCAGAAGTATAAAGAATAAAATGAAAATCACCAGCAAGTTGCACTGACACAACCACTGTTGATACTTCGGGTTTTTTGTTATAAGGAAATGTATTTTCATTAAAAAATTTTAAGCTTTTTTATTGAGGTATATGACACAACATACTAGTTTCAGGTGTACATGATAACAATTTGATATTTGAATACATAGCAAAATGATCACCACAATAAGTCTAGTAGACTGTGATCTTGCATAGTTATACCATGTTCTTCCCTGTGATGAGAACTTGTGAGATCTACTCTCTTGGCAAATATCACAGATACAATAGAGTGCTATTAACTATAGTCCATGCTGCACAATCAAGAATTATTTATAAATAACTGTAAGTCTGTGCTTTTGACCCCCTTTATTCATTTTGCCCACTCCCCACCTTTGGCAGTAACCAACCTGCTCTAAGTGTCTATGAGCTTGTTTTTGCTGTTGTTTTTATTCCACATATAAGTAAGGTCATGCAGTAATTGTCTTTCTGTCTGACCTATTCACTTAGCATAATGCCATCAAGGTCCATCCATTGTTGCAAATGGTAAGATTTCATTTGTTTATGGCTGAATAATAGCCACATTTTCTGCATCCGTTCATCCATGGATTGACACAGGTTATTTTCACATCTTGGCTACTGTACATCATGCTGCAATGAATGGTGGGGGACATATGTCCTTTGCAGTTTAGTGTTTTTCACTTTTCTGCAGGTAAATACCCAGCAGTGAAATTGCTAGATCCTATGATAGTGCTATTTTAAAAACATTAAGGAACCTCCATACTGTTTTCCATAGTGACTGCTCCAATTTGCAATCTCAGCAACAGTGCAGCAGTGTTCCCTTTTCTTAGAGCCTTTTCACACTTGTTTTTTCTTTTTGAAGATGGGCATTCTGACAGTTGGGAGGGGATGTCCCACTGTGGTTTGAATTTGCATTTCTGATGATTAGTGATCTTTCGCATACATTCAGGTGCCTGTGGCCATCTGTTGGTATATATATATTTTTAATTCTCTTCTGTTACTTGGTCCACTCTTTAATCAGATTGTTTTTGCTACTGAGTTGTATGATTTTTTTAATATATATTTTAGATATTAACTCTGTATCAGATATGATTTAAAAATATTTTATTCCACTTAGTAAGGAGACTTTTCATTTTCTTTTGATTTCCTTTGCTGGACAGAAGCTTTATAATGTAATTATGTTTGTTTGCTTTTGCTTTTGTTGCCTTTGGTGTCAGATTTTTTAAAATCTTCACCAAGACCTGTGTCAAGGAACTTATCACCTATGTTTTCTTCTGGAAGTTTTATGGTTTCAGGTCGTATCTTGAAGTTTTTAAATGACTTTGAGTTGAATTCTGTGTATGGTATAAGATAGTGGTCCAGTTATATTCTTTTGCTTGGGGTGTCCAGTTTCCCAACACAATTTATTAACAAGACTATTCTTTCCCCAATTGTATGTTCTTGGCTTCTTTATTGTTCTTTTCTAATTGAATTAATTGGCCATACATGTGTGGATTCATTTCTGGGCTCTCGATTCTGTTCCATTGATCTGTGTGTCTGTTTTATGCCAGTATCATACTGTTTTGAGTATTGTAGCGTTATAGTATAGTTTGAAATCAGGGAGAGTGATGGCTTCAGCATTGTTCTTCTTTCTCATGATTTCTTTGGTTATTCAGGGTCTTTTGTGGTTCCATATATACCAGGAGTGCCAAAAAATGTATACACGTTTTAAGAGATGTTATCTATATATTACTTTTTGTAATTGAATTGAATTATGGTAGGAATGTGTAGTTTGTTCAAAAGGTGGCGTTAATCAAATCAATGCTAACATCACCATGTGACAGGCAGGAGAACCAAAGAAAATGGAGGAAGCACGGTTGTTGTTCAAGGAGCACAGGACAATTTTGAAGTGGTATTTGAAATTCAAGAACGTTGTGGAAGCCCAATGACATTGGAGGCGTGAGTATGCAACAGAACCTCCAACACGCCTAACAATTGCATGAATTAGTGATGATTTTGAGATTCACAATACTGTGTGAAGAAATTGAGACGGTATGTGCAAAGATTCAAGTGGACACTTTGGTCAACGTTGCTCAAGCAGTAGTTCACCATAATCAGAATGTCTGGATGCTGATGGTAACCACTTTGAGTACCTGTTGTAATTGCAAAAGCCAAACATGACTTGTATTCATCTTTTGACATCAGTAAATATTGAGTATTACAATTTTCGTACAGGTTTTTCCTTTCTTAAGATGAGTATACACCTCTTTTGGCATGATCTGCATTTTAGGACTGTGTTCTATTTCTCTGCAAAATGCCATTGAAATTTTGATATGAACTGCATCAATACTGTAGACTGTTCTGGGTAGTATGGACATTTTCAAATATTAATTATTCAATCCATGAGCACAGAGTTTCTTTTCAGTTAGTGTCTCCTTCAATTTAACATCTTGCCGTTTTCAACACACAGGTCTTTTAACTCCTTAGTCAAATTTATCAGTGTTGCATTCTATTTGATGATCTTATTTAGTTTTTGTTGACAGAATATAGTAGGGTCTTCTCCTGCTGTCCACCTATATAGTCTCAACCTTGGGTGGGATGTGATCATATTTTAAACGGTGGGATGTGATCATATTTTAAAAGGATAGAATTAAGGTAGAGGTCCTGGCTTCTCTAGTACTTGGGCTACTTCTCTAGTACTTGGGCTAACTCTCTCCCTTACTTTGAAAGATTATCCGTAATCGAGAACACAAGGAGCCATGTAGAGTCTGTTCCAGGTGACAGTGATGAAGACCAAAGCATTGTCCTGGACCCTTCCAGGCCTCTCCCAGGACTAATGTGAGTGTGCTGAGAGGACGAAGGGAATTCCCACAATTTGCTAACTTTGTTTGATTTGTCTTCAGCAAGAATCTCAGACTAAAATAAGGCCTACCTCTGCCGGATGAGCAAGGTCAACACGATCAGTGATAAGTCATGGTGACAGTGCATACCCTAGAAATGGGGTATGAAAATGGCATGGCATCTCTGTGGTCTTCCTCCCAAAGTCTTAAGCCAGTCTGATCATGAGAAAGACGTCAGAAAAACTCCATGTGCGTGACAATCTACCAAGTACATGCCCATCCCTCCTCAAAACTGTCTGTGTCACCAACGCCAGGGAGGTGAGAAACTGTCACACCCAAGTGCAGCCTAAGGAACATGACAACGATGTAAATGACATGTGGTGCCTTGAGATCCAGGAGTAGAAAAAGCACAGCAGGTAAAAAGTTAGTAAATACAGAGAAACTGCAGATGTTAGGAAAGACTAATAATGTGTCATGATTCAGTCCCCTGTTGTGACATTATTATGGTATATTTGTAACACGTTTCACTAACAAATTGGATGTGTGGATCCAGGGGAACTCTGCGGTAGCTACTGAGTTTCCTGTAAACCTCAAACTATTTTCATGTACAGTTTTTCTGAAAATCAGGGGCCGTGTGAGTTCCTGTAGGCAAGGGCATACGCCTGTGTACACAATCCTTCATCAGAAAACATCCCACGAGTTATCTACACCACACCATAGGAGCGTCACTGGACATGCTGTGGACACGTGTCCCCAGATAGAGCCTTTGTCTCTAGGAAACCATAAAAGCATCTGGGGGAAGCTTCCGGTGGCTGAGCGAGGTCTGAGCAGGGAGCTGGAGGCAGCAGCACCCGCCCCTCCCAGCTATTTATTATGTTGCCCTTTGCATCTCTGAGAAACGCCTCTGGCCTCCCAAGTTGCAAACCTAACACAGGGGAACAGAGCGGACTGACGATGGGGAGCAGCACAGCCTCCTCGGAGCAGGAGGGGCTGCACAGGGCCCCCTCCTGATGCCCGTGGAGTCTAGTCAGTTTCTTTGTAATTGCTGCCCCAGTAATGCCTGCGTCCTGATGGGATGGCAGCCATTACACTTCTTGTCATCTGTTGTCACATCCTAGCACGTGGGGGGTAGAGGGGACTGTCTACTCTAAGAAGCTGCAAATGGAAAGGATCTTGATGAGAAGACATTCCCCAAATCCAGACTGCTGTGGTTTGCTTCTGTTGACTTAAATCCCTTGGAAGGAGGCTCTGGTTGTTCAAATCTTGTCTTCCAGGCACCGGGGCCCTGCCATTTCAGATTGCAGCTTTTGTTGCAGAGTGAGGAAAATACAGGGCCAGCATTTTCCACGTCCAAACCATTGGACCTGCTCATGTGCTGGAGAGCAGGGTGCCATGCCATGCGCCACATTTTCTGCGCAGGTCCCCAGCCCCATGGCAGACACGAGCAAGCCCTGGGCTCAGTCCTGATTTCTGGATTCCATGTGCAGCCATGTTAGGACGTATGTCAACTTTGGCAGTTGAACACATCGACTTTCCAGCTGTATTTTAAGATAACAGTCTCTTTAACTCGCTGTGTTCAAGAAAATTTTATTTTATGCTTAAGTCAGTACCTCAGGTGAAATGAGCCATTTCCAAGTACAGATACGTTCAGTATCATAGCAGAGCATGTAAGGTCACATCAGAGTCACCTGTGGTGGCACCACATCTGATTTCCAATGTCCCGTGCCAGCTGGGATGCAGGCAAGAGCAGGAAAGATGGGCTGTCATTGCAGATTCTGTGCGAAATGCTAAGTTTAGCCCTGGATCAGGTTTTGCGACATCATATGTGTGTCATTCCCTTCCTTGGGAACAAAGATGTGTATCGTCTCATCTTTCCCCTTCATCTACTGATGGGCACCTGGGTTGCTTCTGTGTCATGGCTGATGCTAGTAATGCTGCAATGCACATAGAGATGCATGGGTTTTTAAATAGTGGTTTTGTTTTCTTCCCTTACAAGAAGGCGTATTTTGTCCGAATTGGTGCTAACAACCAAGCCAGCACGATTCATTTTTGTGATGAAAATAAGTGCATTTGGCTGCCATTTAGCGTTTAGGCTTTGTGATAGGATAAGCTAATTCTGGAAAATAACAGAGAGTGCAACATGACAATGACCAGGTCAGCAGCATAGGTCTGGGCTCACAGTTGTCACTGGGAAGTGACATGGGCTCTATCCCCCCAGGTCACTAAGGGTCACAGTTTCAGATCAGCAGGTTAATTTTCTCATTAGGCTCTTTCCTCATGGTCCTCACACCATGGAATACGTGTCCTGTTTCTGTTTCTCTTTCCCTCACAAGTGGGAGTGCAGATTTCACTCTCAGTGCATGTGTGCCAATGCTGCAGTTGAAGCACTGAACTTAGGGAACTGTTTTCATACAGTGCATGTGTAAGCTGATATGACACAGGGCGACACAGGATATAAAGGTTCTCATATCATGTAGGGAGTCTCACTTTCGTCACAGCTGTGCACATGCCCTCCTACACTTTTCATTACACCAAAATGCTATTGTAATTTTTTAAATGTATTTGGATATTATTAATCATATCGTCACCTATTTACCTTTTTGAATAAAATTTATTGCGGTGACAATGGTTAGTGAAATTATATAGGTTTCAAATGTACAATTCTGTAATACATCATCTTCATATCGCTTTGTGTTTTCACCACCCAGAATCAGTTCTCCTTCCATCACCATATATTTGACCCCTTTGCATTCATCTACCACCCCATCCCGGCTTACCCTCCGGTAACCACTGAACTATTGTTGGTGTAATGAGTTTTGTTTCTTCATTTGTTTGTCTTGTTCGTTTGTTGCTTTCAGTTTTATATCCCACATATCAGGGAAGTCATATTTCTCAACTTTTTCTGTCAGACTTACTTCGCTTACCATAATAATCTCAAAATCCATCCATGTTGTCAAAAATGGCACTATTTCATCTTTACTCATAGAAGAGTAGTATCCCACTATGTATGTATACTACATCTTCTTTATCTAGTCATCTTTGCAAGGACACTTTGTTGTTTCTATGTCTTGGCCACCATAAATCAAGCTTCAATGATCATCAGAGCACATATATCTTTACGGATAAATGTTTTTTGTTTTGTTTTGTTTTGTTTTTGGTATATACCCAAGAGAGGGATTGCTGGGTTTTATGGCAATTCTATCCTTAATTTTTTGAGAAACCTCCACACTGCCTTCCATAGTGGCTGCACCAATCTGCATTCCCACCAGCAGTATGAGGGTTCCATTTTTCCCACAGCCTCTCCAATGCTTGTTATTATTAATCTTGTTGATGATTGCCATTATAACCAGTGAGAGGTGATATTTTCAACCAAGGAGCCAAAAACATACAATGGAGAACAGAGAGCCTCTTAAATAACTGGTGCTGAGAAAATTGGAATGCCACATGCAAAAGAATGAAATTAGACTGCCGTCTCTCACCATGTATCAAAATAAACTCAAAATGGATCAAAGACATAAGACCTGAAATAATAAGCTGCATAGAAGTAAACATAAGTACTAAGCTTATCGGCCTTGGGTTCAAAGATGATTTTATGAATTTGATGGGGTGGTAGATGAGGGTAAAGGGATCAAATATATGGTGATGGAAGGAGAACTGACTCTGGGTGGTGAACACACAAAGTGATATGAAGATGAATTTCTGCACAGCATAAGAAATCATCAACAAAATAAAAAGACAACCAAACGGAAGAAAACATTTACAAACAACACCTCTGATAAGGGACTAATATCCAAAATATATAAGAAACTCATACAACTCAACAACAACAAAAAAACAAAAAACCCAATTAAAAAATGAGCATAGGACCTGATAGGCATTTCTGCATAGAGAACAGACATATGAAAACATCACTAATCATCAGACAAATGCAAATAAAAAGCACAACTGTATCATAATTTAACACGGAAGCCCGGATCTGTTGTGTTTCTGCATATCTGTAACCCAGTACTCACAAAATCAAAATTATTTTCCTGTATATCTTCCCTACTACACGGCCCTCCCTTTTTATTTTCGTATGAAGACATATAACATTAGTTTCGGGTGTACCACACAATGAGTCATATTTGCATACGTTACATAATAGTCACCACAATAAGCCCAGGTGACATCTGACCCTACACATAGTTACACAAATCTTTTTTACTCGGGATTAGCACTTTTAATATTTACTCCTATGCAACTGTCAAATATGTAATAGAGCACCATTAACTGTGGTCACTGTGCTGTGCATTACACCCACAGATTCTTTGTTTTGTAACTGTTGTACCTGTTGACCCACTTCACCCATTTCTCCCACTTCCCACCCTGCCTCTGGTCGTCACCCATCTGTTGTCTGTATCTGTGAGCTGGGTGTCTTGTTTGAGTCCACGTGTAAGTAAAACCATAAGGGATTGGTCTTTCTCTGTTTGAGAGCATTATGCTGAGTGAAACAAGTTGCTGTCCATCCATGTTGTTGCAAATGGCAAGATTTACTTTTTTCATGGCTGAATAGTATTCCGCTGTACATATGGACCACTTCCTCTTTATCCAGCATCTATCGATGGACATGTAGGTTGCTTCCACTCCTCGGCTATTGGAAGTATTGCTGCAGTGAACACAGGGTGTATGTATCTTTTCTAATTAGTGTCCTTTTTAAATGTATTTTGGATGAATACCCAGAAGTTGAATGGCTGCATCATTTGATAGTTCTGTTTTTAATTTTTAGGAACCTCCTTACTCTTTTCCATAGTGGTATCAGCAGTTGACATTCCCACCACCAGTGCACAAGGGCTCCCTTCTCGATACATTCTCGCCAACACTTACTTTTTATCTTTTGAGGATGTCCATTCTAACGCGTGTGAGGAGATGGCATTGTCATGAGGAATTGCAATGGCCTGATTATTAGTGACGTCACACACCTTTACCACACCTGCTAGTCATCTGGATTTCTCCTTTGGAAATGACTCTCTTTACATTCTCTGCCTGTTTTTAGTGGCTTGCTTTGGGGTTATATGGAAGAGTTTTATGAGGTGTTTATATATTGTATATAAAGATTGGATCTTAAGTTGCTATCTGGTATGTGATTTGCAAATATGTTCTCCCATTCAGTGGGGTTTCCCATCTTACTGCTGGTTTCTGCTGCTGTGCGGAAGCTTTTAGTTTGATATCGTCCCCCTCCATTTAGTTTTGCTTTTGTTGCCTTTGCCTTCAGAGTCAAATTCAAAAAGTCATCACCAAGACTCATGTCAAGGAGCTCACCACCTGTGTTTCCTTCTAAGAGATTTATAATTTCTCATCTTACATTTTGTCTTTAATCTATTTTGAGTTCACTTGTGTGTGTGTGTGGTGTAACAGTAGTCCAGTTTCATCCTTGTGCCTGTGACTGTCCAGTTTTCCCAACACCGTTTGTTGAAGACACTGTCCTTTCCCTACTGTACATTCCTGGCTCCTCTGAGATACATTAACTGACCAAGTGCATGGGTTCATTCTATGCTTTCTATTTTGTTCCATTCATCTATGTGTCTGTTTTGATGCCAATTCCATACATTTTTGGATTATTTCAGCTATTTTGATTACTGTAGCTTTGATACAAGTTAGAAAGCAGGGAGTGTCATGTCTCCAGTTTTGTTCTCCTTTCATATCATTGCTTAGGCTACTCGGGGTCATTTGTGGTAGCAGAAAAACAGGCTTTTTGTTCTGTTTCTGTGAAAAGTGCCATTGGATGTTTCATAGTGAGTGAGGTAAATGTGTAGATTACTCTGGAAAGTGTGGATATTTTCACAATATTAGTTCTTCCAGTCCATGAGCATGGATTATCTTTTCATTTATTTCTCTCCAGTTTCTCTCATCAGGGTCTCACAGTTTTCCCCTTAGTTAAATTTATTCCAAGGCATTTTATTCTTTTCTATATTTTTATGAATGGGATTATTTTCTTTATTCCTTATAGTTCATTATTGGTGTACAGAAACACAACAGACTTTTGTATACTGGTGGTTATGTCCTGCAGTTCCACTGAATTTGGTTTTTTAGCAGTTATTTCATGGCATCTTTAGGGTTTTCTATACACATGTCCTCTGCAAATAGTGACAGTTTGCTCTCTTTCCAAATTGGTTTTGTTTTGTTGTTGCCCAATTGCTCTGGGCAGGGCTTCAATAGTATGGTGAATCAAAGGGGTGAGAGTGGAAGGATCCTCATCTTGTTCCTGATTTAGCAAAAAGCATTCAGATTTTCATTGCTGAGCATGATTTTGCTGTTGGCTTGTCATACACATACTTAATTATGTTGAGGCACATTACCTCTGGACTCCCTTTTCTGAGAGCTTTTATCATAATGGATGTTGAATTCCATCAAATGTTTTTCTGAATCAATTGATGTCCATGTGACTTCTGTCCCTCGTTGTGTCAGTGTGTATCACATACATTGATCTGAGGATGCTGAGCCACCCTGGCACCTCTAGGATGAACCCACTTCCTCGTGGTGTGGGACCTTCTTCCTGAGTTGTTGGGTTCGGTTTGCTCATATCTTGTTGAGTAATTTTGCAAGTGTGCTTTTCAGGGATGTTGGCCTGTACGCCTCTTTTCTTGGGGTGCTCTTCTCTGGTTTTAGTATCAGGGTAATGCTGGCCTTATAAAATGAGTTTGAGATTTCCCTCTTATGTTTTTGGAAGAGGTTGAGCAGGATAGACAGTGTTCTTTGACTATTTGGTAGAACTTGACCAGTGAATCTGTCTGTTCCTGAAGTTGTGTTTGTTGGGAGGTGTTTGATTACTGATTGAATCTCCTTACTCTAGTCCTTCGTCTGCTCACGTTTCCTAATTTCATGATTGAGTCTTGAAGTTGTATTTTTCTAGGTATGTTTCCGTTGTTTCTACATCATCTAATATGTTTGCTTATAATTCAGTAGTCTTTTATCATTGTTTCTATTTCTGTGGCATCAGTTGTAATATCCTGTCTCATTTCTGTTTTTATTTATTTCAGTGAGCTAGCTATTATTTTTTGATGAGTGTAATTAATGGTTTGTTGATTTTGCTTATGTTTCAAGGAACCATCTCTTGACTTATTGGTGTTGTTTTATTGGTCTTTTTAGACTCCAGTTCATTTATTTATGCTCTGACCTTTTTATCTTTCTTTCCTATACTTAGTTTGGGCTTCTTTTTTTGTGATGTCTTTGTCTGCTTTTGGTATCAAGGTAATGCTGGCACCATAGAATGAGTTTGGAAGCATTCCTTCTTGAGTTTTTTTAAAAAGTTTAAGAATAGGTATTCTTTGAATGTTGTGCAGAATTCACCTGTGAAGCCATCTGATCCTTGACTTTCATTTCTTGGGAACTTTGTGATTACCGTTTCAACTCCATTATGTTGAGGTAATTGGTATGTTTAGATTTTATATTTCTTCCTGGTTGAGTCATGGAAGGTAATGTACACTTATAGAAAAGTAACCTTTTCTTCTAGTTTCACAAACTTTATGTCATATAATTGTTCATAATTTAATGATTTTTTTTTTTTTTTTGCTTCTGTGGTGTTGGTGGTAACTTCATTATTATTTATGCTTTTATTTATTTGGGCTCTCTTTTTTCCTTCATGAGTTTGGCTAAACTTTTATACATTTTGTTTATCTTTACAATGAAACAGCTTTTAGTGTCACTGTTCATTTCTATTGTTTTTTCCTTAATTTCTATTTTGCTTAATTTTGCTCTGATCTTAACTACATATTTACCTCTGTTTACGTTGGGTTGTGTTTGCTATTCTTTTTCTGGTTCTTTAGGTGTAGAATTAGATTTTTTACTTGAAATTTTTCTTGTTTTCTGAGGTTGCCCTGAATAGCCTTGAATTTCCCTCTGCTTTTGCTGCAGCCCACAAATTCTGAAAAGTTATGTTTTCATTTTCATGTGTTTCAAGACAGTTTTAGATTTTGTGTTTAATTTCCTCTTTGATCTATTGGTTATTTAGTAGCATGTTGTTTAGTCTTCACAAGTTTGTGTTGTTTCCAGTTTTCTTCCAGTAGTTGATTTCTAATTTCATGCCATTGTGATCAAAAAAGACGTTTGACATGATTTCAATCTTCTTGAATTTATTGAAACTTTTTTTGTGGCCAACTATGTGATCTGTCCTGGAAAGTGATCCATGTGCACTAGAAAATCATGTATATTCTGTATTTTTGTTTTTTATGGCAAGTTCTATGAATATCTTTTAAGGTGATCAGGTCAAATGTGACAGTTAAAGCCATCCATTGATGCGAGTGTTGAAATCCGCTACTGTGATAGTATTATTGTGGATTTTCCTTTTATGTCCATTAACAATTGCTTATATATTTAGGTGTTCCTATGTTGGGTATGTAGATATTTATGGTTGTTATGTCATCTCCTTGGATTGACTCCTTTATAATTATTTACAGCCTTTCTATGTTGTTTTCTGAATTTCTCAAAAGTCTACTTTGACTGATGTGAGTATCACTAACCTAGCTTTCTTTAATTTCTAGTTGCATGGGATTCCATTTTCCATCCCTTCACTTTCAGTCTGTATGTCTTTCAATTTGTAAGGGAGTCTCTTCTAAACTGCATATGATAGTGAGTCATATATTTTCCTTCATTCAACAACCAGTGTCTTTTTATTGGAACATTTATTCCACTCACATTTAAAGTAGTTATTGATAAGTATGTACTTATTGCTATTTTATTAATTGTTGTTTGTTTGTTTTTATAGTTCTTTTGTGTTCCTTTCTTCTCCTGATCTCTTCCCTTGTGCTCTGCCGCTTTTTTTTTTTTCCTGTTTTGTTTGGGTTAACTTTCTTTTTTCTCTTTGTATATCTTGGTTTTTGGTTTATGTTTACCCTGAGGTTTATGTATAGCATTATATATTTATGTCAGTCTACCTTAAGTTGATAACCATTTAAGTTGCAATATCTTCTATAAAACTTACATTTGTACGCCCCGCTTCATGCTTTATGTTATCGATGCCATGTTTTAGTTCTTTATGTGTTGTGTATTTCCAAAGTTTTTACTGTAGTTTCTGTTGAGTGTGAAACTTTGTCCTTTTGAGCTTCTCGAGTATCTTTTTAAATGTCCGTTTCACTGTATTTATTAAATATTTAACTCTGGTTGTGGCCTTTCCTTTTCTTCTTAAAGACGACTCTTTAACATTTCCTGTAACTAGGTTAATGGTGATGAACTTTAGTTTTTGCTCATGTTCTCCCCTTCAATTCAGAATGATAACCTCATTGGGTAAATGAAATCTATATTGTAGGTTCCTTTCTTTTAGTACTTTAAAGATGTTCTGCCACTCACTTGTGACCTATAAAGTTGATCCCTGGAAATCAACTGATAGCCTATTGAGATTTCCATTGTTTGTGACTTTTCTGTTCCTCTTACTTCCTTCAATATGGTACCTTTCTCTTCATGTTTTGCCATTTGAATTACAATGTGTCTTAGTTTGGTTCTCCTTGGGTTCATCATGCTTGGAACTCACAGTGTTTCCTGGACCTAGATGTTTGTTTCATTTCCAAGGTTAGGTATGTTTTCAGCCATTATTTCTTTAAATAAAGTTTCTGTTCCTTTCTCTCTTACTTCCCCTTCTGGGATCTCTATAATACAAATGTCTGAGTGCTTGATATTATCTTAGACACCCATTAAATTACACACACACACACACACACACACACACACACACACACACACACACGTAGTGGTTCTGATTATTTTCATTAGTCTGTTTCCAGGTTGCTAATCCATTCTTCTGAAGCTAAACTGCTGTTGATATCTTTTAATGTGTTTTTCATTTCTGTTATTGTATTCTTTATCTTTGATTGGTTGTTTATTATAATTTCTAACTCTTTGTTGAAGTTCCTCTATTCCAATCTCAAATTTGGTGAGCATCCTTATGACCATGTCTTTGAATTTTTTATCAGGTAAATTACTTATCTCCTTTCCCTAGGTTTTTTTTGTTTTGGTTTTTTGCTTTTTTTTCACTGGGGATTTACTTGTTCCTACATTTGAGAGATATTCTTCAGTCTCTTCATTTCATTCGACTTTCTGTTTTTGTTGATATGAATTAGACAAAATTGCAACCTCTCTATCCTGAAAATGTGGCCGTGTGTGTTAGTAGCCTCTGTGTCTGCTGTGTGTGCCAGGTGGTTTTGGTAGCCCTGAAAGGTAAGAGCTGAGCCTGTGCTTAAGGCATCCCCACCAAGCTAGGGCAGCTCCAGGCAGGGAGGCCACAGGTATATAACAATGTCCTGTAGATGCTGTTGCTCCCATTCTTCAGTTCCAATTGGGCTTGGGAGATGAGTCTGGGAACTCACAGCTGCGACCTCGCAGGCTGGCCTCAGTCACATGGAGCACTGGCCTATCGATCCCAGGTGGCTCTGGGTGGGGAAGCCAGCTGCATGGATCAGTGCCCTGTGCATCCTGCTTGCTCTGTTTGTTTAGGACTGAAATGGGCTTGGGTGATGTGTCTGGGAATGTGCTGTAGTGACCTTCCTGGCAGGCCAGAGAACCTGGATGGGGCCCCTGCCCACCCTGTGCAGCTGAAGGGGACATGAATAATGGTGTTCACTGTCACCCCTGACCCCAGAGAATTCCTGTAGTTTTATTTGCAGATGTAACTTTTTTAACGATTTAGCATTATTTTAATACTGTATATACCAACTGAATTTCTAACATTTCCATAAGACTTAATAATTTAAACTATTTATGTAATTTGGCAAACGTTTTATCATAGTCCATGTGCCAAGACTAGTTATATTTCTTAACGTGCTGTGAAGGGGACTTGAGGATGTGAAGGGGCATAAGAACACATCTGAATGCATTGTCCCTGCCACACCAGTTTTCAAAGGTTTTGACAAATGTGTCCAAAACTTAATGACATGCACACACAGAAACGTGCACGCACATATGACAATTGTGCTGTTAGTCCACAAACTCTAAGTAAGCAAAATACCACAATGAAGAAACATAAAGTAGATACAATAAGAGGAAATTCATCAGTACATAACACATCAGTAATAGTCCAGCAAAATCTTAGGTAAAATAAACTGCATTTGCAAACACTAAACAAAATGTTGAATGATGGCAAGAAATGCAATTTCTGAAATTATCATTATGGGTCACTTTTAGTTTCAAGAACTTTCATTTGCATGATATCATTCATATGGTCGTTCCAAGCTCTCAACACCATCTTTGTGACATGAGTGGCTAGCCTGATGCTAGTTAACTCCTTTCCTTTTTCCTATATGCCAGTCATCATGAAACACCCCATGTTAATAATGCTCCATGGTTCTCCATCTCCAGGTATTTCATTGTTTTTGTTTTTCTGTGCCTGAAAGTGTTAATTGTGACCCTTTATCCCTTTTATTCAGAAGGCAGATATTCTTTCAGAACCACATCCCTATGTCAAGGTCATCTTAAATACCACTTTCTCTCTGAACACTTACGTTGAAAATTTTCTGTTTGATACATTCTTCTTTAGATTCCTCATCCTCACAGGATCTCTGGACAATTTCTTACTTATTTTACTTGTCTTCCTCTTATGAAGCAAAAAATTTTTTGAATGGGCGAAACATTCACATGTTCAAAATGTAAAAAGTAGGAGAAAAATAGTGAAAATAATTACTATTCATGTCTGATTACCAACATTTATCTTTTGCAGATAAATCTGATTTCTTCAAATATCTCCTGTTCTCTCCAAATGCATTTTGTGCATACTCATACGTCAGCAAAATAATCTCTTTTTTATTTGTACACAAATAATGGCATACTATACATTCTTAACTTTGCTGCTTTTGCGTAACAATGAGAACTGGAAAATATTACATCAATAACTGGTTTCTTCATTCTTTGTGTGGTTTCAGTGTCTTTGCTATCTATCATCAATATATCATTTCTCTGCTAGTCTCTTGGTAATCAGCATTAGAATCATTTGTAAATTTTCCTAGGACAATATTGCAAGGAATTCTTCTATATATCTCATTTACATATGTGTCAATATTTCTCAATGTAAATTTGCTGGATGAAATTTTGTTGGCATTTGCTTGTTAATGTCTTTAGAAAAATTTATTTTATTCAATTTCTATAAACACATTTATGATAAACTCAAAAGAAATAAGATAAAAGCATAATCATATAAGTCTTCTTCATAACCTTTCCTGCAGCCCCTCTATTTTCCTCTCCAGAGACAATCTGTAATATCAGGTTTTTTACATCCTTTCAAGATATTGTATGTATATATGTGTATACATAGGAGAGTTTATCTATTTAGGCATTTTGAGATTCCTTCTAGATTCCATGGAGATCAGAATGTTCTTGCCAAGAAGTTGATTAACAAAATAACTCCAAGTTTTAGGATAACCAATGAAATGCAGCACCGGTCAGCAACAGACCAACCAAAATTCTCTGAGATTAAGATCATGGTCTAATTTTTCTTTACTATAATGCACAGTTGCCAAGGGAAGGGAGCATAGTTCCATGTACAAGTCACTGCAGTGTTTCTGGGCACAGATTTTAATCTCATTCCGACCTGGGACAGTTACCCATCGCATTTTTTTCATGGTGGTCATGGTCAGCCTTCACTGCACCATCATCTTGGGTTTTTCTTTGCCTCCTCCCTGCATTTTTTCTCTATTAATCTTGTACATTTATTTCTGTATTTATGGCCTTGTTTTGGTGAAGCACATGCTTAGGTAGTTTTTGGCAACAGGTGTATGGGAAATATGATTTGTTTTAAATTCATGAATAATAGTAATGCCTTTATTCTGTCTCCTTTGTCTAATAGTTTGTTGATAGACTCCTAAGTTAGAACTTTTTCTTGTACATTATGAAACTATTCCTCAATGTTTTGTAAATTCCGGAGTTGGTGTTGAAAAATCTAAAGCTATTCTACTTTCTTTCCTTTAAGTAAAACTAGATTTTTTTTCCTGAAACTGTGAACTGGGTGTTCTTATATATTGCCAGTGGTGTGTCATTGTACAGTAGTGTGTGGTCTGTACAGGAGTGTGTGGTCTTATCCTTGAGTGGGCCTTTTGCACATGGAAATGATTTGTCATTCTTGGACTCTCCCTTTTTGTATTGTTTAGCTTATTCCTTCCCCTGTGTCTTTAGTTTATTTCTGAAACCTTTATCACACACATTAGAATCTTAGATTATTCCTTCAAGTTTCCCTTATTTATATTGGTGCTCTCATGTTTTTGTTTTACTTTCTAGAAACTTAGTCTTTATTTTCCATTTTTTATTGAAGTTTATTATAACTTTAATATGTAATTATGAAAAACTTTTTTTCAGAATATCTTTACACCCTTTGTCTCTGGTATATAATAAGATCTGATCGTTCTGTGAATTTTAATGAATATATATATTTATTAAATATAATATATTTATTATATTATTAAATATAATATATATATATTAAAATTAGTTTCAGTTGTACAAAACAGTGCAATAGTTATCTTTTTCACCTCTTACAAAGTGACAATCCCCCTCCCCATCACTGCCCCCAACCTCTGATATCATACATATTTATTACAATTCCATTGACTCCATTCCCACACATTACTCCCTATCCCATGATTATATATGTGTTAAATTATAGTTGATATATCATATTATTCTGCGGCAGCTTCAGATGTATAGTGCAGAGGCCAGGCCTCCACACCGTCCATGAAGTGGTCACCCTAACAAGACATGAGGCTATTTGGTCCCCTAGAAAATAATTACAAGATTATTGATTATATTCCCCTTACCCGTCTTCTCTATCCCTGTGGCAATATTATAGTTACCAATTTATGTTGCCTCGTCCCTTCCCCTTCTCCCTCATGCCCAACCCTGTCCCATCTAGCATTCATCAGTTTTTCCTCTGTGTCTCTAAGACAATTTCTGTTTACATTGCTTGTTTATTCAGTTCTTTAGATTCCACATATAAATGAGATCATATGGTATTTGTCTTTCTCTGACTGACTTATTTCACTTAGCATGATGTTCTCTAGGTCCATCCATATCGTTGCAAATCGTACAATTTCTTTCTTCTTTATTGCTGCATAATATTCCATTGTGTAAATGTACCACAGTTTCTTAATCCAGTCATCTACCGATGGGCATTTCGGTTGTTTCCAAGTCTTGGCTATTGTAAATAGCGCTGCAATGAACATAGGGGTGCATTTATTTTTTCGAATTAGTGTCTTGGGTTTTTCAGGATAAATGCCTAGGAGTAGAATTGCTGGGTCAAAAGGTAGTTCCATTTCCAATTTTTTGAGATACCTCCATACTGACTTCCATAGTGGCTGCACCAATCTGCAGTCCCACCAACAGTGCAGCAGGGTTCCCTTTTCCCCACAGCCCCGCCATCACTTGTTGTTGTTGATTTATTGATGATAGCCATTCTGACCGGGGTAGGGGGATATCTCATTGTGGCTTTTATTTTCATTTCCCTAATGATCAGTGAGGTTGAACATTTTTTCATATGCCTGTTGGCCATCTGTGTGTCCTCTTTAGAGGAATGTCTCTTCATATCCTCCACCCATTTTTTAATCAGGCTGTATTTTTTTTGGTATTTTATAAATTTTGGATATTATTCCCTTATTAATGATAATATATTTTATTTTTTTATTCCTGTGTAGTCACTTTATCTTGTAAGTCGTTTAGTAGTTTACTTAGTTTTTACAAAAACTTTATATTTCGTGTCATAGAGTTTTCTTGGATAGCAGGCTATCCAGGAGTATTTGCTTATAAATGAAAACAGTAGAATAAATTGCCATTAGTAAGTTCTGAGCAGGATATGAGATTTGTCAGTTTTGATCTTGACCACAAGGTGAGTGGTGGTTGACGACTTTGTTCTGATAGCACACAGAGCGTCACATCTTTATATCTTTCTTTTTGGGTAGTTCCTGTGCTTCATAAAGGGTCCTCTAATGTTTCTGAAAGGCAGGGATACACCTAGTGGTGTCTGGGGAGCCAAGTTTGCAAAGACCAGTGAGGCCAGCCTTGAGTGAACGCGGTAGCTCTGCCAGTCTGTGTCATGAATGATAGTCGTGTCCTTAACCGACGGGTGTCTTCATTCTGAGTACCTGTTGCCCTCCACACGGAATAAACCTACAGACTTGATACAAACTTATGTTAATTGGAGTAAGGGAAGTCACCCAGAGGCCTGGAGATGAGGAAATCAATGCAAAGATGGAATTGATTCTCAAGATTCTTTGCCCACGTGTTAGTCAGGGTTCCCAGAGAACAGATCAAAGGGTGTGTGCATATAGAATGTGTTTGCATGTAGCTATGATTTATTGCAGTGAATTGGCTTCTCCATTATGGAATCTGCAGTCACCAAGCTGGAGACTCAGGACAGCTGAAGGTTTAGTTTCTGTCCAGTGACTGGCAGACTCAGGACCCCAAAAGAGCTGGTGTTTCAGCTTCATTCCTAAGAGAGGAAAAAAGGGGCTTGTCCCAGTTGAAAGGCAGTCAGGCATAAGGAATTGCCCCTTACTGGGGGCGAGTCCATCTTGTGTGCCGTTTAAGCCTTCAACTGATTAGACGAAGCCCACCTTCATTATGGAGGGCGGTCGGCTTTACTCAGTCTAGTGCATCACATGTGCACTTCACCCAGAAATAGCCTCTCAGACACTCCCGGATTCATGTGTGACTCAATGTCTTGTCTCCACCCAGCCCTCCAGTCAACCTGACAGATAAAATCAACCATCATCATCCATCCTCCTTCATCCCCAATTCCAACAGTGCTGGTGAGGAACCTGCATTTAAGCCAGATCTTTTTCTTTCCTCACAATGGGCTTATGGGGCCTCATGGGTCTGCAAAATAAGCTTCTACTTGTCCACGATCTTTCCAGAGTTAATATTTCTGCTCACATGCTGTTTTCATCTTTGTGGGTTTTTTATATTTTTATTTCAAATGGCTTCACCTCTGAGGATTTGTGGAGAAGACCTGTTAAAAACAGATGTGTCCTGCTGTCTTAGCCCAGAACTGTCCTTTACTTAATGAAATAGGTTAAGTTGCTTATTCCGAGCACTAAGTATTAAGCTGACACTGTATCTCTGTTGGGTGTGCTCCGTTGGCACCTCACTAATGGAATGTATGTGCATGCACATCCATTTATCAACACACATACATATGGTTCCATGTACTCACACCCATGTACACATATTAATGCACTTGAATATGAGTGTGCACGTGTAAAATAGGAAAATACTCCTTTCCTGTAGTTGGCAGGTATTCTTGCATCAGTCCCTTGGGAGGGTGAAGACTAAAATGCTGTGAAATAGAAGTGTGTTTGTGAAGGTAGAAACTTGCAGTTATTAAGAAATGTTAAGCTGTAGTTTTTTAGTGACAATAGGAAAATCTCAGGATGCCCTAAAATCCTTCAGTTCTTCTGAAAGTTCTTGCAGTTTTCCCAGCCATGTCTAGTGAAGTGTAACTAAGCACATTCTAAGGTATTTTGATGTGCAGGAACATGATGGTAGCAGGTCCCCTGCATTTCCGGTTTGTAGTTTGTGTGAAGTATGGCTGAGCCCAGTGTTGGTGTCCTCAGGTGAGCATGTCACAGCCTCTGCTTACAGCACTGTGCACTAATTTGAACTTGCTTTCGCTCCCTGTGGTCACGTGTCTACAGTGGGCATAGGGATTAATAGATGGAAAACTCTACCTGGGTCCATGTGGGATTTTCTGCACTTCCAGGGATATTATAATTTATCATCTCTGGGTTGTCTCCTTTCCCAGAATCAAATTCAGATATCTTGCAATGTGCTCATTGTTTCACCTGCCTTATCTTTACCGCTTGCTTTACTTTTTGCTTGCTTGTGTCAGTAAGGGCAAAAGCTCCTTTGGTTGTGACTCCTGTTTTAGAATTAGTTGATTAAATCATAGACTCAGTCTGAATCCTCTGACTCCTGTCAAAACATATTTGTGTCTAGGTCTCAGTCCTGTCATAGTTTGACAAGCCCTGATTAGCTCATATCAAAGACTTTCTTTCCATAATGAGAGCATTTCTTAGCATCTTGACCTCTTAGATCATTTATATCAAGACAAACATATTACAACTTTATTTTTAAATTAGTGTAGAGTAGGGATTACTTTCCTTTCCTACTTCTTCTCTAAAATATGGTACTTCTGGTAACTTATTTTTCTCTAATTATTTTGTACATTCAGGTGGGAAAACATAATGTAGTTACTTGGGTTTTTTATTGTTACATAACAAGTAATGTCTAATGCAGTCATGAGAATTCAAATTACATGTAAGCTATGAAGTACAATGACAGAATTAATGCTCATGAACTCAACACACAAATTAGGAGGTGACATATTAGCTATACCATTGAGTTACCTGTGTGCTTTCTCCAAAACCCATTCCACTTCCAACCTGGAGGAAAAGCCCTCTCCTGGATTTTGTGTTTCTTTCCTTTGTCCCTTTCTAGTTTTATCAATGTAAAACTTCCTACACATTATATTTTAGCCTTTGTATCTTTAAGCTCATATACAGCATTATGTATGTGTAATCTTCTGAAAATTTTATTTTTCACTCCACACTATGCTTCTGAGATTCATCCTTGTTTTATTCGTGGCTGTACTTCATTTACTTCCACTGTGTGTAATATTTCATTATGTGAATACACCATATTCTGTTTATTCATTTTCCTGTTAATGGAAGTTTTCGTTGTGTACAGTCTCTGGCTACTATCAGCTGTGTTGCCGTGAGCATTCCTGAGTGGGTGTCACTATGCTCAGTGTGACCTTTTCTCTGGGAGAGGCGTAGCATTTCTAGAGACAGTGTGTGTGCGTTATGAGAAGTTTAATGGGTATACAGTCGGGACTACTTTGTGAAATGTTCCAATTGTTCTCCAGAGCACCGCCAAGTATTTACTTTCACACCAATAATTTTTAAGAATTTTCGTTGGCTTTTTTTTTCATCTATAATTGGTATAGTCATGTTTTACTTTTTAAAACGTGTTAGAAATTATTAAAAGTCCCTTTACTGCTACCTTATTTGAGGTTTTCAATATAAGAAGTTAAACATCCTCTCGTCCACTTATTGCTACTTGTTGTATTCTCTTCTGTTAGGTTCTGGGTATTCTTCCTTTTATTTTGGTCTTTCCCATGCTGAAATGTGCATTCTGTAGATTGTCTAGTTAGTATGATATGTGAAAATATACTTTCCCAGTTATTAGATTATGATTTTATTTTGTAGTTTTCTCTATGGGTGTACAGAAGTCTTAGAAATATTAAAATACATTAAAGTTAATCTCTTGTATTATGGTTAGTACATTTGGGGTGCTGTTCTAGAAAATATTCTTTTATCAAGGGTCATGGTGAAAATACTCTTATTTGTATTTTTATACAACATTTAAAACTTCCTTTCACATATGCCTTTAATCTTCCTGACAGTGATTTTAGAAATGGTTTGATACCCAATTTAACTTATCATTATATGGAAAAGCACCTGTCCTAATACCAGTTATAACATTGTGCACCCCCCTTAATAACTCAGCTGCAAAGCAACACTGCCATAGATTAAAGAGATTTTTAGCTAGTCTGTTCCATTTTTGCTTTTCTACTGTTTTTATGGCTAGAAAGTAAATATTGACATGTACTAGAAAATGTTTTGCTAACATCTATGTTCTTCTTCAGAAGTCTTTGCTGTTCATGTCCACTTAACGCTTCTACTTAAATTTTAGTATGAGATAATACAGCTCTCTGAAAGTTCCTTTTGAGATTTTTATGAAAATATATTGAATCTATAAATTTTAAAAAGATAAACTGTATTCCTATTAATTAATGTATTTTTCCTTCATAAAAGTGTACTTTAATATATAATTCAGTAATATTTTGGTATAGTTTACATGAAACTATTTCAGAATT
The DNA here is from genome assembly GCA_033961575.1 of Aselliscus stoliczkanus. NCBI lineage: Eukaryota > Metazoa > Chordata > Mammalia > Chiroptera > Hipposideridae > Aselliscus > Aselliscus stoliczkanus. The sequence goes on from CM066734.1 coordinate 33,125,927, forward strand.
ACATTTTTCTTTTGTAAATGATACTGTTTTAAAACTAATCTTTCAACTGACATAATATAAGAAAGTACCCATATTTTATTCATTGATATTATGTCCATCAACTTTGCTAAGCCTGATTTTAATTCTATAATATAATTTTAGATGATTTTTGTGCCAATTTTATTGAAAATAATCTCTAGCATTTATGTTTGTTTTGTTAATTTAATCAAATTATTTTCTGTGAGTGTTATTCAGAAAATTTCCTTCACTCAATTACAAATGAGTTTAAATGTGATAAATTTGTAACAAAACACTAATAGACTCAGAGATATAGAGAAGGTGAGGGCATTAGAAAGTACAAATTAGTAGCAACAATATAGTCACGGGTATATGCAGTACAGTATGGGGAATATAATCAATAATGTTGTAAAGATTATGTAGGGTGCCAGATGGGCATCGGATTTCTCAGACTTCTCATAGACTTCTCATAGACTGTGCAGTTAGTAGCCTGACCGCTGTGCTGTACAGTGGGTAGTATGAATATTTTCACAATATTAATTCTTTTAACCCATGAGCACAGAATATATCTCAGCTTATTTTGTCATCTTAAATTTCTTTCGTTGATGTCTTCCAGTTTTCAGAGTAGAGATCTTTCACCTTGTTGGTTAAGTTTACCTCATAATACTGTTTTTGATGCTATTGTATATTCTATATTGTGTGTTTAATAAAGAAAATAATTTTCTTTATTATTTTTCAGATATTTTGTTAGTGCATAGAAATGCTATTGATTTTTTAATATTAATTTTGTACCCTGCAACTTTACTGAATCCTTTGACCAGATCTAATAGTTTTTTGGTGTAATTTTTCAATTTTTTTTAATATATAAAATCGTATTGTCTTCAAACAAAGAATTTTACTTCTTTCTTTGTGATTTAGATGCTTATTTTTTCCTCTAGTTGCTCTTGCTCATAATTGAGTACTATGTTGAATACAAGTGGAAGTGGGCATCTTTGCTTGTACTGGTTATTAGAAGAAAAGCTTTCAAACTTTCACCATAGTGTATGATGTTAGCTGTGGGCTTGTCATATGTGGTTTTTATTATGCTAAGATAAATCCCATCTAGATGTAACTTGTTGAATTTTCATCATGAGTGAATGTTGGATTTTATCAAATGCTTATTCTGAGATGATCATATGACGTTTTTCTTTCATTCTATTAACATAATGTATCACATTTTTATTTGCATATGTTGAGTCATTCTTGCATCCGAGGTATAAATCCCATTTGGTCATGGTGAATGATACTTTTAAAATGCTGCTGAATTGGTTTGTTTATTGAGAAGTTTTGCATCCATATTCATCAAGCATATTGGTCTGTGTTTTTCTTTTCTAGTAGCTTCCTTTTCTGGCTTTCATATCAGGGTAATGATGGGCCATAAAATGAGTTGGGAGTGTTCCCCCTTTGATTTTTTTTGGAAGAGTTTGAGAAATATTGGCATTACTTCTTCAAATGTGGTAAAATTTACCAGTAAAGCTATCTGTCCCTGGTCTTTTCTTTGTTGGTAAATTTTTGATTACTGGTGCAATCTCCTTACTAGTAACTCTTCAGGCTTTTTATTTCTTCCCGATTCAGTCTTGGTAGTCCATGCTTATAAGAATTTTTTCACTTCTCCTAGGTTGGTTGTTTAGTTTGTTGGCATATAGATCAACAAATGATCCTTTGTATTTTTTATGACACCAGTTGTCATGTCTCCTTTTTCATTCATAATTTTGTTGATTGGTGTCCTCTCTTTTTTCCCTGGCGAGTCTAGTTAAAGGTTTGACAGTTTAGTTTATCTTTTCAAAAAAACAATTCTTTTTAGCCTTTTCTAATATTTTCTTGTTCTCTTATTTTATTTCTGCTCTAATCTTTATTTCTTTCCTTCTGCTAACCTTTGGCTCAGTTTTTTTTTCTTTTTTCTTTTTACTAGCTCCCTGAAGTGTAGGTTGATTATTTGAGATTTTTCTTAACGTGGGTATTTATTGCTATGTACTTTGTTCTTAGAACTGATGTAGCAGTTCATAAATTTTAGCACATAGTTTCCATTTTTGTCTCAAGATACTTTATTTCCCCTTTAATTTCTTCTTTGATCTATTGATTATTCAGGAGAGTATGATAGCTTAATTTCCATGTATGCATAAATTTTCCAGTTTTTGTTGTTGATGTCTAGTTTCATGCCATGTGGTCAGGGAAGACCCTTATTTTAATCTTCTTGAATTTGCTAATGCTTGTTTAGTGGTTTCACATGCGTTCCATCCTAAAAATAATGTTCCATGTGTGTGTTTGAGAAAAATGGATATTCTACTTTGTAAAAATAGAATGTTTTGTATATATCTGTTTTGTCCATCTGATCTATAGTGTTCAATTCTGGTGTTTCCTTATTGATTCTGTTGGAAGATGTATCCATTGTTCAGAATAAAGTATTAAAGTTTCCAACTATTATTGTATTGCTGTGTATTTCCACTGTTAGCTCTGTTAAGTTTTTGCTTTATTTCTAGTTTTAGCTCTGTTAATTTTTGCTTTATGTATTTAGATGCTTTATGATGTTGGACACAAAAAATATTTAAAATGGTTATATCTTCTTGATGTATTTCCCCTTTATTATGTAATGACTATCTTTTTTTTCTTTTCACCATTTTTATTTTAAATTCTATTTTGTTTGATGTAAGTGTAGCTAACTGCTTTTTTGATAGTATTTGCATGAAATGTATTTTTTCCATTCCTTACATTCAGTCTATGTGTGTCTTTAAGTTTCAAGTGAGTCTCTTGTAGGCAGCATATTGTTGGATTTTTAAAATCCATTTAGCCATTCTTTTGACTGGAGAACTTCATCTAGTTAAATTTATAGTAATTATTGATAAGTAAGGGCTTAGTATTGCTATTTTGTTCATTGTTTTCTGGTTGTTGTTTTTTTTGTAGGCCTAACTTTCTTTGTCTTTTTTGTGTGTTGTGATATCTTATGGTATCAGTAAGCTTTGACTTCTTTGTCATGTTCTTTAGTGTAATTGCTACAGGTTTCTATCTTGGAGTTAGCATGAGGATACATGAAATATCATAAAACTATAATGCCTTATTTTACATTAATAATAATGTCAATAGAATTACTAAGGTTTACACTTTTACTTCTCCAACCTTTAAAATTTAGGTTATTAATGTTACAACTTTTTAATATTGTGGAAATAGTAACAGATTATTGTACTTGTTATTTTTAGTACATTTACTCTTTAACTTTTAAACTAGAGTTGCAAGCTAATTATGCATCACTATTACCATATTGCAGAATCTAACTTTGACTATGTATTTGTCATTACCAATGAGTTTTACTCCTTTCTTATGTTTTTACAATGTTAATCAAAATCCTTTTATTCAACTCAAAGTATTCCCTTTAGCATTTCCTTAGAATGGAATGTCTAGTGGTAATGAATTCCCTTAGCTTTTGTTTGGGACACTCTGTCCTTCACTGATGAAGGACAACTTCACTGGATGTAGTATTCTTTGTTGATAATTTCTTTTTCAATAATTTGAATGCCATCCCATTATCTTCTGGAAAAAAAAAAGTTTCTGTTGAGAAATCTACCAGTTGTCTTATGGGGATTCCCTTGTATGGAACTTTTCTCTTTTCTTTTGCTGTCATTAAAATTCTTTGGCTTTTACTTTTGACAATTTAATTATATATCTCAGTGTATCCTTATTTGGGTTAAACCTACTTAGGATTTTTTTGGCCTCTTGGATCTGGATTTCTGTTTCTCTCCCCAGGTTTGGGAAGTTTTCAGCCATTATTGCTTTAAGTATACTTTCTGTCACTTTCTCTTTCCCTTCAACTTATGGAGTTCCCATAAAGCAAATATTGTTTCCTTTCTCTATGTCCCATTATTCCTGTAGCCCTTGTTTTGTTTGTTGGTTGTTTGTTTGTTTCTCTGATGTGGGTAATTTCTAATGATCATCTTCCAGGTGGCTGATCCTTGTTTCTGTGTGGTCAAGTCTGTTTTGAAGATCTCTATTAAATTCTTCAGTTCAATTACTGGTTTTTATTTTTGAAGGTTTCTATTTCTTTGTTGAACTTCTCATTTTGTTCATGTATTATTTTCCTAACTTTGTTATCTGTGTGTTCTTGTAATTCACAAAGCTTCTTCTGAGGATTATTCTGAATTCTCTGTCTGACAGTTTATAGATACCCATTTCTTTAGTGTCAGTTATTAGTGCTCTATTAGTTTCCTTTGGTGATATCACATTTACCTGTTTGTTTGTTTTTGGTGATCTTTGATTCCTTATGTTGGTATCTTCACATTTAAGTTGTTTACTCTTTTAGACTTTGCAGGTTTGCTTTGGTTGGAGACAGTGCTTTACTAGTCAGCTCAGTTTGGGTCTCTGGAGTATCTGCTGGTAACATCCTTGGGCAGGTGGGACCTGCTATTAGGGTCTATATGTGGGTAAGGCAATGGTTTGAGGTTGGTGGACTGCTGGTTTTGTTCCCTGACCAAGTGAGACTGTAGGACGGGCTTCACAGTTACTGCCTGGATTCTCTGCTCAGGCTTCCTAGACAGTAAGGACTGGGTGTTATACTCAGCAGTCTGAGGGGCTATGGAGTAGCTTCCCTCTCCCGGTCGGGTAGCAGGATGGTACCCAGGGTCTACACAGCTCATGTTTGGGAATAATAGTGTGAACTGAGTATCGTTGCCAGGTGAGGCAGAGAGGGAATACCCCAGGCTGTGCTCTTTTCAAACAGCTCTGGAAGCAGAGCTGTTAAATGGGCTATACAGCTTCCTATGTACTGTGGTAAGGTTCTCTGGTTAGGCAGGCTGAAGGCTCTACTGAGAAATAAATGGGGTTACACATTAGTTTCCTTGCCTGGACTCAGTGGAAGAAGCAGCTCCAAGGCCAGTGAAGTTCTTTTCTCTGTCATCTTGACTCAAGCTGACCTGTGGCCCAAGTTCCTTGGTCAAACCAGGTCACTGTTTTTGCTTTGAGAGTCATCAGCCCTAGTGGCTGAGTTACGCAGCAGCTCACAGATGTTCTAGGGGGCCCCTCCTGTCAGACTGGTCTGGGGGCCACATTCTATAGTGGGTGGGGCTAGGACTCAGCTCTTCTCTCTGGGAAGACCTTATCTGAGCACCTGCGTGAGACAGACCTGCGCCCTTCCAATCCCCTGGTCAGACTGCACCATGGAGTCTGTTCTGCTGGTGGGGACCATTTGATTTCTGCAGGTGGGACTTAGGTTTGCCAAGATTCAAGTATGGGTTGTTTGGAGTCCCTCCCCCTTCTCCATTACAATCAGACACCCAGTGATTGAGCCCTACAGGTTCCTCTGCAATCCCCAGGAGAAAAAAAAAAAAACAGTGTAGAGGCTCCCACAAAGTGACCCACAATGTTGCGGGTGGGGCTGGATGTCACCTCAAAGCCCTCTCTTCTGGGGGAGCTGTGGTCAGTATGTAGCCACTTCTCTTACCCTTCTAATACTGTCTCTCTTGGCCTCGGGTGCAGGGGCTGCCTCATTCCATATTCTAAGGTTCTCTCAATGACGTCTTGTCCACGAACAGTTGTTAGTTGTTCTTCTCATGAAAGCAAGCAAGGGCAGGACAGGAATGACCTATGTTGCCATCTTCGTGATGTCACTCTCCTCCATTTTCAGTGTTCGAATGTTTTACTATGTGTGTGTTATAGTTCATCAATAGGATTAATCAAATGAAAGAAAATATTTGGAAAAAGTTGGCTCCAATTTATTTAAAAAGGCTAACAATCTCAAAATAGAAAGGAACTTTGTGTTAGTTTGACAAGTAGTATCTATCCAACATAATCTTTAAGTGTACAAGTAGAGTTAAACGCTGGCTTGGGAAGCCAGCAGCCCCGGTTCGGTCCCACATATGAGGGCCAGTAACACTGCCCTAAAAAAAAAAAAAAAAAAAAGTGTACAAGTAGAACATCATGTAGAACTAGAAACAGAAAAGTATGCCCAGTATCACTGATTATTTATAATATCTATAGAAGCTACTAACAAGAACAGATAAAAGCAAATGTAAAGCTGTATCAATTGTAAATGATAAAAACACCCCAACAGGAAGAAATTAGTAGCATTAATAAAATATATGAACAGTGGATCTAGATATTCATATGAGCATACAAAATTATTTAAATTACATTCACTAGAATTAGTTAGAAAAACTTATATAGTGTACCTTTTACTGGAAGATAAAAATAGATCCATGAAACAGAACACACAACTGCAAACCAGATCCATATATATTAATAAATTGACAAACGTCAAAGTTGACATTACAGAAAAGTTTAGAAATAATGGACCATTTTAACAATGGCACATTTACACAGTGCTTTTCTTATGGAAAAATAGAATGAGGCAAAGAGAGAAGGAGGGAGGGGAGGAAAGAAAGAGAGGAGGGGCATGACTTATTAATGGCAATGTAACAGCAAAGTTAAAAACTTCTAGAAGAGAATATAGTTTAGTTTTATTTATGGACTTGAGGGTAGTAAGAATTGTTAAAAGACTCAAAGCATTTATAAAGCTTTTCAGTCAGATCCAGTTGCTCTAATATTAAATTTTTCTGTTTGTCTCTCTCTTGATTTGTTTGACAGTCTCAGGAAATGGTTGTGGCAAATGCTTAACTTTTTTCTCTCGCCTTAAACCTCATCAGAAACAGGCAAAATAACCAGAACAGTAAAATTATATGACAGTGTATCCTCCAAAATGTCAACTGTAGGTGGGAGTATGATGCACCGAAAGCTAGAAGATCTATGAGGTATTAGAAACTGAACAGAAGGAAGTGCGTTTCCAAAGGTGTTTATGGTGGTACTTATCCAGAAATTGTGCAGACGCCATTAGGCACTGGCTGCTGGACAGGTCATCCAAGGACAGAAGCAGCAAATGGAAAAAAGTTTTAGGATGGCTGCAACAGGAGTGATCTAAAACACTCAGGACTAATCAATTCAAGTGCCTTTTAAAATAACATTTCTAATAACCCCCTGGAGCAGAAGCCAAATTGAACAAGATAGAAAAATTAGCTCCAAAGAAAGATAAAGGTCTCACCTGTTTGTCCTAAAAAGTTTGGGCAGATTAATTTCACTTAAAATGAACAATAGAAAATATTCTGTTCACATCTTACATCTCATACAATGCTGCTATAAAAAGAAAAAGAAAACACTTTCCAATATAATTCAAAATCAGGAAATGCAATGCCTTCAACTCTGTTCTTTCTCAAAATTGCTCTGGCTAGTCAAGGTTTTATATGCATTTTAGAATTGTCTTTTCTACTTCTGTGAAAAATGCCATTGGAACTTTGGATCACTTGGGGTGGTATGAACATTTTAACCACATTCTTTCAATACATGAACTAAAGATGTCTTTCATTTATTTGTCTTCAAGTTCTTTCATCAATATTTCATAATTTTCAGCCTGTGGAGTTTTCACTTTCTTGGTTAAATATGTTAAGTATTTTATCGTTTTGATGCAATTTAAATGAGATTGTCTTATTTTCCTTAATATATAAATTTTTATGTAATCAAATGGAACTAATTTTTACTTGTAACTTTGGAGCTAAAATTTTGCTGAATTTATTTATTAGTTCTACTAGTTGTTTTATGGAGTCTTTAAGGTTTTCTTACATATAGGATCATTTCATCTGCAAACATAATTTCGTTTCTTCCTTTCTGATTTGGATGCCTTTTACTTCTTTTTTGTCTTATTGTTCTTGCTACTACTTCCAGTACAATGTTAAATAGATGTGATGAGGAAGTATCCCTGCCATGTGCCAGATCTTAGAGGAAAAGCTTTCAGCCTTTTCCCAGTGATTAAGTTATGAGCTGTGGACTTTTAAGAAGTGACCCTTATAGTAATCAAATTAGTATGACACTGATATAAGAACAGACACATAGACCAGTGGAACAGAATAGAGAGCCCAGAAAAAAGAACCCAAGCATATATAGTCAACCAGTCATCAGGGACACCAAAAATACACAGTGAGGAGATGATAATATTTTCAATAAATGATGTTAGAAAAACTGGACACCCACATGCAAAAGAACAAAATTGGGCCCTTATTTTATACCATATACAAGAAAAAACTCAAAATGGATTAAAGATGTAAACATAAGACCTAAAACCATGAAACTCCTAAAAAGAAACACAAAAAACCTAAGTTCAGAAGCTCCATGATGTTGGCCTTGGCAATTATTTTTTTGGCTATAACACCAAAAGCATAGGCAACAAAAGAAAAAGTTAACAAGTAGAACTGCCTCAAACTTAAAATTTCTGACAGCAAAAAACAGCAGTTAGCAGGGTGAAGAGTCAACCTATGGAATGGAAGAAAATGTTTGCAAACCACATACCTGATAAGGGGTTAATATCCAAAATCAGTAATGAATGTGTGCCAATCAATAGCAAAAACTAAAACACAAAACCTGATTCAAAAACGGATAAAGGCTCTGATTAGACATTGCTCAAAATAATACATAAAATTTGCCCAAAGGTATATTTAAAGGTTTTCAACATCATTAATCATCAGGAAAAATGCAAATCTATGAGATATCACCTCATACCAGTTAGAATGGGTATTATTAAGAAAATAAATAACAAGTACTGGGCAGATGTAGAGAAAAGGGAACCCTCGTACACTGTTGGTGGGGATGTAACTTGGTGCAGCCACTATGGACAATAGTATGGAGGCTGCTCAAATTAAAAACTGAAATACCATAGGATCCAGCAATCCCACTCCTGGGTATCTACCCAAAGGATACAAAATCAATATCTCCAGGAGATAATTGGACCCCCATGTTCACTGCAGCTTTATTCACAATAGCCAAGAGGTGGAAACAACCTAAGTATCTGTTGACAGAATATACAATGGAATATTATGTAGTCTTAAAATAGATCCTGCCATTTACAGCAAGGTGGCTAGACCTAGAGGACATTATGTTGAGTGAAATAAGCCAGACACAGAAATTAAAAAAACAAAAACAAAAACAAAACAAAACAGAACTGTGTATTCTCATTTATATGCAGAATCTAAAAAGCTGAATACACAGAAGCAGCACAGTTATGGTCAGCAGAGGCCCAAGAATCAGGGACTTGGGGAGCTGGTGGTCAGAGGGCACAAAGCTACAACTGTGCAGGACAAGTAGATGTAGCATCCTAATGGACAGTCTGATGACACTGCAAGTAATGTTGTCCTGAACACTGGACATCGCTAAGAGATTTCAGTGCTCCCATCACACACACAAAATGGTAAGCATGTAAGAAGGTATGTTATTTAGCTTTGACTATGTTGATCACTTTATTCTCCATAAGTATATAAAATCACCATGTTGTAGACCTTAAATATATACAATTTTTATTTAAAATGAGAGGATAAGCAAAGGACCACCCACATTAATAAAAGAACTCTAGAAAGAACTGATGACAAACATTTTTTTCAATGTAAGAAAAAAACCGAAAGATATTAAAAAATCACCTTGGTCATTACAGAATCAGAATATCTGAAGAGAGATGTAGAAGAATGTACAAAGAAACTAAAACACAAAAATTACTGGACAAAAGAGACTAGCCTATAGGGCATACAGGAGAATAAACAAATAGATTATGTCTTAAAGGAAATGCATTCAAATGTGAAAAATATTAAAATATTCATGATAAAATTATATGGAACATAAACAAAATCCAGTATCTGTATAACAGGTGACCAAGTCTGAAGAAATAATGTTAATGACACAAATGATAGTTCAAGAGTCCTTTCCTAAAGTTAAAAAATGAAACAAAATAGACTTGCTACTATTTACAGTGGAAGCCCACATACCTAAGGAGACTGGCCCAGAAAGGCAACCCCAGAAGACATTTCCAGGAGAACAGTGTTTAGGCATCAAGACAAAACAACCAAGTTAAAACACACCCAAACTCTCATCAGACATGCAGTGAGCAATGCTAGCTGCCAGAAAATGATGGATAAATGAACGGGAGACATTCAAGGGAAAGATGGATCAAGGCTTAGACCCAAACCATGGACCTTAAGGATGAAGGCCATAGATGACCTGTTAGGAATGTGCTAGAACTCAGCGGCTGCTGTCACTATAAACTACTCCAGGGGTAACATGCACACACGCACCCCAGCTGGACAGCAAGCACCTGGAAGACAGGTAATATGTTCAACCTTGTGATTCCAGTATACACAAGGGTGGCTCTGTAAAGCTTATATTTGTTTGTAGATTAAAGTTGCAAACTTTAGAAACTGTTCTTGAAAAAAAGAATGCCACCGAGAAAATTTCCCAAAAGTGTACCTTAAACTTAGGACTAGCAATTGGGTCACAAATTATAAAAGAAAACTTAATAAGGTCTATAAAATATAGGCCTTATATAAACCAGCTTTAAAAATATAGACCAGGTATAAAATTATAGACATGGGTATATCTCAGCATAATTTAACTCTAGAGTAATGCACAGAGTCTCATACAATGTCTTCAAATTTTAAAAATAAAAGTTAGATATATGTAATACATTTATACATAAATAATATTTGAGATAAAATATAAATGCATTCCTTAGGGAAGGGATAAGTGTATCTTCCTTTTCGTAAGGAAGGAGAATGAAGAGAATATAACTGCCAGCTGTTTCTCTAGTGCTTTTTAAGGTACAACTGAATAAAAATAAAGATACCTGATCATTATGCATACAAGTTATACCAGTTGGAGTCTACAAAAGGAAAACAATAAGTAGTTTAAAATATAGGTCGCTTTCTCGTGCCTCAACTCATTAAATTTTCAAACAATTCTGAGAGGTACTTTTTTCCTCTGATTTTCCAGATGACCAACTTCAGGAAGGCAGACTTCTCTGCTGACAATCAGCGCACCCTCAGCAGCGAATACACAGATTTGATCCTGAAATTGCGTTTCCCGATCCGATCCTCTGCAGCCTCCTTCCTGTCGTGCTCTGTTAGGAAGGACAGATTTTATCACAAGATAGTAGATAGGAGAGATTAAAGCTCAGATGGGCCGCAATTCTAGGAACGGAAACCGGTCTGGCCTCATGGCCGCCCTCAGTGGACAAGTCCAGACATGGCTGTTGGCGGGTTCCCCCTCACTCTCTTGATGGTTTCTGGGACTTCCTCCTCTTTTAAGTTTTATTTTCATTCTTTCCTCATTTTTAACTGCTGTGCCACCGATGCGCTGCTTTCATTACTGTATTTTAATTGTATGTGTTCGTTTTTGGTGTGTTGAATCATTCTTACTGTTCTTTTTCAATATTTTATGGATTAATTTTGTTCGTATTTTCTTCCATCATAATTTGCCTATGGAGTTCCATTAGTAACGTCTTCCTTGGATGTTTTCAGTTTAGATTCTGGATAGGGGTGAATTAAAATCTGGATAATGTTAATATTCTCAGCCAGAAAAACGATCTCTCCAGCCCCAGTCTGTTGTGAATCTTCATTTCTTCCCCCAGATTTTGTTTCATGAAGTCTGTCTGTCTTGCGGTCATTGTTTTCTTACTTCCTGAGCACATGTAGGGTTGAATGAACAGAAGGGTGTGGGGGAGGGGAAGTGGTAGTACGCATGTCTGAGGACATGGATGCACTCAGGCCAATCACAGGCTGGGACCTGGCAGAGTGTAGGCAATGCTTGTGTCTCCTAGGTCTCTTTTGCATGCTTACTACCTCTGTGAATACACTGAGGAGGGGCTTGTGAAAAACATATTGAAATACAAGACAATATGAACTGTGACCTCTGCAACATCAAATTACCCCCTCACATTGTACAGTCTAAGGAGTATCTTTCAATTGACTTGATAAACTGTCCACCAAGGGCTCACCCATGGTGCTCAATTCAGCCTTAGTGCAGCCTGCATGCAGTATTTGTTCTGAACCTGTGGGGTTCTGTGAGAACCATGCAATCCAGATCCAGCACAGGTTGCTGAGTGCCTGCAGGGGGAGGAAGCTGTAAAGGCAGGTGATGGTCCTGAGACCAAACAGTGTGTTGTGGCAGGTCTGTGCCATTTACACTGTGTCCTGCCGGAGGGGGCAGAAAGCAGGAGATGGGACCCTTCGCCCAGAGTGGGAAGGGGACTGGCAGCAAAAGAAGGTGCTTTTCTCCAACCCTGCACTGCACACAGCACTCTGGCACAGAGAGTCAGGTCTCCATGTTCACTGCTAAATCTTTACCATGAGCCTGAACCCCAGCACAATACATGAGGTATGGCCACCCGAGTTCTGCATGCAGGAAATGAAGTCAAATGGACTGTTATTCATCAGCATACTAAAAATGACAGAGTAAAAGAGCAAAGGCTTCTTTTCAGACTGTAGTCTTTCACAAAAGATAAATTGAATCAATTTTGTGATTGAAAGCTTATCATGGCTATGACACTATGTGTGTACATTCACACCCATGTACATATAGAGAATACATTTAAAATAAGATATGTTTTAAATATTTTCTCAGAAACATTTGTACATCATTGAAGAACCATATGAAACATCTCTAAAACATCCTCATGTCAGAAGATCCTCATATCTTCTTTTGTGCCCCCAGTGGTAAATACTCAAAGCATTTCATTATTTCTGCTCATAAATCACCCTGTTCCTAAATAATAGTTTTGTGCTGTTACATATCCTCATGTACTGGATATTCAGCTTCTTCTCGTTTTCCCCAATCCCTCTCCAAAACATCAGTACTGTTGATTATTCTTCTTAGCAATTCCTACTTTTGATATTCATCACATACCATATTTATTTCTCATTCTGTCATCGATAGGTACTATATATTGACTTCTATTTTGTAGGATGATGATATTAACATCCTTTTATTACCAGTATTCATGAAAATTGCACAGGCACTTGTCATCATCACAGAGCCTTGCCCAACTTTATACGTATACACACATGTGCATACATACACACACATCCATAAATGCATACAGATACACACATACATTTATCTATACACACACCCATGAGAGCCCTATTATAGAACCCTAGGAGGAAATAACTATATGTAAGAAATGGGAATAATGAAGAACATTTTTAATTACAGTGGCTTTTCAGCTTTGACCACAAACAAATCTGGTATTTTTTGAAACTTATTTGCAAAGCAATCATGTTTCCATCATTATTACTGTGGAAAAACATCCAGCTGCCATACTCCATCAGAACAGTGGACGGGATTTAAATTAAGAGCTGTTCCCAAACACTCCTATTTTCTGTCTCCATTTCTGTGTTTCTGAACAGTTCTTTGTATATTCAAAACTATGCTATCAAATATAATGCCAATTTAAAGTACAATAATTATTTATATTAGCATTACTGGGAGGGAAAATATGATGTGGTAAATTAATCTTTGTGCAGTAAGTACTTCTTAAAATAGGTTTCCAGCGAGCGTGGTAATGAACTGTTGCTATCTCTCCTGAGCAGACGTCTTGAAGTGACTATGTCCAAAGTTGTTTAAAACCCACGCTCAGCAACGCCAGGACTGACTTCTCCCTTATAACAAACACCCATCCACATGAGCCCGGTTTTCTCCCAATCCTTTGTGAGTGGAGGAGCCCATGACTCAACTATGACTTCTGCAAGGCTCCCTCTGACCTTCCACGGAGAGGCACAGCAATGCTTGTCCACTGAGGCTCAGTCAGCTTTCAGAGGCAGGAGCCTTCACGTTAATCTCATATGATTAATTTTACAAGTTAAAAAGACAAGTCAGACAGGCACGATGGTTTCACTGCCACTTGCTCCCTTAATATGATTTCCTGTGGTCAGTAAACAAGCAAATTTCCAATTTGGTGAGGCTATAAACGTGCAGGCTTCATAAAAATTAATTTAAATGGATGTGACTGTGAGGTTGGGATTGTAAAGATTAGGGAAGACGCCTGTCGTTGTAATTGCCTGCTCAGTTCCCCTGTCACTCAAGAGTGTCACAGCTGCATTAAAAACTCTCATCATAATCTAATTCTCAGATCAAATTCCCTTCTTCAATATATCCTTTAATAAGGCTTCCATTCTCCCATCTTTTAGCCTTAATTATCGCTCCCTGTCTCCCTTGACAACCAAATTAAAAGGTACATGCTACAACTCCGTAGTGATCATCATCATCATAATACTTTAGAAATCACAAACTACTCTCACACATGCAGACTCTCACCTTGTCAAGGTCAGATGTCTTCTGATAACTAGATTTTCTATGGATAGCTTCAGCACTGGAAGATAAGAGATACAGTTATATAATCTGTTATTGATTTCTTTCTTTCCTCCCCCCTCACTATTATGTGCAATTACCTGAGCGATTTTTAGATTGTTGAAGCTGGAAGTAGAAAATTTACAAAATTCACATGGAGCAGAATGCTTTAATTCTTGGCTGAAAGCAGGTAGTGTCTGTTGAAAAATAAAGCCATTGCCGTTTGGTAAAAACACGTGATTCAGCATGGCGTCATCTGGGTTTACGAATGGACATCAGCTTGTGTGACTTTGTGAAGGTCGTATGATCCATCAAGTTTATTTATTTGTGAATATGAACAGTTTGACTATAGTAAGTTTACTAATATTTTTAACTATTATTTGGGAGTTGCCTCAAGTAAAAACAGACAAATTCTGCTTTGAATTTTTAGTTTTCCACCATGGTTATAAATGTTCCACATGTTGTTTCTGATATTTTGTTTTCAAGGGCTGTAGCTCTAACCTTTATATCTTCACCTATGAATTCCTGTGCATGAACTCCCATAATTGATTCCTGTTCTCGTCAGCACTGAGATTGATTCTTCTCTGGTGTTGGGTGGTGCTTGTCAGCAGATGACGTGGCGACAATGGCGCGGTTGCTGGTTTTCAGTGTGGATGACTGCCGTCAGTTAGTGGTGGTGCATGGTTGGTGGTAGTTGTCACGGGTGGGGGTGAGTGGGTGGTGATGATGGTGTCTGCTGGCTGTCAGTGGTGGTGGTTGCTGGCTGTGGGTGAGGGTGAGAGTGGTGGTTGCTGGAGGTGGTGGGGCAATTGTTGGCAATGCTGTTACTGAGGCCCATTTGAGGCCTTTGTTTACTCACATGATGGTCTCAGCTAAAACCATACATTTCCTTTTACTACATTTCTTTTGTTTTTATTTCTCTCCATTTTCTCCTTAATTTACTCTCCTCCATTTATTCTGCCTGTGAACTCGTAGTTCTGTCGAAATGGAATCTGTGCTTCTGTAAGAGTCAGTCAAATCCCACCATCTTGCAAAATTTATAGCAAAGCTTCCAGCTTCGGTGAGTGGAGATGTCTAAGGAAATATGTCTAAAGTATTTTTCAGCTGCTTACAGCACTTCACAAATCAAAGATCTCCTCATTACCTAAATATAAGTATAGGGTTGGCCTTCTCCACCAGGTATAAGGTAAGGCCGTTTGTTTTTCTTGTGCTTTGGGATATCTGTAATATCACAAATTCTTCTATTTGCAGTCATGCCTATGCTTGACTAAATTTCTCATTTTTAGTGCAGATATTGATCATTAGAAAGGCAGAGTTAGAGTAGAAGCCTCGGAAACTGGGAAGGGTGTTTTCCAGAGCCACTTGTCAGAAAGCTAACAGAAAGGTAAGCACTATTCAACGGGGATGCATTTATTTCTCAAGAAAGGATTTATGACGAGTGGAAGGGAATTCAGCTTAGCACCAAGATAAGAAATACAAACCAAATGGTGCTGTCAAGTATTATTACGGGGGGCCACAATAACGACTATGAGGGAAGATCATTTAAATGGTTCACCTGACGTAGCAGTTGATTTGGAATAAAAAATAGCAATGCAATTGTTGATTGCAGCTTTAGAAGTCAAGGACAGTTGAAGCAAGTGTGTAAAGCCATGTTTTCGCAGATAAGGGGAGCTGGCAAGCAGACCTAAAGCCTAAAGCCGGGAGCCGTTAATTACTGAGATACCATTATTGATTGGGATAACAACTGTGCAGAGCGAAGCTGGGGGCGGCCGGTGCAAGAAGGGCAGGCTTGTTTTCTTAAGCAGTTTATTGAACTATCTGCATGCTCTCAGGCGATTCTAGGTCTAATCCTAGGAAACTGGAGGAGCCTTGGGGGAGTAGAAAAGCAATGAGACCTTGACTGATGAGAGGCTTCCCTTTCAGATGATTTATGGTGAGAAAACACAAACACAGGCCGGGTCAAAAAGTGTCAGAAAGGATTAAAAGTTAAAGGAGTACCCACAAGTTACTGATCAGGAAACAGCTGGAAAGGGATGGGGCATTTCAGAATAGCCCCGTGATGACTTGGGTCATCCCGGGCATAATTCTGGGGTAAGTGATGGGGTGCCAGGGTAAGTGATGGGATGCCAGACTAAGCGATGGGATGCCGAGGTAAGTGATGGGGTGCCAGGGTAAGTGAAGCGGTGCCGTGTGCGAATCCTGGGACTGGCTGCCATGTATCATCCATCTACCCTAAAAGCCGGCTACATTTAGAAATGTTTATTCTTCAGGTCATTTAATCCCCTATCAGCTCATGAATTATGTTCTGTCATCCACATACTTCAACAATGAAGTTAACTGCACTTTAGGGGGAATAAGAAATTTCCTGATAACCAAGGTTGGGCCAGCCTATGTTGGTCTTTAAATCCCAGCTGCCATCATATTTAAAAAGGGGAGTGGTGGGAAAAGCAATGAGGCCGAACGTGTTAGGCTTTGAGATGTTATGGTTATTGGAGAGTTTAAGCAGCCAAAGGTTAAATAAAGATCTTATTTGTCTGCATAATTCAAGTTGCAGGATTTGCATCCTGTCCATACATCGGTGTGTGGGTACAAGAATGAGGTCAACATACTGTCTGGTGGAAAACTCACATCTGGAACTAGGTACCCTGGAAGCAAGCCAAGCGTTACTGTGTCCTGCCTTGGAGGGGAGGGAGGTTGGGGAGCTCCTGTGCTTTACTCTACACATCTGTGAAATAGTAATTGTGGTTATCTTACCGGATCACAACGAGGAGTCAGTACATTAATGTGTGCGAAGTGCTTGGACACAGCTTGTGTGTTGTGAAGGGGAAACAGGCCTCTGGGAGCTAAAAACTCACCAGCTGCCTTGGTACTTGTGCTAAGACACCATCCACAATGGCTCAGCTTCCCAGAGTAACTGCTTCATCTGCACTCATTTCTATGAAAAAGACAGGGGATTTCATCTTCTCAAATAATGGAGGAGGGGACTAGAATTAAGAAGCCAGCAATCTGGGGCCTGTCCAAATTTGGCAACTAATCTTTATTTGAGCATAATTATTTTATGCTCAAATAACTCATTCATTTGTTCAGCACTGCATTGCAAAGCCCTACAAACCAACCATACTTTTCTCTGTCTCTCTGTCCCTGTAAAAAGAAAAAAACTCTGTATGTGTGCATTTTATAATTACTCAATATGGGTTAAATCTGTTTTTCAAATTTTAAATCATGAATGGAAATGAGTTATTTCTAAACACCAGCTTATAGGTATTACAGATACACTTAGCATCTGTTATTACAGCCACTGATGAAAAATACAGGTATGTATCCCATAACTCAAAAGAGTTTGTTTTGGTTCAAACCAGAGATAAATTGTCTATAATTACCAATATAACATTTATAAAATCCAAAAGGCACTTTAAAAAATATTAATAATGAAAAAATAAACTTTAATCAACCACATTAGAAGAAAGAGTAAGCTTTCCACTCAGCATATAGAAAATCATATTGCAAATGAAAGATGAGAAAGTATGCCACCAAAACTAGAGAATACATATGATATCACATTTAATTAATACAAACATCACTTCTTTCTTTTTTCAGATTTCATCGTGTTTCAGGTATTCAGTATGATTTTATTTCTAAATAAACAATTTTCTTAAATAATTCACTTCCTTAAATAATTTTATGCTTACAATCTTATTTATCTTTTTCTCAGGGAAACCTCCTCCCATTTATAATTACCACTCACCATAAGAACAGGTTCCAGCCTTGAAGAGTCCAGATGACTATAAAGCAGACTTGTAGTTTTTTGAGGAACAGGCCAAAGAACAAGAGTTGACGAGCCATGTCCTGCAGAGCATACCCAGCCTGCAGCCTGCATTAACACACTGCCTGGGAAGGACATGGCATCGTCGGTTCAACCAGAGGACAGAGCTGAGAAGCCGAGGCACAGAATGACCATGTGGCTGCTGCCTCCACTATTTCCACTCGGCCCTTGGCAGAAAGCTGGCTGTTCCCTGTGATAGACGTAAGGTGACCTGGTCACTGCCTACATACAGACCCTAACTTTTGGGAGTGTCTGCTGTTAATGTTTTAAAACAACAATGTTTAAAATAAACCTTTAAAATAAACATGCCTCATTATACTTTAGATTTCTTTAAAGGAAAAAAAGCAAATATAAAAATATTGTTTTTTGTGTTTTTTTTAAGTGCCGTCCGAGTGGCTCAGTTGGTTAAGAGCTCGCTCAAGAATGCAAGCTGAGCTCTGAGCAACAGCAGCTCAATGCCCAGCCTGAGCTGAGCTGCCAACAGGTGGCAGGAGGGCTCAGCGGGGGGGAAAATATATATATATATATATATATATATATATATATATATTCTTTTTCTCATTTTACCTTATATCCTTATACTTCTGTCAGCTTTAAGGCTAATTAATTAGTCTCATACTGCCTTATATTGAAATTACATGTGATGAGGGTAAACAGGATCAAATATATCATGGAGGAAAGAGAACTGAGTCTGGGTGGTGAACATACAATATGATATATAGATGATGTATTACAGAATTGTACACCTGAAATCTATGTAACTTTACTAATAATTGTCACACCAATAAACTTTAGTTAAAAAAAAAAAGAAATTCCATGTGATTGCTAATCTGTGCATATTTCTTTATCCATCCAATAGTAATTTCTTTTTATAGATTAAAATTTACTGTGTATTTTTTAAAATCAAGAGCATTGAGACAAACATGAATATTTATATAATAAATCTGTTTCTTAGGTCTATATCATTATACATCTCAGGTATCTATTATATTAGAATAAAAATAAAGTATACATTTTAACTTGAACTATTGAATTTTAAATATTTGTCTTTTAATTCATAAAATTCCCAAATCCCACTGGTTTGTTTAGGCAAAAGAATTCTAAATTAAACAATGTAACTTTCAGTTGAAATCACTTTGCCAAGATGACAGCCCTCATCTCCCACCCTCTACATTTGCCATTTTCTCTCTGAACTACCTTGGTACCTTGGTCATTCTTAGTACTTGATGGACTGTTTCTCTGCCTGGGCACTTATGGGAATGAAATCTTTTTTAAGTATTTGACACGACTGTTCAGCAGGTGGGTAAGTAGAGGTGTTTCTTCTGTTTCCCAGCAGGTGGTACCAAAGAGCAGGTTTTATTTTCACCTACCTGCACCACTGGGGCTTCGTGAATCTCTGTGGGGCGGTGTGGCTTGGCCATGGGAAATGCCCAGTACTCCCTGGGGAGGTGGGCGTCCCCTCTGTGACCAGGCCACCTCCGTCTGGGGGCACCACTCCCATGGGGATGTGGTGGGGCGATGGGGCTTCTGGTGAGATCCCAAGGCTGCCACATGTAACTAGATGCTGCCAGCATGCTGCACTGTCTGAGGTGGGGGTGGGGGTAGGAGTGGGGGTTACGGGGTTGGGGCGGGAGGAGCAGTCCCCTTCACATTTGTGGCCTTGCTCTGTCCCTAGTAGTGGCAGCTGCTACTCTGTATGTCTGTCCCATCCCTGGGTTAAGCCACAGTGTGCCTGCTACTCAGGGAGGAACATGTCTGCCCGGCTAGTCGTCAGGACTGCTGCGTGTATGCGGGGACCGACACCTCCCCTGCACAGAGTTTTTCCGCAGGGTCAGCTGCAGCGCTGGGGAGGGCAGAAGATGCTGTGACGCACCATGGCTTCCTGTTTGCGTAACAATGTCAGCTGCTGAACCATAGCCTACGTTGTGCTATGCTGCCCGTCCCTCGGTTTAGTCACGGTGTGCCAGATGCTCAGGCAGGGATGCTGACTGTACCCCCACCGCTCAGGGCTGCAGTGTGCACGTGGAAACCCAACACCTCCCCTGATTCTGGTGCTGCTGGGGCTGCAGGGAGCTTGGACAGCGTCTGTGCCCTGTCTGTCCTTCTCCGTCTCCTCTTCGCGGTTCCCTCATTCATCCACCTTTACTTTCTCAGTGCAAGGGTCTCTCAGACATGTTTATGTGCTGAGCAGGGAATCCTCTCAGCTGAATTATAGCTGCTCAACTTGTTCTGACTTAAAGGGAACAGACCTGGAGGTCCTCTCATGCCGCCATGCTGCTGATGTCACAGGAGTCACTTTCTTAAGTCAAGTGTCTTATTCAGTGATCTTCCATAGCCAAAGTCTCAAGTTCCACAGAAGTGTCAGGCCAAGTGACACATGTGGTGTTGGTCACAGCACAGAGACCTCCTTCCTCAGCTGGAAGAGAATCAAGGGCTGTTGGGTCATCAAGAACAGCTTAGCCAGAGTCTAGGGATGTTTGTTGGACAGCTATTGCCATTGCAGCAGATTCTGCATCATCTTCAAGAGTTAAGGAGAGCTTCCTGATACAGCTTAATTTTCACTTACTCCTAGCCAGAGGGAAGTAATCTGCCAAAGAAAGCAATTTTTGAATCATGAATGCCTCCTGGTAATTTCTGTTTGGGTCTGTGGCTTAGGACTGCAAAGGTGCCAGCCATGGAGGCCAGTACAATGTTTAAGGGCCTGTAGACTGCACAGGTGGTTTTACTTGTTTACCCTTGCCTTGTGTCCTTTTCTTTGTACAGAGCATACATAGAAGCAAGGCTCCCTGGATTGGGGGTTGTTAACCAGAGATAAGAAATGTTCCCTCCAGGGTTAGGGATTCTGATACAATAGAGGGAGCTGAGATTGTTCCAGAGGTGAACAGGCCTTGAAAATAAGGGAGATATTTGTGATGGGCAGAGCTACAGAATCACAAATACCATGGCAAATCTAACAGTTGTCTGAAGGCTGCTTGCCCCTTCTTATCATGGCCGGAGATACGTGAACAATGGCATTATGTTTCCAGTAAAAAGATGTAGAAGAAAATCATACAGACCCCAGTGATGTAAGAATTAGGAAAAGGATGCTCAGAGAGGGAAAGATGAATGGAGAGAAATGTTCTTGACCTGCCATTTTGGGAGGAAGCAGTCTGTGTGTGTGGAGGTCGTCTACTTCTTTTCCCAGTCCATTTGATTTTGAGGTCTCCAGTGTTTGCCCAGGACCAGATGTCAGGCCAGGGCCTTCTTCATTGTGAAATATGCAGTCAAGATTTGACACATTGTCATTTGACAGCAGTGTCAGTGGTCAAGAGTACTTGGTAAGATCCTTACCACGAGTAACTTTTGTAAAACCATCAGAATTAAAACAGTAACTATCTTTAATGACAAAAGACTTAATGCCCATGGTTACAGTTCTGGTGAGAGTCCTATTTGATAGGAAAAGTGGTCATTTCTGGGTCATACAACAGTTTAGGGTAAAAATTGGAATATGAGAGAATTGTCAAATTTCTGCAAACTTCAAGTAATTTCTAGAGTACCTATATTATTAACCTCTGCCAACATATATGACCTAAGGTTTATTGTCACTTATTTGACAATGCTTCCTATACAACTTAGCATATACAAAGCTAATCTAACACCTCTCTCTTACAAGGTGAGAGACAAATTCTATGAGATTTTTTAGGGACCCTCTGGGAAATCTCAAGGTTAGTTTGAGATCAACAAGACTCCATTTAGAATCTGATTGTGAGACAATGTCAAACACTTTGAATATTTGATTAAATAGTATCACAGATCATTATAGTTATCCATTTAACCAAAGTGACAAATAGAAGATGTGAAAGGCAAATATAGAAGCTTACATAGGTGTAAACAAACTTAGTTCTCTTAATATTGATAAATTAGACTGGGTTGTGTAAGTAATCAAAGTGGTGATAGAGACAATGTGAAACACAGTAAGTAATTTTGGTAACACATAAAATCTTTGCTGGCCCAGTCCACCTTTGGTTACAATTTATTATTAAGAGCATATCAATAACCGAGGAAAACTTTGTCCTTATAACAAAGAGAAAACCAAATTGTAACTTTGCACCAGTGTATTTTTGATATTAAAACTTTTTTCTTTAAAACCTTAAATAAATCCATTCAATCTTAGCTTAACCACAAGTAAAATTTCTTTCTGAAGATTTCTTTTCCACAAACCTACTTTATATCCACTCAGATTTTGTCTTTTTTCTTCTTTTTCTCATTCTGGAACAAGCAATTATTTTACATTCCCTAACAATTTTTCATACATAGTTGTCTCCTTTCACCCTTATTATTTCTAAGTAGTTTTAATTATATACAGTTGACCTTTGAATAATGTGGGGATTAGGGAATCCAATTGCCCACACCAATGAAAATGTGCATGTAACTTGTTGGTCTTCAGTTTACTTGGATTTCCACGCCACAGAGTTTAACCTTGAACAATGCAGGTTTGAATGGTACATGTCAAATGATTATTGAGGGCCAACTGAAAAAATTCTATGTGTAAGTGGACCCACACAGTTCAAACCAATATTGTTTAAGAGGCAACTCTATGTTGATTAGTTTTAAACACTCAAAATCCTTAATTATTGTGAAAATTAAGAAGCAAGCAATTGTGTACTATTACAGTAGCATTTTGTAAATTGGCAAATTTATAAATACACTTCATAATTTATAGAAGCATATTTTTCCTCATAGTACATTTTCCAGTGTGACACAATGTTTACTAATAGACCTAAATATCTTTAGTTACCATGTAAAAGAAAGGCAAACCATGTTCAGTAAGTAAGGTTTCAGTTTTCTATCTTATATGAAAATGATCTAGATATTCAATGAATATCCATCATTTAACTTATCTCAGAATAACTTTGAGGTTTTGAATTACCAAAAAGATTTGGAAATTATTTATTTTTAAGTAGACATACCACATAGCATAATTATTATTAAAGAGTTTATTTATAAATTTATCTTACATTTATTTATTATTAGTTTCAGGTGTACAAAGCAATGTAATAGTTAACTACACCTTTCACAAAGTGATAACCCCTCTAATCTACTACCCCTCTGACATTGTATATAGCTGTTACTATACCATTGACTATATTCCCTATGTTGTACTCTACATCCCATCGGAAACACACACACACACACACACACACACACACACACACACACACACACCACTGGGGGTGCCAAAAAATGTATACAAGTGGACACTTTGGTCAATGTTGCTCAAGCAGTAGTTCACCTAATCAGAAGTGTCTGGACACTGATGGTAACCACTTTGAGCACCTTTGTAATTGTGGAAGTCAAACGTGACTTGTATTCATATTTTGTTATCAGTATATATTGAGTATTATAATTTTAATAGTTTTTTCCTTTCTTAAAATGTGTATACATTTTTGGACACCCTCTGTATATATTTAATCATAGTTGACATTCAATGTTGTTCAACTTCAGCTTCAGGAGTCTAGCGCAGTGGTCAGGCATCTACACAGTCCATGAAGTGATCCCCCTGAGAAGTCCAGTGCCCATCTGGCACCTTATATAATCTTTACAACATTATTGACTATATTCCCTATACTGTATTTCATATCCCTGAGATTATGTTGTGGCTACTAATTTGTACTTTCTAATCCCGTCACCTTCTCCCCCATCCCATCCTCCCTGTTGGTATTTTTCTCCTATATTTCTGAATCTTTTTCTGTTCTGTTTGTTTATTTATTCTGTTCTTTAAATTCCACATATAAGTGAGATCATATGGTATTTGTCTTTCTCAGTCTGAGATCTATTTAATTCACTTATTCTTAACAATTATGTTTAAAGTAGTCATGAAAATTATTTCTCAAATTATCTTACTGATTCTGTAATAGAGAAAACATGAGCTTATTAGACTTTTACTAAATCTAAGTAGAATAATACTTATGTCAGACAAACATAACAAAACAAACACTGTAAAAAGAGACAAAGAAGGGAATTTGGTAATTATAAAGGGATTAATCCAACAAGAGGATATAATTCTTGTAAACATCTATGCAGCCAACATAGGAGCATCTAAATATATAGAAGAAATATTGATGGATATAAAAAGAGGGATCAATAGTAATACAGCCATAGTAGAGAACTTTAACACCTCACTGACATCAGTGGATAGATCATCCAGACAAAATCAACATGGAAACAATGGCTTTAAATGACACGTTAAATCAGATGGATTTGACATTTTTAGAATATTTCACCCAAAAACAACAGGATATACATTTTTAATTGCACGTGGAACATTTTTCAGGATAGACCACATTTTAGGCCACAAAACAAGTCTCAATAAATTTAAGAAGACAAAAATCGTATCAAACATCTCCTCTGATCACAATGGTATGAAACTAGAAATCAATTACAAGAAGACACCTGAAAAATGCACAAGCACATGGAGGCTAAATAACATGCTAATGAACACTGACTGGATGAACAATAAGACTAAGGGAAAAAATCAAAAGATACAAATGAAATAAATGAAAATGAAAACACAATGACCCAAAATTTTGGGACACAGTCAAGTAACTCTAAGATGGAAATTCATAACAATACAGGTCTATATCAAGTAACAAGAAAAATCTCAAACAATCTAATCTTACACCTATAGTCACTAGAAAAATAAGAAAAAACAAAGTCCAAAGTGAGTAGAAGAGAGGAAATAAAGACCAGAGTGGAAATAAAAGAGACAGAGTCTTAAAAAAAAAATCAAAAAGCTCAACAGAACCACGAGCTGGTTCTTTGAAAAGATAAACAAAATTGGTAAACCTTTATGAAGAATCACCAAGAAAAAAAAGAGAGAGGGTCCAAATAAATAAAATCAGAAACAAAAGACCTGTGACAACTGACACCACAGAAATACAAATGATTATAAAAGACCACAAACAATTATATGCCAATAACTTGACAACCTGGAAGAAATGGATAAGTTCCTAAAAATAGAAAATCTTGTAAGACTGAATCAGGAAGACACACAAAATCTGAAAACTACTAACCAAATGGAACCATTGATCAAAAACTTCTAACAAACCAAAAGCTTTGGACCAGAGGACTTCACAGGTGAATTTTACCAAACATTTGAAGAATTAATACATACCTTCTCAAACTATTCTAAATCAATTGAAGAGAAGGGATGGTTCCCAAACTCATTTTACCAGGCCAGCATTACCATGATTCCAAATTCAGACAAAGACATTACACATAAAGAAAGTTATAGGCTGATATCCCTGATGAACACAGATGCAAAAATCCTCAGCAAAATATTAGCAAACTGAATCCAGCAAGACATTTAAAAAAATCACATACCTTGACAAGTGGGATTTATTCCTGGGATGCAAGGTTGGTTCCATATCCTCAAATCAAGTAACCTGATAGATACATCACATAAACAAAATGAAGAATAAAAATCATATAATCATATCAATAGAAGCAGAAACAACATTTGACACAATCCAAAATCCATCTATGATTAAAAAAAAAAGAACTCAGCAAAGACCATATATACAATCCTATAGCTAATATTATACTCAATGGGGAAAAGCTAAAAGTTTTTCTTTAAGATCAGGAACAAGACATGATGTCCATTTACACAAATTTTATTCAACATAGTATTGAAAGTCCTAGTCACAGCAATCAGATAAGAACAAAAAAAGGCATCCAACTTATAAAAGAGATAAAACTCATTATTTGCCAATGACAAGATGCTATAAAAAATCCTAAATTCCCACCAGAAAACTATTAGAATAAATGAATTT
Source organism: Aselliscus stoliczkanus (assembly GCA_033961575.1). Lineage (NCBI taxonomy): Eukaryota > Metazoa > Chordata > Mammalia > Chiroptera > Hipposideridae > Aselliscus > Aselliscus stoliczkanus. The sequence goes on from CM066734.1 coordinate 33,151,733, forward strand.
ATTAAAGTACCAAGATAAAAAAATAATACTCAGGAATTGGTTGTGTTTATATACACCAATAACAAACTATCATAAAGAGAAATTAAGAAAACAATCCCACTAACAGTTGCATCAAAATACTAAAATCCATAGGAATAAATTTAACTAAGAAACTAAAGATCTGTCTTCAAAAAACTGTAATGTACTGAAGAAAGAAACTGAAGTTACAAATAAGTGGAAGGATATACTATGCTCATCAACAGAAAGAATTAATGCAGTTAAAATGTTCATATTACCCAAAACAATCTACAGGTTCAATGCAATCCCTATCAAAATACCAATGGCATTTTTCACAGAACTAGAACAAATAATCCTCAAATTTATATGGAACCACAAAAGACCCCTAATAGCCACTGCATTCCTAAGAAGAACAAACTTGGAGGTATCATGCTACCTCATATCAAACTATACTACAAGGCCAAAATAATCACAACAGCATGATACTGCCATAAAAACAGACACACAGATCAATGGAACAGAATAGAGAGCCCATAAATAAACCCACATACTTTATGGTCTATGACAACGGAAGCAAGAATATATAATGGGGTAAAGACAGTCTCTTCAATAAATGGTGTTGGGAAAACTGGACAGATACATGAAAAAAACAAATTACATATATAAATGTAATTCCATATATATATATATATATATATATACATATATATATAAACTAGACCACCCTCTTAACCATATACAAGAATAAAGTCAAAATGGTTTAAAGATTTAAATATAAGACCTGAAACCATAACACTCGTAGAAGTAAACATGGCACTAAACTCTTTTACAAGTCTTAGCAATATATTTTTGGATATGTCTCCTTGGGGCAAGGGAAACAAGAGAAAATAAATAATTGGGACTACATAAAAGTAAAAGGGTTTTCACACAATGAAATGAAGAAAATTAAAAATCAAGAAAATTAAAAGACAACTGAATGGGAGAAGATATTCACCAAATATACACATGAGTAGGAATTATCATCCAAAATATAAAAGACTCATGCAACTCAACGAAACAAAAACAAACTCATAAATACAGAGAACAAATTGATGGTTGCCAGAGTGGGGGGATGTTGGAGGACTGGCTGAAAAGGTGATGGGATTAAAAAGTGCAAATTTGTAGTTATAAAAACAGTCACAGGGATGTAAAGTACAGTGTAAGGAATACAGTCAATATTGTATAAACGAAATGTAGTGTCAAATGGGTACTAGACTAATCAGGGGAATCGCTTTGTAGATTATATAAATATCTAATCACCATTTTGTACACCTTAATATAATGTCAACTATAATTGAAAAAAAAAATCATACTTAGCTAGGTGAATAAAGACTGCACATTTCAGTATGAAAAATACCAGTATTGAAAGGCAGAATACACAAGCATTTAGAAAAAAACAAACATGTTTTTGTTTTTTGTTTGTATTGAAGGAACAATAAACACATGAAAAGATGTTTAACATCTTACATTAAAAACCTCAAAATAAGATAGCAGTAGCGGACTTTTTATACTTTTCTAATGTGTTTAAAACAGTAAATTTCATCCATACCAATTATAGATGAAAAAAAAAGCCAACTAAAATTCTTAAAAATTATTGGTGTGAAAGTAAATACTTGGCGGTGCTCTGGAGAACAATTGAAACATTTCACAAAGTAGTCCCGACTGTATACCCATTTAACCTCTCATAATGCACACACACTGTCTCTAGAAATGCCACGCCTCTCCCAGAGAAAAGGTCACACTGAGCATAGTGACACCCACTCAGGAATGCTCACGGCAACACAGCTGATAGTAGCCAGAGACTGTACACAACGAAAACTTCCATTAACAGGAAAATGAATAAACAGAATATGGTGTATTCACATAATGAAATATTACACACAGTGGAAGTAAATGAAGTACAGTCACGAATAAAACAAGGATGAATCTCAGAAGCATAGTGTGGAGTGAAAAATGAAATTTTCAGAATATTACACATACATAATGCTGTATATGAGCTTAAAGATACAAAGGCTACAGTATAATGTGTAGGAAGTTTTACATTGATAAAACTAGAAAGGAACAAAGGAAAGAAACACAAAATCCAGGAGAGGGCTTTTCCTCCGGGTTGGAAGTGGAATGGGTTTTGGAGAAAGCACACAGGTAACTCAATGGTATAGCTAATATGTCACCTCATAATTTGTGTGTTGAGTTCATGAGCATTAATTCTGTCATTGTGCTTCATAGCTTACATGTAATTTGAATTCTCATGACTGCATTAGTCATTACTTATTATACATTTACAGTAGAAATCCTGATGTAACAATAAAAAACCAAGTAACTGTATTATGTTTTCTCACCTGAATGTACAAAATAATTAGAGAAAAGTAAGTTACCAGAAGTACCATGTTTTAGAGAAGAAGTAGGAAGGGAAAGTAATCCCTACTCTACACTAATTTAAAAATAAAGTTGTAATATGTTTGTCTTGATATAAACGATCTAAGAGGTCAAGATGCTAAGAAATACTCTCATTATGAAAAGAAAGTCTTTGATGTGAGCTAATCAGGGCTTGTCAAACTATGACAGGACTGAGACCTAGACACAAATATGTTTTGACAGGAGTCAGGGGATTCAGACTGAGTCTATGATATAATCAACTAATTCCAAAACAGGAGTCACAATCAAAAGAGCTTTTGCCCTTACTGACACAAGCAAGCAAAAAGTAAAGCAAGCAGTAAAGATAAGGCAGGTGAAACAATGAGCACATTGCAAGATATCTGAATTTGATTCTGGGAAAGGAGACAACCCAGAGATGATAAATTACAGTATCCCTGGAAGTGCAGAAAATCCCACATGGACCCAGGTAGAGTTTTCCATCATATTAATCCCGATGCCCACTGTGGACACGTGACCACAGGAAGCGACAGCAAGTTCCCATTTGTGCACAGTGCTGTAAGCAGAGACTGTGACATGCTCACCTGAGGACACCAACACTGGGCTCAGCCATACTTCACACAAACTACAAACCGGAAATGCAGGGGACCTGCTACCATCATGTTCCTGCACATCAAAATACCTCAGAATGTGCTTAGTTACAAACAGACACTTCACTAGACATGGCTGGGAAAACTGTAATAACTCTCAGAAGAACTGAAGGATTTTAGGGCATCCTGAGATTTTCCAATTGTCACTAAAAAACTATATCTTAATAATTACAAGTTATATATATCTATATATATATATATATATATATATATATATATATATATATATATATATATAATTTTTTTTTTTAATTTGTGTTTTTTGACCTGGAAGAATCAGAAGTGCTCTTAAAGTCTTAGACTCTCTGGGATTTTTTTTTTTTTAAGGGCACTGTCACTGGCCCTCATATGTGGGACCCGATCCAGGACCGCTGGTGTCCCAAGCCAGCGCTTAACCGCGCCACTCGGCCGGCCCTAATTTGTTTTTTACAATAGCTCAATAGATATACTTTTTACCCCTCAAAGTGACAACTCCCTCCCCCAATACACCACCCCACTCCCCCCCAATAGCATACATATCTATTACAACTCCCCTGACCCCACTCCCATACTGTACTCCACATCCCGAGATTATATGTATACATTCAATCACAGTTAACATACAACATTATACAACATCAGCTTCAGGTGTACAGCGGAGTGATCAAGCATCTACCCCATCCCTGAAGTGGTCTACCCAACAAGACATGTGACCATCAGACACCCCACAAAATATTCACAACATTATTAATTATATTCTCAGAACTGCCTTTCATATCCCTGTGGCAATATTGTAGTTACCTATTTATGTTATCTAATCCCTTCCCCTTCTCCCTCATCCCCACCCCCTCCCAGCTAGCAACCACCAGTTTTTCCTCTATACCTGCGTGATATAATTTCAATCTTCTTAAATTTACTGAGACTTGTTTTGTGGCCTAACATGTGGTGTATTTTGGAAAATGTTCCATGTGCACTTGAGAAGAATGTATATTCTGCTGTTTCGGGGTGAAATGCTCTAAAAATATCGATTAAATCCAGCTGGTCTAAAGTGTCATTTAAGGCCACTCTTTCTGTGTTGATTTTCTGTCTGGAGGATCTGTCCATTGGTGACAGTGGGGTGTTGGAAGTCCCCTATTATGACAGTGTTACTGTTGATCTCTATCTTTATGCCTGTCAAAATCCATTTTATATATTTAGGAGCTCCTATGTTGGGTTCATAGATGTTCATTAGGGTTAGGTCCACTTGTTGAATTGATCCCTTTATAATTGTGTAGTGCCCTTCTTTGTCTTTTACTGTAGTCTTCATTTTAAAGTCTATTTGTCTGAAACAAGTATTGCTACTCCAGCTTTTTTTCTCATTTCCATTTGCATGAAATATCCTATTCAAACCCTTTACTTTCAGTCTGTGTGTGTCTTTTGCTCTGAGATGAGTCTCTTGTAAACAGCATATACATGGGTCCTATTTTCTTATCCACTCAGCCCCTCTCTGTCTTTTGATTGGAGCATTTAGCCCATTCATATTTAAAATGATTATTGATAGGTGCATATGTATTGCCACTTTGTTATTTGTATTCCTGGTTTTCCTGGGTTACTTTGTTTACCCCTTTCTTCTGTTTCAAAAAGCCCTTTTAACGTTTTCTACAATGCTGGCTCAGTGGTAATGAATTCCTTAAGCTTATTCTTTTCTGAGAAGCACTTTATATCTCCTTCAATTTTAAGTGATAGCCGTGCTGGGTAGAGCAATCTTGATGATAGGCCTTTATTTTGCTTCACTTTGAATATCTCCTGCCACTCCCTTCTGGCCTGCAGAGTTTCTGTAGAAAAGTCAGCTGTTAGTCTTCTAGGAGTTCCTTCTTATGTAACCTGCTGTCTTTCTCTTGCTGCCTCTAGGATTCTGTCTTTGTCTTTAACCTTTGCCATTTTAGCTATGATGTGTCTTGGAGTGGGCCTGTTTGGGTTCAGCTTGTTTGGAACTCTCTGCACTTCTTGGGCTTGTATGTCTATTTCCTTCACCAGGGTAGGAAAGTATTGAGTCATAATTTTTTCAAATACATTCTCGACCCCTTGCTTCTTCTCTTCACCTTCTGGTATTCTATGATGTGATTGTTGTTGCACTTCATGTTGTCCCATAGGGCTCTTAAACTATTTCCATTGTTTTTCATTCTTTTTTCTTTTTGTTTTTCCAACTGGGTGATTTCTGCTATTTTGTCTTCCAAATCGCTGATCCAGTCCTCTGCTTCATCTAATCTACTGGTGAGTCCTTATAGTGCATTCTTCATTTCAGTTATTGCAATCTTTAGTTCTAACTGGTTGTTTATTATTATTTCTCTATCCTTCCTTATGTCCTCATTAAGTTCATTGAACATTCTTATCATCAGTGTTCTAAACTCTGTCTCTGAAAGGTTGGACCCCTCTGTTTCATTTAGTTTCATTTCTAGAAGTTTCTTCTGATCTTTTACTTTTGACATGTTTCTTTGTTTCCTCATTCTGGCTGTCCCTCTGGGATTGCTTTGATGTATTAGATAGATCACCAGGAAAGTCCCAGCTGGATCATGCAGGTGCACAGCTCACAGCCCAACACTCCCAGGAAAGCTCCCATTTTCTGTCTGTCCCAATCAGGTGCTCGCAGATCAGGCCGAGCAGCCCAACAACCAATCACCAGCCTGGCAACTCTGCATGCGCAGTGCAGGGAGCAGGGACCCAAGGCAGCTCGCTCACTCCTGCGTTCCAATGAGCAGCCTGTTGGAGTGGGAGTGCGCCCACCAGGCATTTTCCTGGCTACGCAGCACAAGCAGGACGGAAGGTGGGAATCCCAAGCAGCTGGCACACTCCTGCATCTCAGTGAGCACCCTATTTGAGCAGGAGCGCACCCTACCAGCCAGGCGTTTCCCTGGCAAAGCTGGGCAGAGGGTGGGAACCCAAGGCTGCTTGTGCATCCTGCATCTCAATGAGCAGCCTCTTGGAGCTGAATTGTGCCCATCAGGCATTTCCCTGGCTATGCAGCACAAGCCGTGCAGAGGGTTGGGTGCCAAGGGAGCATGTGCGCGCACACACGCACTCTTGCACCAATTCCACCAGACCAATGCAGTCCCGGACCTAACCCTGTGTGGGAGGGCCCAACCCTGACAAAATGGTGCCCTCCTGTACACTACTCATGTGCAAGTTCCAAACCAGGAGAACAATGGTCCCAAAACCTCCAGCCTCCATGCAAAAGGCGCTCAGTTTAGTCCTTCCCTGCAGGCTCCTGGGCCTCGCTCACACAGCTACTCCCTCCACCAGGAATCCAGTGAGTGTTCACCAGCGAGCGGGTCAGTGTGCTGGCTCCACTGGTTCTCCAGCCATTCTCAGCCTCACCGGGCTGAGCAAAGAGAATCCTCACTAATTTCTACTGCCAGCTATCATGGAACTCCTCTTCCAGGCAAAGTAACTCTGGGCTGGAGAGCTGGGTGTGGTGTTGGAGGGTCTCTCCCCCAACCCAGAGAAGCCTCCCCACAGCTGAAGTGTCCCTCATAGGGTTCACCCTCTCTTGTCTCCACACCTCCTACCAGATTCAACGTTCTTCATTTAGAGATTCTGTTCATCTAGTGTTCTTGGGACTTCCGGGGTTGAATATATAAATTATTTCTAATTTTGGTGTGATCCTGGGAGGCATTTGGTACAATGTCTGTCTATTTTGCCATCTTACCAGAAGTCTACAAAATGCTAATTACACAAACACACTTCTATTTCACAGCATTTTAGTCTCCACCCTCCCAAGGAACTGATGCAAGAATACCTGCCAACTTCTTGAATATGCACACACATATTCAAGTGCATTAATATGTGTACTTGGGTGTGATTACACGCATCTATATGTATGTGTGTTGATGAATGGATGTGCATGCACATACATTCAGTTAGTGAGGTGCCTACGGAGCACACCCAGCATAGATACAGTGTCAGTTTAATACTTAGTGCTCTGAATAAGTATCTTAGCCTATTTCATTAAGTAAAGGACAATTCTGAGCTAAAACAGCAGGAACACATCTGTTTTTAACTGGTCTTCTCCCCAAATCCTCAGAGGTGAAGCCATTTGAAATAAAAATATAAAAACCCACAAAGATGAAAACAGGAAATGAGCAGAAAGCTGAGCATCAATATTAAATCTGGAAAGATGGTGGACAACTAGGAACTTATTTTGCAGACCCATGATGCCCCATAAGCCCATTGTGAGGAAATAAAAAGATCTGGCTTAAATGCAGGTTCCTCACCAGCACTGTTGGAATTGGGGATGAAGGAGGATGGACGATGATGGTTGATTTTATCTGTCAGGTTGACTGGAGGGCTGGGTGGAGACAAGACATTGAATCACACACGGGTGTGTCTGAGAGGCTATTTCTGGGTGAAGTGCACATGTGATGCACTAGACTGAGTAAAGCCGACCGCCCTCCATAATGAAGGTGGGCTTCGTCTAATCAGTTGAAGGGTTAAATGGCACACAAGATGGACCCGCCCCCAGTAAGGGGCAATTCCTTATGCCTGACTGCCTTTCAACTGGGACAAGCCCCTTTTTTCCTCTCTTAGGAATGAAGCTGAAACACCAGCTCTTTTGGGGTCCTGAGTCTGCCAGTCACTGGACAGAAACTAAACCTTCAGCTGTCCTGAGTCTCCAGCTTGGTGACTGCAGACTTTGAGATTTCAGATTCCATAATGGAGAAGTCAATTCATTGCAATAAATCATAGCTACATGCAAACACATTCTATATGCACACACCCTTTGATCTGTTCTCTGGGAACCCTGACTAACACGTGGGCAAAGAATCTTGAGAATCAATTCCATCTTTGCATTGATTTCCTCATCTCCAGGCCTCTGGGTGACTTCCCTTACTCCAATTAACATAAGTTTGTATCAAGTCTGTAGGTTTATTCCGTGTGGAGGGCAACAGGTACTCAGAATGAAGACACCCGTCGGTTAAGGACACGACTATCATTCATGACACAGACTGGCAGAGCTACTGCGTTCACTCAAGGCTGGCCTCACTGGTCTTTGCAAACTTGGCTCCCCAGACACCTGCCTTTCAGAAACATTAGAGGACCCCTTTACAAAGCACCAGAACTACCCAAAAAGAAAGATATAAAGATATGACACTCTGTGTGCTATCAGAACAAAGTCATCAACCCCCACTCACCTGGTCAAGATCAAAACTGACAAATATCATATCCTGCTCAGAACTTACAAATGGCAGTTTATTTCACAATTTCCACTTTAAAAAAGGCACTCGTCCAAGAAAACTCTATGACGTGAAATATATAGTTTTTGTAAAAATTAAGAAAAGTAGTAAACAACTTATAAGATGAGACTACACAAGAATAGAAAATCAAATATATTCTTATTACGATTCACAGAATGATCAGATCTATTATTATATGCATGAGACAAAGACAGGGTGCTTCTCATAAAGATATTCTGAAAAAAAGTTTTTCATAATTACATGTTAGAATTATAATAAAACTAAATAAAAAATGGAAAATAATAGAAGCATTGTTCTGGAAAGTAAAATGAAAACAAAGGGAGCACCAACAATAAATAAAGTAAACTTGAAGGATAAATCTAGGATTCTAACGTGTGTAACAGAGATTTCAGAAATAAAGACAAAAGGGAAGGACTAAACTAAACAATACAAAAAGGGAGAGTCCAAGAATGACAAATCATTTCCATGTCCAAAGGGCCCACTCAAGGATAAGACCACACACTTCTGTACAATGACACACCTTGGCAAAATGTAAGAACACCCAGTTCAGAATTTCCAGGAAAAAAATCTAGTTTATTTAAAGGAAAGAAAGTAGAATAGCTAGATTTCTCAATACCAACTCTGGAAGTTACAAATCATTGAAGATATGGTTTCATAACATTTTAGGAAAAGTTCAAACTTAGAAGTCTATCAACAAGCTATTAGACAAATGACATATAATAAAGACATTACTATTATTCATGAATTTAAAACAAATCATATTTCCCATACATCGGTTGCCAAAAACTATCTGAGCATGTGCTTCACCAAAACAAGGGCATGAACACAGAAATAAATGTACAAGGTTCATGGGGAAAAACATGCAGAAAGGAGGCAAAGAAAAAAAAACAAGATGATGGTGTAGTGAATGCTGTCCACGACCACCATGAAAAAAATGTGAAGGGCAATTGTCCCAAATCAGAATGAGATTAAAACCTGTGCTTAGGAACACTGCAGTGACTTCTACATGGAACTATGCTCCCTTCCTTTGGCAACTGCACATTATAGTAAAGAAAAACTAGACCATGACCTTAATCTCAGAGAATTTTGGTTGGTCTGTTGCTGACTGATGCTGCATTTCATTGGTTGTCCTAAAACTTGGAGTTATTTTGTTAATCAACTTCTTGGCAACGGCATTCTGATCTCCATGGGATCTAGAAGGAATCTCAAATATGCCCAAATAGATAAACTCTCCTATGTATACACATATATACACACAATATCTTGAAAGGATGTAAAACACATATTATGGATTGTCTCTGAAGAGGAAAATAGAGGGGGTACAGGAACAGATTATGAAGCACAATTGTATGATTATGCTTTTATCAATATACAGAAGTCTTTTGCATTTCTATACACTGATAACAAATGATCAGAAACTACAGCAAAATCTTTGGAGATACACAACACATAAAGAACTAAAACAAGATATTAATAACATAAAGTATGAAAGGGGGAGTTAAAATGTAGTTCTTAAAGAAGATACTGCAACTGAAATGCCTATCAACTTAAGATAGACCAATATAAATATAGACTGATATACATAAACCTCATGGTAAACATAAACCAAAAACCAAAAGATATACAAAGAGGAAAAAAAAGTTAACCCAAACTAAACAGAAAAAAAAAATGTAGTACAGCACAAGGGAAGAGATCAAGAAAAGAAGAAAGGAACAGAGAAGAACTATAAAAACAAGCAAACAACAATTAACAAAATAGCAATAAGTACATACTTATCAATAATTAACTGTAAATGGAATAAATGTTCCAATAAAAAGACACAGGTTGGCTGAATGGATTAAAACATATGATTTATCACCATATGCTGCTTACAGACTGAAAGTGAAGGGATGGAAAATGGGATCCCATGCAACTAGAAATGAAAGAAAACTAGGGTAGCAATACTCACATCAGTCAAAGTAGACTTCTGAGAAATTCAGAAAACAACATAGAAAGACTATAAATAATTATAAAGGAGTCAATCCAAGGAGATGACATAACAACCATAAATATCTACATACCCAACATAGGAGCACCATATAAGTAATTATTAATGGACATAAAAGGAAAATCCACAGTAATACTCCCATAGTAGGGGATTTCAATACTCACAGCAATGGATGGATATCCAGACAGTAAATAATGACCTTAAATATCACATTAGACCTGACCACCTTAGGAGACATACATAGAACATTTCATTAAAAAACTGAAGAATACACATGTTTTTCTAGTGCACATGGATTATTTTCCAAGACAGATCACTTAGTAGGCCATAAAACAAGTTTCAATAAATTCAAGAGGAGTGAAATCATGTTAAGCATCTTTTTCAATCACAATTGTATGAAACTAGAAGTCAATTACTGGAAGAACTGGAGAAAAAAAACACAAATACGTGGAGACTAAACAACATGCTACTAAGCAACCAATGGATCACAGAGGAAATTAAACAGGAAGTATAAAACTGTCTTGAAACGTATGAAAATGAAATCACAACTTTTCAAAATTCATGGGCCACAGCAAAAGCAGCTTAAAAAGAGAAGTTCACAACTATTCAGGAAGCAAGAAAAATATCAAATAAAAAATCTAATTCTACACCAAAAGAATAGAAAAATAACAAGGAAAACCCAAATTAAAGAGAGGGAAATAGGGCCAGCCAAGTGGTGCGGTGGTTAAGCGCTGGCTTGGGAAGCCAGCGGCTCCGGTTCGGGTCCCACATATGAGGGCCAGTGACACTGCCCTCAAAAAAGAAAAAAAAAAATCAAAGAGAGGGAAATATGTAGTTAAGATCAAAGAAAAAATAAGCAAAATAGAAATTTAAAAAAAAATTTTTTAAAAATCAATAACACTAAAAGCTGTCTCTTTGAAAAATTAAACAATATGTATAAAAGTTTAACAAAACTTAACAAGATGAAAGAGTGAGAGCCCAAATAAATAAAATTATAAATAACAACAAAGTTACAAACACCACAGAAATATAAAGAATCATTAACGGAAGTATGAAAAATTATATGCCATAAAGTTTGTCAAACTAGAAGAAATGGTTAAATTTCTAGAAGCATATATAACCTTCCAATACTGATCCAGGAAGAAAGACAAAAATCTAAACACATCAATTACTAGCAATGGAGTTGAAGCTGTAATCACAAAGCTCCCAAGAAATAAGTCAAGGAACAGATAGCTTCAAAGGTTAATTCTGCACAACATTCAAAAAAGAATACCTATCCTTCTCAAACTATTTCAGAAAATTGAAGAAAGAATGCTTCCAAACTCATTCTATGGTGCCAGCATTAACTTGATACCAAAAGCAGACAAAGATATCACCAAAAAAAAAAATATTATAATCAATATCTGTGATGAACATAGACAAAAATTCTCAACAAAATGTTAGCTAAGTGGGTTCAACAAACATAAAAAGGGTTATACACAATGACCAAGTGGGACTCTTCCCATAGTTGCAAGGATAGTTTGACATCTGTAAATCAATCAGTGTGATACATCACATTCACAAAATGAAAGATGAAAACCATACCATCATCTTAGTAGATTCAGAAAGTGCATTTGACAAAATTCAACATTCTTTAATGATAAAAACTCTCAAAAAATGAGTATAGAAGGAGCATACTTGGACATAATAATGGCCATATATGACAAACTCACAGCTAATATCATATTCCGTGGTGGAAATATGAAAGCCTTTCCTCTAAGGTCGGGGACAATACAAGAATACACACAATCTCCTCTTCTATTCACTATAGTATTGGAAGTTGTAGCCACAGTGATCAGTCAAGATAAAGAAATAATAGGCATCCAAATCACAAAGGAAGTAGTAAAGCTCTTATTAATTTGCAGATGACATGATGCTATATTTTTTAAAACCTTAAAAAGTTCATTAAAAATACAATTAGATGTAGTAAATGAATTCAGTGAAATTGCACGATACAGAATGAATATAGAGAAATCTATTGCATTTCTATGCACTTGTAACAAATAATCAGGAGAAGTTAAGAAACAGTTCCATTTTCAATTGCACCAAAAAGCATAAAATACCTAGAAATAAACTTAACCAAAGAAGTGAAAAACTTGTACTCTGAAAATCATAAAACTTTGAAGAAAGAAACTGAAGAAGATACATGTAAGTGAAAGGATATACCTTGCTCATAAATAGGAAGAATTATGATCTTTTAAAATGTCCATACTAGCTGGCTGAGTGGCGCAGTGGTTAAGCACTGGCTTGGGACAGCAGTGGTTCCGGTTCGGATCCCACATATGAGGGCCAGTGACACTGCCCTCTAAAAAAGAAAAAAAAAAAAGAAAATGTCCATACTACCCAAAAACTCATCTGTGCAGTAATGAGAGAAGAGAGAGGATAGAAGAAAGATGGGAAACACCAGGGTTTAGGCAATAGGTTGTGGAGAAAGGTGATGCTGAAGGGACTCAGGACTGTTCAGAGGGGTGAGCAGGAGGAGAACCAGGGAAGAGTATGCCACTGAGACCAAGACAGGAAAGGATGTCACAGAGCAGAGTGAATAAGGTAGTTGTTTTCCTGGTGAGAAGATGTTGGATTTAGCAATTGGAGGGTCAGAATCAAGAACAGTTTTAGGGGAATATAGGGAGGAAATCGAGGGCTTAAAAATGAAGAAGTAGAAACAAGCCGCACAAGGTTTCCTTTTTTAAATCTTGGTTGAGAAGAGAAGAGAAACAGTGCTAAAGATAGATATGTATTTAATTCCCCCCCCCCCACGAACACACACAATGAAAGAGACTTGCACTAGAGTACAGCGTAAAGGCAGAAATCTCAGTGGTAAAGCTTGATATTATATATAGAGAGGGAAGGTGGTTGATGGAGCAAAATCCTTAAGAAGGTCTGAGGGATTGAATCTATTGGGGAAAAAAAGAAGTCTTTGTCCATTTATAATCATCTTCTTACTATTGGGTTGTTGGAAAAGTCATGACGCATTTTTGCAAAGAAATACATAGAAAAAATATGTCATAACTTTTCAGACAACCCAAACATACATGCTAATTTTGACTGTCTATATGTTATAGTTGCATGTCGTTAAGATAACGATGCATTATGAAATGAACTTGTAGGGGTAGCAGGTGGAAGAATCATTACAGAAAATTCTAGAAGCAGGAGTTGCCAATAACCTCAGCTTGAAAGAGCTAAATCATTCACTAAGGTCGATGGGTATCATTCACTATTGCCATGAACATCAGCTGAGGATTAAGAATATTTTCTTTGAAAAATGTCTCATAGTTTTCCCTGTATATGTCTTTTACATCCTTGGTTAAATTTATTCCTAGGCATTTTATTCTTTTTGTTGCAATTGCAAAAGGAATTTTTTTTTCTTTTTCTGCTATTTCATTGTTAGTATTATATATAGGAATGCAATGGACTTTTATACATTGATTTTATAGCAAGCAACTTTACTGTATTCATTTATTATTTCTAATAAACTTTATTTTTAAAAACTATTTTCAGACTGGAAACTGGATATATTAGTATTCTATTGCTGTTCTAATAGAAATGTAGTGGTAGATCAAAAGTCCAACACAGGTCTCACTGGGCAGAAATAAAGGTGTAGGCAGGACTATATTACTTTCTATGATAGAGACCTGCCTCTAGTGGAGAATCTGTTCCCTTGCCTCTTCCAGCTTTTAAGCACCAACACATTCCTTGCTTTCTCCATTCCAATCTAGCAACCCATCTCACCTCTCTACCCTCTCTTCAGTTATCCCATCTATCTCTGATCATACCCAGGAAAGGTTCTCTACTTTTAAGGACTCAAGTGATTAGATTGTTCCCATTGGGATAATCCAGGCAAATCTATAGATTCAAAGCAAACCCTAGCAAAATACCAATGGCATTTTTCATAGAACTAGAACAAATAATGTTCAAATTTATATGGAACCAAAAAAGATCCCAAATAGTCAAAGCAATCTTGTAAAAGAAGAACAAAGTTGGGGGAATCATGCTACCTGATATCAAATTATACTGCAAGCCCATAGAAATCAAAACAGCATGGTATTGGCATTAAAATGGAAACATATATCAACATAACAGTATAGACCCCAGAAATAAATCAATGTCTACATGGTCAATTAATCTATGAAAGGGGAAGTGCTAACACAATGGATGAAAACAGTCTCTTTAATAAATGATATTGTGCATACTGAACAAATATATGCCAAAAAATGAAATTAAACCACTTTATTACACTATATACAAGAATGAATTCAAAATGTACTAAAGACTTAAATGTAAGACCCGAAATCATAAAACTCCTAGAAGAAAACATTGGTAGTAAACGGTCCGACATTGCCATTTGGATTTTTTTTTTTTTGATATGTCTCCTCAGCAAATGAAGCAAAAGAAAAAATAAATAAATAAAACTATATCAAACTGAAAAGTTTTTGCACAGCAAAGAAAACCATCAACAAATGAAAACACCACCTATTAAATGAGTGAAGATATTCACTAAAGATATATTCAATAAGGGGTTAGGGTTAGTATACAAATATATAAGGAACATATGACAACAACAACAAAAACAACTGAATTTAAAAATGTGCAGTGGACCTGAATAAAAATTTATCCAAAGAGCACAGATGGCCAATAGACATAAGAAAAGATGATCACCATCCCTAATCATCAGGGAGATGCAAATTAATCTGCAATGAGGTATCACCTCACACACCTGTCAGAAAGTCCATCATGAATATACCAACAAACAACAACTGCTGGGAGAATATGGAGAAAAGGAAACCTTCATGTACTGTTGGTGAGATTACAAATGGGTGCAGCCACTATGGAAAACAGTATGTATGTTCCTCAAAAGAGTAAAAAAATAGGACTACCTTATGACCCAGCAATTCTACTCCTGAGTGTTTATCTGAAGAAAACAAAAACACTAATTCAAAAAGACATATGCACCCCTATGTTCATTGCATCCTTATTTACAATAGCCATGATATGGAAATAATGAAAATATCTATGTATAGACAAATGGCTAAAGAAGATGTGCTACATATATACAATGGAATGTTAGTTATGAAAAAAAATGAAATCTTACCATTTTCAACAACATGAATGGACCTAGAGGATATTATACTAAGTGAAATAAGTCAGACTGAGAAAGACAAACACCATATGGTTTCATTTATATGTTAAATCTAAAGAACAGACTAAATGAACAAACAAAACAGAAACAGACTCATAGATGCAGAGAACAAACTGGTGGTGACCAGATGGGAGGGGGTTATGGAGTAGGTGAAAAAGGGTAGGGGATTAAGAAGTGCAAATTGACAGCTATGAAACTAGTCACAGGGATGCAAAGTACAGCATAGAGTATATTGTCAATAATATTATAATAACTATGTATGGTGTCAGATGGGTATTAGACTTATCAAGGTGACCACTTCATAAAGTATATGAAAGTTTAATCAATATGTTGCATACCAGAGCCTAATATAATATTGTATGCAACTGTACTTGAAAAATAAGTTTTAAAAAAATTAAGGAACTCATACAATTTAACAGCAAAGAAACAAACAATCTGTTTAGAAAATGGGCAGAGAACCTGATTAGACATTTCTCCTAAGAGGACATACAGATGGCCAACAGGAATATGGAAAGATACTCAATGTCACTAATCATCAGTGAAATGCAAATCAAAACCACAATGAGATATCACTTCACACCTCTCAGAATGGCCATGACTCATAAATCAACACATAAGTGCTGGCAAGGATGTTAGAAAGGGAACACTTGTACACTTTTGGTGGGACTATACATTAGTGAAGGCACATAACAAACAGTATGGATATTCCTCAAAAACTCAACAGTAGAAGTGCCATAAAATTCACCAGTTCCCACTTCTGTGTACTTATCTGAAAAAAAACAAAACACTAATTGGAAATCATATATGCACCCTATGCTCCTGGCAACATTACTAGTAACAACCAATACATCAAAGCAAACTAGATGTCCATCAGTGAGTGAATTGTCAAAGCAGCAATTGTAACAAAAATGATGAAATTATGTCATTGAAGCAACATGGTTAGATCTAGAGGGCATTATTGTATGTGAAGTAAATCAGAGAGAAAGACAAATACCATATAATTTAAATCACATAAAACCTAAAAAAACAAAAGAGCCAAATAAGAAACAGACCTAGATATAGAGAATAAGCCAATGGTTGCCAAAGGGAAGGAGGATGGGGAGATGAGAATAAAATAAAATAATATATTACTTAAAACATGCACAAAAGCAAAACAAAACAAACAAAAATCTAATAAAGAGGTCAATGCAAAAAGATAATATAACATTTTTAAATATTCATGCACCCAACATAGGAGTGCCTAAAACTATAAAACAAATATAAAGGATCTAAAGGGATAAAAAAAATAAAGCAATATAATAACAGTAGGGGACTTTAATACCCCAATTACATCCACGAACAGGTTGTCCAGACAGAAAATCAAAAAGGAAGCATGGGCCTTGTAAAGCATGTTAGACCAGATAGATTTAAGATATACACAGAACATTCCATCCAAAAGCAACAAGCACACATTCTTCTCACACACACATGCAGCATTCTCTAGGACAAATCATATGTTAGTCCATGGAGCAAGTCTTTTATATATATATTTTTTTTCAATTACAGTTTATTTGGGTGACAAGTGTCAGTAAAGTTACATAGGTTGAAGGTGTACAATTCTGTAATACATCATCTGTGTATGGTGAACACAAAGCAATACTTAATAAATTTAAGAAAATAAAAATCACATCACATAACTTTGCTAACCACAGTGGTATGAAATGAGAAAACATAACAATCAGAAACCAGGAGAATTCAGAGATATGTGAAGATGAAATAACATACTCCTGAACCACCAATGATTCAATAAAGAAATCAAAAGAGAAATTGAAACATACCTCAAGAAAAATGAACATAGAAAACAACACCCCAAAATTTGCAGGGTGCAGCACAGCAGTGCTAAGATGGGGGTTTATAGTCATAAATGCATACATCAAAAAAAATCTCAAATAAATGACCTAAATTTACACGTATGGAATTGAAAAAAATTAATAAAGGAAGCCTAAAGTAAGTGTAGCAAAGAATGATAAAATGGTCAGAGCACGAATAAATGAATTAGAAACTAAAAACCAGTAAAAAAAAAAAAAAAGACCAATAGGCCATGAAATGGGGCTTGAAACAGAAACAAAATTGACAAACCATTAATTACACTCATAAAAAAAAAAAGAGAGAGCTCACTAAAATAAATAAAAAAAGAAGTGAGACAGGATGTAACAACTGATGTCAAAGAAATAGAAACAATGATAAAGACTACTGTGAATAATTATACACAAATATATTAGATGACGGAAACAACCCTAGAAATATATACTTTAAGACTCAATCATGAAATAAGGAAACCTGAGCAGATTAAGGACTAGAATAAGGAGATTCAATCAGTAATCAAACAACTCCCAGCAAACACAACTTCAGGAACAGACACAGATTCACGGGTTAAGTTTTACCAAATAGTCAAAGAACACTGTCTATCCTGCTCAACCTCTTCCAAAACATAAGAGGGAAATCTCAAACTCATTTTATAAGGCCAGCATTACCCTTATACTAAAACCAGAGAAGAGCACCCCAAGAAAAGAGGCGTACAGGCCAACATCCCTGAGAAGCACACTTGCAAAATTACTCAACAAGATATGAGCAAACCGAACCCAACAACTCAGGAAGATGGTCCCACACCACGAGGAAGTGGGTTCATCCTAGAGGTGCCAGGGTGGCTCAGCATCCCCAGATCAATGTATGTGATACACACTGACACAACGAGGGATAGAAGTCACATGGACATCAATTGATTCAGAAAAACATTTAATGGAAATCAACATCCATTATGATAAAAACTCTCAGAAAAGGGAATCTAGAGGGAATGTGTCTCAACATAATTAAATATGTGTATGACAAGCCAACAGCAAAATCATGCTCAACAGTGAAAATCTGAATGCTTTCTCCTAAATCAGGAACAAGATGAGGATCCTTCCACTCTCACCCCTTTGATTCACCATAGTATTGAAGCCCTGCCCAGAGCAATTGGGCAACAACAAAACAAAATCAATTTGGAAAGGAAGCAAACTGTCACTATTTGCAGAGGACATGTGTATAGAAAACCCTAAAAATGCCACGAAATAACTGCTAAAAAAAACAAATTCAGTGGAGTTGCAGGATATAAGCACCAGTATACAAAAGTCTGTTGTGTTTCTGTACACCAATAATGAACTATAAGGAATGAAGAAAATAATCCCATTCATAAAAATATAGAAAAGAATAAAATGCCTTGGAATAAATTTAACTAAGGGGAAAACTGTGAGACCCTGATGAGAGAAACTGGAGAGAAATAAATGAAAAGATAATCCATGCTCATGGACTGGAAGAACTAATATTGTGAAAATATCCACACTCTCCAGAGTAATCTACACATTTACCTCACTCACTATGAAACATCCAATGGCACTTTTCACAGAAACAGAACAAAAAGCCTGTTTTTCTGCTACCACAAATGACCCCGAGTAGCCTAAGCAATGATATGAAAGGAGAACAAAACTGGACACATGACACTCCCTGCTTTCTAACTTGTATCAAAGCTACAGTAATCAAAATAGCTGAAATAATCCAAAAATGTATGGAATTGGCATCAAAACAGACACATAGATGAATGGAACAAAATAGAAAGCATAGAATGAACCCATGCACTTGGTCAGTTAATGTATCTCAGAGGAGCCAGGAATGTACAGTAGGGAAAGGACAGTCTCTTCAACAAACGGTGTTGGGAAAACTGGACAGCCACAGGCACAAGGATGAAACTGGACTACTGTTACACCACACACACACACAAGTGAACTCAAAATAGATTAAAGACAAAATGTAAGATGAGAAATTATAAATCTCTTAGAAGGAAACACAGGTGGTGAGCTCCTTGACATGAGTGATGACTTTTTGAATCTGACTCTGAAGGCAAAGGCAACAAAAGCAAAACTAAATGGAGGGGGACGATATCAAACTAAAAGCTTCCGCACAGCAGCAGAAACCAGCAGTGAGATGGGAAACCCCACTGAATGGGAGAACATATTTGCAAATCACATACCAGATAGCAACTTAAGATCCAATCTTTATATGCAATATATAAACACCTCATAAAACTCTTCCATATAACCCCAAAGCAAGCCACTAAAAACAGGCAGAGAATGTAAAGAGAGTCATTTCCAAAGGAGAAATCCAGATGACTAACAGGTGTGGGAAAGGTGTGTGACATCACTAATAATCAGGCCATTGCAATTCCTCATGACAATGCCATCACCTCACACCCATTAGAATGGACATCCTCAAAAGATAAAAAGTAAGTGTGGGCGAGAACGTATTGAGAAGGGAGCCCTTGTGCACTGGTGGTGGGAATGTCAACTGCTGACACCACTATGGAAAAGAGTAAGGAGGTCCTTACAATTAAAAACAGAACTATCATATCAGACTTAAAAGTTTTTTCACAACAAAGGAAACCATTAATAAAACAAAAAGGAAGCCTACTGAATGGGAGAATATATTTGCCAACGATATATCTGATAAGGGGTTAATATCCAAAATTTATAAAACACTCATGAAACTCAACACCAAAAAAACGAACAACCCAATTAAAAAATGGGCAGAAGATATTAAGAGACATTTCTCTAAAGAGGACATACAGACGGCCAACAGGCATACGAAAAAAAGTCCAACCTCACTGGTCATTAGGGAAATGCAAATAAAAACCACCCTGAGATACCACCTCATTCCAGTCAGAATGGCTATCATCAATAAATCAACAAACAACAAGTGCTGGCGGGGCTGTGGAGAAAAGGGGACCCTGCTGCACTGTTGGTGGGATTGCAGATTGGTGCAGCCACTATGGAAGTCAGTATGGAGGTATCTCAAAGAACTGGAAATAGAGCTACCCAGCAATTCCACTCCTAGGTATTTATCCTGAAAAAACCAAGACACTTATGCAAAAAAAGTTATGCACCCCTATGTTCATAGCAGCACAATTTACAATAGCTAAGACTTGGAAACAACCAAAATGCCCATCAGTAGATGACTGGATTAAGAAACTGTGGTATATTTATACAATGGAGTATTACTCCGCTATAAAGAAGAATGAAATCATACCATTTACAATGATATGGATGGACCTAGAGACTATTATGTTAAGTGAAATAAGTCAGTCAGAGAAAGACAAATACCATATGATCTCACTCATATGTGGAATCTGAAAAACTGTATGAATGAGCAAAGTAAACAGAAACTGTCTCATAGATATAGAGGATAAATCAGGGTTGCTAATTGGGAGGGGAATGGGGATGAGGGAGAAGGGGAAGGGATTAGACAGCAAAAATAGGCAACTATAATATTGCCACTGGGATATGAAAAACAGTTTGGGGAATATAATTAATAATGTTGTAAATATTCTGTGGAATGTCAGATGATCATAGGTCTTGTTAGGGAGACCATTTCATGGATGGAGTAGAGGTTTGATCACTGCCCTGTATTACTAAAGCGGAGGTGGTATACCTACTGTAATTGAATATATATAGATAGTCACGGGATATGGATTATACTGTGGAAGAGAGTCAGAGGAAGAGTAATAGATATATATGATATGGAGGGGGAGTGGGGTGGTGAATTGGGGGTGGGGGGTTGTCACTTTGAGGGGTAAAATGTATAACTATTGCACTGTGTTGTACACCTGAAACTAATTTAAAAAAATAAAAATAAAAATAAATTTAAAAAAAACAGAACTATCAAATGATGCAGCCATTCAACTTCTGGGTATTCATCTAAAATACATTTTAAAAGGACACTAATTAGAAAAGATACATACACCCTGTGTTCACTGCAGGAATACTTCCAATAGCCGAGGAGTGGAAGCAACCTACATGTCCATCGATAGATGCTGGATAAAGAGGAAGTGGTCCATATGTACAGCGGAATACTATTCAGCCATGAAAAAAGTAAATCTTGCCATTTGCAACAACATGGATGGACAGCAACTTGTTTCACTCAGCATAATGCTCTCAAACAGAGAAAGACCAATCCCTTATGGTTTTACTTACACGTGGACTCAAACAAGACACCCAGCTCACAGATACAGACAACAGATGGGTGACGACCAGAGGCAGGGTGGGAAGTGGGAGAAATGGGTGAAGTGGGTCAACAGGTACAACAGTTACAAAACAAAGAATCTGTGGGTGTAATGCACAGCACAGTGACCACAGTTAATGGTGCTCTATTACATATTTGACAGTTGCATAGGAGTAAATATTAAAAGTGCTAATCCCGAGTAAAAAAGATTTGTGTAACTATGTGTAGGGACGGATGTCAGCTGGGCTTATTGTGGTGACTATTATGTAACGTATGCAAATATGACTCATTGTGTTGTACACCCGAAGCTAATGTTATCTGTCTTCATATGGAAATAAAAAGGAAGGGCCGTGTAGTAGGGAAGATATACAGGAAAATAATTCTGATTTTGTGAGTACTGGGTTACAGATATGCACAAACACAACAGATTCAGGCTTCCGTGTTATATTACAATACAGTTGTGGTTTTTATTTGCATTTGTCTGATGATTAGTGATGTTGAGCAAGCATGTTTTCATATGTCTGTTCTCTTTGCAGAAACGTTTATCGGGTCCTATGCCCATTTTTTAATTGGGTTTTTTTGGTGTGTTTTTTTGTTGTTGAGTTGTATGAGTTTCTTATATATTTTGGATATTAGCCCCTTATCAGAGGTGTTGTTTGTAAATATTTTCTCCTGTTCGATTGGTTCCCTCTTTATTTTGTTGATAGTTTTTTTTGCTGTGCAGAAACTTTTTAGTTTGATATAGTCCCATTCATTTATTATAGCTTTTACTTCCCTTGCTTTTGAGATCAAATTCATAAAATCATCTTTGAACCCACGGCGATAAGCTTAGTACTTATGTTTACTTCTATGCAGTTTATTATTTCAAGTCTTATGTCTTTGATCCATTTTGAGTTAATTTTGGTATATGGTGAGAGACAGCAGTCTAATTTCATTCTTTGGCATGTCGCTTTCCAATTTTCTCAGCACCAGTTATTGAGAGGCTTTCATTTCTCTATTGTGTATTTTTGGCCCCTTTGTTTTAGATATCACCTCTCACTGGTTAGAATGGCTATCATCAACAAGAGTAATAATAACAAGTGTTGAGAGGCTGTGGGGAAAAAGGAACCCTCATACACTGTTGGTGGGAATGCAGATTGGTGCAGCCCCTATGGAAGGTAGTGTGGAAGTTTCTCAAAAAATTAAGGATAGAATTGCCATATGACCAGCAATCCCTCTCTTGGGTATATGCCAAAACAACAACAACAACAACGAAATACATGAATACATTTATCTGTAAAGATATATGTGCCCAGATACTCACTGCAGCTTGATTTATGGTGGCCAAGACATAGAAACAACAAGGTATCCTTAGATAGATGATCAGATAAAGAAGATGTGGTATATATACACAGTGGGATACTACTCTTCCATGAGTAAAGATGAAATAGTGCCATTTTTGACAACATGGATGGATCTTGAGATTATTATGGTAAGCTAAATAAGTCTGACAGAAAAAGTCGAGAAATATGACTTCCCTGATATGTGGGATATAAAACTGAAAGCAACAAAAGAACAAGACAAACAAATGAAGAAACAAAACTCATTACACCAACAATAATTCAGTGGTTAACAGAGGGTAAGCGGGGATGGGGTGGTAGATGAAGGTAAAGGGATCAAATATATTGTGATGGAAGGAGAACTGACTCTGGGTGGTGAACACACAAAGCAATATGAAGATGATGTATTACAGAATTGTACATTTGAAACCTATATAATTTCACTAACCATTGTCACCCCAATAAATTTTATTCAAAAAGGTAAATGGGTGACGATATGATTAATAATATCCAAATACATTTAAAAAATTACAATAGCATTTTGGTGTAATGAAAAGTGTAGGAGGGCATGTGCACAGCTGTTATGAAAGTGAGACTCCCTACATGACATGAGAACCTTTATATCCTGTGTCGCCCTGTGTCATATCAGCTTACACATGCACTGTATGAAAACAGTTCCCTAAGTTCAGCGCTTCAACTGTAGCATTGGCACACATACACTGAGAGTGAAATATGCACTCCCACTTGTGAGGGAAAGAGAAACAGAAACAGGACACGTATTCCATGGTGTGAGGACCATGAGGAAAGAGCCTAATGAGAAAATTAACCTGCTGATCTGAAACAGTGACCCTTAGTGACCTGGGGGGATAGAGCCCATGTCACTTCCCAGTGACAACTGTGAGCCCAGACCTATGCTGCTGACCTGGTCATTGTCATGTTGCACTCTCTGTTATTTTCCAGAATTAGCTTATCCTATCACAAAGCCTAATCGCTAAATGGCAGCCAAATGCACAAGCAGTACAAGGGTTATTTTCATCACAAAAATCAATCATGCTGGCTTGGTTGTTAGCACCAATTCGGACAAATTACGCCTTCTTGTAAGGGTAGAATACAAAACCACTATTTAAAAACCCATGCATCTCTATGTGCATTGCAGCATTACTAGCATCAGCCATGAGACGGAAGCAACCCAGGTGCCCATAAGTAGATGAAGGGGAAATATGAGACGATACACATCTTTGTTCCCAAGGAAGGGAATGACACACATATGATGTCGCAAAACCTGATCCAGGGCTAAACTTAGCATTTCGCACAGAATCTGCAATGACAGCCCATCTTCCCTGCTCTTGCCTGCATCCCAGCTGGCACGGGACATTGGAAATCAGATGTGGTGCCACCACAGGTGACTCTGATGTGACCTTACATGCTCTGCTATGATACTGAATGTATCTGTACTTGGGAATGGTTCATTTTACCTGAGGTACTGAATTAAGCGTAAAATAAAATTTTCTTGAACACAGCGAGTTAAAGAAACTGTTATCTTAAAATGATACAGCTGGAAAGTCGATGTGTTCAACTGCCAAAGTTGACATACGTCCTAACATGGCTGCACATGGAATCCAGAAATCAGGACTGAGCCCAGGGCTTGCTCGTGTCTGCCATGGGGCTGGGGACCTGCGCAGAAAATGTGGCGCATGGCATGGCACCCTGCTCTCCAGCACATGAGCAGGTCCAATGGTTTGGACGTGGAAAATGCTGGCCCTGTATTTTCCTCACTCTGCCACAAAAGCTGCAATCTGAAATGGCAGGGCCCCGGTGCCTGGAAGACAAGATTTGAACAACCAGAGCCTCCTTCCAAGGGATTTAAGTCAACAGAAGCAAACCACAGCAGTCTGGATTTGGGGAATGTCTTCTCATCAAGATCCTTTCCATTTGCAGCTTCTTATAGCAGACAGTCCCCTCTACCCCCCACGTGCTAGGATGTGACAACAGATGACAAGAAGTGTAATGGCTGCCATCCCATCAGGACGCAGGCATTACTGGGGCAGCAATTACAAAGAAACTGACTAGACTCCACGGGCATCGGTAGGGGGCCCTCTGCAGCCCCTCCTGCTCCGAGGAGGTTGTGCTGCTCCCCATCATCAGTCCGCTCTGTTCCCCTGTGTTAGGTTTGCAACTTGGGAGGCCAGAGGCGTTTCTCAGAGATGCAAAGGGCAACATAATAAATAGCTGGGAGGGGCGGGTGCTGCTGCCTCCAGCTCCCTGCTCAGACCTCGCTCAGCCACCGGAAGCTTCCCCCAGATGCTTTTATGGTTTCCTAGAGACAAAGGCGTGTTTCCCTCTGGGGACACGTGTCCACAGCATGTCCAGTGATGCTCCTATGGTGTGGTGTAGAAAACTCGTGGGATGTGTTCTGACAAAGGATTGTGTACACAGGCGTGTGCCCTTGTCTACGTGAACTCACACGGCCCCTGATTTTCAGTAAAACTGTACATGAAAATAGTTTGAGGTTTATAGGAAACTCAGTAGCTACCGCAGAGTTCCCCTGGATCCACACATCCAGTTTGTTAGTGAAACGTGTTACAAATATACCATAATAATGTCACAACAGGGGACTGAATCATGACACATTATTAGTCTTTCCTAACATCTGCAGTTTCTCTGTATTTACTAACTTTTTACCTGCTGTGCTTTTTCTGCTCCTGGATCCCAAGGCACCACATGTCATTTACATCGTTGTCATGTTCCTTAGGCTGCACTTGGGTGTGACAGTTTCTCACCTCCCTGGCGTTGGTGACACAGACAGTTTTGAGGAGGGATGGGCATGTACTTGGTAGACTGTCACGCACATGGAGTTTTTCTGACGTCTTTCTCATGATCAGACTGGCTTAAGACTTTGGGAGGAAGACCACAGAGATGCCATGCCATTTTCATACCCCATTTCTAGAGTATGCACTGTCACCATGACTTATCACTGATTGCGTTGACCTTGCTCACCTGGCAGAGGTAGGCTTTATTTTAGTCTGAGATTCTTGCTGAAGGCAAATCAAACAAAGTTAGCAAATTGTGGGAATTCCCTTCGTCCTCTCAGCACACTCACATTAGTCCTGGGAGAGGCCTGGAAGGGTCCAGGACAATGCTTTGGTCTCCATCACTGTCACCTGGAACAGACTCTACATGGCTCCTTGTGTTCTCGATTACGGATAATCTTTCAAAGTAAGGGAGAGAGTTAGCCTAAGTACTAGAGAAGTGGGGCGCTACACATGCCGACTACACAAGAAGCCAGGACCTCTACCTTAATTCTATCCTTTTAAAATATGATCACATCCCACCATTCAAAAGGTAGAGACTATATAGGTGGACAGCAGGAGAAGACCCAACTATATTCTGTCAACAAAAAACAAATATGATCATCAAATAGAATGCAACACTGATAAATTTAGCTAAGGAGTTAAAAGACCTGTGTGCTGAAAATGGCAAAATGTTAAATTTAAGGAGACACAAACTGAAAAGAAACTCTGTGCTCATGGATTGAATAATTAATATTTGAAAATGTCCATACTACCCAGAACAGTCTACAGTATTGATGCAGTTCATATCAAAATTTCAATGGCATTTTGCAGAGAAATAGAACACAGTCCTAAAATGCAGATCATGCCAAAAGAGGTGTATACGTATCTTAAGAAAGGAAAAACCCGTATGAAAATTGTAATACTCAATATTTACTGATGTCAAAAGATGAATACAAGTCACGTTTGGTTTCTGCAATTACAATAGGTACTCAAAGTGATTACCATCAGCATCCAGACATTCTGATTATGGTGAACTACTGCTTGAGCAACGTTGACCAAAGTGTCCACTTGAATCTTTGCACATACCGTCTCAATTTCTTCACACAGTATTGTGAATCTCAAAATCATCACTAATTCATGCAATTGTTAGGCGTGTTGGAGGTTCTGTTGCATACTCACGCCTCCAATGTCATTGGGCTTCCACAACGTTCTTGAATTTCAAATACCACTTCAAAATTGTCCTGTGCTCCTTGAACAACAACCGTGCTTCCTCCATTTTCTTTGGCTCTCCTGCCTGTCACATGGTGATGTTAGCATTGATTTGATTAATGCCACCTTTTGAACAAACTACACATTCCTACCATAATTCAATTGAACTACGAAAAGTAATATATAGTTAACATCTCTTAAAATGTGTATACATTTTTTTGGCACTCCTGGTATATATGGAACTACAAAAGACCCTGAATAACCAAAGAAATCATGAGAAAGAAGAACAATGCTGAAGCCATCACTCTCCCTGATTTCAAACTATACTACAATGCTACATTACTCAAAACAGTATGATACTGGCATAAAATGGACACACAGATCAATGGAACAGAATCGAGAGCCCAGAAATGAATCCACACATGTATGGTCCATTAATTCAATTAGAATAGAACAATAAAGAAGCCAGGAACATACAATTGGGTAAAGAATAGTCTTGTCAATAAATTGTGTTGGGAAACTGGACAGCCCAAGCAAAAGAGTATAACTGGACCACTACTTATACCATACACAAAATTCAACTCAAAGTCATTTAAAAACTTCAAGTTAAGACCTGGGGCCGGCTGAGTAGCGTGGTGGTTCAGTGCTAGCTTGGGAAGCCAATGGCCCTGGTTTGGGTCGCTCATATGAGGGCCAGTGACACTGCCCTCAAAAAAAATAAAAAAATAAAGGTAACGGCTGGCCGAGTGGTGCGGTGGTTAAGTGCTGGCTTGGGAAGCCAGCAGCCCCGGTTCAGGTCTCACATATGAGGGCCTGTTACACTGCCCTCAAAAAAAATAAAAATAAAGGTAAGACCTGAAACCATAAAACTTCTAGAAGAAAACATAGGTGATAAGTTCCTTGACACAGTTCCTGATGAAGATTTTTAAAAATCCGACACCAAAAGCAACAAAAGCCAAAGCAAACAAACATAGCTGCATTATAAAGCTTCTGTCCAGCAAAGGAAATCATCAAGAAAATGAAAAGGCTCCCTATTAAATGGAAAAAATATTCACATATCATATCTGATACAGAATTAATATCTAAAATATATTTAAAAAATTATACAACTCAGTAGCAAAAACAATCTGATTAAAGAGTGGACTGAGAAACAGAAGAGAATTTAAAAAAAAATACCAACAGATGACCACAGGCACCCGAATATATGCACAAGATCACTAATCATCAGAAACGCAAATTCAAATCACAGTGGGACACACCCTCCCATGTGTCAGAATGGCCAATTTAAAAAAGACAAAAAACAAGTGTGAAGAGGCTGTAGAGAAAAGGGAACCCTGATGCACTGTTGCTGAGATTGCAAATTGGAGCAGCCACTATGGAAAACAGTATGGAGGTTCCTTAATGTTTTTAAAATAGCACTATCATAGGATCTAGCAATTCCACTGCTGGGTATTTACCTGCAGAAAAGTGAAAAACACTAAACTAAAAAGAACATGTTTCCCCCACCATTCATTGCAGCACGATGTATAGTAGCCAAGATGTGGAAATAACCTCTGTCCATCCATGGATGAACGGATGAAGAAAATGTGGCTATTATTCAGCCATAAACAAACGAAATCTTACCATTTGCAACAATGGATGGACCTTGATGGCATTATGCTAAGTGAATAGGTCAGACAGAAAGACAATTACTGCATGACCTTACTTATATGTGGAATAAAAACAACAGCAAAACAAGCTCATAGACACTTACAGCAGGTTGGTTGTTGCCAAAGTTGGGGAGTGGGCAAAATTAATAAAGGGGTTCAAAGGTACAACATACAGTTATTTATAAATAATTCTTGATTGTGCCGCATGGACTATAGTTAATAGCACTCTATTGTATCTGTGATATTTGCCAAGAGAGTAGATCTTACAAGTTCTCATCACAGGGAAGAACATGGTATAACTATTCAAGGTCAGTCTACTAGACTTATTGTGGTGATCATTTTGCAATGTATTCAAATATCAAATTGTTATCATGTACACCTGAAACTAGTATGTTATGTCATATACCTCAATAAAAAAGCTTAAAATATTTTGTTTGTTTGTTTGTTTGTTTGTTTGTTTTTTGAGGGCAGTGTCACTGGCCCTCATATGTGGGACTAAACCTGGGCCACTGGCTTCCCAAGCCAGCACTTAATCACTGCACCACTTGGCCAGCCCTAAAATTTTTTAATGAAAATACATTTCCTAATAACAAAAAAAAAAAACAAATATCAACAGCGGTTGTGTCAGTTAAACTTGCTGGTGATTTCTATTTTATTTTTTATACTTTTGAGTTTTTGTTTTTTTTTAAAGATTTTATTGGGGATTTGGTGGAGGGGAACAGCGTTGGGGAATCGGGGAAGGGGAACAGACAAGTTGCTGTCTTCTTGTTCTTCAGTTTAGTTGTGGAGGATGTTGCTTCACTGTTGGTATCGTCATTGCGCTCTTCCCGGATGAGGCAGATCGGTCGCTGGCCTCTGGATGTCGCTCATCGCGGCTATTGGCAGCTCACGCTTGGCTGCCAGCCGCTCACGCTGGCTGAGGGCCATTCACTGTAGCCTATGGCAGCCCACTGCAGCAGGGGCTGCAGCCCACACCATTACCGGGTCTCGCACAGCCTAGCTCCAGGTGGAGCTGTTGTTAACTGGAGCTGTTGTTAGCTGTAGAGGGCAGTGTCACTGGCCCTCATGTGGGATCCGAACCGGGGCCGCTGGCATCCCAAAACCAGCGCTTAACCAATGCGCCACTCGGCCGGCCCTATACTTTTGAGTTTTACAAATAATTTTATGATGAGCACTTGCTATTTTTAAATCAGCAAATCCTATTTTAAAATATCCAGTAATAATGGTTAAAAAAAGAATCCAATATAAGGAATGGTAGTTTAAAAGTAGAGGGATAGAGAGAGACACTAACGCCAACACTAGTAAAAAGTGAAAGTATCCTCACTGATTTCAGAAAAGCAGACTTTAGAACAAGGAAGATTATCAAGGACAAAGTGGGACTTTATGTCACTATAAAGAGGACAACTGTCCTTGAAGACACAGCATTTCTAAACAGGTGTGTAGCCAACAACAGGCATGAACATATGAGGTCACATCTGTAAGAAGTGCAAGGAAAAGTATCACACTGGCCATTATTGTTAGAGACCCCAACACCTCTCACTGTGACCAGAATATTTGAAACCAAGAATACTGTATGGTGTCAGGAGTATGAGAAGGACAAGGAATGGAGTGGCCGGAACAGAAAGGCTCCCTTGCTGACTCACGATTATTCACAGCATACGTTTTAATGGGTAACCAGTTGATGCCAGAGAGTTTGTTTTGTCTGACATTATCAATGATCACAGCTACTGGGCTTCGGAGGAGAGTTTCTGATGCAGTTCTCCTTTAGAGCAAGTGAGCAGGCCTCTCACTTCCAGGATCCTGAACAGTAAGCTGTATTAGGGGATATGGACCCTGGTCACCGGTCAGGACAATTAGGCACAAGTCACTGTAGGGACTTTCACAAGCCAAGCCTCCTAGGGACTCCACTAGTGACTAGAGAGACCCCATATCTGTGATTAGACCAGTTCTGAGGGGAAGGACAGGGTGTGACACTGCCATCCTGAGCATCAGTGCAGGTGGCACTAGGGCCTAAGCCTTCTGCTGCCAAAGAGACCCAGACTCAGGAAGAGGCTGGCTGCCCGCCTTGGGGACAACCCTTCAGCAGCTCATGGTGGTGGTGGGACTCTACCCCTGAGGTTGCTTGCCCCAGACTTGGGGTGTGATTGACGGGTGACAATGTGGGTTTGCAGTGTACAACATGATTTGACATGGTACATACTGGTATATGTCAACCACAGGAAGGCTAGTTGTCACACCCTTTACCTCTTGTAATGACCGCTCTGCTGTGGTGGTGACAACCTTAAAGCCTTACTCTTGGCAACTTTCCAGGACACAACTGTTAGCTACCGTCACCATGCTGTCCACCAGGTTCCGAATGAACCCATCTTGTAACTGGATGTCTGACCAACATGTCTCCAGCCCCTGGCATCCACACCACTCTCTGCCTCTGTGAGAGCCGCTTTCTAGAACCACACAGAAGTGAGCGTGGGCAGGACTGTGTGACATGTCGTGTTGCTTCCGAGGGGACATTTGCATCAGTTGGGAGCCCAGCTTTGGGACACAGTGTGCCTTATGTGTTTTGGGACATGCTGTGGTGAACAGTCACGAGTGTTCATCTGTGAGAGTTCTGTGAGGTGTGACATCGTGGGGACCTGTTAGCTTCTGCCAGGGGCCTGAAGACATTACCGTCAAGCCATTCCCTGACGTTTCCCACTGTCTGGTCAGCATGTGCTTGCGAATTCTCACAGGACAAACTAAGATTTCCATCCCGTGGGGGTCCTGGCACCCAGGTGTAAGGTAAGTGCAGTGGGGGTGTGTTCAGCATGGTGACAGGCTAACATCATTCGCGGCGCACATGACCGTCGGTAGTGGGCAGACCCTAAATGTTCTCGCCAGAGGAAATGGAATGTTCCGTAACGTGTGTGGTGCCGATGTTAATGAGACTTACTCTGGTCATCTTACTGTTCTTATTCTGCCACTTTGCTTCCAGAGTGGCAGTCTGAGTGACGTACGATCAGCCTTCATCCCGGGAGAGAGGCCAGGAACTGACTTCTGCGATGTGTTTCTCTGAGCATCAGGGACCAGATCAACCTATGTGTCTCGGCGTCAGGTTCTCTGAACCCAAAGCATCAGTCACATTTGAATCGAACCTCCCAGGAGGCAGTTTGGGTGTATAAATTGTTGGAAAAACACTGTTTACATGCACAACCCAGACACATTTCTTTCCAGCCTGGCTGGCAGGTCAGTCTTTTTCCTGAGGTCATGTTCTTCTGAGGCCCCAGCCACAGTGACCGGCCTGGAGTCAGTGCCCATGTAGAGTCACAGCGTTT
Organism: Aselliscus stoliczkanus; assembly: GCA_033961575.1. Taxonomy (NCBI): domain Eukaryota; kingdom Metazoa; phylum Chordata; class Mammalia; order Chiroptera; family Hipposideridae; genus Aselliscus; species Aselliscus stoliczkanus. The sequence continues at coordinate 33,183,514 of CM066734.1, forward strand.
GTTCACAGCTGCTCTTCAGGCTATAATGCCAAACCTGTCACTAAGGGCACCAAATTCCCGTGACTTAGCTGAAACTTCAGGGAAAAGCACGTTCTGTTTCACCACCTATTGAATGTTTGCCCTTGGGGGTTCCCTGTGAATCCCACATTTTCTTGTGTATGAGAGTGGTTACATTGTATCTGACATTTCTAGGTGTCTTGTGGTAGCAGCATATCAGAGTACTTTAGTTGCTACACTTGTTCCTAGATAGGATCATTTTGTTTTCAAAGTGCTCGCCTAAGGTACAACCCAGGAACTCCCTGACAGATGAGAGAGACCGGACACTGTGTGGTAACTGCATGGTTCTAGTTTCTACGTTACTTAGTTTTCAGCCTAAACTACCTCACTCTCGACCAACGTGCTAGTTGTGTTTCCATGAGACTCCTATGTCTGCTTCCCATGACTTGTCACAGGAACACAGGACACATACACAAGTCCTGGGGGCACCTGATGGCTCGGGGGGAGCCTAGCATGCAGAGGGGCCCATCTGCTCACAGCTCCCCCAGCCTCAAAGTATCCCCCACAAAGGACGTACTGGTTTGAAGACACAAAAGCAGTAAGTTCATCGAGGAGAAGCCTGGCTGGCAAATGTCCAACCAAGTCACAAGAGTGAGTGTCACCACTGTCAAGGACCCTCCAAGCGCCAGCTGCCTCCTGAGTGAGGTCCCACCACCAAAGCAAGAGCAGAGAGGTCGGCAGCTGGGAGCAATCATTTCGTTTGGACTTTTCAATTTAAAGGTCCGGTCAGAGGGTGAATAAGCAGGCAAGAGTGAAGAAAGTGGAGCCCATTCATCCGGAAGGTTCACGTCCTTGTGAATCCTTAGAAGAAACAAGAGTGACTCCTCCCTCTGCTGCTAACCTCATTGTCTCTCACAGGTTAAAGGAAGTTTATGAAACAATATGAACTATCAAGTCTTTGGGGGTTTTCTGCGATCCGTTGATGGACCGTAACTCGGTTCAGCCTGAAAGTGTGTTGTGTGTTTCCTTTGAGTACGAGAAAAGAGCAGACAGCGAGCCACTGACTAATTACAGAGAGGTCTCAATCAAGGTCCTCCGTTATTTCCGGTCACAAAAATATCATCAAACTTCTAAAGACCCAAACACTTCTAACAGTAAACACTGACGTAAACGTGAGATTAAATGTATGCATCCATTACATGCATTAAAGGGAGATGAATAAAAACAAGTGAGATCATCATTTCCCACTTGCTTCTCCAAGTTCAGGGTCAAGGGTCCTGGAGGCTTTCCCAGAGGCTCAGGGAACAGGTGGGACCCATCCTGGAAAGGACAGACGGTCCACAACAGGGCTGCTACACACACATTCACTACATGGGGAAAATAGACACTGTTCGTTCCACAGGCTCAGCTTTGGGACGTGGGTCCCCATGGCCCCCAGAGAAAACCTACAGGCAGACATGGGAGAAGGCCATACAGAGCCAGCCTGCCTGGGAAGCATGTTTTTCATCACAGCCATAAGTAAAGGACATTCCTCTAGGACCTGCTGCATTCAGGGTGGGTGCAGCTGACAGACACGGATGTGGGACAGAACAGCTCTGTCCCCTAAGTTGTCCTCTCCAGGCCTAGCCCTGCACTCAGGCCTGCCTACCAGAGGCCCAGAGCTGCAGACTCTGCAAGCCTTTCCCAGGTGGGCTCCTCTCTGCCTTCCCCTTTCCTGGAACATGGGGACTCCATGCAACAGCTCCCCTGTGAGCAGAGGGTCTGAGGGACCCTGGTTCCAACAAGCCATAAGCTGAGGAAGCTGATAAGGTGACTCACCCAAGGCACCAGCTCTGACAGTGTTTGCAGTCAAAGCCCTTGGTCTGCTCTGTGGGGGCTGCAGGGCCAGATCCTATAGATGGGGGGCTTGAAGGGACACGCAGTGACTGTTCACCTTTCTGGAGCCTGCAGGCCAGGATCCAGGGGCCCGTTGTCCGGTGGCAGAGACGCTCTTCTCTCTGTGTCCTCTCTGGGTGGAAGGTGTGGGAGTCTCTGGTCTCTATTTATTAGGGCCTGAACCCCAGCTCGAGGGCTCCATCCTCAGGACCCATCTCCTCCCACAGGCCTCACCTGCCCACACCATCACCTGGGTGTAAGATTCCAGTCTGAATTGGGGCAGGCAAACCCTCAGTCTGTAGCACCCACCCACTCCCAGGACAAGCTTCATCTGGTCTCAAAGCAGTCTGGAGGAAATAAAATCACATCTTACAAACCCCCAGGAAATTCTGCTTTCAGTGTCCATTTTCAAGAGAACAGCACAAACTGAAATTTTCAAAACCTATCAGAAAGTGACCAATGAGGTCTGAAGACAAGCAGCTCTGACCAAACGTCTTGTTCTAGAAACAGCCATTGGTACTGGACAAGGTCTCAGAGAGCTGGCTCCCTGGCATTCAGTGTCATGTGTGACATTTGCCTGACACGGTGAAGGTCTGGGAAGTTTAATGTCACTTCATGAACTAAGAACAGTTTCATTATTGGGAATATGAGGAATAATGTCCCCATGATGTCAAGTTACAGCCACGGTGTCATGTTGGCCTTAAATATATTCCTGCTAATACTCTCAGTTTATCCTCATTCCGGAGTGACCTGTTTATTCTGTCATGTTACCTTTCTCGAGTATATTCCAGAAGGTACCAAAGGGGGAAAATGTAAAAAGTAGACAAACCCCTTTATTCATTCACCTATGTGTTTACACATGGGTTTGAAGGTGACTCTACAATTTCATGGTAAACAATTAATCTGGTTCACTGTACAGCAGCATTCTGCAGAAATCAACATGGCTTCTTGTGTTTCCTACAGCACATTTCATGGGCCCTCGCTGGGTGATGTGCACTGAACCTGGCTCAGCTTGGAGCAAGCGTGGGAGATGAATAGGTCCAGGACCTCAGCACCGGCTCCGCGATGGGCAGAGCTGCACTCTGTGAGCCTCAGTTTCCTCACCCTTAGCTGCAAATCAGAAAAGAAGCAGTGTCCAAAGCATGGATTTTCAGAGGATAAATTAAAGAAATCCAAGGTGCTCAGCCCATGTCCAAGTGAAGTTCAGTGTTCAATGTGTGTTAGCTTTACACAAATCAATCATAAAACATCACCCATATTTATCCGTGTTTGATTTTCATAGATATGGACAGTGACTCAGAGAAGCCAAGTGTGTTTAAATGTCCAGGTGAAGAAGATGACAACTGCCACTCAGGCCCAAGTCTGGGTGACCCAAAGCCTGAGCACTCTGTGCCACCCCTCAGAGTCCTCATGACCTTGCATAGACTGTACCCCCGAATGTGCAACAGTCAGAAAGTTCTAATGTTCTAATATTCCAAGAACAAGTCACAGTTTCCTTCTTAAAACACACACACACACACACACACACACACACACACACACACACACACTCTCACACACACACTTTACTTGGATTTCTGCTTGTTCCCCAACATTTAAAAGTGAATACATGGGCTGGCCGAGTGGCACGATGGTTAAGAGCTGGCTTGGGACGCCAGCGGCCCTGGTTCGTATCCCACATATGAGGGCCAGTGACACTGCCCTCTAAAAAAAAAAAAAAAAAGTGAATACATGTGGGAGAATAATTTGAAAAACAATATTAGTATCAAGAAGTTCAAACATAGCAATTCTGCACTCTGTGCCTTTAAAGAAACTCTGAATATGAGAATGATAGTGAAAGCAGTCATAGCACCCTGACACTACTTTGTAAGCGCTGGAAATTGCCCAGTGCATCAGTCTGTAACAGAAAATGCCCCCTTCGAGGAGCCTCGAATATCTGATAGTCAGACTGACTGTCCTCAAGGAGAGCCTTGCTGGATTCCACAAACACCAGACAGTGCGCATGTGGCATCTGAAGCCCCTCCTCCACTGGTTGTCGCTCCCACCACCAGGACTGCCTTTCTGGTGATGCCCAGCGGTAAGTAGTCATTGCATCTGTGTACAGGTTGTTCTGACCAAGGACTTCATTTCTAAATCCCCCACCTGTGAAGGAATAAACGAAGTCCTTTCACGGTCACGTGACAGTTCAGGTAGTCTCATGTCTCAAAACAAGTGGGAGTTTGACAGAAACCAAGTCACAGTTATGGCGGGGATGTGCTGGAGAAACCAAGCTTGCTCTCACTTCTAGGTGCAAGGAGGGTAGAAAATTCTTTTTTTTTTTTATGGCCTCCAGTAACTCCATTTTAAATATTTTCTTGAAAAAACAATGTGAAAACACCAGGACTTCAAGTCTCCTTACACTGTAACAAGCAATTCTGATTCTTTGTGAGTTTTCAAGCGTGGGATAAAAATACCCAAATAATCACAGTGTTCAAAAGCCCCTAACCGGTCACCCCTTTCTTTTTCCCAAACAACAAGCAGCAGACAAAATTTCATGTTGGAAACTTCACTTGGCAGTATTTCCACATATTTTACTAACTTGCTTTGACATAGAAAAGCTCACCACAGCCATGATCAGTGAGGCCCCGTTTTACTACTGTCACAGTTGCTAAGTTGAAATATGTAAGACAATTTTAAAATGTTTTAAGTATGTTCTAAATGAATTTTTAACCTTGATTGTATTTTAGTCTGGATTTACTGCAAAAAGTAGTGGACATCTTGGGCCGGCCAAGTGGCGCGGTGGTTAAGAGCTGGTTTGGGACGCCAGTGGCCCTGGTTTGGATCCCACACATAAGGGCCAGTGACACTGCCCTCTACAGCTAAGATGGTGAACAACAGCTCCACCTGGAGCTGGGCTGTGTGAGCCCCAGCGATGATGTAGGCTGCAGCCCCTGCTGCAGTGGGCTGCCATAGGCTACAGTGAGTGGCCGGCAGCCAGCGTGAGATGCCAATCGCTATAGTGAGCGACCATCCAGAGGCCGTCGACCAGTCTGCCTCATCCGGGAAAAGCGCAATGATGATACCAACATGGACCAGTGAAGCAACGTCCTTCGCAACTGGACTGAAGAACAAAACAACAGCAACTTGTCTGTTCCCCTTCTCTGATTCCCCAACACTGTTCCTCTCTCCCAATTCCCCAATAAAAAATCTTTAAAAAGAAAAGTAGTGGACATCTAGATTTTTGAATTTACCAGTATGCAGTTGGCCTCCTCCTTAAAATTCCTGAAATATTGGAATTTTTTTTCTTTTCAGTAGGTTCAGCGATTATGAACTCTGCTTTCATATTAACATTTTTGCTGAAATTGCCAGAACTGCATGCTTTTCATGAGTCATTGAAATTTGTAAACGGGGCCCGAATGGAATAGTTGTGCATCACTAGCTAAGCTGCTATTGACAGCTGCACTTGGAACATACAAATGGAAACTCTTTAAAACAATAACCTGAAGCAATTACGTACCAATAACCCCTGGAAACTGCCACACCTGCTTTCCATCTATCCTTATTAAGGAGCCCAACTCAAATTCACGAGTGAAGGGAAACTAATTATTAGCAGCTGGTCCTTGCAGATGTCAGAACGAATGTCACTGAGGTGTTGCCCGTGTTCCATACAACCTGCACAGGGTGTGTGCTGAAAGTCCAGAACTTGCTTTGAGTATGTTGGGGCCAAAATTGTTTTATTTCCAACATGCAACCGTCCACCATGGGTTCTGAAATGGGAGTAGGAAATTTTATAAAGCGATATGAGCATTCCAAATGGCTGTTTCTATTTCAGGAATCTTTTTTGTGTCCCTGATCCTATATGTTAAGATACATATAAGTTCAATGTCCTCTTTTTGATTCTTGCTCTGGGTCAAGCCAGCCTGGTAAGAGCAGTATCCATGCATCTGGTCTTCCCAGGTGTGAGGCTTGTCACTCATTATCTGAGGGATGGATGGCATGTGGGATTCGTCTGGTTGCACTGAAAATACTTCACAGCATAACTATCATTCACATTTCAATATTTTCTCAATGGAGAAAGGCCTTCAAAAGGAGCAACAGGAAGGCGTGGTAACAGTCCTCTTCTGCAATTGTCAAATTGGGTTTCTTCCCAGGGCAAAGTAGTCCACATTTGTTTGAAAAAGGTGCTTTGCTCCACAGAACGTGTGCAAAATGATATCACAGGTTTTACTAGTTAAAGAAATAGTAGGCAAGAGAGAGGTGAGGAAGCAGTGGACAGTATATTAGCGCAGGTTGATTCATGACAAAAGTCATGATTCTTTACAAATTTAATTCTACAAGACAGAAATCGTTCAAAAGGAATTTTGCCAGATTCTTCAGTTCTTCCAGATGGGAGGAGGACTTTACCACTATTTTATTCTTTTCCCGAAATGAAGGACTGGTGACATTAGACATTGTGTATATATACCTTTGTGTGTGGGGGGGTAATAACACACCGCTGACTATAATGTGTTATTTTTATTTTGGTGGAAAAACAAGAAACATGGTGTTGCCCCAAAAGTCTTTGTTTAGGGTGGTTGACACATTTTATTAAATTAGTTTGCAGACAGGTTGAGTACTAAAACAACAGTATCTCTTTTCATTGAACACCTGGGGAAAATGTGAGAATTTAAGATTTCTTTTTTCTCTGGTAACTAGGTGTTTATTTATTTTCTTTCTTTTTTAAAATTTTTATTTCCATCCCCCATCCCCTACTCCAAAAGTCTTTAGAGCAACAAACTGCCTATACTAGATTATAGCTCCTACATAGACAACCTACTAACATTAATTTTCTTAAATCCATATTCTACCCGAAAGTAGAGGGAACACTATTTAGAAAGTAAAAACAAAAAGTGAAGGAAGTGGTCGTGAAAATCAGGAAAGTTAAAGATGGTAGGACTAAGAGAAATGAGAATATCGCTGTATTTACCAAGACCACCTCTTCTGAGAAGCCTTCCATGGTTACCTCGTTTGAAAATGCAAATTTCTCACTCATTGCCACCAGGACTTCCATTGTTTTGCCAAATTTCCTTCCTCCTCTGATCCCTGACACTAGACAATTGTTTTTGTTTCATTTTATATTTATTTGTTCCGTGGTGAGTCTTTCCCAAGAGAATAGGATCAACTATAGGATGCTGGAAACATATCATTTCCTCACTAGACCACTGGAGTCTGCAGGAGAGCCTGAAATGTAGCAACTCAGTGAAATTAGGGAGGAGTTAAGGGCAAGCCCCAAAGACACTTCCGTAGATTCGTCTCCATAATAAATGGACCTCGTTTTGCATATGTTAACAAACATAAGAAAGCAGAGAAACTTCCTTTTTCTGCTAAAAACACATCTTTCATTTATACACGCTGCAAACCTCCTCCCAATTATTTTTAGCACTTGTCACTGATCAAGGATTAAATTGAAAGTGTGGATTCTACAGAGTTCCCCATTACTTTTAGGAGAAAAGCAATTTCATCATTTGGGTGATGGCTTTGCAACATGAATTTGCATGCCCTTGTGAAAATCAGAAGCACACGGAAACCAGCCTTGAAAATTTTGAGCAGACAAAACCAGTTATCACACTTTACCAGCAAAGTGTAATTTAGCTTGTTTTGTGAGATGAACTTGACCTGGGTCATTTCTTGTTTATGCTTCTGGAAAGCGTAAGAAAAGCTCACACTGTTCTGAAAATTGGTGTCAGGTGAGCACTGACTGAAGCCCTATCATTTAAGAAGATTCTGATACTGCAACCCATCAGTGTGCCCTGGCACTGTATGAGCTGCCTCAGGGCAACACACCTGAGCCCCATCCATGTTTTGCTTTGAGCTTTCCCAGTTTGTAAACTGCCTTTCTGGTGTGTCTTCAATAAGCTTTCACTAATTACTACTGTGGTGACTTGCTGGTGTTGCTTCTGTTATTTCAGAGCTTTTGTTATTCCTGAACTTTTGACACCCCACAGCATTTACAGCTCTGGCTGTTTACTTCCATCTGTGCATTCAGTTGCTATCACTGACACCATTTTAAACAGAGAGAATTGTGCACTCTGTCAAATCCATTTTTTTAAAATATTTTATTGGGGGAATTGGGGAAGGGAACAGTGTTGGGGAATTGGGGGAGGGAAACATTGTATTTTTCTAGGACCCATCAGCTCCAAGTCAAGTTGTCGTTCAGTCTTAGCTGTGGATGGTGCTGGCTCAGCTCCAAGTCCAGTTGCCACTTTTCAATCTAGTTGCAGGGGAGTGGGGGTGAGGGGCACCGGCAACCTTGTTGTTAAGCGTTCTAACCAACTGAGCCACCCGGCTGGCCAAAATCCTTTTTTTTTTTTTTTTAAGATTCAGTAATTGGTAATTTGGTAATTTGGCCATAACAAAAATTATTTACATGTAATTTTACAAAACACTCAGACTTTTGCTCAATTTTACTATCGCTACAAAAAATTTGGTCTGTTCCTATGTTTGACTGGAATAACAATTGAGTTAAATAACAATCTAAACCTCTCTGAAAATTGAGACAATTAAGACATCAATATCTAATGGTGAGAAGTTTACTCAATATCATTAAATGCCTTAAAGAATCAATTCACCTACTTTTTAAATAATAATGGAAATGATTTTGATAATATAAGCTGACACTTAATGTGTGCCAGGAACTCTTCTGAATGCTATATGTTTTATAAATGTGTCCATGTGTATCTGTGTCTCTATGTGTGTGTATGTCCATGTGTGTCTGTGTGTGTGTCCATGCGTGTCCATGTCTGTGTGTGCACACAAGTGATTTGTGCTTATTTGCTAAGGTCAGACCTTTGCTTCCGTGGTCTGCAGCATCTGCTTTAATAAGGCATTCCAAGATACAGCATTCTACATGTTCTTTTCTAGTTTCCTATAACATTTGTAGCGTTCATGAACATTCTCGGAATTTAGTCTTGAAAATTGTGTTTGGAAAGGACTTTCCAATGTTGCCTGAGTGGAATCCTTCCCCCCAACTAACCACAAATACCACTAACCCAGTACTCTTTCCATTTTCTGAATACATCATATAATGATAAAAATATACAATTTATTCTCATTGCATCCTTATTCTCCTCCTGAAAAACGACAGAAACATAAAAATAAGAAAGTGGGGGAGGGTGAAAAGAAGCAGGAGGAAGAAGAGGAGGAGACCCTGGTTTCCTGAGAATTTCTCTTCAGCCAGAATTTTTGCTGAGACAGGATCCCAAATAGTTGTGGGCCTTCCTCCATTCCAACTGAGAGCAGCAATTGAATTAAAATCTTCTTCTCCCATGGAAAGTGAGATATGTGAGCTCTGGCTGCAATCCCAGTACAGTCAGAATACCTGAGTCCAATGTGCACAGCTGCGATGAGAACTGGATAAAATGTCATATAAGAGTGTGTGTGTGCATGTGTGTGTGTAGTATCCGTGAGTGTGTCTGTGTGTGTGCATGTATGTATATGTATGTGTGTGTCTGTGCACATGCATGTGCATCCAGAAGCAGGACGTTTCCATATGTGAATTGGTAGTCATATATTTTTTAGCTTTAAAAATGATCAAATATTTTGTTTGTATTACCATTTAAAATGTAGCTAATTTGGTGAAGATATTAATCACATATCAAGTTTAAACTCCATGTGACTCCTGACAACGTTGTGGGCTGTGCTCCATTTGGGGAGATAAAGGTAGTGGTGAGTGAGAAACTCACCAACTGGGCAGGAAGAGAGGTGGGTGGTCCCACCTTAGAGTCATTCTCCCCGTGCATCTGAGCAGGTAGGTACAGCTTTCGGATTTGTGAGGGGATTAACCAGGAAGAGCCATCATCGCTGTGTAATGAACACTACACGTTAAAAATAGAAACCTTAATTCAAAACTCAGGTTCAGATTTGCATGTAAATACATTCTATAATATAAAACAATCCTATCATCTATTGGATATATATTACTCCATCTAAATTATTTATATTTTGCTCACAAACAGTCCATATTCATAAATATCATGTTTGGATTGATTTATTTTTGTCTTTATACACAGTTTGCTCTCCAAGCTCTGGTTTTTTAATTAATCTGGATTTGGGGTATAAATTCTTTGTGCCTTGATTAATTCTAAAAGGGCTTTATTTAATTAAGGAGACAGGCTGGTGAGAGACATTTTAATAAAAAATTTCCTAGGCATATAGTACACCTGTATTTAATACTTGCAAAGGAAAAAACCCTGATTTATCGTATATATATTTTTCATGGTTTGAATCAGGCAACGGCTCTAGTTCCTGTGATGAATGCCTTCATGTACCTAGCTCACCTTGAAGCCCTCACCATGGAGAAGAGAAAGAAACAGAGGCCCAGGGAAAGCCCCTGACATCATGACAAGCTGGAGGCAGTGCGATGGCACTTCTCAAATGAATACATGAAAACACAGGTGTCCTCCGTGTTTCCTTTGTTAGCACCCACCGGACAGCAATCTGTAGGCCCCTGGAAGACACTGCTCTGCCAAGACGGTGGTGGGTGAGGAACCGGAACTGAGTCTCAAAATCTAAGAGACTCATAGCTTTTATTTTATTTACTTATTTAAGTTTTAATTTTCAATTATAGCTGATATACAATATTATCAGTACAAGATGGTGGTTAGACACTTATGTGATTTACGAAGTGATCCTCTGATAAGGCTAGTACCCATCTGACACCATACATAATTATTACAATATTATTGACTATATTCCCCATACTATACTTTACATCCCCATGACTATTTTGTAACTACCAATTTGTATTTCTTAATCCCTTCATCTTTTCACCCAGCCCCCCACCTCCCTCCCATCTGACAACCATCAAACTGTTCTCTGTAAGGAGATTCATATTTTTAAGTTTGTGATTTATATTTTTGAAAATGGGTGTCCTTTTAAAATCAATTTTCTCTCATAGACATTTTAATGGAAAGGTTTTCCTAGAACTGTATTTAAATTAAAAGGTTTTAGTGTATTCTTTCTTAAGGATTTACCTAAATGAAGGATAATTTATATGATGGGATCAACATCCTTGTGGGTCTCATGTATGTGAATATTTATTTATGTATCTGGTTATTTCTTAGCCAGACAGGAGTTTGACAGAAGAACCGTTTTGAACAGTATCTTCTTGAAAAGCACCTTTTTATTTCCTCCCCTGATGAGCACCTGTTTCCCTACCTTCTCACCATTATTCCCTACATAATGTGTTTGCATTCTATGCTTTATATTAAATGTAAACTGCAACAAGTAAATTAGGGATGCATCGCCTATGAATACAGTAAGAAAACATTTTCTATTCCATAGTTGTCACAGAGATGTTTTAAGCATTTCATTCATCAAGCACCTTGTAAATCCTCGGGACAGTGGTCCTTGGAGGTGTGGAGTGTTGCTTCTCTAGGTGTGGTCCCTGGACCAGAGCATTAGAACTTCCTAGAAAGGCAGATCCCGGACTCCACGCCAGAACCCGTGGGGAGGAGACCAACACTGTGTGTTCACAAGCCTTTCAGATGGTTCTAATGCGCACTGGGGCTAGAGGCTCTTAAGGAAACAAAATCCAAATAGGGGCTCTCTGGAGATGAGTCTCCCACCACAGCCAAAAGGTGGAAATAAGGCAGGTGTGTGAGAACAGGGAGGAGAGGAGGGGAACTGTGATTTCTTGGGGATGGAGCTGTTTCTGAAGAGGGGGAAGACAGGCAGGAAAGCATAAAATGTATCAGTTACCTCATCAACTCCGCTTTTCTCTGGCGATGTCAATCTCCCCATTACGTTTGGTTTAATTTTGGAAGAATAGATGGAGCACTTAAGGCCCAACTCTGTCTCCTCACGCTAAGATTCACAAGCACCCAGAAATTCGGGAACCAACGGTCATGAACAAAATGTTGCACGTGGTGCACGCACAGCCCAATGTTGGGTGTGCAAACTGTCAGCAAGGCAACACTGCATCCAATGGGAGTTTTGAAATTGCTACTGGTGGCATCTGATGGTGGAGCAGGGACAGTCATAGGAGATGAGGGTGTAAGTAGTCAGGAGTGCCTTCAGGCTCACCACACAGGGGTTATGTTCTCTGTAGCTAAAAGCGGTGAGCAATAGTCAGAGCAACTGGGTGGAAGGAATCTACTAGTTTTTTTGTTTTTTGTTTATACTCTGTATTAGAGGATACCTAGATTAGAGAATTACAGTGGTTTTTGATCATGGCTGCATTTCTCCATGTCACTTCCATGCCCATGGACTCAAATATCTAAGACAACAGAAATGTATTTGAAGAAAGTTATATAACAGAGAAATGCACTAGCTTTTTTAAAAAAGAGACTTTTTGTATTTAATGATTAACTTTGAGTACCTATAGTAGCCATGGGGATGCCAAGAAGAATCAACATGGAATTTAAGAAATGAGAATTCCAATTCACAGACTTAAGCCCCTGGGGAAAGCAAGCTAAGTAAAACAGAACTGGAAACTCTTTGTAAAGCATGAAAACAATACGACTGCAACTTACAGACCTGAGTTGAAATTATCGCTTTAAACTACAATGTAAGTAATCTGTACATCATGCATTTTGTGTTTTTAACCACAGATGTTTCTATTGTAAACTATGTTCAGTTTTTCTTTCCCCAATGCTGTTTCTATTACTTAAATTTATCCACATAAGGATGGTTAAAGACATGATATCATTTTCAGATGTACAAGGTTATTATTGGACCTCTGTGTACTCTACTGAGTGCTCATGGCCCCAAGTCTAGTTTCTTTGCCTTGCCGTGAATTTGACCCCCTTTACCCACTGGGCTTTGCTCCCAGAATTAACATTGTTAAAGTAGCCATATTACCCAAAGCAATCTACAGATTCAATGCAATCCGCATCAAAATCCCAGTGGCATTTTTTACAGAAATAGAACAAAAAAGTCCTCAAGTTTATATGGAACCACAAAAGACCCCAAGTAGCCACAGCAATCCTGAGAAAAAAGAACAAAGCTGGAGGTGTTGTCCTCCATAACTTCAAATTATACTTCAGGCACAGTAATCAAGCAGCATGGTGCTGGCAGGGACACACAGACCAGTGCAGGGAGCAAGGAGCTCTACCATTGCTTCAGTGGAGCCACCGAAGGTGTTTTAGGTAAATACACCTGAATAGGTGGGCATTTCAGTCACCACCCCGTTGCTCGTCTGGCATTGAGGAACAGACAGCGCAGACCCATACCCCATGGTTGTTGTATAGGGGGGAGTGGTCTGGAACAACACCTTGGGAATGTCCATCTTAACAGACAACTTTCTAAAAGGCACCTGTTGTTAAGGTCACATTTGACAAAGGATGATTTGGGGACATAGAATGGCTTTCAGCACTCTGTTCTCCTGTCTTTTCTGATCAGTTCAGTTCATTGTGTACATGTGCTACATTTTACTTACCACAGCTCCTTTTTTTTTTGGAGGGCAGTGTCACTGGCCCTCATATGTGGGACCCGAACCGGGGCCGCTGGCTTCCCAAGCCAGCGCTTAACCACCGCGCCACTCGGCCGGCCCTACCACAGCTCCTTTTGGCTGATTTGCAAGGTTTTGAATACTTAGCCCTCTCCTTAAATTAATTCATGTATCATGAAAATGCAATTATTTCCAAAATCAAAAGTGTGAGGGAACGTCAACATTCAAAGGGAAATGTGCTCTCCAATCCCAGACCTGCGGGTCCCTGGGAACAGTCATCGCTACATCACTGCTGTCACTTTCTCTTTCTTCTGGTTTTCTCCTCACTGTATACTTGTCTTTGTCCATTTCAGCTGCTGTTAACAGAACAAAACACAGGGGTGTTACAGATAGCAGACACACTTCTTACCATCAGGATGGTGGCTGGAAGACCAGGGTCAAGGCCACAGCAGGTTCAGTGTCTGGCGAGGACCTGCTTCCTGGTTCATAGATGGCAACTTCTCCTGTGTCCTCACAGGGTAGGAGGGGCCAGAGGGCTCTCTGGGCCTCATTTGTAAGGACAGTAATCCCATAATGGGAGCTCCAACTCATGACCTCATCACCTCCCAAGACCCCACCTCCAATCACCACCACCTTGGGTTTTGGTTGTCAGGGTATGAGTTTGGGCCAGGGGGGTGGGGGGGACACAAACTTTCAGTCCATAGTAATACCTAAGTCACATTTTACTGAATTGAACACTTTTGTTCTAGCTCTCCATTTTTACTACTGAGACAATCTTCACAATATACAAGCTAAGATGGTGAGAGTGCTTCTCTGTCCACATGTATATGCACACACATATGTGCACACATTTATGCATGTCCCTACTCCTCTACTTACTGGAGAAAGAGGTGGATGCACAAACGTGAGTCTCTGGAAGATGGCCGCTCTTTGATTTGGGTTTTAATGCCACATGGATTGATTCTATTTGACCTCAGCCTACCATGCTGTCAATCATTTCTGTAACAGTGGACCCAGTGTGGCCACCAGCAAAGCAGCAATGCCACACAAGCAGACACAGTGCCCATGGCCAGAGCCCGGAGTCAGAAGGAAGCAGGAGCCCTGCTCAGATCTTGGGTCAACGGGCAGCCCTGCATCCTCCGCAGAGGGCATGCGAGGTTCTCACTGTGGAGAGGACTGGCTCAAATGCAAACCTGAGTGCAGGGCACACTGGGGGCAGGCCCTGTCTTCCTAGCACCCACCCCGCAACCAAGACCTCCAGGCTCAGTGCTCCCGCCACACAAGAGGCCCGCCCCTCCTGTTTAACCAGAAGCATTGTGTCTGCTGTTAGCTCAAGTGACTGGGACAGAGCGGCCTGGACACTTGTTCAAATGGCTCAAAAGCACAACCCATCACACATGGGCTGCCTACACAAATCCCATTGGGGAGAATGCTAGTTCCACGTGGCGTGTCCTTAAAGCCCTGCAGGTCAGTGTGGAATAGCCTCGCAGGCCTGGGCCCTCTGAAGGAGACCCTGTTTCCACCCAATTCGAGATGCCCACAAGCATACAACATTTTGAACTGTCTCAGTCCTATCATCCATAAATATACTCAGCACCTGCCTTAAGTTATAACCAGGCATTTGGTTTACAAATCCAGATGTGAAATTGTTTTACCCAATGTTTTACCCAATTTGTTTGCATGGCTTAACCTCACCTAATTAAGGCGCACATGAGGTCTTGAAAGCCCACTACATCCTGGAGGGCATAAGGTGACAACAGGATTGCACACTAAACACAATCTCAACCCAAGAGGAAGATAATGAGTTATGTGACCATGGATTGAACCAGAGTGCAATATTATGGGCACTGTAATGCACCACGGGACCTACCCTGAAAATAGGCGACACTCGGTGCCAGGCTGCTGAGACTTGTGTGCACACGTGCGATTTTTCCAATACGGTTTTGTATTATCAGGAACAAGTAAGTCTAAAGGAAGAAGCCGCAGTATGGGTGGGCCTCATCCAACCCCAGAGGGCCTGAAGAGAACAGAAGGCAGGGGAAGGAGGAAGTTTTTCTTCCGCCTGACTACTGGGGCTGTAAAGTCACTGTCATTCCCTCAGACTGGGACTTACACTCACGGCTCCCTGGATGAGTTAAATACACCACAGGCTCGTGCTTGTTGGCAGCTTGCAGTAACAAGGACTCCTCAGCCTCTATAAGTGTATAACCAATCCCTTACAATGACTCTCCACATAGATATAGATACAAAGGGATGGTGTAGATGTGGATACAGACATGGATACAAACTCAGGTATACATATACAGACATGTACAGAAAGACACACACAGAGATAGAGACAGAGATAGAGATACACACACACACACATACACACACACAGAGATGGTGTAGATGTGGGTATGGACATGGATACAGACTCAGATATATACATACATGTACACAGAGAGACACAGACACACAGAGATAGAGACAGACAGTCACATACACAGACAGATAGTGGAATGTAGAAATGCTAGTTAATTTACTCTGTTTATGTTACTGAGTTAAAAGTATATATTTTTTCTTCTTACCCTTATCCTATACTTTCTTCCCAACCAATTTTCTTTTACATAGCCCTTTGTACCTATGACTGTTGGAAAGTTAGGAAATCTGATGCATCTATTTAAACAACATTTCGATGATATTTCTACCATTCCATCTGTGGACACTCAGGACAAATAAAGTACAAGGGGCAGCTTCTCATGCTTCCACGTGGTATTTGTTGACTGCCCACCATCTGCCACTTGTGGTGTTAGCCTTTCAAGTTAGGCTTAAAAAACTAAGTATGATGTCAGCTCTAAAATCAAGGTCATTACAATTTATGGGGTACCAAGAAGAATATGTGGTTCATTGCAATTTAGAGTGAGATGCCCTTCTGGCAAAGCTCAGTGCAGGATTAAACGCATCATACATGTGTTGATAAAGCTAATCGCCAACTGCTAAGGAGATAAAGAAGGGTCCTCAGCCCATGTTGTGCCGTGTGGGAAGGGTGACTAGAAGGGGATGTGGCCAAGTGCAGTCCTCAGCCCTGTCTAAAATTCAACCAGGTGGACATACCAGAAGGGCATTCAAAAACAAGCAATAGTGTAGACAGAGAAATTCCCTCTTCTTTCTCCAAGCTTCCCATCTTACATTTTCCAATCTTTCATACATTTGTATTACAATTAAACTTATTTGTCAGATTCTGCATTTACCACTGTTATCACCTACCTCCTAAATGGTTTTCTTTTCTTTACATATATTAAGGTTGACTCTGTCTACTGCATAACATTCTATGCATTTTGGCAAGAGCTCAGTGTCTTGGGCTCGTCATCTGAGCATCATGCAAAACAGTTTCACCACCCGTTTTCCCACCTGCTTCACTTATTCAACCCTCCCCACTTCTCAAAACGCTGGCGAACACTGGTATTTTCTCCATCGCTATAGTTGTAACTTTTAGAATATCACTTAACTGAAAACATCAATATGTGCCTTTTTAAAGACTGGCTTTTTTCACTCATAACTATGCATTTAAGATTCACTTCTTTCTCTTTATGGCTTGGTAGCTCATTTCTTTTTATCACTGAATAATAATAACTCACTGTATAGATATAACACAGCTTGAAATCAACGTGCTTATTGAATTTTATTTGCTTCCTGTTTGGAGCTAGTAGGAATAAAGCTTCAATAAACATTAATGTACAGGTTTTTGTGTAGACATGCATTTTCAAATCAGTATGGCAAATCCCTAAGAGCATGAGGCGAGGATCATATAAGAAGCAGTCCTGCACTGAGTTTAGTTCTGTAAGGAGCTGCCAAACGCTCTTCCAAAGTCACCGCCCCATTCTGCATTCTAAGCAGTGAGTCAGCTTTCTCACTGTTCCACACTCCTGCCAACAGGTCGTATTGTCAGCCTTTCTAATAAATATCTCAATAGAAATAGCGAATAACATTTCTAACAGTTATGCCATGTTATTTTAACATGGTGCTCTCTAATGACAATAATATTAGGCATCTTCTCATATGCTTATTTTTTCATCTGTACACCTTGTTCAATAAGGTATCTGTTCAGACTGCTTGTCTATTCTTTTTACATTTTTAAGACTTATTTTTCAATTATAGTTGTCATACAATATTACATTAGTTTCAAGTTTACAACAATGATTAGACATTTATATAACTTATGAAGTGATCTGCCCCAATAAGGTTAGTACCCACCTGGCACCATACATAGTCATTACAATGTTATTAACAATATTCTCTATACTGTACTTACATCCCAGTGACTATTTTGTGAATACCAATTTGTACTTCTTAATCCCTTCACCTTTCTCATCCTGTCCCTAACTGCCATCTGACAACCATCAGTTTGTTCTCTGTATCTATGACTCTGTTTCTGATATCTATATTCATTTTGTTTTTTTGTTTTTTAAATTCCACATATGAGTGAAATCATATGGTATTTGTCATTCTTTGACTTAATTCACTCAGCATAATAGCCTCTAGCTCCATCCATGTTGTTGCAAATGCTAAGATTTCATTCTTTTTTATGACTGAATGATAATCTATAGTGTATATACCACAACTTCTTTATCCATTTGTCTATCAATGGACAATTAGGTTGCTTCCATATCTTTTGTCTATTTTAATTGGATTGTTATACTTGAGGTTTAAGAGTTATTTGTATAATTTGGATGTATGTCATTTATCAGACTTTTCTTTAGCAAATATTTTCTCCAAATCTGTTGCTGTCTTTTCATTCTCTCTCTCTTTTTTTTGAAAGATTTTATTGGGGAATTGAGGGAGGGTAACAGACAAGTTGCAGTCCTTTTCTATTCTTCAGTCTAGTTGTGGAGTACGTCACTTCCCTGGCCCATGTTAGTATGGTGATCATTATGCTCTTCCCAGGTGAGGGAGATCGGTAGCCAGTCATTGGATGGCTGCTCACGGTTGCTCACAGCAGCTCACCCCGGCTGCTGACCACTCACGGTAGCTTATGGCAGCCCATGGCAGCCTACGCAGTACCACTGCAGCCTACTCCATCACCGGCGACTCACAGCAGCCCATCTCCAGGTCAAGCTGTTGTTCACCATCTTAGCTGTAGAGGGTGCAGTGTCACTGGTTCATGTGGGATCTGAACTGGCAGGCCTGATACTCAGAGCTTGTGCTACCAAGCCAGCTCTTAACCAACAAGTCACTCAGCAGGCCCCTGTCTTTTCATTCTCTTAACAGTGGCTTCCACAAAGCAGAGATTTTGAATTTTAATACAATAAGAATTATCGATTTTTCCTTTCATAGATTGCGCTTTTGGTGATATATCAAAAAACTCTCAAAATCCCAATTCACCTAGATTTTCTTCTGTATTTTCTCCTAAAACTTCTATAATTTTGCATTTATATTTTTGTCTTTGACTTACTGTGAGTTACTTTTTATAAAAGGTATAAGGTCTAAGCCTACAATCATTTTTGCACACAGATGTATAGGTATTCCAAGCACTATTTGTTAAAACAGTATCTTTTCTTTATTCAGTTGGCATTGCTCCTTTTGCAAAGGTCATAGGTCAGTTGACTATATCCTGTGGGTCAATTTCTGGGCTGCCTATTCCTGTACCATTGATCTACTAGGTCAGACAATTAAGTTCACGAACTTGTTGCAACTATGTTGCTAACTTTTTTTGATATGAGAGGGATTATTCATTATGAATTTGTACCAACTGGACAAACAGTTAACCAAGTTTATTATTTGGAAGTGCTGAAAGGCTGAATGAAAAAGTTAGATGACCTGAACTTTCACCAACAATCCATGGCTCTTGCTTCACAGCAATGCACCAGCTCACACAGCACTGTCAATGAGGGAGTTTTTAGCCAGTAAACAAATAACTGTATTGGAACACCCTCCCCACTGACCTGATCTGGCTCCCAATTACTTCTTTCTTTACCTGAAGATAAAGGAAATACTGAAAGGAAGACATTTTGATGACATTCAGGACATCAAGGGTAATACGATGACAGCGCTGATGGCCATCCCAGAAAAAGAGTTCCAAAATTGCTTTGAAGGCTGAATTAGGTGCTGGCATCGTTGCATAGCTTCCCAAGGAGAGTGCTTTGAAGGTGACCCTAGTGATATTCAGCAATGAGGTATGTAGCACTTTTTCTAGGATGACTTCGTGAACTTAATTGTCCAAACTCATATATGTCTGTCTTTTCAATATTACCACCCTGCTCTAATCAGAGCAGGTCTAATCTATATAGTAGCTTCAGAGTAATTTTTGAAATCAAGGAGTTTGAAGTTGTTTGAAGTTGGAGTTCTAGAAATTTGTTCTAATAGGTTGGCTTTTCTAAGTCATAGGGCAACAACCTTTCAGCTTGTAGTCTATGACTTCTCATAATATTTCACCCCCTTTAAATTTCCATCTCTTGGATTGGGGCAGAATAGCTGAAATACAAATAAAGGACAGTTGTCAAGTCACCTAAATGCCTATCTTCAGTTATTGAAGAAGCTCAATTTTTCCTTAAAAGTAAACAAGTCATGTCCCTTCCATTCTGTTATACTCAGAAGTAACTAACCTAATTAACCACAAGTTAATTTATCTTATGATCTAACAACTTATAAAATTCAACATTTGGGGCCAGCCGAGTGGCACGGTGGTTAAGTGATGGCTTAGGACACCAGCGGCCCTGGTTTGGGTCCCACATACGAGGGCCAGTGACACTGCCCTCAAGAAAAAAAAAAAAAGAAATTCAACATTTGTCAGGGAGGAAGGTATTTGTAGGTCAATTACAATAAAATATTACTAGCCCCTAATTGTTTGTTTTGAAAAATCTGGGTATGGTCTCCAGGTTTTTTCTAAGTTAGATGTATTTTTGAGTTGTGGAAAACATAATTGTCACTTCAACACTCAGAGATTACACTCTGTCAATACTGTAAATATTGAAATATAGACTCTCTTTTCTGTTTGAATTATTGCAGTTCCAAGAAGTAGGTTGTAACATTTATTATGTTTGTTCTAATGAAAACTTAGATTCCAATAGTTGCTTACATAATATAATTTTAAAACAGTTGTGTTCAGGAAGTTAACATAATATTTTACTTATATTTCATTGTCATTACACCTGTTGCCTAGGGACACTGCATATTCCTCATTTGCAAATTAATGAGGTTTTTTGGTATTGTAAAATAATGGTATTCTTTGTTATCATTCCTTGGAAATCTTTATCTAGGAAACTATTTAAGTAGGAATTTTGTTCTCCAGTAGTGGAAGCCATCTTGACTCACCCATTATAATATACACTTATTCCAAACCTTATTCTGCACATGTGGAAGCCCCAGTGTGTATCAAACACCAGTATTTTGGATGCAGATACACGTTCTATCACTCATGCTCTATAAGTACACTGAATGTACCCTAAGTGAACAAAAGTGATTTTTAGCAAATTGATAGTCTCATGTTTTATTTAATTTGATTTTAATTTGATTTTGGAGAAATTAAGAGTCTGGGCTTTAATTTTCTAAAATAGAAATTAACAATAATGTCACCTCTTTCATTGTGTTGTTTTAAAAAAATTAGATGCTACATGAAGTACCCTGCACAGTGTGTGGCCAAAGGAAATGCTAAACATAGGTTTGGTAGTCACTTACACAGTCATTGTTAAATTGAAATTAATACTACTTTTTTATTATTCTTGACAAATCTTTCAATTTCTTTTTACACTGAAGAAATTAAAATTTTGAGAGGCAAGAAGATGATAAGTGATTTCCATCCTCTGCTCAAATGTGCAGAGCTATAAAGAATGTCACTCCAAAACTTAGATGGAAAAAATACCAAACAGTAAGTTTGGATTTTCTTGAACTTGTTTTTGTACTGAAGTTGGAAAGCCACCTACTTGCCCAATATTGAAGAAGAGACTGGTGCCTGCAGAGAGAAATGAGACAAGATAAGAACACTGGCTTACAGGGAAAGATGCACCTGGGCACAGGTAAGATGAGTTCAGATGAGGTGGTTAGCAGATTGTGATGGCAAGAGAGTGTACAGCCCCTTGGTGCAAATGCAGCATCTGTCCTCATGTGCATCATCTTACAGGCGTTTCCCTCCAGAACAAACCAGGGCACCTCCATGAAGGCTGTGAGGGAGCTAAGAAAGTCCCTCTGTGCTGCAGACTTAGGAAGAGAAACATCACACACTGCAGGAAGGCCATGAAAAACCCACCCAGCCACTTTTCTCCTCTATGGAAACATCTGTAATCTTTAGACATGCTTATCTACCTAGATATTCCCAAAGGATGTCAAAAATCTATTATCTGTGGATATAAACATTATCACCTGTTGGATATTGATGAAAACCATTTCAGCTGGGGGACAAGGCCAGGAAAATTCCCCTCCACGCTGGAAGAAGAGCAGGCATAAAGGCAGGCTCAGACTGAAGTTAACAGAGGGGCAGTGTCACTGAGAGACCTCAGACCCACAGTCCAGGAATATGCTGCCTGCTAGTATCGAGAATGAGTCAGAACAACATACCCCCCTCCCCACAGGCTTCTAATGGACAACAAGAGAACAAACAAACCATGCCTGCAAGTTTGACAGTTTAACATGAGATCAACCAGCTCCCTGAAAGACATAACTATCAAAATCACTCAAGAAGAAACAGATTTCCAAAATAGTCCTATATCTATTAAAGAACTTGAATTTGTAGTTATGAGTCTTTCAATACAGAAAACTCCAGGTCAGATGGTTTCTCTGGTGAAGTCTAACAAACAGTTAAGACAGAATTGTGAGCTGTGCCATAGTGGTCATCTTCTCACAATACATATGAGTCACACAATCATGCTGGACACCTTAAACATACACAGTGATGTAAGACAGTTATTTCTCAATAAAACTGAAAAGAAGGAATGCTTCACAAGTCTACATAATCTTTTCCAAAATAGAGACTAAAATAGAATATAGAAGACAAGACCAACATTACCCTAATAAGAAAACCAGACAAAGATGATACAAGGTAAGTCAAGTAGATAATATCCCTCATGAATTTAAACACAACCATCCCCAACCAACAAAGTATAAAAAAGTGATACATTAGTAGAAAGTGATGTTTGTGCTGGGAATTTAAGGCTGGTTCAATATCAGGATATTGATCAAAGTAATTCACCATATGAATGAGATTAAGCCACAATAGATTCAGGAAAAGTGTTTGACAAAAAAGGTAATCTTCATTCATGATACAAATTCTCAGTGAATTAAGATAGAAGGGAAACTCCTTAATGTACTAACTGGCATCTGTGTAAAACATACAACTTGTGTTATAACTAAAGCCTGAATGATTGCCCCTCAGATTGAACACTGGGCGAGGATTTCCCCACCCACCACCACTATTCAACACGGTGCGGGAAATCAGAAGCCTCTATTGTAGAAGGCAATTCCCAAAGAATCTAAAACAGAAAAATATTCGAGAAATAGAAGGTAAATTTTCCAAGACTGCAGAAGACAGAGTCATGCGAGGTTTATATACGAAACTCAATTATATCCTACATGCTAGAAATGAATCATTGGCACAAAAATCTTATTTACCATGCACCCCCAAAATTAGATGCTTAGGTATAAATCTAATAAAATATGTGCATAATATATATGCTAAAATATACAAACCACTGATGAAAGAAATCAAAGAAGATCTCAGTAAATGGAGATACATTCCATGTTCAGTTTTGGAAGTCTCAATATTGTTAGTACATCAATTCCGCCCAATTTAACATACAGATTCAACACAATCGCATCAAAATGCCAGCAGACCTTTGGGAATATATTGACGAGCTTATTCTAAAATTTGAATGGAAAGACAGATGAACTAGAAGAGCGCAAACAATTTTGAAAACAATAACACCGTTACAGACTGAGGAGACTTGATAGCAAAAAGCGAAGTGGGATCCTGGGTTAGATGATGGAACAGTAAAAGGCCATTTTTGGGGAAACTGATGAAATCCAAATAAATGCTGGAGTTCATAGAGTTACACCGCCATTAAAGTCTTCCTTTTTGGGATTGTGCTACGTTTGTGTAAGGCGCTAACATCAGTGGAAACTGGGTGGAGTTATGTGTGTGAATTCTCTATGCACATTTTACTCTTCTGTAAGTCTAAACCTGTTCCCAAATTAAAAGCTGTAAGAACAAGATGACTGAGACAAACCTTCCGTAGGAGAGGCCCTTCTGGGTGGGGGTGGGCAGGCTTAAAGCTGATGCTGCTGGCAGGGCCCAGGGTCACTGTAGCAGGAAGGCTGTGATGGGATCCACTGAACACTATTTCACTTTCAGATTTGAACAAGATGATAAGGCTCCAGAGCAATCCCGTGTGCCAGATGGACCCATAATGAGGAATGCTACACCCTCACAAGCATTGCCACTGCCAAACAACAGAGGACTCCTATTGATGGTGCCAGGAGCCTCCTCCTTCGCTGGTGGGGAAGTGAAATGGTGCAGCCATGTTGAAAGACAGTTTAGCAGCTTCTTAAAACATCAAGCATAAACTTTATATGCAACCCAGAAACCCCATTCCTACATATCAATGCAAGATAAATAGAAAAGTGCTCCCACAAAGAGGTGTGCCATGTCCATCGCAGCAGTGTTCATGACAGCCAACACCGAGACATAACCAGTGTCCATAACTGATGGATGCACAATGAAAAAGTGGTATTTCTTACAATAGAACACTATTAAGCAATAAAAAGAAATGAAATACTGGTAAGTTATAACAAGGATAAATGCCAAAATCATTATGCTAAGTGAAAGACTCCAGACACAAAAGACTGCCTCTTACATGATCTCTCTATAGAATATATGCAAAGCAGAGATAGATAAATGTACATGTGAGGTACAGAAGGGTGGTTGCCAAGGGCAGGGGGCAGCAGCGGGGTTGCCTATAAATGGGGTTGACTCTGTCCCAAGTCCTTGCAGTGTCGTTTGAGCTGTGTTCTCTCTGGTATCAGAGATGATCAGTAAGTCACAGGGACAGTTACAGGATGAAACAATGACACCTGTCCTCACAAGGAACTAATGTGGGCTGTGGTGGCAGATGAGGTTGGATTAGATGCTCCATCACTTAAGCCTGAAAACAATGCTGTGAGGGAGGTCCTATTCTTAGGACAATGTTATAGGGCAGGAAAATCCTGCACCAAGATCACTGGATGGCAGGAGCAGGCCAATCTTCTGACCCCACACACGAGTGTAACCACCCATCTCCATAGCAGACCATGGGGACCCGCAAGGGGCAACCAGGACAGGTCACCAGGTCCTCGTGGGGGTGTGTCTGTTTACCAAGGAAGGGCTTTTCTGCAGGTGCCCGCATTCTTCTCGGTTCCAGCAGACCTTGGGTAACATGTGAATCTTGGTCGCCCTTCGGGTGTGTAAGGGTCATTAGGGAGTACACACAGCTACTTGGGGGGCAGGGGTTATTAAGGAATGCACCCCAGCTTGAAGTTTCCCAAATGAATGTGGTGTTACAGTAAAAGAGGACAAAGAGCATAGGCTTCTGCCTTAAATGTCTAGTGACATTTAGTGAATGGGGTGCAAACCTCCAGTTCTAGAAAGGAAACCTGACCTGCTCAGCATGTCCTCAGGGCCCATGGGTGGCAAGCATTCTCTTCAGTGGCCAACAGGCACCTAGGTTACAGAAGTCTCACTTGCCACTGTCCTTTTTTCAAGGCGCTGCAGCATCTCTTCATTAACTCCCTTTTCATATTCTCAGACAGAAAAAGAGACAGTGAGCCTGTGAGGTGGGCGGAAGAGGGAGGCAGGGAGCCCGCCTCATAAAGCGGCAGATTATCTGTTAAGAGCAGAGAGCCAGGCACAGGCAATCTGATGTTATCAATAAGGGGATTTGATAACGATTTTCCTCCTCAAAAGCGAAGACAGCTGCTTTGAAGTCACCTGAACGTGGACCTTTCATCTGAGTTTTCACTACCTAAACCCCAGATTAAAAATCATCTGCAGAAACTCAAGCCTCCTCTTGCGAGCAGCAGCTCTGGATCTGTAAGTACGTGCCCCATTTTGGCTTGCTATCTATAACTATGTGTCGCCAAGATGACATTTCCCCTCCTCCGGCCGCCCCCAGCCCGGCTGACATAACCGGAGCTGCCAGCAGGCCCCACACAGCCGCAGTGGCTCTTGGCTTCAGCAGTCTTCTTCCAGTCCTGTCCCCTCGTCTCTGCTTGTCTTTACATTGGCCACTTGGGTCCCTGGAGAATTTTGACACCTGCAGAGAGTTGCTAAGATGGCGGGAGGAAAGGAACCCCACCTCTTAGAGTCAGAGAAGGACAAAAGTACCTATGTTTATTTAATCTCCTGGATGAAATTCTTCGATAAAATCATGAAGTACTTATTTTCTCAATAACGACCAAATGTTCCAGAATTCGGAGGAGGAGGTATCTGTGAGCCTGATTCAAAATGATAAGCTCAGTGCCAGAGAGGGGGCATCTAACAAAGAAATTGTTCAATAAACTTTGCTTTTCAATTTAAAGAATGGATTTCATCTTAGTGATGAAAAGGCTCCATACCATGCGATTCCAACTCTCTGACGTTCTGGGAAAAGCAAAACTATGAAGACAGTTAAAAGATTGCTGGCTGAATAGGGGTAGCACAGAGGGTTTTCAGGGCAGTGAAACTGCTCTGTGTGACACGAGAATGGTGGGTACGTGTCATTAGACATTTGTTCTCCCCCATAGAATGGGCAACACCAAGAGTGACCCTAATGAAAACTGTGGACACTGGGTGATGATGACGTGTCACTGTAGGCTCATCAGTTGTAGCAAATGTCCCATCTGGTGGGGACACTGACAGAGGGGAGCCCTTGAGGTAGGGGACCTACCTCTGGAAACCTCTGTACCTCCATTTTGTTGTGAACTTCAACCTGCTCTGAAAAAAAATAAAGTCTTAAACAAAACCAAAAGAAAGTACAAACCAAATACAATTTAGATACAAAAAAATATAACTCTTAGGGCCGTGGTCAGAGGTTTTAGTGTAGAGGTATAGCCTTGGCCCAAAACTAAACATAGAAGGTATTTTCATAGTTTGTTTCATTATTCTTGACATTCACTCCCTTATCTATAAAACAAAACTGGTATTTAATTGTTCTGGAGTCCTTAAAAGTTAAGATGTTTTGAAACGTGAAAGCAGGAAAACCCCAAGAGCCCAGCCTGCTCTTGCCACCCTCGAGCCAGGCACTTGCTCTGAGCTGCGGCAGAAAGCTTTGTGGTGAGACCACAGTCAGAGTGCAGCCTGGACAGCCCTGGGGGTTCAGTGACCACAGCGATTCTCTGGATGAAGACCCCCTTCGCTTTGGGTCTAGAACACACAAGTGATGTGGGTCTCTTCTCACTTCATGAGGCAGGTCCACTCCATGAGGAGGGATTTCCCAGATATCCATATGCCCAGGGCAATGGGACCTGTTAGAAGGTCTGTCTGAACCTCAGACACTTAGAAAGTGCGGGACACCACTGATGTGCTTTGTCACATCTCCACCACCATTGATGTTTAACCACAGCTTTCACCCATAAACACTGCGCTGTCAGTTCGTATGCTTTTCTCTAATACAAATTGGCCATTTGCTCACCAGTTGTGCTTTGGGTAAGAGCTCAGTGAAAGAAAGGTGTTGGTAGGTACAGAGGTTAAGGGAGTTTTACAAAAGGAACAAATACCAGATGAAGAGAATGCCACCCATTAAATTCCCTGTGAAATGGGAAAAGACTACTCTTACTGCATTCCCCTAGCGGGACGGTCCTCTGTGCCTTCTAGCTCCTAGCAGTTGGCCTCTGTCACCTTCCCTTTGTGTGCTTTGGGGGAGTGTTTATAAACTAAACCACCCCTTTTGCTTCTTTTTAAAAAAATGTTTAGGGCTGGCCAAGTGGTGCAGTGGTTAAGCGCTGGCTTCGGAAGCCAGCAGCCTTGGTTTGGGTCCCACATATGAGGGTCAGTGACACTGCCCTCAAAAAAAATGTTTAATTTCCTAGATATAACACAGAGTAAAGTGTGTGAATCTTAAAAGTACATGTCAGTGAATTTTTACCAGAGGACACACCCTAATCACCACCATTGACCAAGGCACCTGGAACTGCCAGCACCCCAGCAGTCTTCTGGGACCCCTACCAGCCAACAGGGCCTCTCCCACCCCCACTGGCAATCACTGTCCAGACTTTCCTGCCAGTGGCTTCGTCCTGTCTGCTCTGAACTCCATATGGAAGGAATCACATAGGCCTGGGTGCTTCAGGTGTGTTCACAGAGGAATGCAAAAGTCTGGGCTTCAGTGTGCAGATGCTGGTGGTGAAGAAAACAGCCCCCACCATCCCCACCAGCTGGCATCGCCATCCCGCTTACTTGCTGTCTAACGAAGGTCCTCCCTGCCGCTACTGGCAATACCATACTCGCCACATGATGAAACCACACTCCTAAGGTGCAACCGTTCCCCTACTTGTCTACGTGACTGTGAATGGGACTCCCAGCTATTCCTATTCTTCAACGTGGTACCACGGCATTGGCCCTAGGTAACAGTGTCATCTTCTGGGAAAAACTATAGTGAAAGTGGTCAGCAGAACTCATTTGACTTTATTTTAACTTTTTGGAATATAAACAATACTTTGGAAACAAAATAAGAAAAATTAATTGTACGCGGAATGACATTCCATGCACACGAGGGCCTACCGAAATATACCACAGAGCAATTTCTGGGTCAGAATGAATTAGAATTTGTAATGCATTTGCCTATATTGAGAAAGCATAAAAAGAAATGAGGTAATTTTGTCAGGGTTTGATGCTTATTGTTCACTGAAACATAATGCAAGTTATGTCTTTGGCTATAAAATAAAATAATGAGGCGATATATTCCAGGCCGTTCTCATAGATTATAAGCTCAGTATTCCAATTGTGTATATTTAATGGCTCTACAGTGCTGATCTCTTATTTTCAAATGGTGTTGGAGATAATAAGCTCGCATCTGCAGGGTGCTGTGGAATTTACCTTCCTAGAATGAAGGGCGAGAAGAAATCTCTCCATGTGGCCAGATCCTGTGAGTCCTGTGGCAGAGCATCCTCCCTAAAGGTGGCCTCAGTTGCTCTGGACCCCTGCCTGGCAAGGCCTGCAGTTTTCCAAACAGTGAGAAAAATCCTGCAGCATTTCAGTACTGGGTCACCTCTTCATTGAAGTAATTAATTGCTTAACAATAATTGGCTTCTGAGCCCCAAGATAGGAAACCAAACTCTAGGGCCATGCCCATGCTAATGATTAATTTGGTTTATGGTAAATATCATCTCATTTAAATACTACTTACAACAATGGAAGGTCATGAGGGCTTACATTTGAAAGATGCAGCATAGAGTAAGTGATGATAAACTTTAGTTTTATAAAAATCCTAGGTGGGGACTTACTTCTCACTTACTCATGCTTTATCTATGCCACATTATTCAGATGTGGCTGAATGAAAGGGCTTTTGATCCCCAGAGACTGAAGGGTGGGAGGCCTTGTAAGAAAGGCCTTCTACAGGAGAGGGAGGAAGGAGCCATGAGAAAGCAGGCAGCTATTGAGGGGGGTGCCCAGTGGCCCCACTTTAGAGGGTGATTTGGGGTTAGAGCATGTGCAGTCTTGTGAGATACACTAAATAGAGTGGAGTTCTCTTAAAAATAGAAGAGTAGGAGCAAATCCTTAGGAAGTGCGAGTAACCTTTTTTGGGGGAAATTAATTCTAATGACAGCATAAAACAAGGGTGTGAGAGAATAAAACAGGACTATTTGTTATAGTATTTGCAACAGTCCATGTCAGAAAAAGAATCAAGAGCAGAAATTTAAAAATGATGGGGTGACTGGGAAGGGAGGAGTACCTGTGAAACCAGTTGGTGTTAAAAATAAATGGATTCCGTGTCTGTGGCCCCCTGCATGTGGAACAGGGACCTGTGGGCCCGTGATCTTAGAAAGCATAGCCAACTCTTCTGCAGGACTAAGAATCTCCCTCTCGGTGACACAGACTGCCGGAAGTAGGCTTAATACATAGGGGTTTCCATACACACAGTTCTTACCTGTCAAGTATTCCTCCATAAAGATAAAACACACCAGAAGGCTCAATTCTTTTATGAGTAAAATGAACGAGCTGCTTTACACTTACTTTCCTGTTCTTCTCATGACGTAGACGTTCAGGAGTCAATGCACAGTAGCTGTCCATGTGGGCATCACGTCCTTCCCGCCACTGCAGCCTGGGCCATTGCGACAGGCAGGGAGAGGGGAACACACATGGGAAGGCACAGCTTTTACTGTACCTCTCACACCTTCTGACTCGAAAGTCCCACAGAAGGTAACTCATTATTTTTCTAAATTTCATGCTTTGTATTATTTAATCGTATGTGGTTATGAACCTTCTGTCCATTCCTACCTCCTCAAATTCCACTGCTATCAGCCAGTCATCTCCTGAGCCCAGCATGACATTTTCTACTCCAGCTCTTTTCCATCAATATAAATGGGCCTCAGGTATAAGTTGCTTTCTAGTTTACTTAAGGAATATGCCACGTGCTTGCTCTCCACAGCATGTGAATGTAAAGTAGTATTTAAGATATATGTGTTATTTTATTGATCCCTGAAATCACAAGAAGCAGGAAATTTTGGTCCAGAGGAAAAGAAAGAAGCATTTAGATCCTTACTTCAAAGAAAGTGGCCACCTACACACAGGCATTGGGGCAATATAGCCCCCAATTGTCTTCTATTTTTTTGTCTTATTTTTTTATTCAAGTATATAAGTATAATTGGTATGCATCTTACAGTTTTAAAAATTTTCTAAGTACCTCTGCTTTTCATTAGAACATCTTTAAATTTCCCAAACAAATGGGTTTCTGCTTCAGTTATGACACCTTCTTTAAAATGGCTAAGAAAATAGTCCCATGGATCACTGCTCACTAGCACTCCTCTCCTAAAATTCTTTTGGTGTCTTGTGGACTCATCAGACAAATGCTGTTAAAGCTGCAAGCCAGGCACTCACTTGGTGCTAGAGGTGAGGACAAGGGCTGCCTGCCCCAGGTGTCACAGTCTGGGCTAGGAGAGGGGCTTGGAAGGCACAGAGCTCACCATGCTGAGTCCTGAGTGGACTGACTGGTACTCCATCCATGGTTCTCTGAGTGGGGACTGGATCCACAGGCTGGACTGGACAGACCTGCAGCTTGGGGACCCCGGGAGAGGCGCCCACAACCTGCACTGCACTAAGGCCCCCAGGGATTGTGTCGCAGGCTGAAGTTTGAGAACCACTGAGCTAGATAAATATGGCATTATTTCCACTCACTCTCCACAGCACAAAGCAGACATGTTTACAGGGAGAAAAATAGCATTGTTCTGACAGCATTTATTGTCAGAGAACGAAGTTTCTTGACACACAAAAAAAGTGCAAAGCAGAGCCGTCTTTGCAAATCATGGATCGGCCTTCTTATCTTCTCCAGAGAGCACGGCAAGGTCCCCACTTCTGGTCACCTTAGAGGCAGAATTTTGGTTTTAGGGCCAAGTGCTATTTTTTATCCTCTTTGGCTTAGATAATGGCCATTCTTTATGTGGATAAGACAAAATATTGAGAAATAACTTTATTACTTATTGAGAAGACGTTGAGAAATAATTTTGAGAGTTTTATATCTCTGTTATGAAAAATAACAAAAGTGTTCCTATGGGGCACAAAATTGCTAACAAAAATAAAGACTATACAATAATGCTATTATCCTTATAATATATTGAATTAAATATCTTTTATGTGTCATATTTTAATGCCCAAATTTGTAATGCATGGCAAACACATAAATTACATTATTCTTTATATTTCTATTCTAGACATATTTCTTTCATAAAAGCGCACTTTAATGAAATACATAATTACAAATATGCATATACTTAACAGGATAATTGATTTTAAATGTAGAGCTGTACATACAAATAGGTTCTTCTAAGTCAGATAAGTAGCTTATCACAAGAGAAGAAAGCTTATCACAGCAGAATATATGGCTGAATGATAAAGTCAGTGTGATTTTTGATTTGGCATCATCAGCCTCAGACAAATACATGATTATTAATCACTCCTAAGCAGCGGGCTGTGTGTGCTCCAGGCTTTGACACTGTGACTATTACACAATGACAGGCAAATTCAAGAGGCCCACTCACGTGCTTACCTCTCAAATCAGGTTTGAAAGTTTGTTTTAAATATGTGATTGAACATGAAATAAAGTAGTGCCACTGTGACACAGAACATTTATCACATGGTTTGGACATATGGTAAAACACCTTTTATTTTCTGCAGGTTTTATAGAGGAAAATAAAGAGAGGGTCCTGAGATTCTCAAAGAGGAGAATCTGTTCTATAATTAATCTCCCACTCTGTATGTTCCTAAAACGGGCCCTGGACGCTCAGCCCCTCAGGAAATGCCCATGTTATTTCCAGCCTCCAAAATGAAGCTTCATCTTCATGGAGTATGCCCCAACCAGGCGCCTTCCAACCCAGGACAGACAAGCTCTTAGGAGGAGCACTCCTTACAAGTGACAGAAGTGGCAAACCGCCACCATTTTCTCTACAAGAGTTCATCGTAAGTGAAAGCACACACATCTGAGACTCAAATAAACCTGAAAGCGGCAATATCCCAGGGGCAGAAGACGATGACATTCTTCTGATCCACGACGGTGGTCCCTGTCCCTCAAATGCTCCATGGCACATATACCGCCAGTCGGCCTGAGTTCTGTCAGCATCAGGTACAACACTTGTGAAACTGCCTTGCAGGACAATAACACACCCACTGATGTGCAAATCTGAACATTAGCTAAGGGTCATTCTCAGAGTCGGCTGCCAAGTGCCAGTGACACTGGTGTGCTCAATGGCTCACAGGGACAATATGCTAGCCTGATGTTTCAGAGCTGGAATGCTGACACCATTTTTCCATGTCAGAGGGAGACTGCTAAGAAGCCCAGGCAATAATAATGTTATTCAGGCTGCTTAGGAAGAACAGATGTTTTCTGAAAATCTTCCTTAATTCAATATAGTTTTAAGATATTGTCCTGGAATCTGAAGAGTCTCACATCTGCCATGCGAGGGTGGCTCCCTAGTATATCATAACAGAACACTGCACTGAAATGCATTCACCCAATCTAGAACTATGAACTAAACAGGGAGAACTCTACTGCATGCAAATTATTCCTCGCTTTAAAAAAATTCAAATATTACTGGTTATAGCTGGCAGAAAGTGAGTAAATTAGTGAATGTTGAAGAATATTCTCAAATGAGTTGTATGCAGTTCCCTATTTAAAGCAATAGTTCAAAATAGGGCCCAGTATGGTGGTCATTATGATTTGTCCAGTGAAAAGAAACCAATAGTTCACACCTATATTCACCTGTCACTTTCTGTCAGGAAAGCGAAGAGGGATGACTTGTTCTGCATTCGACAGCAAACACACAAATGAGTACTGCAACCAACAGATTTGGTAGGGGTGTTGCTTTAATGGCTTAAGAATGGCTGAAGAAATAGCTCAAAAATTTCAGAAGACACATGTATATTTAATAATATTTATATAAAGAAACTGTGGAGAGATTTGTCACACCTTATTTGACAGCCCTTACTGTCACTCAGGTTTCTTGTAGTATCACTGATCTATCTGAAAGCCTGATACATGTAAGGTTATTCTTAAAAGGAAGGGGCTACATGTGAGCAGCTGTATGTCTCTTATGTTATCTGAGAAGCAAGCCTTACGCAAAAGGCTTGGGCCAACGTCAGCTTAGTGAAAAAGCCTGTTTGTAGACAAACTCTTCTGTGCTTCTGTCTGGAAGAGTCAGCTGTCTCTTTCTTACCTGCAAATCTGTCCTAAACCATAGTGAACTTGACATATGAATTCCTGACAATCCTCCTGAGACCACGACCACAGACATTCATGCTTGGATATGAATGTCACAGAGGTCAGCAATTTGCCCATGCCTGAGTTCGTGGGTTCACCTACTTTACAACAGGACTCCGTGTCCAGGTGCGATTCTAATTGTTGGGGTGCAACAGTGAGCACTGAGTGGGACAGATGCGTCCCATGCAACATGGCTGTTCCATTAGAGCAGGACCCCACAAACATGTTTCGCACAGAACTGTAGCTTCTGGGACAAGCAAACTAGTGTGCCTCAAAGGCGACAGCGTCTGCCCAGCCTGAACAGTGAGCAGCAGCCTCCCTGGGCCTAGCCCATAGTCACCTCTCTGCCTGTGACTGGTGACCACAGGGGCCTTAACAAGGCCCGTCACAGCCATTGCTCAGTGTATGAAGAGCTCGCTGCCTCCCTGCAGAGTTGGGCGAATTCTGCGACCAGCTTACAGGAGGGAGGTCCAGACCAACCAGGTCTTTGCTCATGTGACCCTGTAAATTTTCAGTTCATTGGATTTTTTTTTTGTCAAATAAATGACATATATATTCATGAAAAGGTAAATGAAGAGTCGAGTTCTTTTTCCCCATTAGTCTCTTAACATAATAACTACAATGGCTGAGTTTTCTGACAATAAAATATGCTTAAATCCATGAGTAAGCCCTATGTGGATACACCCTCTTATATCTTGTCTATATTTCTAGGTAACATGCTCTGATAGTTTTGTCCAAAAGCACTAAATGCCTGTAAGAATGCCGACTGGGGGTGGGGGGGCAAACCAAGATTCTGAATCTGCCATGGGACGAAGGGAAGAGCTGAAAATGTTTGCTGTTGTCCCAGATGTATTTTAATTTTATTTTTGTGTATATGCATTCAGGACTATTTATAATAAAAGGTGCATGTCTGAAAAGAGGGAAGAGGATAAATGAATTAAGGTGCAATCACACTCCTTTTAAAGTGCTGCTTTAGGATTTATGTGTTAACATGGAAATGTTTTCTGATACATGAACAGAATAAAAAAGATGATCACAGAGCAACATGTTGAGAACGGTCTAATTTTATTGAAAGCTCCCCTGGTAACAGCTGAACTCAAAGCTCATTGAAATTGCAGAGAAAATAGATTATTTTCTTTCTTTCTCATGTCTCTGCCTTTCCCTACTTCTGACTACTTCCCCACCCTCATGCATAAATGCTGAAACCAACCAACAAACAAACAAAAAGAAGTATATCCATGGTGCTCTCCTATGAATACTATTGCAGGAACAGTTGATAACCTGCCATTTTTCTTCTGCCAAAATGACCTGAACAAGCCTAGTCATTGATTTATTAATTTTCTTCTTTGATAAATACATTTTGAGCAGTTACATAGCTCTAGACATCCTTCCCAGCACTGGGTCTAAGCAGTAAAAAAATATACAAGAGCCAGCTGTCGCTGTCTGGAACTTTATTATGGTCATGATAATTGCTGAGATGCGTTGTCAGTGGGGGAACAGATAAGGCTAAAGGAAGGTGAAAAGGTTCTGCAGGAAGTAGTAGGGTCACCTGAGGCGAAGACAGTACCCCAGGTTCCAGGAAGGATGTGTCCTGAGCTGGGAGTGTCCAGGGTTATCTGGAGAACAAGGAGGCCTGTGTGGTAGTAGGAGGTGAGATGGGCCACAAACTGAATTGTGTCCCCAAAACTCATGTGTTGGAGCCCTAAGCCCCAATGAGAGTACTTGGAGGTGGGGACTCTGGGAGGTGATTAGGGTTGGTGAGGTCATGAGGTAGGGCCCCCATGATGGCATTAGTGCCCTTATAGGAACTGACATCTGAGTTCTGTCTCTACCAGGTGAGGACACAGTGAGAAGGTGGCTGCCTACAAGCCAGGAAGAGAGCCCTCACCAGAGTGCACCACTCTGCCGGCCTGACCTCAGACTTCCAGCCTCCAGAGGAATGAGGAGTAAATGTCTGATTTTAAAGCCCCAGTCTGGGCTGTTCTGTGCAGCAGCCAAGTGGGCTGAGACAAGATGAGAGAGGGAATGGGGGTCAAGCTTTGTGGAGCTTAGGGGTAAGGCGATTACATGCCTGAAGGACCCCACTCCATGACTGTCATTCAGATGTAGTTATTGATAACTCCCTATTTTGCTCTCAGTAATGAGCCAGTTTGGCCACTAAAGCACGTGGTCACCTTACTTCTAGACCATTGTAGGAGCTGTCTTTCTCTTGAGGTGGGTCATGAATGGTTTTGAGAAATGGCATGGTCTGTCTTTAATTTGGGCAGGATCATTCTGGAAGATAGAACAATAGATAGAAACAGTATCTATCCATATAGATACAACACAGAAGAGTGATACAAAAAAGAACAGGAATCAGTAAAGATCGGTTGTCCCTTTCTGCTCTTTTAAAGAGCCAGTGCCAAATGCTTTGAACTGAGTGGACCTACCACTTCTGTCACAATACCACAAATCTGTTTCTAGCAAGAAAAGCAGCTTGGCCACAAATCAACACATGAGTGGGGCTTGTATTCCAATTAACCTGTATTGTCATGCAGGACACTCTCTCCAATTCCAGCTACAGACTTTTAAATTCTTGTTTCAGTAGGAAAGAATTGTCAAACAAATGCCAAGGATTTCAAAAGCATCATTTTGCTAATGCTGATGCAGATGACAAATGGTAATACTAATACAGTTTTTTAAAAGTTCAAAATCTCTATTCCAGAGTTGGTTTTAATAAAACGCTGACACATTTATTCAATTTCTCAATGATGATGCCATTTTCTTATTTCAGGAGACGTTATCAAATAATGTGCAGAAATTCCCACAATTGCAAACTGAAGAAAGTAATTTGATACTTTGCATTGTGACATTGGTGCTTCACCATCCCAGCTCCAGATGTAATTTCCTTGTTCAATTTGATAGACCATTTTAATGTCTATTCTTCATTGTTTCAATGAGGAGCAGGCTATTGCTGGGATTAAATTTATTTAAAAATTATGATGTCTTTCATGGCAAATGCTGTAAAAATCAATGTTTCTCTTGCCTTTGGTCTGAGACACAATATCGAAACTAACTTGAGAAACTCTGGGCTCAATATAAATTATGTCAGTGGAATATAATTTCAAGATGGGGTTTATGAGGATAAACTCAAAGTTAGGTGAGATTAATATGACATAACAGCCTGGAGTCACTTAACATATTAAATATTATGAATGATCTGATATCTGCTGTAAGGGTGGCTGTGATGAAATCACATTTGTTTCTTTTGAAAATCTTTTACAAAATTAGTGGGTTTTTATATATGTGAAGGGGAAAAGAGAAATACTGAATACAAGAGAGTCAAAATTATATTAAAATTCCACAATGTGCAGATAATAGTACAAAGACGATGATTAAAGAACTGTGCCCCCTAATACCAGTCCACACCCACACGTACTTACATAAATACATAAATGTAAATAATCCCACATAAGAGGAACAAGGTGTAGCATGTCATCTGCAGCCATTTTTATTCATTCAGTGATATGTCAGGTAATTCTTCCTTGACACTTATTTTTCTATTTTTTTATTCAGGTATAAAATAATTAACATACAAAATTACATCAGTTTCAAATATACAACATAATGATTCGGTATTTGTATATGCAGAGAGGGTGCCCCAAAATACATGCACATTTTAAGAAAGGAAAACACTGTATTAAAATTGTAATAATACATACCAATAACAAAAGTGAATGCAAGTCATGTGTATACATTTTTTTGTCAGCCCAGGTATTAGTTTTCTATTTTTAAAACTTTTTTTGATCATCATTACCAGATTTGTTGTTTGCTAATTGTTTGTACCTATATATGGTTTTTCTTTACCTTTTGGTAGTCAAATCTAACGATATCTCTCCTGTATTTCTGACTATGTAAAATTTTTAGAAAAGCTGTCTTTTTTAGAACATTATAGAAGTCTTCATCCATGTCTAATTTTTCATTATAAAAGGACTACTCTTCAAAATTGAAGTCTTCATTGCATCCGTAACTTTTTAAGTACAATCAATATGTCAGCAAGATACTTTCTGTTTCCCAAATTGCTAGCCAGTCATTGCTACTACAATTACTGAAAAATGTGACTTTCTTCAGTTAAACTGTGTATCTCTCAACACATCTCTCCCTGTAATGATGCTGTAAGGGAGGAAAACCTTTTCTTCTACCCTCGTTGGTTTTGTAGCGGGTCCTGTGAATTAAACTGACAAAATACAGATTAACAGGAGAAAAAGATTTGTTTCATATGCATACAAGAACTAACAAAAAAAGCAGCTGGCTAGTTAAATTGTTAAAGTAAAAGCTTATACACCTAACTGAGAGGCGAAAAGGATGGGGGAGAAATGACTTCTATGAGACAAATTGATTTCTTTAGGAAAGGCAAGTGGGTTTGAAGGAGAACAGAGGGAGATAAAGTCTGATGACTTCTGCGTATACAGACCTGAGTGGTCTTTCCATCTTCTCAGGACCCAAGACTCCTCCAGAGAGGGGACTGATGGAGCCCCATTTCCCAGAAGTTGCTGCTTTTAGTCAGATAAGCGATGTTCCAAGGAGGTTTTTTCTGCATCTGTTGAATCCAACCATCTTTGGCTTAAAATTATCCTCATGCTGGCCATGGGGTTTTCAGTGGGCCTTGACAGTGTTCACCTTCTCTTTATCTTTTTCTATATCTATGTGTCCACTGTTCGATGAGGACCCCCGCTCTTTAATTGCTGAATGGGGCCTGGCACCCTTTGTGAAAAGGATGAGCAGGCTAGCCTTCCAGGTTCACTGCCAGCAAACCACTGTGATCACGTTAAGTTCAAAATAATTCTAACAGTACTAAATACATTTATTTAATTTGGGGAAATCTGATATGCATGAAATATTACACTGCCCTAAGTGCGACAAATTGGGATTTTTCTTTTTTGCTTGTTTTTGTGTTTGTTTTTTCTACATTTGACCTTTCATGTAGATTTTTGCACTTGTGATTACATGGATGCACCCTCTGATAACTGTACTGCTAAGGATTTTAGTGATTTTTATTGCTGTTGTGAATGGAATCTTCTATTTTATAACACTTTTTAATTACCAATGGGGGATAGAGCAGTACTTGAGTGTGTAGTCTATTTCCCTCATCTCTCATTATTTTATATTGTTTTTAAAGGGTTTCCAGTCATTTGCCCTGGGGGTGGGACAACTTTATCTGTGTGTGAAGATTTTTATCATGTGAACCCTATTTGAAGGATTTCTGTGTGTGAAAGTGATTGTAATTTATGTTCTCCTTTCTGATATTTATACTTTTTTTCTCTTTTAAGATTGTGTTACCCAAGACTTACCTAATACTGTGGATCTTGGTATGCATGAGTGCATTCTTCTCATGATGTATAACAATGAGGCTGACTTTAAGAATAATTTTGAATCGTCCATCAAGACAAAGTACATCAGTGGTTGCCTAGGTCTTGGGTGGGTGGGGAAGAATGGGGAGTAACTGCTAATAGGTACAGGGTTTTATTTCCTAAAAATGTTCTAAAATGTAGCATGTTGATGTTTGCGCAAGTCTGTGAATATACTAAATAGCACTGAATTTTAAAAAAATATTTTGAAAACTATTCAAAATTTTAGTTAGATATACATATTGTTACATGGCACTATGTGTCAAGCAGATGTCCACCAAGTGACAGATACACACCGGGCATGCAGGAGCTTCTTCTAGGGCAGACAGACAGACAGACATCTCACACTGAGAAATAGTATCGTGTAATAAGGAAGAAAATCAAGTAGTTACAACACTGTGATATTTAGAAGAATGGGGCGTCTGGTGGAAGGACCGTGGATGTTTGCCAACTATGCAGCATATAGCACAGTGGCAGTGGCGGCGGCAGGGGGCAGGTGTCCTGCACCAAGAGGCTTCCAGCTTTGCCCTGCTGCTGAGGGACAGGATGTTTCAGGCAAGAGAACGACAACTGGTAACCCATAGGGAGCCACTGTGGATGGTGTTTGCTCTTGGAACCTACTTCAGTCTGACTGGAGCAGGACTTACATAGAAGACAAGAGAGAAGATGGGACAAGGACGCTGCAGTGAGGCCGTGCTCTGGGGTCTTTGGGACGAGGCTGAGGTTCACCTAAATCAGAAGTCAGGGGGGCATTACTGGCTGTGATGGTCCTGTCACTTCCCTGCCACACTGACACCGCTTTAATTCCCTCAGTAACAGTTTTAGCCCATTTGGCAAAGAACAGACAGCAGAGATGCCAGAGCCCCTGGAGATTTCTGGAGCTTTGTGCCGTGTGCATTTCAGGGTTTGGATGCACTTCAGAACTATGACAAATATTAGGGTTTTGATCTATCAAATAATGGCTTTTAATATTACTTCTAAAACCAAAAGAAAAAAGTTCCTTTTTTTTGTGACACTGTACAAATCTATTTTTATGTAACAAAGTATTATAGTCATTTTACCATTTGGTCTTTTAATATTGAGTTCCTCTGAAATGTTTGGGGAGGATTATAAAAGGAAGAGTTGGAGAAGAGGGAATACGATCTGTATAGCAGCAAGAAAATGAGAGGGAGAGACTGTTCAATAGCCAGGAGAAATAAACAGTGTGACTCTGAGAGGCAGCAGAAGCAAATTCACAACGTTGCCAAGCAGAGGGGTTTTCTCTCCTCATAAAAGCCTGGTTGTAATATATGTTAATAAATATAAGAATGTGAGTCTGAGAGTTAGCACTTAGAATTGGCTGTCATGATGTGACAACCAAGCACACCAATTTTCAAAAACACCTCTACGGCAGGTTTCGGAAACGTGTATTTTAATTCACAGATGTGATCACTGTAAGGGAAAAAATCCTGCTGTTGGAAGCATTTGCTCACAATTAAAATGTTATGTGCACCCTATTCTTGATGAATATGGATATTTATAGATTTCATAACGGGCTACTGTTTTAGTTTAGTTTTTGTTTGTTTGTTTCACCATATATCTGTCTGTACTGATTTACCTTTGCTTGTGCCTTAAAACTTGAAAAAGAACCTGAAAAAGAACCAAATATTTATCAGTCTAATGAGTAATATAGTTTTCTAAGAAAGGAGAAATAATAACTACTCTGAACATTTCAACCAGACATAAAATCGCTTAAATCTCTAAGTAACAACGTGGCTTTAATGCTGTTGGTAGAAATAGCTGGAAATCTAAGTCAGTGGCACTTTCAAGTACATTATTACATAAATCCACAAGGTGAGAAGAGCACCCTCTCTGATCAATGTATGAACTTTTCATGCAGTGGTGCAAAACTGGCTGAAATCCTTGTGGGGAAGAAGCCATAGCATAGAATTGGGACCTACTGGTAGGATGGATATATTTGCATCACAAAGTTTCCAAACAACTATGTTTTTATATGAGCTTATATTCCTAGAATATTATCATGAAACACACACACACACACACACACACACACACACACACACACGCAATAGATTTAGCAGAACCCTGAAAAGAAATATGATGAAGTGATCATGTTATGGCTTTGCAGGTAATTATATACAAAGATAAATGTCCAAGAACATGGATTTTTCTTATCACATTGAAACCAGCCTCCAGGTTCTTTAATTTCAGAAAATGGGAAATGCAGTATTCTCTACAAGGAACAATATTTTTAGTGAGATAATAAAAACACTGTGTAATTATATACTGTTTTTAAACGGAACACTTGGCAGGCAGGGCCTGAAAGCATGCTGCTGGGTTGGCCATACTTTTTGTTTCATTTGGAAATGCTCATTTATATGTGTGGAAAAGAATTATAATTTTTAGAATATATGATCATAAGCACAGGTGAGCAGAGGGTGAATATAAATCTTGCAGATTATTTTTTAAGGAATACCAAATATGCAATTAAAGGTTTCTCTATATTAATAGTGGTTCACGTATTCTCTCATAGTCATTTATTTATATATACATTTAACAGACTGCAATTGAGTGTCTACTGCATGCTAAAATTTATTAGTAGTGTATAAGACAGACAAAACAAAACAGAATGACAGCGAAACACCTGGATCTCAGGCTTAATGAAATGGAAGGTTTGTTTTGTCCTAACTTTTCAATGTTCTCCATGACAGGTTGGGGTCCTGTACTTGAAACTGCCCCTGATTAAGTTTTTCCACCAGCTGGCAATTGCTGTGGCAACACTGTATGTTATTATGGCTGTCACTCCCAGGGCAGAAAAGCAGCTTGTCTGCCACAGGCCGATTCAAAAGGCTACGTGCACTGGGGCTGTCGGCAGTGGTGTGCTGTTGGCTATGGTGGGAGGTCCCAGCGTGGACCGAAAGAGTCAAGTGAGCACTCTTCTAATCCTCTTCAAGGTTGTGGAAATATATATATTTTTTTTAACTCAAGTGAATATTCTTTGAAAACTTGTATTGTTTTAAGATACCATACCTTCTCTAGGAGGTGGTTAGTGATTAACTCTTTACTTGGGACTCAGAAGAATATCCCATAGTTAATAAACTACTTGCTGATTTGTATGAAAAGAAACTGAATTTTTATTAATAGAAATATTTCTTGACCTTTTATGGAAGAAAAGAAAAATGATTTACAGCTAATCTTGATGGGTCAATCAGCTTATAATTATCACTCTCGATGAAGATAATCTTGTGTGCTCTTGTCGTTTCATTTTTCTATTTTGGGGAGGAACTGAAAAAAAATTTTAAAGCATATTTTCAGTAGTAAGTTTAACAGATTTGAACAGAAAGAGGAATTACACTTCATGCCCTGGGTGATGTTATCTTAACATGACAGATTTTTCTTTTTCAAATTTTTCATCCCAGCCCTCCGTCCGTGAGAGGGGAGCATATGTTTCATGGGGCAGAAGCCAGAACTGCACTGGTGAATGATGCTTTCCTAGGAGCTGACTCTTCCTGGAAGCTCGGTGATTATCACTCAGGCTTTTGAAACAAATGTGTCTCTTGGTCATTAAGTGGGAAGGCTGGGTACCTCAGTAATTAAAAAGCTCAAGTCATTGGAGTCCAGAGGGCGCCTGTGGCCAGTGATGCTGACCAGGCTGCGCTGAGCAGGAGAGAAGGTTCCAGCTGAGGGAGGTATTTAAAATTTAGCTTGAAAACATGCTTGGAGCCTCTGATCCCATCAGGTGTCTACTTGTCGAATATGCTCTGCCAGCGTTAGATGGTCTGGGGAATAATTTGCCTGCCCTTCAAAAAATGAACTGAGAATTCCGGCTTTCCGAGGCAGGAAATAGCAGCCTGCAGGGCCGTTGGAAAGTACCGCCGGCTGGACCCGGAAAGAAAATTAACAACCATCATGGTAATTGCACTCCTTTTTCCTATATTCAAGAAAAGACCTGCTTTACAATTTTGTCAAAATTATCAGGTTTTTTTCTAAACTGTAGAGTAGGTGTTGAGTCTTCCTGATGTAGTGAAATGTTTCCAGGTTAACTTGCTTTTAAAAATGGGATAGTCCTGAAGAAATGGACCATTATTTATTATTTTTTTCAAAAAGTTGTTTTTCTGTTATGTGTCACCAAAAAATTTACCTGGTAACTATCAAAAAATTATTCTTCAGCATGAAATATTTTGGAAGAACATTTAATTTACAGTTATACCTAAAGAAAGTTTAAACAGAGAAAGGGGGCCTATGGTTGTGGAGAGGTAATGAATGCTTATTGAGTCTTGTGTTAGACAAGATGGGGAAGACCCGATATGAAAAGTTATCCACACAGGGTGAACAAATGAACACAATTTTAAGATCGGTGTGAGTTCTAAGACTCGTTAATAATTCACAGACTTATAGATCTGTCTGGCCCAGAGAAGTGAGAGGGTTGCTCAGAGGACATAAGATTATTCCCTTTGTTCACATTTTTACTACATGGACACTGACAAACGGCTTTGTCACCCGGGCAACTCCGCTTAGTTGCCTATGTCCGGAGGATCCTGACTGTAGGGGACGGTGCAACCCCTTGGTGGAAGTCTACCCAGACATCCAGTATTTCCAAATGAAGGGGACTCAGAAAGCTAAGTGATCAAATGGAGGAGCAGCAGCTCACTACCATCCATTTCTCCAAAAAGCGGACTCTTAACAATTACCCCAGGTTTATTCCACAGCATTCTAAACCCTTTATGCCTGACTTTGAAAGAAGACGTGACTGTGCCATCATTCCCAGAGCACTGAAACTGCAAACATCTAGCAAAGCGAAAGCATGGGAAGGACAGAGTGAGACGATGGTTACCAGCTTCACAGCATATCTAAGAGTGTCTCTGCAGAACTGAACATGGCCCTACCTTACTGCCTCATTAAAGAAGCGGCATTCCCAGCAACGCCTACAGGCAGAACACAGAGCAGCTCTCAGTCCCAGTTTCTCAAGGAGCAGTGGACATGAGGGATAGGCTCCCTAACACCAGCAGGTCCCCTTCTCCCTCACTGGGTTTTGTTTATCGAAGTGCCATGATTACAGATGAGGGGAACCATAGTTCATTTCTTCAGGCAGCACCTACCCCATCCCAGAGAGACATCTCAGCATTAGCTGTGCAACAGCGGCCATGCCCTTTGTCCCCATGCCCCATGCAGGGTCCCCTCCTCACGTGTGCACATGAAGAGGCCAATGCTGTGGGGAATGGGTTCCCCTGCTGAGGACGGAGGGAGCTGACAGAAACCACATTGAATAATCTGATTTTAAAGTACACATTGTTATGTGCACAGGTGCACATGTACTGTGTGACACACAACCACAAACTCTCGGTGGTGTACAAAGATGCTTACTCCTTCTTCTCAGACCTGTGGGTGGCTGCCCTTTAGTGGATTCAGCTGGATAGCTCTGTTGGGTGGACTGAGCTCTGCCAGCAGCTCAGGTCCACACTCTTCTTTGCCTCCTGGCATTAAGGGCTCTCTGGGCACGCTATGGCAGAAGTGCCAGTGGGACTACCAGAGGCCAAGGTTTAGAACTGACTGGTTTGAGTTTCTCTCATTCTATCCACCCAATTATGCAGGAGATTGGCCTACTTTCTAATATAATGAATAACCGTCCTTTCCAAAGGAAATATGATAATACAAAAAACAAAACTTAGAGTCCCCTGATTTGGGGATGCCTTTCTTGTGGTGCAAACCACGGCCCTCATAAGCAGACACCTGGCCCTTGTCACTTCGTCCTGTGGGAACTGGGGCATGGTGAACAATGTAGTCATTTCTCCAGCCACTGCTTTGGGCTGTGAGGTATAGACAGTCTTTCCCTGGCCCTGGTGTCTTGTGTCTTCTGTCACTGTACACACAGAAAACACATATACATGTGAGCCAGGTAAAATGACAGACCCTTTACAGTTTCAGACTTAATGCATTTGTGCACCTAGAACAAAATATAAAAGACAGCAGCTGTCTAGATCCAAATAGTGAAGAAGTGACCAACAAATTCACTGCTATTTCTATGACTGCAAACATCATATACATTATGCAAGTGAACAGGAGAGTTTAAACACATTCAAAGCCTCTGCACAGTCTCTATGCTAATTACATTTCTGGCATTGCCTACTAAGTGACTTGTCAAGTGATAGAAGGAATTAGAGAAAAGGGT
Organism: Aselliscus stoliczkanus; assembly: GCA_033961575.1. Lineage (NCBI taxonomy): Eukaryota > Metazoa > Chordata > Mammalia > Chiroptera > Hipposideridae > Aselliscus > Aselliscus stoliczkanus. The sequence continues at coordinate 33,228,235 of CM066734.1, forward strand.
GAGGTTGCTTGGAATTGGAATTTCAAGGTCAGGGTTTGGACACTGTAAATGCATCACAGGAAGCACACTGGGAACCAATGATGTCTAACTTAGGATGTCAAGATGAATGTAGATCAGAGATTGGAAGCCTGAAGTGGCATGATTCAGTCATTTGATGCCATGTGATAGAGCTTGTAGAGATACCAGTGACGGAGAGGGACAAGGAGGGTGTGAATGACCTGGCAGCTGGTAGAGACTCTGCTCCTCCCTCACTCTGGTTCCTTCAAGGCTGAAGCCCGTACCTCAAGTGTGTCTGCCACCTGAAGTGGGAGGTCCAGGAGGGAACGAGACGATCTCTGAGTTCCACCTTGAGAGTTCTGACAAAGCATGCAGCTCAGAACCTCAAAGTCAAGTAACATGTGACCTGGGTAAAAGCAGTTAGGTTATTGTAAGGATCACTATTGGTATAGGACATGAACTCAAAACCCAATACAACATGTTGAAACACCTAGGGAGACACCAGCCGGCCCTTGGGTGCCTCTGGAATGATCTGCTTCATTTCCTCTTCTAAGTGCAATTCTTTTTACAGAAAGTTTGCTTTCATTTAGAAACTGTTTTATAAAATTTGCTTATGGATTAGCTGGAACCTCAATCATTTATTTTTCCGCAAGTTTTGGTGTTAAAAATAAAAAGTATTGTGTAGGGAAATGAGTTTATTTTTAATCATGAAGCAGCCCTTCAAACTCAGTGAATGCAATGGAAAAAGTCCAACAATTTGTTCTGTCAGTCTTTTTCTTAAGATTTTAATACCAATATATTTGTCCTTAATTGACCTTTAATGCTGAAACTTCTTAACATTCCAGTTCTACTGCATGAATAACTTTATTTTCTAGAAAAAACAAATAATGGTTGAGAATTCCTTTCATATAATTGCCATGGCAACTGAATCTTATATCTTCTATTATTTTTCATATTTCATCACATTTCAAATAAGTGTCTTCAAAGACAATAACAGCTAACACTTATTTGTTACTTACTTTGGGCCAGGTATATTCTAAGTGTTTTCTGTTTATCATCTCAGATATTTCTTTCAAGGACTCTGTGAGATAAATTTCCCCAGTTAACAGATGAAGAATTTAAAGCATGAGACTTTGACCTGACTGCCCAAGGTCACCAAGAGGGTTGTGTAAGAACTGATATTGCAACCACAGTGAAGATAATTTAAGATAGTTCACACAACTGGCCCACAATCCCAAGGATTATTTCCTAAATAAGGAAGAATTAAAAGATAATCAACATAGTCAAATATTTGAAAAACAATTGTACAATTAAGACTGCCTTTTATGTCTGAATTTCAGGGGAGGAAAAAGATCACACCATAAGAAAACAGCTGGGATATGGTGAACACTGTATTCAGAGATCAATCCATAGCTCTAAAGTGCCTCCATTTGCCACCCCTCCCACCCCTCCTGTCATCTTCCAAAATTCCACATGTCAGTGAAGGGAACCCATATCCATAGTCATGGCCTCTCCTTTCCTTACTCACATATCTGATTTAGCCCAGTGGTAAACCATTTGGTATCAATGATAAGTCTATCATTTTTGCCTCCAAAATGTCTTTCAAATTGTTCTGGTACCTGCCATCTCCAACACCACCATCCCATTGAATCTGCCATCATATCAGCCTGGCCAATGGAAATTTTCTCCTAAATGGTTAAGTCCCTCTGCCACCCATCCATCTTTGCACTGCATCCAGAATGATGGTTTTAAAACAGGCTTGACTGCCATCAATGGTTAAAAACACCCGATTTAAAAATGAAAATCTTCCTTGACAGGCCTGCACTCTGCATTGTCTTGCTCCTCCTGCCTCCCACGTCCCTCTTGAACAAAGTCTATCTGTGCTCCAGCTACACAGACTTCCAGTCCTCAGCCTGGGTCATACTTCCTCCCTCTGTGCTCTTCATGACATGCTCTTCATGACAGCTCAAAGCCTCTTACCTCTCTTCTCTGCCACCTAATGCTACACAGTCGTGAGACCGTCATTAAAATTGTGGCCAGGAGAAAATTTTTATTTAATGAACCTATTTGAGTGATAGAAATTGAAAGTGTTATCAAACACATAAGTATCTAAACTCTCAGGTTCCAATTAAATGATAAATAACTACAAAGTTACAAGGGCAAAAATGTGTTTTCTGCCCACTGTCAAAATGAACGTAAAAAGCAAATATTTGCTTTATAAAACAAATGTTATCCTTATTTTAGAAACTGTGAAAGAAAACTAAATGAAATACTATATCATTTAAGATTATAAAATATCATAAATATACAGAGTGTCCCACCAAAAAATGTGTCAGGTTTATTCCAACAATGGAAAGATGTTTCCTAGAAAACTTCATACTATTATTAGTTTTATTTGTAAACCAATAGTAAAAAGTCCTACAAACATCCCCAAAGATACCTTAAAAATGAGTATTTTTGAATGTGTTAAATAAAAAGAACAATGGAAAGAACTTTGTGTAGGTGGAAGATAATCGGAAGTGGAAAGACAAAGGAGTATCTTTATCACCACAGAGACAAAAATAGTGGGACGGGGGTTCGCTGAACGATAAGAATTTTAGCTTTGCCTTGGGACCAGCAATGAACATGCCATGTCATGAAAGATGGAATATTACTCAGCCATAGAAAAGAATGAAATCTTGTCATCTGTGACAACATGGATGGACCTAGGATCTGTTATGCTAAGTGAAATAAGTCAGACAGAGAAAGACTTGTATGATCTCACTTATATGTGGAATCTAAAGAACAAAATAAATAAACAAACACAAACAAAACAGAAACAAACTCACAGATACACAGAACAAATTGATAGTTGCCAGATGGAAGGGGGGTTGGAGGCTAGGTGAAAAGGCGAAGGGATTAAGAAGTACAAATTGGTAGATACAAAATAGTCATGGGGATGTAAAGTACAGTATGAAGAATATAGTCAATAATATTGTAATGATTGTGTATGGTGCCAAGTGGGTACTAATCAAAGGACCACTTCACAAATCATATATTGGGTCTGACAATTAAGTTTGTGAACTCATCCTACAATACAAAAAGTGCTACATCCCTCATTGCTGAATATCACTATGGTCACCTTCGAAGTGTTCCCCTTGGGAAGCTATGCACCGATGCCAGCACCTAGTCCACCCTTCAAAGCAATTTTGGAACTCTTCTTCTGGAATGGCCATCAGAGCTGCCTTTGTATTACACTTGATGTCCTGAATGTCATCAAAATGTCTTCCTTTCAATATTTCCTTTATCTTTGGGTAAAGAAAGAAGTCATTGGGGACCAGATCAGCTGAGTAGGGAGGGTGTTCCAAATAGTTATTTGTTTACTGGCTAAAACCTCCCTCATACAGTACCATGTGAGCTGGTGCATTGTCGTGATGCAAGAGAGCTATGGATTGTTGGCGAAAAGTTTAGGTCATCTAACTTTCTCATGTAGCCTTTTCAGCACTTCCAAATAGTAAACTTGGTTAACTGTTTGTCCAGTTGGTATAAATTCATAATGAATAATCCCTCTGATATCAAAAATGTTTAGCAACATCGTTACAATAAGTTCACAAGCTTAATTGTCAGAACTCATCAATGTCTAACCACCATGCTGTACACCTGAAACTAATATAAAATAATATTGGACATCAACTGTAATTGAAAAAAAATAATAAAATATGAAAACGAGGCAAGATAAATGTGGTTCCACAATTTTGAAAGAATTCTTTTGCACTCCTTTGAGATTCTATGCCTACTTTTTTTTTTTTTTTTTTTTTTTTTTAGCTGAGCCATCCTGCCACCTGTTAGCAACTTAGTGGTGCTGAGCTTGGGCTGGGCATTGAACTGCTGTTGCTCAGAGCTCAACTTGCACTCTTGAGCAAGCTCTTAATGAACTGAGCCACTCGGCCAGCCCTTCTATGCCTACTTTTACCAGCTTTTGCTTTTATCCAAGTTGCAGTGACTACTGGGCCATTTTAAACAAAACTCATATGGGAAAGGCGTCTCCTCTGCTTACCCAACAGTAGTTCTGTGGGGCGCTTCAGACCTCGCCCCACACTGCTTCCTGATCTGTAAGTACAAACCCTTTGCACATGTTTTCTAACCCTGCTGTCTTTGCGGAGTTGGCTCTTTCACAATGCTGACACTCCTCTATGTACCAAAGGAGCAAAACAAGAGGCTCACAGCATCTTTACTTTTGTTGCACTCAGCTAGAACTGTTGTGCATGATCTCTTGCTTCGAACGTATGGAAACATGTTGGATGGAAACTATAGCCTTTTATCTGCCCTGCAAGGTTAGGTGTTGGCCCTAAATGTATTTTCAGGGCAGTCTGCATATGCTTTTACAGTCAATAGCAAAGGTTTACTACAATTCATTTCACAATGCATTGCTCTCCCTCTCCTATGAAATACCAGCTTTCATGTTTGTGTGGCCACTCTTATGTTGGGTTTTCTGTCCCAGAGGCTTCTCCCTATGATGCTGTGAGAAGCACTGTCACTGATCGCAGGGTAGTTTCTCCTGAGAAGGCTGAAGATCACTTTGGACTAGGGGTTGGGTGGATGGCTCCCAGGCTGGAAGACAGACAATGGGTCAAAGATGCTGGCTGAGCTGAGTTTCTTATTTCCTCAATAAGGATGTCTGACATTATCCATCTTATGCTTCCTGCCTTTGCACGTCACACCTGGGCGTTCACAGCACTCTCAGTTCTCCATGGTACCCAACGTGGGCCCAGTGAAGCCCGACTCTGGCTTTATCACTTATCCCCCTTTGCAACTATCTCCACCTTGTACTGGATGAATAGTGAATTTTGTACAAAAGCCCATTATGTCAAGTCACCAAAGACTGGGGAAGAACTATTTCTGGGACAGTAATTTGAATCCAGACTGACTTTTTTTAGAGTTAAAGTACTAACAATATCCTAATTTGCCTCATGAAAGAATAAGCACATACATAGGAAGCATATGCCAAAAAGACAAATATTCCTACACGTGACTTTCCATAATTTACCAAAGTATTGAAAATGTAGTTTCTATTTAATGATAAGCATTTAATTGATGCAATAGGTTCTATTTTTGGCATAAAAAAGGTTTCACAAAGTTTTTTAAAGTTATTCTGCCTGAGACATTACTTTATTGATAACTTGCAACATTTTTTATTTTATATTTATTGAATGTGTGCATGTTATTTCATGATGTTCTATAGTTCACACCTGCAAGCAGTTTATTTATAAATAAAATGGGGTAAAATATGAAAATTCTTTGAGCCCTATCCAGTACATCACAGTTATGAAAAATTGGCTTCCCCACCAGTGTCCCCATGGCTGATTTATAATAAAGGAGAACTTTGCTCTGTTGACTCCCTGAAATCCATCACTGCCATGAGTGGGTGGGACAAAACTAGATTGATTTTTGACCAAAGTAGCATGCTAGTTACTTGAGAACTGCTGAACTATAACTATTTTACTGCTGATAGAAAGGAGCAAGTTCTGGGTTGTGCCACATCGTACAGCTGTCTAAATTGGTGTTCTGGAGAGACTGGGAAAGGATATTTGGAACCAAATGAGTGGTCCTTCAGAAGGTTAAGGAGCGATTCCAAATGCACTCTAAGCATTCTGGGCATTGGATAACAAAGAACACCATCAACCACATCCACCGGAGACAGCAGAGCAATGGTTGAAAAGTGTTTATGAAAACATTTGTTTTAGGTATAACACCTATTCTAAAAAATTGTTTTTCTAAATTAAAGTTTTATATCCTTGCATTGGTGCTAAACAATGTTTATAAAATCAAAGGTTTCAAAGTTTATCACAATATTTTTTCCATTAAATGATAATGCTGAAAAATAATGATATCCTGTACTCCACTGAATTCTTTACTTAAATTACTTTAATGATCAGAAACCTTGTAAATCTATGATTTTACCATCCCAATTTCACATGTAAAGAATCTGAAGTGTCAGAGTGGCCACCCAAGATCACACAGTACTTCAAACCCACTGTAATTGGTCAAAGGGGGAGATGGTGTGAAGGAAGCGAGAGGGCCCCCTGGTCTGATGGAGACCTGGGAACAGGGATGGGAGGTCAGAAGTGAGCAGCCCAGTGTCTAACGGGCAAGGAGACCAGGGCAAACCTGGTGCACAAGCGGGCTTTTGGGCTCTGATGTCATGTCCAGCCTCATGCTTTCAATTCTCCCCAAGGGCCTCTGGTGGCAGGTTTGCTCAGGCATCTGCCTGTAGTGAGAAGGGGAAAGGGAGCCTGTGATACCTCTCCTTTTGGGAGAGAACGGCACCAGACATTCATTACACCATCACCATGTGCACACACCTTTTTCCCAGAAAGAAAACCGGGGTGATGGTGGGAAAAGGGCATAGATATTGAGGAAGCAGAACAGCAAATACCTACAAAAAATAGCTACCAATTATACTAATTCTGAACCGTGTTTAGCAGCCATGTTATCTAAAATTCTCACAACCTTGTCTGACGCATGTCTTAGTCCATTCGAACTCCTATGACAAACTAGCACTGACTGAGCAACTTAAACAGCAAACATGTACACTCCAAGTCTGGAGGCCGGAAGTCTGAGATCAAAGCCCTGGCAGATCCAGTGTCTGGTGGGACAGTCTTCTCACTGTGACCTCACATGGAGGGAGGGGTGAGGGGACTCTCTGGAATCTCCTTTATAAGGTCATTGATCCCAGCAAGTGGCTCCACCCTCATGACCTCATGACCTCCTGAGGCTCCCCTCTTGACACCATCACACTGGGGATTAGACATCAGCATATAGATTTGAATTCAGTGAATAGCAACACATGCTGTGATCCCTATTTTACAGATGAGAAAACTTTGTTTCAGGGATGTGAGTACATTTTTTCTAAGGGACACATATAATTAGCAGCAGAATTAAGAATCAAACCCAGAACTACCTGAATCCTAATCAATGTTGTTGTTTTTTCCCTTAATTTGATTGCAGATTTGCCTCTTCTACGCCATTTATAATTTAAAGCAAAGTCGTGTTCTTCCAAAAGAAGCAAATAAAAATGTGACATTGGCCCACATTTAACATTACCCAGAGTTTTATATGTGCAAAGCTCCACAATGCAGACCTAGAGCTATTTGTAGACAAAGACCTGGAATTAATTTATTCCTCCAGGAGTGTTCCTCTTCCCCCCACCATATTGTTCTTCTGTTTGTACCTCCAGGCACTTCCCTTCAGTTCTGAGGAGCCAACCTTCTAAGTCATTCAAGCTGACATCCTACACGACCTGCCAAAGGCAACAAAATAAACAGTTTCACTATTGAGGAGTTCTGACAATGTGCTTCTTGAGAGAAAGTGAAGCTTTTCATTATACAGAAGTTAAAGCAAGTCGCTTTTTGTAGGAGAAAATTTCCTCAAAAAATAAAAAAAATAAAAATGCATTGTTAACAAATCCATTTTGTAGATTTCCAACTTGACCCATTTAGCCATTGTCTGGAATAAGAGACATGATAAAGGGACATATTTAGAGGTGGAATATACTATCAAATATTTAACCCACATTTTAAATGAAGTCATTTTACAATGTTACTGTAAATGAAGGTGACAGAAGACCACAGGAACATAATAAACATATCTTCTCAGAAACATATGATTTAATTATATAATGTAAAAACATTTATGCAATATATTTTGGCAAATTTTTAAATATAACTTCAATAAATGAATTCTACACCAATGATTGATTAATTTAACAAAAGCTACTGCTTAAAGGGCGTAGTTATTACAGACTCAGTTTTCTAGACACTACTGTCAGGGGATGAAGAATGAAATGTCTGGTTCACAAGTATACAACAATTTCCAAAAGCAGAGAGTAGTTTTTACTCATTTTTATTTTTAAATGGACTTGACTTTCAGGACAGTTTTAGATTTACATGAAAATTGAGAAAATTGTACAGAGTTCCCATATGCCCTACACCCACTTTCCTCTATTCTTAGCAGCTTATATTAACATGGTACATTTGCCACAATTAATAAACCAGTATCGATACATTATGTTCACTAAGGTCCATCCTTTATTCAGATACCCTGTGTTTTTACCTAAAGTCCATTTCTTGGTCCAGATTCCACCCAGGACCCCACTTTACATTTTGGTGTCATAGCTCCTTAGGTTCCTCTTGGTTGTGACAATTTCTCAGACTTTCTGTGTTTTCCATGACCTTGATGGTTTTGAGGTGTGCTGGTCAGGCATTTGGTAGAATTTCCATCTTTCAAAATTTGTCTGATCTTTTCCTCATGATGAGATATTTTTTGCTTGCTTGTTTTGTTATGTTTTGGCAGTAGAAAGACCACCAAGGTCAAGTGCCATTTCCATCACAGCATATCCAGGTTACGTACCATCATGATTTATCACTGTTGATGCTGACCTTGACCACCTCACTGAGCTAGTGCTGTTGAATTTCTCTGTGTGCATTTACTTTTCCACACCCTCTAACTATAGTACATTCACAGGAAGGAAGTCTCTAAGCAGGGCTCACACTTGAGGACTGAGGAATTATGCTCTCCTTCCTTGACAATAGTCTCTACATACATCATTTGGAATTTTCTTTTCTTTAGCATGGGAAATTTAATTTCTTATCCTCAATTAATTTATTTATTCAACCACTTATATCAGTCCAGACACATAGGCATTATTTCATACTTTGGGTTATAAACCAATACTGCTTTAATTATTTAATTATTGTTGCTCAAATTGTTCTACCTGTGGCCATGGGGAGCTCTTTCAGTTGACTCCTCCTCCTTTTGACATTCCCCATCAGTGTGTGTGTGTGTGTGTGTGTGTGTGTGTGTGTATGTGTGTGTGTGTGACACTTCCTTACTTTATGCCACAAGATGCTCCAGGTGCATCTTGCATGTTTCTTGCTCCCATCCTAGAATCAGCCATTTCTCAAAGGAGTCCTGGTTGTTTTTTTAGAGAATACTACTGGATACCAAGACCTGGGTATCAGTTGTGCTTGTTCAGACTGGGGTGGCATTGCTTCTCAGTCCTCCCACATGACAAAACAAGGATTTACATGTGTATATGTTAATTATATTGTAAAAGACATACACTGTCTACGGCCTAATGCCCAAAAACAGGTATTTTCCATATATTTTGCTCACTTTCATACTTTCTCACCATGGAGGAGAGGTCTGATGCCAGCTGCTTGGTGGTGGTGTAAACAAAAATTCACCTAGGTGCTATTCAAGGGGAAAAAATAAAACTGGAGGACTTACACTATTGGCTATAAAGATATACTCCATAGCTACAATAAATAAGACAATATATTATTTTCTCAAAGGTGGCTCACATAACTAATTGAATTGAATAAAGAATATATAAGGTTTGTATGTTTATAGCCTCTCGACTTATACCAAAGTTTCCAGTGAAATATAGTGGGATAAAGATAAGATGGTCTTTTCAATAATGGTGTCAGGCCAACTGAAATCCATATTATAAAAAATATATTTTGACTTCTTTCACATCATACACAAAAAATAATTTGAGATGACTCACAGAATTAAATGTCAGAGTAAAAATATAAATTACTAGAATGGAATACATTCATGACTTTGGGTTAGGTAACTATTTCTTAAACAGCAAACAAAAATTAGTCCATATAAGAGAAAAAAAAGAACTTAAAATTATAAGCCTCAGGCCCATCAAAAAATACCATTAAGAGAGTAAGAAACAAACCATAAAGAGGGAGAAAATATTTTCAAAACCTCAAATGACTAATATCCAGAATATATAAAGAAATTTTACAAATTAATAAAAGATAAATAAATTCACACAAATGCACTCAATGAGGAAAAACCTTACATAGACTCATTAGAGAGAATCATACCCAATAGCTAGAAAAAAAATCCTTAAAAGTCCTGAACACAATTTATCATCATTAAAATGCAAATTAAAACTGCAGTGATACCACCACATGTCCACCAAAATTGAAATGACTGGTACCAAGTTGGTGATGATGCGGATCTGCTGATGCTCTCACATGACTCCTGGAAAACCATTCTGGAAAAGTATTCAGTAGTATCTGTCATCAGAATTTTTGGTTTTGCACATATGACCTAGAGAGATTAACACTTATGTTACCAAAAGACACATGTGATACCTTTCATGGAAGAATATTCGTAAGTGTTGAATATCTGAAATAACGCAAACATCATCGGGAGTAGAATGGGTAAAAAATGTGTGATAATCTCATGCAACCAAACATGGCACAGCAATGAAAAATATGAACTTTAGGAAGGCACAACTAAGTGAAGTTTACAGATTTAATATTGAGTGACAGAAGTTAGGGACAAAAGAGTGCAAATTGTATCATTCCATTTTACACAGTATAAAATGTATGCACTTTATTACATCTCATTTTAATAATAAATAACGATATATGCAAATAGCTCATTTAATTTACAATAAACTTTGCCTATTTGTCAACTGTGTTATCTTAGAATTTGATTATAATTCTTAGAATTTGATTGTAATTTGATTATAATTAGGCACCACAATGTCTGAATTAGAAAGAACAAAAAATAGGACAATATGTGAAAGGTATATTTTGATGGCCTGAGAAAACAACTACTACTTTAAAAAAAATCTTCTCAAACTGCAAATTATCTATCTGAGTTCCTACGAAGGAACCATTACTCAGTCACAAGCCTACCACTACACATCCTGATAGAACCATGGTGGCTTGCTTCCAGATCATTTTAATTCATCTCCTGGAGGGTACACATACAAACAAGGAAAAATACACACAACAAAAGCAAACCTATGTAGTCAACAGAATTAGGAGACAGAAAACCTGCAGACTTTTGACTGTACACAACTGTGTCCAAAGCAGCTGAAGCCGCTAGATTACGTGCAAGGACTGGCAATGGGCGAGTGGAGAGAATCTGGATGCAAGGAGGGACAGCAGTGGCAGGAATTCTTCAGGAAGGAGAGGGTCCCCTTTGGGAAGGGGCTGTGGTTGGCCATGCTGAAAGCGGGACATGGTTATGAGGAGACTGCAGACAGATGTCCTGGGGCAAAGGGACAAGAATCTCAGAGTGCATCTCCCTCCTCTCAGGAACACCTTGAGGAGACATAGGGGGCTCGATGTAGGAGCTGGGGGCAATCAGGCTCAAGCTCCGAGAAGCACCGAAGGTACCTCTACCTAGAGGAGCCCTATTTTATGTAAGCGACATATTCACTTTTGCAACAGGAGCAGGAATCGGAAGAAGCCTATAGCTGAGATGCCTGGAAAGTTATTCTGTCCCTCCTTTCACAAGAATACATTCCTCAGAACTGATCTAGAAAAATAAAAACATATATATATATATATATATATATACACACACACACACACACACACACACACACACACACACACACACGAGTAATTCTAAAAAGGAAAAAACAACTTCTACAAAAATGTCTAGGAAAACATGTAAGAAAACAAAGTAAAGCTCCCTAACATAACAGAAAGATGCAAAAAATATTTCACAACCCAGATGAAACTGTAATCCAACTCTCCAACATGAATGAAGAAAAATAGTTGTAAAGCAATAAAAGACTCAAAACACAGCATGATGTAGAAATATGAGGTCTAAAACACGGAACAGTTTGACAACAGGAGGCAATGTCTAGACAACTGGAAAAGTAAACTGAGAACCAGGGGATTTTAAGGGAAAAAATCAGAGGGAAAACAGCAGAGGTACAGGACGTGATGGGGCAGGAGCGAGAACCTGGATGGATGGAAGCAAAGGCAGACTTTCAGCAGAGCTTAGGACATGAAGTCAAACAACAAGCTGAGTTCTGAAAAGGACAGGGAGAGAGGAAAACCCCTAATGTTATTGTTGCTCATTTTAGAAAAATCAAATGGATAAGGTCTAAGCAACGTATAGACTGAAAGTGTTATATCAAATATAAAAATGTAACAGTAGCATATACTTAAATTCTAAAAGTTGACAAATTTAAAAATGAAAACATATTTAAAGATATTAAAATTTAGCATCCCTCTCCTCTGCTTAGCTACAGAAAATGAAATAAACTAAATGACAGAGTTTAGAACATGTCATATCAACAACAAAAATGGATTTAACTCAAGCAATAAAAAAAGTTATCTTTATTTTTATTTTTTTTTGAGGGCAGTGTCACTGGCCCTCATATGTGGGACCGAACCGGGGCCGCTGGCTTCCCAGGCCAGCGCTTAACCACCGCGCCACTCGGCCGGCCCTAAAAAAGTTATCTTTAAATTGGATCCCAAAGCAAAAGCTAAGTGGACTTCATATGGAAGGCACAACTGCACACCAGTATTTCTAATAGTTACCTTAAATTCTTAAAAGTAAAAAGATGGGCAAAGTTTACCAGGCAAACAAAAGTAAATCAGCTGTGTATTCTTAATACCAGACAAAATTGAAGAGGGGTGCTGTGTACCAGCACAGTGTGTAATCCACAGTGAACAAACTGTGCTTAGGAATATTCATGCATAAAATAGCCTAACATTGACATCTTAAGGCAAAAGTGATAGGAATCACTAGGCAAAAACCAACAAAAGGTCACCAATATTAGGATGTGAAGCAGACAAAAAGAAATAAGAATACAAAAACAGTGGATAGATGGAGAGATAGATGATGGATGGATAGATAGATAGATAGATAGATAGATAGATAGATAGATAGATAGATATAGATTTACATATATAGAATTCTTCATGTTCTAGTACACTGTTTTTTTAACTCATGGAAAATTTATGGAAATTGACCATATACAAGGCCACTGAGAAAACTCAATAATTCTCAACCCACAGAAAACAGAAGTGCTAGAGGAAATATTTTCTAATCACAAAGCAATAGAAATAAATTACAAAGCAGGAAACCAAAAACATCACCCAACAGAATGTTAAACAAATAAAAGCTATTTTTTACTCTTTAGCCAAAGGGAAAATTCAAATAAAAAAAATAAAAGCGAAATAAATTATTTAAGTAATCTACAAAAATTATTGATAAAAATTTGCTAAAGATACACAGAAGCAAGTAATTAATAAAAAATAAAAGTGGAACACAGAAAAATATATCTAATATATTAATCAAAATACCTGGTTCTCAGAAGTCTTTTGATGACTATGTAAACCACCAGCTTTAATGATCAAGAAAAAAAGATGAATACAAAACAACAAAAAAAACACAAAATAAATCATAAATGGTACATAATTTGAGAAATGAGAATCTTTAAAAATCATGTTATTTTGCAAAATTATGTATTCATATTACAACCTTCTGAAATTTATCATTCTCTTGGAAAAATCTTTTCCAAAATTAACCCCTGAAGAGGCAAATTGTATAAGCAAATCAATTGCTAGAAAAGAAACTGAAATGTTTATAAAAGTTCAATTCCCCCTCCCCGAAAGGCACCACAGCAATTGTCTCATAGAGGAACTCTATCAAACTTTTAATGGCAGAATGCAAAGCAGTACAAGGATGGAAAATCTGCAATTATTTACATGACATTTTCAATATAAAAGCACGACAAACATTGCACATTAAAATAAAACTATAACGATTTCCACACTGAATATCAGTGCTAAAATCTTACCTAAAATATTAGCAAATGACATCCAGGATTATAGAAAAGGAATAATACATCACAACTCAGTGAGATTTATTCCAGTAATGAAAATATAATTTAAATATAATTTGATATTAATAAAGTTCTTCATACAAGTAAAACTGAGAAAATATATGCTGAAAATGCACTTGATAAAATTTAGTGACTACACCTACTTAAAGAAAATACTCAAAATAGGAGTTTGTACATATAACATAAATAGAATTAAATACATTTGTTTTACCCCAAATAGTATTAGCAAACCTCATTAATTAAAATGAAGCACTTCTGGTAAAGCCAGAGACAAAAACAACATGTCTACTATTACCACTACTATTCAATGAAAAAGCAGAGCAAGCAAGAGAGAAAACTCAGTCCCTCCTTCCCATTTAAGGGAATGTGTCCTGCAGAAATCCTTGCACTCAGCAGAAATGACACCTGAGCACGAGAGGGCAGTGCTGGCTTCTCTGAACTACCTAGGTGTGCCGTCTGCGTCAGGGTAGCAGAATAATGCCACACAATGGCAGAACCCTGGCTCCCCCACCCTGGCTCCCAGAGCGGGCTGCGGGCCTGGACCGAGGCTGAGGGGGCTGAAGGCTTCCACTGCGAGCGAGGGCCTCGCTCCGCACCTTTTCTGCCTCTGAACTACTGGGCCACTGAGGACACCAGCCCGACGGAACGTGCTCATTCCGCTTCTGAGGTTTCCGTGTCATGGCTCTATGCCTTCCGGGATGACAATATGGCCCCTTCAAAGTTCAGAAAGGCCACTGCTGGGCATGACAGAAGGCCAGCTCTGTTACTCAAGAAGCACTATGCATTTTGCACCAATGGCCATTGTATGAGGCCGAGGCCCTGGCAGTCAGAACAAACACCTACAGTAGAAACAGCAATGTTCCCGCTGGTCTGGGGTGGGGGGGCTCTCTGCCTGCAGTCATGCAACATTGAGCTCTGATAGGTGCCCTATTCTGCTTCCGGAAGTGGGGCTGGGCGCTGCAAACTGAAGACACAATAGGAACTCCACTGACCCTGACACTTACCGCTAGCAAATCATCTGAGGCACGTGCATGTGTGCGTGTGTGTGCATGTGCATGTGTGTGTGCAAGTGTGTATGTGTGCGTGTTCAAACCCCATTTGCTAAAATGGCTTGGCAACTTTGGCAGCTGTACAGGCTTTGACCAGTGGACATGTGAGCCACAAGCTCATGTGTGGTTTATCGTGGACCTGTATGCAAGCATTTTCCTCCTTCCCCTGCCCTTCCTGTCATTACTGAAGGGCAAAGTGCCTTAGGCTCTCAGTCTATAATACCCTATTATTCATTTTAAAAAGCATTCATAGGGGGAGGGGCAAGATGGCGGCTGTGAGGAGGGCTCCATGAAATCTCCCCTGGAAATTTCCACAATTTGAACTTCTAATAGGCTTCAAAGAGACATCTACTCATCACACAGAGCAACTAAGAGTTCCACACAAGGATTGCTGGAAGGTGGGCAGGCTGGGCGAGTAGGGGAAGAAGGCGGCGAGACGCGTGAGGTGCAGCCCGCACCCGCGGCTGCTGAGTCACGGTGAGTGTCCCCCGGCTCGCTCCCTGCGGCCCGCGGCCCACCTAGAGTTCAGCAAGAGCGCGTTGGTTTGCAGTCTGAGGCAGAAGCCTCAGGCCGGGCAAGTGCGGGAGGAGAGAGAGGAGACGACTGTGCAGAGGTACGAGCTGCACCCGCGGCTCGCCGGGTCCCCAGGAAGCAGGGTGCAGAGCTCGGCAGCGACAGGGCAAGATCAGTCCCTGCACCCTCCCGGTTCAGGGATCAGTCTCTGTGCCCACCGGGTCCCGTGGAGCACAGAAGCCTGAAACCCGGGAGCAGGGGAAAAAGAGGACTCGCGCGTGGAGAAGCAGTGCACGCCGGGCGGAGACGCAGGTCCCGGAGAGACGGAGCGGGGATCGGAGCCACGTGGAAAGGTGCGCGCAGTCCCCTAAACCCCGGCGGCAGTCCCTCCAGGAGCGCAGCAGGAGAACGGCGCGGGCGCGCGCCGGCTCCAAGGCAGAAGCCTTAAACGCGGGAGCAGGGGAAACACAGGACTCGCCCGCGGAGACGCAGCGCGCCGGCCCGAGTCACAGGTCCCGGAGAGACGGAGTGGGGATCGGAGACACGCGGCACGGTGCGCGCAGTCCCCTAAATCCCGACAGATCGTTTGGGAGAGCAGCAGGAGATCCGCGCGGGCGCGCCGGCTCCGAGGCAGAAGCCTGGAACCCGGGAGCAGCGGAAAAAGAAGACTCACTCGGACACGCAGCGCGCCGGGCGGAGACGCAGGTCCCCGAGAGACGGAACGGGGATCTGAGCCTCGGGGCAGGGGGCTTGCAGTCCCTTAAACCCCGACAGTCTCTTCGGGAGAGCAGCAGAAGCACCGCGGGCGCGCGCCGGCTCCAAGGCAGAAGCCTGAAACCCGGGAGCAGGGGAAAAAGAAGGCTCACTCGGACACGCAGCGCGCCGGGCGGAGACGCAGGTCCCCGAGAGACGCGGAGCGGGGATCTTGGCCACACGGTAGGGTGCGCGCAATTCCCTAAATCCCGGCAGACCCTTTGGGAGAGCAGCAGGAACTCCGCTGGAGCATAAGAGGCAAAGGCCTTAGCTTGAAACAGTGTTGGAACTGTGGCTTTGTTTATTTTTATGTTTTTTATTTTTTTTCCCTTTTTCTACTCTTGAACAGAAAGCAAAAAAAAAAAAAACCCAATAACTCACCCACTCCCACAAACTTTGTCCCCCGCCAAGACAGTCTTAAACTGACTCCTGAAGGGAGCAATAGGGGCAGACTAGGAAGATATCCTTACCTGTAGGCGGGTGAGAATTTCCACGCAGTATAGGCAGGAGAGTGAGACTACCTACCCCGCGCCCACCTTTAGGCAAGGCTTGGGAGGCAGGGCAGGTTCATCTGCTGAGGCACTAATTAACAGATTCTTAGCAGCAGGCTTTTGGTAGTGAGGAATTCTTTAATTCTCCACGGCTGTCAACCCAAAGGGTGCCCAGAGACACTCACTGAGCCTTTGAGGGTGCAGCCTGCCTTGGGACAGGCAAAAGCAAAAAGGCAGTGACTTTGTAAAAACCACCAATCACACGTCACAACCACACTCAAGTACAGCAAACCTGCAGTGCCAGGATCACGCTAGGCATCAGGTAGCCTACTGTTCCCACTAGACGCACAGGAATTTTTGTACAGCAGACAAACTGAAGAGAGCTTGGTGGACTTTAGCCTAGACCAGCACGGGTATTTTTGGTTTGTTTGGTTTTATTCTGTTTTGTTTTCTCTTTATTGGCTGCTTATCTTGGTTGTTTTTGGTTTTTATTTCTATTTCATTCTAATCATATTGTAGTTTTTAATATAGGCATATATATATAGGTGTATATAGGTGAATATATGTCCATATATATGGGTGTGTAGACAAATATATATTTTTTTTTCCTTTTTTCTTTTTCTTTTTCTTTCTTTTCTTTTTCTTTTTTCCCCACCCTCACTTTCTCTCTTATTTTATTCATTCTTCTCACTGCTATACTTTTCCTCTTTCCCTTTTTTCTGCAAATTTTATGTTTTAAATTTTTCTTACTTTTTTTATTATTATTTTAGTTTATTTTTATTTTTTATTTTTTAGGTATAGCTAATTGGTTTCTCATGTTTATTCTATTTTTTATTTTAGGATATTGTATTTTATTTTGTTTCCTCTTCTGTTATTATTGAGTATGTGGTTTTTGTTTTGTTTCTGTTTGTTTTCTTCATTAGTATGATTGATATTTCTGTACAAGTTGACTGTAGTTTGATGGTTGGTTGTTTTTACTTGTGCGAGCATTTGGTTTCGTTTGGTGGCTGCGGAGGTTGTTCTTGTTGATCTGTTATGCTCTAAAATCACTCTGCAGCAGTGGGTCCAAGCATACAGACACAAGAATCATCATACCTGGAGGCCAACTTTAGATAAAACTAGAGCATTTCTGGGTTTGACATACAAGAGTCACACCCAAAAAGAAGTTACTACAGGTACTAAGACCCATAGGGTCCAAGTTTCATCAGAGGGGTCAATCCTCTCATAGCAGCTCATAAACTGCAGATGCTGCTGATCCTCACAGCTAATCAATCTGGGAGTCAATCCCACCTACTGACAAACCAAAAGTAATCAAAACTAAAACTTCAACAAGTGAGGACGCACGACACAAGGAACACCTCAGATACAAGCACAGGAGAATAGGGAGACTGAGTAATTCAGATATAAAGGGCACACACCATATAAGTTTACCCAGAAAAGACTGAGAAATCTGGGGGATCTATCTGTTATATTGAAGCAAACACAAAGAGTAAGCCAGAATGGGGAGACAAAGAAACATAACACAAATAAAAGAACAGAAGAAACTTCCTGAATCAGTGGAAATAGAGGAAATAGAGGTAACCAACCTATCGGAGACAGAGTTCAGAACACGGATTATTAGAATGTTCAAGGAAATTAATGAAAATATAAAGAAGGATAGAGAAATCATGAAAAGCAACCAGCTAGAACTTAAGAACACAATTACTGAATTAAATAACAAACTTGATGGAATCACTAGCAGACTGGATGAAGCAGAAAATCAAATCAGTGACTTAGAAGGCAAAATAGCAGAGATCACCCATGTGGAACAATAAAAAGAAAAAAGAATGAAAAACATGGAAAATAGTTTAAGAGAGCTGGAGGACAACATCAGACGCAATAACCTAAGGGTCATTGGAGTACCAGAAGGAGAAGAGAGGGAGCAAGGGATTGAGAATATATTTGAAGTAATAATGTCTGAAAACTTCCCTAACCTGGCAAAGGACATTGAAATACAAGCCCAGGAAGTGCAGAGAGTTCCAACCAGGATGATTCCAAACAGGCCCACTCCAAGACACATTATAGTGAAAATGGCAAGGGTTAAGGACAAAGACAGAATCCTTAAAGCAGCAAGGGAAAGGCAGCAAGTTACTTACAAGGATACCCCCATAAGATTATCAGCTGACTTTTCTACAGAAACTTTGCAGGCCAGAAGAGAGTGGCAGGAGGTTTTCAAAGTGATGAAAAATAAAGGCCTACAACCAAGATTGCTGTATCCAGCAAGGTTATCATTTAAAATCGAAGGCGAGATAAGGAGCTTTGCAGAAAAAAAATAAGTTAAGGGAATTCATTACCACCAAGCCAGCTTTGCAGGAAATGCTAAAAGGGCTTCTTTAAGTAGAAGAGAAAAACAACCTATGAAAGACTATGAACACAAATAAGAAAATGGCAATAAATACACACCTATCAATAATCACATTAAATGTAAATGGATTAAATGCTCCAATAAAAAGACATAGGGTGGCTGAATGGATAAGAAAGCAAGACCCCAGTATATGCTGTATACAAGAGACTCACCTCAGATCCAAAGACTCATACAGGCTGAAAGTAAAGGGATGGAGTAAAAT
Source organism: Aselliscus stoliczkanus (assembly GCA_033961575.1). NCBI lineage: Eukaryota > Metazoa > Chordata > Mammalia > Chiroptera > Hipposideridae > Aselliscus > Aselliscus stoliczkanus. The sequence goes on from CM066734.1 coordinate 33,247,304, forward strand.
ATTTCATGCAAATGGTACTGAGAAAAAAGCTGGAGTAGCGATACTTATATCAGATAAAATGGACTTTAAATTGAAGAATATAACAAAGGACAAAGAAGGACACTTCATAGTAATGAAGGGATCGATCCAACAAGAGGACATAACTCTAGCAAACATCTATGCACCTAACATAGGAGCCCCTAAATATATAAAACAGATATTGTCAGACATAAAGACAGAGATCAACAGTAACACTATCATAGTAGGGGACTTCAACACCCCGCTGTCACTAATGGACAGATCCTCCAGACAGAAAATCAATGTGGAAACAGCGACCTTAAATGACACATTAGACCAGCTGGATTTAACAGACATTTTCAGAGCATTTCATCCCAAAGCTACAGAATATACGTTCTTCTCAAGTGCACATGGAACATTTTCTAAGATAGACCACATGTTAGGCCACAAAACAAGTCTCAATAAATTTAAGAAGATTGAAATCATTTCAACTGTATTCTCTGACCACAATGCTATGAAACTAGAAATCAATTATAAGAAGAAATCCGGGAAGCTGACAAATAAATGGAGGCTAAACAATTTGCTATTAAATAGTGAGTGGGTCACAAGTGAGATCAAGGAGGAAATCAAAAGATACCTCGAGACAAACGAAAATGAAAACACCACGACCCAAAATTTCTGGGATGCTGCGAAAGCAGTCCTAAGAGGGAAGTTTATAGCAGTGCAGGCCTACCTAAAGAAGGAAGAAAAATCTCAAATCAACAGGTTATCCTTACACCTAAGGGAACTGGAAAAACAACAGCAAAAGAGGCCCAAGGGGAGTACAAGAAAGGAGATAATAAAGACCAGAGCAGAAATAAACAATATAGAGAACAGAAAAACAATTCAAAAGATCAATGAAACCAAGAGCTGGTTTCTTGAGAAGATAAACAAAATTGACAAACCTCTAGCCAGGCTCATCAAAAAAAAAAAGAGAGAGGACTCAAATTAGCAAAATCAGGAATGAAAGAGGGGAAATGACTACAGACATCACAGAAATACAAAAAATTCTAAGAAATTACTATGAGCAACTATATGCCAACAAATTTGACAATCTGGAAGAAATGGATAATTTTCTAGAAGCATACAACCTTCCAAAGCTCACGCAAGAAGAAACAGAAAATCTAAATACCGTGATTACTACCAAGGAAATTGAATCAGTAATTGACAAGCTCCCAAAAAACAAAAGCCCTGGACCAGACGGCTTCACAAGTGAATTTTATCAAACATTCAAAAAAGAACTATCACCTATTCTTCTCAAACTATTCCAAAAAATCCAGAAGGAGGGAAGGCTCCCAAACTCTTTTTATGAAGCCTCTATCACCCTGAATCCAAAACCAGATAAAGACATCACAAAAAAGGAAAACTACAGGCCAATCTCCCTGATGAATATAGATGCAAAAATTCTCAATAAAATATTAGCAAACAGAATTCAGCAATATATTAAGAAGATCATACATCATGATCAAGTGGGATTCATCCCTAGTGAGCAAGGCTGGTTCAACATCCGTAAATCAATTAATGTGATACACCACATCAACAAAATGAAGGATAAAGATCACATGGTCATTTCAATAGATGCAGAAAAAGCATTTGACAAAATCCAACAGCCATTTATGTTAAAAACCTTTAGCAAAGTGGGAATACAGGGATCATATCTCAACATAATAAAAGCCGTATATGATAAACCTACAGCTAACATCATACTCAATGGGGAAAAGCTAACACCATTCCCCTTAAGATCAGGAACAAGACAAGGCTGTCCACTTTCTCCTCTTTTATTCAACATAGTGCTGGAAGTTCTAGGCACAGCAATCAGACAACAAAAAGAAATAAAAGGCATCCAAATTGGCAATGAAGAAGTAAAATTGTCATTATATGCAGATGACATGATACTGTATATAGAGAACCCCAAAGACTCCATCAAAAAACTATTGGAACTGATAGACGAATTCAGTAAAGTAGCAGGATATAAAATCAATGTTCAGAAATCGGTGGCATTTGCATATACCAATAATAAACTAATGGAAAGAGAAATTAAGAAAACTGTCCCATTCACAATTGCGTCAAGAACTATAAAATACCTAGGAATAAATTTAACCAAAGAAGTGAAAGATCTGTACTCAGAAAATTATAAGACACTGAGGAAAGAAATCATAGAAGATACAAATAAATGGAAACACCTACCATGCTCATGGATAGGAAGAATTAATATAGTTAAAATGTCCATACTGCCTAAAGCAATATATAGATTCAATGCAATTCCTATCAAACTACCAAGGGCATTTTTCACAGAAATAGAAAATATAATCCTAAAGTTTATATGGAATCATAAAAGACCCAGAATAGCCTTGGCAATTCTGAGGAATAAAAACAAAGTCGGGGGGATCACGCTACCAGACATCAAAACCTACTACAAGGCCACAGTAATCAAGACAGTTTGGTATTGGCATAAAAACAGGCACATCGATCAGTGGAACAGAACAGAGAGTCCAGAAATTAATCCAAGCATTTACGGACAGTTAATCTATGACAAGGGAAGCAAGAATTTACACTGGAGTAAAGATAGTCTATTCAATAAATGGTGCGGGGAAAATTGGACTGACACATGCAAAAAAATGAAACTGGATCATCTCCTTACGCCTTATACAAGAACAAATTCGAAATGGATTGAAGACTTAAATGTAAGACCTGAAACCATAAAAATCCTAAATGAAAATATAGGGAGTACATTTGCAGACATTACCCGGAGCAATATTTTTACTGATACATCCCTATGGGCTAGGGAAGTAAAAGAAAAAATGAACATATGGGATTATATCAGACTTAAAAGTTTTTTCACAACAAAGGAAACCATTAATAAAACAAAAAGGAAGCCTACTGAATGGGAGAATATATTTGCCAACGATATATCTGATAAGGGGTTAATATCCAAAATTTATAAAACACTCATGAAACTCAACACCAAAAAAACAAACAACCCAATTAAAAAATGGGCAGAAGATATGAAGAGACATTTCTCTAAAGAGGACATACAGATGGCCAACAGGCATATGAAAAAAAGTTCAACCTCACTGGTCATTAGGGAAATGCAAATAAAAACCACCATGAGATACCACCTCACTCCAGTCAGAATGGCTATCATCAACAAATCAACAAACAACAAGTGCTGGCGGGGCTGTGGGGAAAAGGGGACCCTGCTGCACTGTTGGTGGGACTGCAGATTGGTGCAGCCACTATGGAAGTCAGTATGGAGGTATCTCAAAGAACTGGAAATAGAGCTACCGTTTGACCCAGCAATTCCACTCCTAGGTATTTATCCTGAAAAAACCAAGACACTTATTCAAAAAAAGTTATGCACCCCGATGTTCATAGCAGCACAATTTACAATAGCTAAGACTTGGAAACAACCAAAATGCCCATCAGTAGATGACTGGATTAAGAAACTGTGGTATATTTATACAATGGAGTATTACTCTGCTATAAAGAAGAATGAAATCGTGCCATTTGCAATAATATGGATGGACCTAGAGACTATAATGTTGAGTGAAATAAGTCAGTCAGAGAAGGACAAATACCATATGATCTCACTTATATGTGGAATATGAAAAACTGTATGAATGAGCAAAGTAAACAGAAACTGTCTCATAGATACAGAGGAAAAATCAGGGTTGCTAATTGGGAGAGGAATGGGGATGAGGGAGAAGGGGAAAGGATTAGACAGCAAAAATAGGCAACTACAATATTGCTACTGGGATAGGAAAAACAGTTTGGGGAATATAATTAATAATGTTGTAAATATTATGTGGAATGTCAGATGATCATAGGTCTTGTTAGGGAGACCATTTCATGGATGGAGTAGAGGTTTGATCACTGCATTGTATTACTAAAGTGGAGGTGGTATACCTACTGTAATTGAATATATACAGATAGTCACGGGATGTGGATTATACTGTGGAAGAGAGTCAGAGGAAGAGTAATAGATATATATGATATGGGTGGGGAGTGGGGTGGTGTATTGGGGGTGGGGGGTTGTCACTTTGAGGGGTAAAATGTATAACTATTGTACTGTGTTGTACACCTGAAACTAATTAAAAATAAAATAAAAAATAAAAAAAACTAAAAAGCATTCATAAAATAAGACTTAAAACATTGAATTCCACAGGTTCTGAAAATTATCTTCAAATATTAAGAATACAATGAGTGGACACCTACAGTTAGTCCTCAAGAAGACAGTACAGGAATCCTAAGTCTGTGTTCTATTGCCTTCTTTTTTTGGCCAATCCCACTCCAGAGAGCAAAGAGTTTCCAAAAGCTATGAACACCTTCACTGGCGGAAAGGAGTTACTTCCCAGTAAGGGCAACTGACCCTGATTGACTGTCACAAGACTGGCTTTCTGCTACACAGTGGAAAAAGGAAGGAGTATGTCTGGGACTCAAGTGGGCCCCTAGGTGCCTCACTCTGGGACTTCCAGTCCCCAACATCACGTCACCAGGCAATTTCAACAGCCACAGTCTGACCCGGCCCATAACCAGGAACTCACCTTATGGGATGGAGTTCTGACTGATTCCACTGGGCACATGACCCAGACCAGTACAACCACTGCCCAAAAGGGAGGGGACCTAGAATGGTGTAGATGGCTGATGGTTAATATGGACACAAATTATGGAGTCAGTTCAACTACAGGTGGGAATTACTCTTTGCATTTTGCCATAGTTGTCTTTTTAAAACATCATGGCCTTCACCTCCTTAAGGAATTGGTAACAAGACAGAGGACTAATGTGGGGCCAGCATGGACTGGCAATGCACGCTGTTCACCCTGCCCATGTGCTTCAGATCTCAGTGCCCCCGTGCCAGCTGTTGGCTCCGATCATCCCACCAGCACCTGCAGCCCAGCCTGAGGGATTTCTCTGGCTGCAGGAAACCCTTGGCCTGCCAAGAGTTTTAGGGAGTTAAAGCCCCAAGAAGCAGCCCGAGCAAATGACGATGGGAGTTAACAGAAAATCATTTCTTCTCCCCCGTGTCCCTCTGGTAAATCAGAGGAGTGGTCAGCTCTGAGGTTTATAACCTATGTGAAGGGGTATGAGGGTCCCTGGGGTTGCAGAAACAAGCTGTGTCATGATCTGGGTGCTGGTCATTGGGGTTTATGTGTAGGACCAATCCATCCAGCTGTACAATTAAGATATTTGCACTTTCCTGTATATATGTTGTACCCAATGAATCTACATTAAAAAAAGATGATAGATGATAGATAGATAGATAGATAGATAGATAGATAGATAGATAGATAGATAGATAGATAGATAGACAGATAGATAGGTAGACTTCCAATTCATGCTAACTGGCTGAACTCAAAGATTATTCTCCCAGCCTTCATGAAATCCCATGGAACTAAATGTATAGAAAATATACAGACTTAGGATAGCAAACAGAACTAGAGTAGGAATAAACTTGCCAGGCAAAGGGAGGTTGGCACTAAACTGGAAACTTGATGTGATAGAGGAAGAGCACACAGTTCAAGAGATGTCCACCAGGCCTGGTGAAAGAACCGGGAGAGACTTACAAGAAATACTAGGAATCACACTGGACTATACCAGGAGGTCAGTTAGCTGGCTGAAAGAAATCTCTAAATATAGGAATAATTAAGCTTCACAGAGAGATGTTACTTGATGTGACAAGGTCTTTGGCAGCTGCATATGTTAAATTGCCATCATTGAATATAGAGTTCTTGAAAGAACAGGTGACTTTTGAACAGGTGACTTAAAAGAACAGGTGACACACCGTCAGCAGAGTTACGTATTTGAGACGCCACGTGGTCATTATACACAATGATGGCTGTTTACACAGGGTGCATCTTAGCACATTTTTGTTGTCGTTGTTGTTTTTAAGAGAAGATATTTAGTGCTTAATTTTTCACTAAACATATGTTTTTATTTTTAGCTTATTACTGACCAAAGAGCTTCTTAAATAAATTGGTGTCAATTTATACCATATACTAAATGACAATGCTGTTACAATATAATGTCAAGATTATTTAAAAGTCCACTTTATGGTAAGACTAGCTAAGCTTCTCCTTGCCCACCTAATTTCAGAGCAGTTAACCCATAATTTCCTGTGCCCCACTGGATGCATTGCATAAGTTTCCACATAGATCAAGCACATGCATGATCAAGCACACATATGATCAAGCACACAGTGTGACCAGCAGGTGCAGCCATGTCCCAGAGTTACTGCAGAATCTGGGGAAAGGGGAGAAGGGACTACCACTCTTGATTTTCAGATTTAATCAGGAATTGAGAGTAAGATCTCTCTTCACAGCAGTAGCTGCAACTATGGAGTAGAAATCTACTATACCTTTCTACCTTATTTTAATAAAATGTAAAGCAGCACATTGTTTAAACATTTTTAAAAGTAAAATAGAGCAAATTCTAAATCATAAAAGATGTCAGGACAAAGCGCAAGCTTGGCTATATGGCTAGCCTATTTATAAGCTTATTATTTAGCGTTATAGAGGCAGGCAACACAAGACTCACAAAGAAATAATGGGGAGAAAAGACCTCTTTAGAACAGAGCTAGTGAAAGACAGTGTGTGCGTTTCTGGACTCGTTAAACATTTTAATGTTTCTATACATACAAAGTGTGTGTTTGCAGACATGCACGCAGACAGAAGATATAGATGATATGGATGCTGTGGATATACAGATGTAAGTACAGACAGAAGTAATGAGACCATACCTGACTATCACTGATAAGTTGCCTAGTTATCTGGGTGCCAGATTATGACACCTGAATTGAGTTGACGATGTCACTGAAAGTTGTGAAGACAGACTTAATACGCATAGACTGAACTCCTGGGTTTGTGTTAGGCTCATTCTGTGAGCTCTCACTGCCTGTTATGCAGAATAAGCCTTATTCCAAATAATACCCACTTTTTTGTTTTATGGAAATACATTTTACTAGTTAGGGTCAAGGAAAAAGCACTTTGTTTCTTTTTTATCCTTGCCATGCCTAGTGAGATGCTCATTCACACGGGATTGTAAGCACTTGTGCAAACTGAATTGGGCTTCTCCTGCTGGGTGGTGAAAGACAATTCATAGCTCTCATTCTTTTCAGAAAACTGGTCAGGTGTCAGAAACAAAACAGCACATGTAAATGAAGGGTTAGCCTTAAAGTAAGGTGGTAAGATACAGTTAATTGTTGCCTTGCTAAATTCCCTATGTTACTCAGTGTTATCTGTTCCTTATAAGAGAAAGAAAGCAAACACAGTTTTATAAACTATCTCATCTCAATACCTCGTACTTTAAGATACTGAAGTTATCATCAGTTAATAACAACTATGCATGAAGGGAAGTAAATGCGTTTATAAGTTACAGCTCATTTTAAGTTCAAAACATCATTATCCTCAAGAATCTCTTATACTACACAAAATATGTTGGTGGGGAGGGACAGAAAAGCTCTTTTCAAAAAAGCTGAAGTAACAGGTATTTTTATTATTACAACATAATGAGACCATTTATTAATGATATTAATTTGAGATATATCAAAATTAATAATGTCCAAAAATAGCTTAGGGCAATGCTCAAATATTGACTTTCTGGGATGTTTTATGTCATGCATTATTATGGTCTATAATGAAGATTGGAAATCCTCATTTACTTTAATAAAACTTCAAAGTTAATAAAATGTGAACCCAGAATATGTGCTTCTTCAATGTGAACTTCAATGAAAAACTACATACCAGGGGTGCCAAAAAAATATATACAGGTGGACACTTTGCTCAACGTTGCTCAACCAGTAGTTTGTCATAATTCAAAGTGTCCGGATACTGAAGGTAACCACTTTGAGCACTTCTTGTAATTGCATAAGGTAAACATGACTTGTATTTATCTTTTGTTAAAAGTATATACTCAGTATTACAATTTTAATACAGTTTTTTTGTTTCATGAAATGTGTATACATTTTTTGACATCCTCTGTTATGTGCGTGTGTGTGTACACACACACACACACATGAAGGCCCAACAATTAAGGTTGCGAACTTGTTACAATGATGTTGCTAACCTTTTTTGATATCGGAGGGATTATTCACTATAAATAATGGACAACTGGACAAACAGTTAACCAATTTTACTATTTGGAAGTGCTCAAAAGGCTGTCTGAAAAAGTTAGACAAAAATAGCCTGAACATTTCATGGCTCTTGCACCAGCTCACTTGGCACTGTCTGTGAGCGAGTTTTTAGCCAGTAAACAAATAACTGCATTAGAACACATTCCCTAGTTGCCCGATCTAGCCCCCAATGATGTCTTTCTTTACTGAAGAAAGAGGAAATATTGAAAGAAAGACACCAAGGGTAATACAACGACTGCTCTGGTAGCCATTCCCGAAAAAGAGTTCCAAAATTGCTTTGAACGGTAGATTAGGTGCTGGCATTGGTGCATTGCTTCCCAAGGGAGTACTTCGAAGGTGACTACAGTGATATTCAGCAGTGAGGTATATATATATAGCACTTTTTCTAGGATGAGTTCATGAACTTAATTGTCCAACCTCATGTGTGAGAGTGTATGTATGTGTGCGTGTGTGTGTGTGTGTGTGTGTATCTCCTGTTGTTTGCTCTGTTAGTCTAAACATAATTATATTGATTTAATGCAGTAAAGTCCTTCCTAATAATATAGAACACCAACCAAATGCATGGCAGTATTGACTCTTCTCAGTGTTATTAAAAATAAATTATCCTAGAGTCTCATTAATGCAAACACAAGGTATTATTGCTTAAAAGGACCAAATTTAAGAAAAATATGAGAAGGACCTTATTTCAGAATGGACCTAATCCACAGTAAATTAATAAATATCCTCCATGCTAATCCAAAAATTTTGAATTGAACAATTACTATTAATTTTAATTGAAAGAATTTCAAGCAATCACATAGTGAACATAGAGGCAGGCAATATTCATTCTACTTCCAATAATTACTCATTGAAATTTTTTCAAAAAGATTGTAATTTCCAGACAGAAAGAAAGGGGATTTTGTCATATTTTTTACTCCCTTGAGTAAGTCTTCAAGAGAAGATAATCAGTGTAAATCCAGTTGCCATTAGATGCCATATTCAAAACAAAGAGAGGGCCTCGTTTATTACCTGCATTATAAAATTATAAGTGTGACAAATAAAAAGCAAACAAAAGAAATTCTCAAAGTAAAAACAAACAATAGAGAACAGTGAATAAAGCCACATACACAAAATACCAGGTATTCACCAAGTAAGAACGACACAGGATGATGCTGCTAGAATTATGGTCAAGGACATGGGTGGCCAGGGAGCATTGTATTAAGAGGAACTCTGCATGTCTACGGGAAATCAACTGCCTCAGATTCTTGACAGCAGCCGCCAAATCCCATCATTTTCCCCACAGCCCCTGGCCGTGGCCCCACTGGTGCGGCCAAGCTCATAACTCTGAAACAACAACAACATCTGTAAGGATGAAGCAAGCATTCAAAGCTGGGCACTGGGCTGTTTTAAAAGATTTTCATAATACTTCTGCAGCTCTTCACATAATTGCAACCTTACCGTTCATGCCTCTATAGTTAAGTAAATGTCACACTTGTACTGGGCTCCTCTTTAAAGCCCAATGGGGCGTTTTATCTTCCCTAATGTAGCACTGCTATAATGCCTATCCTTCATCAATGCTAACACACACAGAAATTCTGTTGGACCAGATCTCAAGATCATATTACAGAGCGAATTACATTAATAATCCCCTGATAATGTTTCCCCAAATTGTAGGGAATTGTGTATTTTATAAAGGATGCCTCCTAAAATTGAACTATAGGCCACATGGATCTAGCCAAATGAAATGTAATAGATGATGTGTCCAGGAGAATGGTCAAACTTTTAACTTTGTAGTTTTCTCAGATATGTAGTAAAAGACTAGATTGGATTAATTTGGCATAAATCACATAAGAATGTTAATTGAATTTTTAATAATGGAATAATTTCACTCAAATTATTGCAAATATCTTGTGTCCTTTCTTTCCTCCAAGTCCCCCAAACTGCTATCAGTAACATTTTTATAGAAGTACAGGATGCGATAAGAATACCATGAAAACGCTATGAAGCATCAGACAAAGAGTGTATGATAACAACATGGGGCAAAAATGGATATGCTGAAAACATGTTCAGTCTCGGGATAGAAATGAGCATGCCCAGTCCTGAACATGTCCTGGAAACACAAGATGAGGGCACCCCAAATGAGTGGCTTCAGCAGCACGCTGAGAGGCACGCTCCAAGAAAACAGTCATTGTAAAGGCTGTGGGGCAGAGGCACATTGTGAGACGTCTCTATTCTCCTGTCCTGTTACATTTGTACACTTCCATAACAGAAAAAAATGTTTTTCTTGCATAGTTAATATTCTTTTCAAAGACCAAGAAAGTCTGTCAAGATTGTGTTATGTCCTGTGTAAGGAGAGAATTCATGAAACAGAACATGCTTGTTATGTTTGTTCACATTTAATTGGCCAAAACCAGTCCCATGACTGCACCCAACTCATTGTAAAGTTGTCAACAGCCCACCTAAGTATCCTGCAAGGAATGCCAATATTGCTTCTCAGCCAACTACAGAGATGCTCTCTCCTCCCCTCCCCTCTTCCTCTCCTTTCCCGTCCATCACTTATAAAAGTTGATAGTTTAACAGTGGAAGGCAGAAGAGTAAATGGAAAAGCTTGAATCACTTATAACAAAATCCAGTTTGCCCTGTAACAATAGATCGCCGCTTCTCATTTGAGCATCCTGAAAATAGTGGTTGACCAGCAGCATTAATTTTAATTAACTAATGCCTTAATAAGCTATCACTGCAAAATCTGAATTTAAAAAGAAAGAATACTATATAAGTACTTAGTCATCAAAGACCTCTGAATTAATCTGAGTATATCTATAAATATTTAATGCTATTTATTGGACTCTGTAAATCATTTGTTTTAGGTTGATTTTGTCATTACCCATCGTTTTTAGTAAATTTCCCCCAGGCAATTTATTGTGGCCATAAGTGTCCTGGCGTCAATATTCCTGCAATGGTCAGTGGCCACCTGTTGCCCACTGGTGTTCTCATCTCCATCTTCTCTGCAGGATCTCAAAGTGTCAAGCTCCCCCCAAGACTCTAAGCTGATAAGTCCCACTGAGTGCCCTATCCAAGTGTCCTCAAGAGTGGGCTCTCAAAGCATCCCTTTACCATCCGATTAGAGTACAAAAATTGTGTTTCTATTTGCATCTGTAATGGACTTACTAAATGTTTTAACTATATTTAAACTAGTTTAACTATGTTTAGTATATGCTGTTATAAGTCAAAACAATCTAACACTCATAAAAGTTTAAGGCCATGAGACACGCTATCGGATTTACTCAGACACAGACCATGGGACATCAATTAGAAATAACTGACAGCATCACATGCCTCCCCCAGAGAAGCTAGAAAGTGTGAGATGAAGAGCTGTTTTGTTTTTTCTTTAAACTGTTAGAGGGAAAAAGTTTAGAAACCCTACTCCTGGAAAAGGGAAGAGTGTTCAGCAAAAATAATTTCTCTAAGAGTCAAGAACTTAACCATGTGAACTCAAGAGTTATGTTTTAGTAAAGGTGGCTAGAATTTTGTAGGTGTTAGAGATCAACACTGGGGCTCCTTTTCAGAACCAATTAAGAATAAACTGAGCTAGAAACAAGGTAGATTAAATTGAAGCAGAGTAAAAGGTGACAATTAATGTTTCATTGAAGAAGCTAGAGAAGCATGTAGAGAAGACTAAACTTGGTGAAGCACGTGTCCTACAATTACAAATACTAATTAGAGTTATTGCTGTGTAGACATGAGGTAAATTCTTCAAATCCTGAAGGCAGAAGTTAGGTAAGATAGGACATAAAAAGAAGTAGTGGGTTAATGTGAAAAAATAACAGGTAATGAGTAAATGTAGGTAATAGAATAATAAATGGCATATAGATGGCAAGGTAGGAGGAAATGTTGCCATGGAAACAGAACTTAAGAAAGTGTTGATAACTCATCTTGAAATAGAATGATTAGGCACAAAAGTGTGGAGGTCACTAAACACAGCCATCTTCATTTCACGAACAGTGCTTCTCATTTCTCCTGATATCACCATACTTGCCCTGCAGAGATCTACCAGGAGTAAGAATACACAACAAAACAAAAGGAGAGAAGAAGAAGAAAGACTGTCACACACTGATAAGTACAAAGACAGAAAAAGAGAATTTCTTCTGCTAAACTAATTATAATAATAACTGCTACATAATTTTTAAATAGAATAATAATTTTATTATTTTTGAATAAAAAGAACAAGCTCATTGTAGAGATTCAAGGAAGGCACACAATATAATTAAGAAAAAAGAAGTCATCCCAAATTCAGTACTAGTTTTAAAATTTTCTTAGGTAATTATTAACAAGTAAATCCCTGTGTGAGTTTAAGTCGATGTAAACAGAAACTGAAGGGTGGCTGGATAGTGAGAGACAAAGGGAGAGCTACCCCTCACTAATAAATGAAATTGGGGTCTGCATGGCATTTAATATCCTAAAGTAATGTTACCTGAATTTCATGTTAGAATAAAAATTAAGTTAAACTAAAAGCATCATGAACTTCCGGTGAGCACTTCTCATAACAGCATATGTCCTGTGACCATTCTAGAGATAGAAAGAAACATGAGGAATAACAGAGTGGATTATATATGTGACATGTGTGCCTTGTTTTACTGCATACATTACTGTTGCTGGGAAGGAAAGGAAATTCATTCCCAACTCCATTCTGCTCTCCATATCTCATGATATTTTTCTTGGTTTTATTTTTGTGCTTACTTTGTCAACAATTACGATATCTTTGCTAGGTCTGTGACACAAACGTTTTAATTACTTAGAATAGCTTTATATTTTCACACTCACTGTTAGTCTCTTTATCACAGTTTCTCCATTCCCTTTCTGAGTTATCTATTCCCCTTCTTCACTGGCTGGACTGTGTCAGAGGCCATGCTTTGTGATGTCATCATTCAGGGTCTTTGGCATCTGACTGTCTGCGCTGTTGATGTGGTGCCCCAGAAAAAACCTCACTGGATGTACCATTCTTGCTTAGTCACAGTGTATTCCTTGGACCATTATAGATAATGATCCTTTGTCCTTTGGCAGGGAACACTGTGGTGAAATGTCCTACCTAAAACTAACCACTTCCCTACATGCCAACACCATGGAGCATGGGGTAAGTTTGGACAACATATTAATCAGCTTGGGCTGTGTAACAAATACCGCAAATGGGGGTACTTGCACAACAGAAATCCACGTTCTTAGAGTCCTGGAGGCTGGAAGTCCAAGACCAAACTGGCGACAGGATTGGTTTCTCCTGTGGCCTCAGTCCTTGGTGTGTAGATGGCTGTCTTCTCCCACCTGGGTGCCCAGAGATTATCTTAACATCTTGCTATTTTACGTTAGGTCTGCTATGATGTTCCTTTTGTCCTGAACCTGAATCGTTATGTTGTTTTGTCTTCTCATTTTAAAAAATATCTTCTTAACTTCAAATTACTACTTTATTTTTATCTATCATGGATTGTCCTTGAGTGCCTTCATTCAAATTCCTGTTTTATTTTTTTTTTTATAGCATGTAATTGATCTTATTTGGCATGCTTCCATTGTTGTTGTTTTTTCTTTTTCGTTTGTTACATTTGATTCTTTTCCTACAGTATATTATATAATTGTCATGTCATAATGGTCACATTCCCATGCTTGGGCAGCTCCGCTCAGACAAGTTGGACCATTCTCTTGCTTTGCTGTGCACTAATGACTTCTAATGGATCTCCCATTTGCAATTCATTTTACCATCTCAGCTGTAGAGTAGGGACACATTGTGAGCTAAAGTCCAGCAACACTGAAAATATCTGAAATGCCTTTCCCTTCTGGACTCAGTATCCTGCTCAGTGCCCGTTCCACCAGCCAGTGTTGTATAAAATTCCCAAGGCAGGGCTGGGCTCTCCATAGAGCCATTTTTCTACCTCATCATGTTGTCACAGCGCCTTCAATTTGGCCAGAGAGAGCTAGCCTGTGGTTCCTGTAGCTCATCTCTCTTCATTTACTATTTCCACTGCAACCTCATCAGAACAAGAAGGGAGGCCAGTCTGGTATGCTCTTCAGATTTGGACACATCTATGTGCATTTTCAGATTTTAAAAAAAAAATTGTACCCTTTACATGAGTTTTGGTAACCAAGAATGCAGTTAGAAACACTCCTCCAGAAATATCTCTTTTCTAGGCCATGGCTTTTCAAATACAAAGTACAGTATGCTTTTATCATTTCCTTGGCTTTCACTATTATTAATTTCGTTAGTGGTTTTTGAGAAAATACTTGTTTTGTGCTTCTATTTCAACTCCTATCTGAAAAATAAATAACTGACTATATTCTAGTATATAGATGTGTTTCCTCATAATGTGCCTTCCATACAGCTATTATAATTGGTGTTATTGTTTCCATTTTATCAAATAAAAATATGGGTTATGGATTTTAAATAATTTAAACAAAGACAATGATGAGCTAAAAGAAGAAAATTAAAAAGCCTTGGGTTCAATTTTGTTGTAAAATTTGTGATCTTCACCACTACACTGAGAACATTCCCTCTGAGAAAAAAAATTAATTTAACCATATGATGCTTTCTATTGTACACAAAAACCATTTCTAGTGGATGTGATAACGTACTTTACTCCATCATGCAATGATGTGCAGTGTTAACAAAATACTAATGCTAATACTATCCATCGTACTAGTACCATGATATTAGTAGTAGTAATAATACTATTTTATTTACTTAAAAACAGATTCCTTGTGGCAGAACTTGAATTAACCTTTTTTTTATGAATAGTCCTTTGTTTTATTACTCAAGTTTACAAATAAGAATAATACTTATTATGGTCATAACAAAGTGAATGAAATACCCATTTTAGAATATAGAATTTCTCACTGGGACATGAAACATATTAAATATGAGATAAAAAATTTCCATAATGAAGTGAAATTTTCTTTACATATTCTTAAATTTCTCTAAAGGTAGTTTGAAATCATTAATTTCTTGAAATAGCAAAGACAAAGTTTTCCTATTCCATAATGTTGCCCTCACCTCCAGAACATGTCCACCTTATAATTTATATACATATATATGTGAATTTTGTTTTATTTTTATTTTATATTGTATGGTACAAAATAATGAATAGATAAGTTTAAGAGAGGTTTAATTTACTAGTGAATTGATAAAGAAAATGCAAAAATTATATAAAAACTAACCTTTTAAATCAAATTTCTCTCTTATAACATTTAAATCGAGTCATTATAAAAATTCCAAAACATTCAAATTGGATTCATAATAGTCTTTTTTTCCTGAAATCATCTGAATGAGACTATAAATTCATTTAAAAATCACAATTTTCCACAAAATGAGTGAAATTAGTAACAGACATTAAAACGCTACTAAGTTAGGGAACTAATTCTGAAATGCATGTTAATTACACAAAAACATTCAGATCAGAGAATGAATGCTTAGGATGGTGTGTTGGTGGTGGATGTAGCCTTTTTTAATTTTAATTTTTGAAAAGACAATACACTAATGTTCAAGATGACAGTTTTTCTAAGTTTAAACTAATGGTACTTACATGGTTTGCATGGAAATGATATAATTATTGAGTTGGAATAAAAAGTATAAAGACAGGAGAACAGTTGACCTATGATTGCAGAGACCAAAATGAGACACAGCTCAGAGAAAGCTGCTGAGGTGTGCTTCAAACATTTCATTCAGTTACATTTAAAAATCTTTAAAGTGACACTTTCTCATTACTGCTTTTAAAATATGTAAAGCAATGACCAAAATATTATATAGTGATTATTAAGTTAGTCTCCCAGCTATAAATTACATATATGATAGCTTACAAAACCATTTGTAAGTCCCAACAAAAATAATCTTGTTTCAAGATACAGAAATCATAATGCAGCTGCAATTTTCCATTTATGGAGTGAATAACTTAAGAATCAAAGAATGTTCACCTTTTTATACTTAGAATTCTATGGGTCAGCTTGTTCTGTTTTTCTGGGCCAGGCTTGGTAGATGCTGTCCAGGTCCAGTTATCCATCTTTGTCCAGCTGGCTGGTCATTGAAAAGAGTACTCTAGCATGGCACCAACTGCATGATAGAGCTGTACTCCGTGCAGACTAATCCTATGTAAGCAGAGCCATCTGGAAGGCTATTGGAGAGGCAGAGATCCAGATGAAAGCCAGAGAAACTCACAAGGCAGCAACCAACAGGGAACAGGCCTCCTGGGGCCAGGCTAAGAAGGGACGCATGGGCACCCACACATCATTCAGTTTTCCAAACCCGATTCCCTGGTAAGAAACACAATCTGCTTGGGGATGGGAGGACCCGGTCACACTGAAAAGGGCATGGAGATAAGGAGGCCATCCATTATGGCCATGGACACAACTTGCCTACCATCACCTACATGTGTCCCTGCATTTATTCACTTTCTCTCACGTCAGAACACACAAGACCTTCACAAGTCTCATTCAGTCACTACTCATGGGGCTCAGAGCTGGAATCTTATCTCCATCAGGTTCAGATGCGCTCTTCCTTCAAAGAGTGATGGCTCACAAGTGCTTAACAACTCATTCTGGAGGAAAACAACCTGACCTGTAGCACTGGCTGATCTCTGTGGTGTAAATACTTCCACCATGACCCATTTCAAGGCACCAGTATGATGTCACTGAAAGAGAAATTGAAAACCAACAACAAAAACAAAACAAACAAACAAAAAAAACGCATGTCCTACTGTCTGGAGATGTCCTATCGTCTGGAGACCTGGAACTGCGAAGACCAATTACCCGCCCACTCGCCCTTGCGCTCCAAGCTCACAGTGATGAGACAGACCCACAGTAGACACACCCACTGAATGATTTTTTGAAAGGGAGGAACAGAAGCACAGGCAACCAGTGTCCTTAGGACCTCTGAGAGCTCACCGGGCAGATGCTGACTCCACTCCCTTTCTAGGAGGAAGGTCTGGGCTTTGGTGAGGTCCTCGTTTGTACGGAAATGGCTCCCATGGTCCTTGGATTCATCTCTGAGGTGCCCTTTCTCTCCCATCATCGTAAACAGCCACTTGTGAAGAAACAGGCCACACTGGCAGCTCAGTAGGTCTCTCAGGCTGCTTGCTACTCAAGGAAAGTGGCCCCAGAACCCTCTTTGTATCTGGACAATTTCGGCTCATGTCCATGGCCCTTGAGCCCATACAACCTCATGAAAACCCTGCAGGCTTCTTTGTATCTGGTTCACTCTCAGTCCATCTGAAAAGACAAACACACAATTCTTTTTCAGACACACTTCTCTCTGTAGTATTGATCTGTGTGCCCTTGTGGGCATGTCAGGCTATGGGGCAGCCCTTTGAAGTCCTTTGTTTAGCTGAAAGTGTCTATTAGGCACTGCCTGAAAGCTTGCAGAGATCCCAACAAAGGTTCTTTCTGCCACACTATTGATATGATCTGTGCCCCCCAGCTACATATTATTTTGAGATCCCTTTGCTGGTTGGAGAGAGATGGTTGATGAGAAACAGCTTATTTTCCAGTCCTGCAAGACCAGACCTCTCTGTAGCCCCTGTAAATCCTAAGTAAAACTGGCCAGTCCTTTATTTCACTCATCTTTTACTTTTCAAACCACCTAATCTACACCTGAGATCAAGCTCTTTCACTATTTTGGTTGGAGATAACCTCAGTCGATCCTATAAGTTCATCAGGTACATTTTCCATCTTCCAGGTTTTGGAGACGCAGAATTATGATTATTTCTCAACACTGACATGGTTCACCATTGTGTAGCCTCTAATGACAGTGTCCTCAGGGTTTTTCCTCTACAATTTGCAGCCCTTTGCTCATGGTTTGTCTCATATGTCCATGTCCAATCCAGGTGCCAGGGCTGCAGAGGAGGGTTTTACATCTGCACTGTGCTCTTAGAGCCCATGTCTGTTCCTGTTAGCCAAAACCATGGTGGTGGCATGTGGGTAACCACAGACCCACAGTGCTGTAAAGCAGGAACCATTCATGTTTTCCTGCAAACAGAGGCGTGGGCTGTGCTTCTGCTCTCCTGGACCAGGCCTAGCTGATATTAAAGGTCAACTTTAATGCATGGGGCTTTAAGTGCCTGAGGTGCTTGCCTCTGACTTCAGGTATTAGATCATCAAGAAATGTGTCAACATAGCAGGTGGGGCATGCCTGCCCTCCCCCTACACACCCCTGCAGAAGAGGGACCTGACTTTCTGGCCAGGGTCTGCACAGCCCTCTCTGCTCAGCTTTCCTGCAGCAGCTTTTGGTCACACAAAATGTTTCCAGAAGCACTAAATGCACCTGATGAAAGAATGAATGACTGGTAATCATCATTAGTTAGTCATTGGCAAATGAGGTGAACTGAGACTGATGGCTGATGGACAAAAAAATGACCAGCTGACACATTTGGGATTCTGGAATCCCCACTGTTGTGGGCTGAACTGTGTCCACTTGAAAGTCAGAAGGTGCAGCCCTGATATGATAATGAGTATAATTATCCAAATCAGGGAATATATAACAGCTCAGACCAACTTCCCATCCCATGATGAGACTTTCGGCAAAATGTTACACTATGATTCTCCTGTGCTCACGTCCCTAGTTTATTAACTTATCCAGAATGTTAGTACCAGATGATGACTCATTTTAATAATATGTTTATTATAAAAATGTAATAGCATGTTATTAATAGTTTCATTATACTTGCATTACTGTTACCAATTTTTCTACATTTAACATCAGAATGCACTTATTGCATTGCTTTTGGCTTTTTTTCCTGATTCAATTCTAATTTGACCGATTTTAGATACTTATTTTACAAGTGCCTACTGTCCTGAAAGTGTGTCTGTACCATGTTTGTCTGAAAACGCCTTCGTCTCCAAAAAAGATCTGAAAGACATTTTAACCTGTTCTAATGTGCCAAGATCACAGTTCTGTATCTCCTGGTAGTTCAAAAATTGGTACCTTACTGTACCAATTACTATTTGTAATAATAATAATAAACACAAAACTTACATAGGTTTTTGTTTTCGCCAACCAGTTAACTAAGATATTTATACAAGTTGCCCTTGATGACATCCTATGTTACCGTCATCAGAATTAACACACTTGATGCAGTTTGGTCTTCTTCCCTTTTTACATAATTGCTTTTCTCTTTTTGGAAGCTTGTTGATTCTCTCTGCATCCTTAAAATTACAAGTTTTCCTGGGATATGTGTGCCTTCTTTTCTTTTCTTTTTTTTTTTTTTATTATTTATTTGTTTTTTTAGCTGAGCCATCCTGCCACCTGTTGGCAGCTCAGCAGCAGCTCAACTCAGGCTGAGCATCGAACTGCTGTTGCTCAGAGCTCAGCTCGTGCTCTTGAGCAAGCTCTTAACCAACTGAGCCACTTGGCTGGCCCCTTTCCTTTTCTTTTCAAACCTCCCCTATACTCAGTGAGCCCTTTCAATTTGAAAGCAGTGTACTTTTCTTCAAGACGATGTCCCTCCATTGTGTCTCTAATCACCATTTCTCTTAGTACTGCATTCCCAGCTGGACTTCTTATGGGGACTTTACACATCCTGGCTTTATCTTCTTTCATAGCGCTCAGGTTTTCTCTCATAATATTCATTTTTCTTAATAATTTTACTCCATGTCATAGAATAATTTCCCAGTATGATTTCCTAAGTAGGTATTTAAAGTCTTCTCAGGGTCCTTATGTTAATCACTATCTTGGATGAACTTTTACTTACAATTATTTTCACTGCTAATTATTCATGTTTTACATACAGTTCTCTCTCCTTTCGTAATAGCTCGCTATAGTTTTAACTGTAAAATCTTTTTAATGAATGGATTTATAGCAGTGGTAGGAGATGGGACAGTGTGGTCTTGCTCATTGTAGCCATTTATTCACTTAAATGTCCAATGGCTTTTTTTTTTTTGAGGGCAGTGTCACTGACCTTCATATGTGGGACCCGAACCAGGGCCTCTGGCTTCCCAAGTCAGCGCTTAACCACCGTGCCACTCTGCCGGCCCTCCGGCAGAGGCTTTTTAAATCACGTGCTCAGTATTAACAAAAAAGGTAGAAGGGATGTGTCTGCATGCTGTTAGCAGACAATGGGACATTGGGCAGAGGTTGGCCTGTAGAAAATAAACAAGAGGATATTATTTTTTGAGTTGGATCAGTAACAGGTGAGCTTGTAATTCTGCTCCTTCGGTGAAATGAAAGACCTCTAGTTTCACCATCTTCTCCCAGAGATAGCAAAGGGCTACAGCCAGCCTCTTCTAAGAGGCGGAGCCTGTGTGGCTTGCTGTATGGTCACCTGCCTGTGGTTGTGGCTAAGAGACCCATGCCCCAGGGGTGGTGTTGTTTATTCCTGGATAATGGTGGAGGGCCAGACTGCACCAGCCTTCACAGAACCCATAACATTTTAGTCTCCACATAGAACTGAGGCTTCCTGCACATATGAGGTGGCAGTGCAATGGAATGACAGCCACATGCATGCATCACCATCTCAGAGTTCCCTGCAGTAGACACCAGTGATTTCTCAGTCACCTGCTCCAGCATAAAGATCACTGCTGGAGGCTTGTAGAGGGTGTTTGGTGGAAGAGATAAAGCAGGTAGAAGGAGCAATAGTAATTTCACCCACTTCACAATTTTCTGGAGGATTCACCTTTTCAACGTAACGTGAATATCCCTGAAATGGATATAAGCATGCATTATTAAGATCTCACATTTTTTCTGTGAGGTTTGTTTCTTCAGGCTGAGGCATAGAAACTTGATGAACATCTTAAGTAACTTTCTTAAGCTACTCTGACTTTCCAAATTCCAAACCTGAAATCCTCAGGTTGACATCAAGAGCTGAGCCCAGTTTCATTCTTCAGTCTTTCAGGTTTGGGCCTTTGACACACTCGTGGGATGCACAATATCGGGGTGGAATTGGGGCCAGGCATGAAGAGCAATGTTCCCTGCAGCAGAGAGCCCTAATGGCTTCAAGGAAAAAGTTCAGTGGCAGTAACTGGGCAGACACAGGTGGAGGGTGAGGTTCTGCCTCTGCTCTTCAGGTGGCTCCTTTAAACTTCAGCGACGACTTGAAAGACGTTTACTAATCAAAGAGGGCAGATAATTTCATCTGCTGTTGGCTGACATCCATATGTGTCATCTTGGGCTTGAATTATTCTTAGATTTCAGCATTCAAAAGTGTCTGCCTTAAGTTGTTTCTCTGACAACCGAAATAGATTTTTAATTTGGCAACTCATTTTACATACTGTATGAACATATTTCTTATTTAATTTGGAGCTCAATTGATATCATAGCTCCCATTTAACTGCTAAACTCAAAGTCTTTCCCCAGCTTAAAGCACAACAGTGAGAACAGTACTAAGGGTATGCTTTGGGCCTTACATCATGATTCCATATCTTTTAACCTAATCAAGTTTGATTCTTTCTATACAGAATTATATAGTACATTTGGAGATATCATAAAACTAGGAGAAAACGTACACAGTAACATAATTGAGCTAAAAGTGAAGAGTTGCGTCTGTTCTTTGTTGAAAGCGAGAAGCACTGAGACTGGCATAAACAGTGTGATTTCAAAATGTATGCTAAATACTAATTTGTGTCATGGATATTTCATCTCTCCCTCCTCTCCCTCCCCTTAATCTTTTCTCACAGCATGCTTGAGCAGAAGATAATAGTTAAGCTCATCTGCATTGTCTTTCACTGTCTTTGGGAATTTATGAAATGAGACAGAAGAATAGCCCCCCCCAAAGCTCTTTTTAATTGTGATATGATATTTATGTCTTATGAATTTAAATAAAACTGCCGACAGCCCTGCCCCAGTGCATAGCGTTTAGTTTGCAATATCAAACAAGAGTTACAATCTCTCAAGGTGGCAGGATAGAGTTGGGAATTGACAATGTTCAGTTATATGAATTGCACTCATGTGGCTGGTGATATGCACTTTTATACAAGAGAAAATGTCCAATTTCTGTCTCGGGTACTTCCAGGAAACTCTTATAGATACAAGGTTAGAACCTGGGAAGTTTTGAATCACCACAGAATTTAAGTCAGTCCTACTGACAAATTTAAGTTTTAGGTTAGATTTTACAGAACAATGCTAATTTTATCATTGTTGCAGATATACACTTTTTTTTAACAAACTTTGGCATTCTATTTTTTCCAGAGGGTATGGTCCTTTAAAGCCAAATAAAATTCTTTCGTATCATTATAGCTTTTTTTTTTAAAAGAAATGAGTAAAAGCATATCAATTCCTAGAGAAGGGCTCAATAACTGTTTCTATAATTTGAGCAATCAACCTGTTTCATAAATCAGCTCTAGAGTTTCAATTTTCCTTTGCATGCTTTGTTATCTTTATTGTATGCCCTCAGTTTTTGGTAGAAGCAAACAAGTAACAATGGTAACATCTATTCAAGAATTTTAAGGAACTGAAGTTGATGTGAGATCTTTGGGGAAGTTGTGTAGGGTGTATGTAGGCACAGTGCCAAATGTTAGGGAATTGGCATAGCATTGAATATTTAATAAATTGTCTCCCATGAAATGAGGGTTAGACAGAGATGCTGATAATCCTGGTAGAAATAGATAATTAATATTGAGAGTAAGCCAATAGATAAAACAATGCAGAATATGATCATTGTTGCCATGATAAGTATAAAATTTTTTTTTTTACCCAATTCCCACTGGCATAGACAGCAAACAAACAAACAAAAATGGTTCAAAATATTGATTTACCATATATGTTCAATCCTGTTTTTTATTCCCCCCAAATCTAACTGGAAGAAAAGTGAAATGTACTAAAGAGAATGCATCCATCATAGCTCTATGAATAGAGGAATGGGCTTGGGTGGACTAGATACTTGAGCAAATTTGTATAAGATAGAGGATATACATGGGACATATTAACAGATTAACCAGAGTAGAGAGAACCAGTCTCAAATCCAAACAAGTAGCTACAAATACAAGAGAGAGATTGTTGGAGACGCTCCTGATTCATTGTTTGGTGTATTGGGAGGGTAGAGATATAATCAGGATGCTTGTTTAATAAATGGATTATTTGTAGAAGAGCTGTACAGGTCCTCTTTTACACTCACTGCTTTCATTCCTCAGATTCACAAAGAACAAACAGTATTCAAAATACACTGGTTAATCTGCTGTGGAGGGCTGTGTTCCCAGTGGGGACGCTGGCACTCCAGAAGAGATCAGTTCTCAGTCTGGCACTTGAGAGGGGGTCTAAGCCAATTTACCATTCCCCAATGCAGCCAACTTGAACTGAAGCTTAGCAATTCACATGCCAACCCATCTACAATGTGCTTTGCCAAAGCATCCCTATTTATTATAAACATCTGATTTACTAGGCCATGGGTAGAAAAAGGGGAAAAAAGTGTCAGTATTGCATATTAATCAAAAAATTCATATGTGGTGTGAGCACACATCTATTACCAAAAAAGTTGAGGGTAATAGGTATCACAAAAGGTAAATATAAATACAAAAAAAACCACAACCACAACAGCAAACTACTGTATTCATAAAAACAGTCACCAAGAATCAAAGAGAATTCTTAAATTTTTAATTTAACATCTCATAGAAAATTTGAGGAAGGTGACCATACAGTAAACAAAAATAGGTTGCTCTAAAAAGAAACTATCCAGTGATTTTTAAATTCAATAAGAGAAAAATGCTTGTTGTTACATAAAATATAGTTAAAATGTAAAAATCAATAGCATGTCTATATTGTAAATTTAAGAATACTCATACAATTAGAATGAATTAAATGTATAAAACAGATGAGAAAAGTTAGAAAGCAGAACAGTTAATTCAAGAATAGCAATATATACTTCTATAGCTGTTGCAGAAATAGAATAAATAAAATATAAGGGAGGATAAACTGGTATGGCTAAACACTTATTTAAATTAAAATTACATTGTTAAGTGCTGAAGAAATATGAGTCTTCGGTATGCTGAAGGGCATACTCTGCAACAAACAATATGAATTAATGAGCTACCCTTAGAATGCCAAGGATAAAGTGAAGCTTCTGAAAGCTTCTGAGAAGGGAAAAAAGAACAAAAACATCTTAAAAGGAGTAAAAAAATCGCCTGAAAACACAGGCAATGTTCATTGTTGAAGGTAAAGGAACATTATCTCAATTTCAGAAGGAAGGTAATTTTCAAGATAGAATTCTATATCAAACCAAATTATCACTTATAAAAAACATAATTTCAAACATAAAAGGCTTAGAAAATGTCATCTCCTACTATTATTGTATTGCTTTCTATTTCTCTTTTCAGTTCTGTCAATTTTGTTTGATATATTTAGGTGCTCTAATGTTGGGTGCATATATATTTAAAATTGTTAAATCTTTCTGGTGTATTGGATCCTTTTATCATTATATAACCTCCTTCCTTGTCTCTTAATGAATAGAACATCAAAACAAAAGATTAATAAAGAAACAGAAGACTTGAACAACACTATAGACCAAATGAACCCAACAGATATGTAATGAACATTCCATTCAACAGCAGCAGAATATAGATTTTTCTCAAGTGCACACAAAATTTTTGCAGTATACATCATATATTAGGTGAAAAAAGAATTTTTAACAAATTTAAGAAGATTGAAATAATACCAAGCATCATTTCCGGTCACAATGCAATGAAAGTAGAAATCAATAGAAGGAAAACTGAAAATTTTATAAATATGTGAAAATTAGTCAACAAACTTTTGAACAGCCATAAGGTCGGAGAAGAAATCAGAAAGGAAATTAGAAAGAAAAAAAAAAAAACTCAAGAAATTGAAAAATAAAAACAACATACAAACACTGAAGGGATATATGTAAAAAAAGCAATATTAAGAGGAATATTTACTGTGAAAAGTCTATATTAAAAAAAGAGGAAAAATATCAAATAAACAACATAAGTTTACACCTCAAAGAACTATAAAAAGACCAATCTAAGCCCAAAGTTAGCAGAAGTAAGGAAACAATACAGATGAGAGTACAAAAATAAAAAAAGACACTAGGGAAAACACATGAAAAAATCAACAAAACTGAGAGTTGTCTTTGAAAGGATAAAAATGGCAACCACTTAGCTAGACTAAGAAAAAAAGAAAGAAGACTCAAATAAATAAAATCAGAAAGAGGGGACTTCCGGTAAAATGGCGGAATGGACAGACGCTGTGCTGCCTCCCAGGACCACACCAAAATTACAAACAAATTATACAGCATTCAACCCCGGAGGTCCCCGGAACACTGGATGAACAGAACCACTAAACGAAGAACTTAAAGAGGAGGCCACATCAAGTCTGGTAGGATGGGCAGAGATGAGAGAGGGCGAACCCTGTGAGGGAAGCCTCAGCTGTGGGGAGGCTTCTCTGGTTGGGGGAGAGACCCTCCGGCCCCACACCAAGCTCAACAGTCCAGAGTTCCTTTGCCGGGAAGAGAAGTTTTAAGATAGCCGGCAGTAAATTACTGAGGACTCTCTTTGCTCAGCTCGGTGAGGCTGAGAGCGGCTGGAGAATCAGTGGGGCCAGTGCACGGGCTTGCTCGCCGGTGAGCACTTACCTGGCTACTGGTGGAGGGAGTGGCTGTGTGAACTGGACTGGGAGCTTACGGGGATGGACCTTTGGTGCAAAGACTGGAGGTTTTCAGATTGTTGTTCCCACAGGTGTGGAGCCTACACATGAGTGGTGTAGGAAGGGAGCCATTTTGTTGGGCTTGGGCCCTCCCATGGAGGATCAGGTCCGAGACCTCATTGGTCTGGTGGAATTAACGCAGAAGTGCATGTGTGCATGTGCACGCACATGCGGCCTTGGATTCTACACCCTCAACCCGGCTTATACTGCAAGGGAAATGCTGCGCATGTGTCCTCTGGCTCTAACAGGCTGCTCACTGAGACCTAGGAGTTCGCGAGCTGCCTCGGAACCCCACCCTCCACAAGGCTTGTGCTGCGTTGCCAGGGAAATGCCTGGTGGGCGTGATCCGGCTCCAACAGGCTGCTCACTGAGAAGGGGGAGTGTGCAAGCTGCCTCGGGTCCCCGCTCTCCGCACTGCACTTGCAGAGTTGCCAGGCTGCTTATTGGTTGTCAGGCTGCTTGGCCTGATCTGCAAGTGGCTGATTGGGACAGGCTGAGACTGGGCGTTTTCCTGGGAGTGTTGGGCCGTGAGCTGTGTGCCTGCGTGATCCAGCCAGGGCTCTCCTGGTAATCTATCTAATACATCAAAGCAATTCCAGAGCGACAGCCAGAATGGGGAAACTAAGAAACATGTCACAAGTAAAAGACCAGAAGAAACCTCTAGAAATGGAACCAAATGAAACAGAGAGATCCAACCTTTCAGAGACAGAGTTTAGAACACTGATGATAAGAATGTTTAACAAACTTAGCGAGGACATAAAGAAGGATAGGGAAACCATAAAAAACAACCAATTAGAACTAAAGAATACAATAACTGAAATGAAGAACACACTCGAAGGAATCACCAGTGGAGTAGATGAAGCAGAGAAGCGGATCAGCGACTTGGAAGATAAAATAACAGAAATCACCCAGTTGCCACAGAAAAAAGACCAAAGAATAAAAAACAATGAAAACAGTTTAAGAGCCCTATGGGACAAGGTGAAACACAACCACACTTGCATCATAGGAATACCAGAAGGAGAAGAGAAGAAGCAAGGGGTCGAAAATGTTTTTGAAAAAATAATGACCGAAAACTTCCCTACCCTTGTGAAGGAAATCAACATACATGCCCAGGAAGTGCAGAGGGTTCCAAACAACCTGAACACAAACAGGTCCACACCAAGACACATCAGAGTTAAAATGACAAAGGTTAAAGACAGAAACAGAATCCTAGAGGCAGCAAGAGAAAGAAGACAGCAGGTTACATACAAAGGAATTCCTGTTAGACTAACAGCTGACTTGTCTACAGAAACTCTGCAGGCCAGAAGGGAGTGGCAGGAGGTATTCAAAGTGACACAAAATAAAGGTCTACAATCAAGATTGCTCTACCCAGCAAGGCTATCACTTAAAATTGAAGGATAAATAAAGAGCTTCTCAGAAAAGAATAAGCTTAAGGAATTCATTACCACCAAGCCAGCATTGCAAGAAATGTTCAAAGCGCTTTTTAAAACAAAAGAAAGGGGTAAACAAGCTAACCCGGGGAGACCAGGAATACAAATAACAAAATGGCAATACTTATGCACCTATCAATAATCATTTTTAATGTGAATGGGCTAAATGCTCCAATCAAAAGACAAAGAGTGGCTGAGTGGATAAGAAAATAGGACACATGTATATGCTGTTTACAGATGGAATAAGATATTTCATGCAAATGGAAATGAGAAAAAAAAGCTGGAGTATCAATACTTCTTTTGGACAAAATAGACTTTTAAATGACTACAACAAATGACAAAGAAGGGCACTATAACCCTAATAAACATCTATGCACCCAACATAGGAACTCCTAATTACATATAACAGATTTTGACAGACATAAAGACAGAGATCAACAGTAACACTATCATAGTAGGGGACTTCAACACCATTGTCACCAATGGACAGACCCTTTAGACAGAAAATCAACACAGAAAGAGGGACCTTAATGATACGTTAGACCAGCTAGACTTCGTTGATATTTTTAGAGCATTTCACCCTGAAAAAACAGAATATATATTCTTCTCAAGTACACATGGGACATTTTCCAAGATAGACCATGTTAGGCCACAAAACAAGTCTCAGTACATTTAAGAAGATTGAAGTCATATCAAGCAGATATAAAGGAAAAACTGATGGTTGCTGGCTGGGAGGGAGTGGGGAAGAGGGAGAGGGGGAAGGTTTTGGACAGTGTACATGGGACTACAATGTTGCTGCAGGTATATGGGGGGCAGTCCTGGGAATGTATTTGATAATGTTTTGAAGAGACTATTATGTTGCGTTAAGTAAGTCAGTCGGAGAAGGACAGGTACCATGTGATCTCACTGGTGTTTGGAGGCTGAAGAGCTGAGTGAACGATCAAAATAAACAGACTCGTAGATGTACAGGAAAAAGTGAGGGTTGCTAGTTGGGAGGGGGGTGGGTTTGGGGGGGAAGGGGAAGGGATTAGACAGCATAAATAGAAAACTACAATATTGCCGTAGGGATATGAAACACAGTTCATGGAATATAACAATGTTGTAAAAATTTTGTGGCATGTCAGATAGTCACATGTCTTGTTAGGGAGACCACTTCATGGATGGAGTAGAGGCTTGATCACTGCACTGTACACCTGAAGGTGATGTTGTATACTATTGTATGCCAACTGTAACTGAATATGTGGATGGTCATGGGATGTGGAGTATACTGTGGAGGGGAGTCAGGGGACTTGTGATAGATATGTATGATATGGGGGGGTAGTGAGGTGGCAAACTAGGGGAGGGGGGTTTTCACTTTGGGGGATAAAGAGTATAACTATTGCATTGTGTTGTACACCTGAAACTAATAAAAAAATAAAGAAAATAAAATCAGTAAGAAAGGAGGAGCCACTGTAACTAATGCCACAGAAAAGAAAGTATCATATGAGACAGTTTTGCACAATTATATGCCAAAATACTGGACAGCAAAAGGAAATAGATAAGTTCCTAGAAACATACAACCTACCAAGACTGAATCTAAAAATTACAAAGTCTGGGCTGGCCAAATGGCTCAGTTGGTTAAGAGTTAGCTTAAGAGAAAACCCCTGGTACACACACACAAGAGAATAGGGAGGCTGAGTAATTCAAATATAAAGGACACACACCACGTAAGTCCACCCAGAAAAGACTGAAAGACCTAGGAGATCTACCTATTACATCAAACCAAGCACAAAGAGTAAGCCAGAATGGGGAAACAAAGAAACACATCCCAAATATAAGGACAGAAGAAACCTCCTGAATTAGTGAAACAGGGGAAATAGAGGTAAACAGCCTATCAGAGACAGACCTCAGAACACTGATTATTAGAATTTTCAAGGAAATTAGTGAGAATATATAGAAAGATAGACAAATCATGAAAAACAGCCAGCTAGAACTACAGAATACAATTACTGAATTAAATAACAAACTCGATGGAATTACTGACAGATTGGATGAAGAAGAGGATCAAATCAGTGACTTAGAAGACAAGATAGCAGAGATCACCCAAGCAGAACAACAAAAAGAAAAAAGAATGAAAAACATTGAAAATAGTTTAAGAGAGCTGGGAGACAACATTGAACACAAGTGAATCACTGGAATACCAGAAGGAGAAGACAGGGAGCAAGGGATTGAGAACATATTTGAAGTAATAATGTCTGAAAACTTCCCTAACCTGGCAAAGGACAGTGAAATACAAGCCCTGGAACTGCATAGAGTTCCAACCAAGATGATCCCAAACAGGTCCACACCAAGACACATTATAGTGAAAATGGCAAGGGTTAAAGACAGAGGCAGAATCCTAAAAGCTGCAAGGGACAGGCAGCAAGTTACTTACAAGGGTACCTACATAAGAATATCAGCCAATTTTTCTACAGAAACTATCCAGGCCAGAAGGGAGTGGCAGGAGGTTTCCAAAGGATGAAAAACAAAGGACTAAAACCTAGATTGCTTTATCCAGCAAGATTATCATTTAAAATTGAAGGAAAGCTAAAGAGCTTCTCAGAAAAGAATAAGATAAGGAATTCATTATGACCAAGCCAGCATTGCAGGAAATGTTAAAAGGGCTTCTTTAAGCAGAAGAGAAATACAACCAAACTAATGAAGACCAGGAACAAAAATAACAAAATGGCAATAACTATACACATAAAAATAATCACATTAAATGTAAATGGATTAAATGCTCCAATTAAAGACATGGAGTGGCCGAATGATTAAGAAAGCAAGACCCTTGCATATGCTGTATACAGGAGACTCACTTCAGATAAAAAGAGAAACACAGGCTGAAAGTAAAGGGATGGAGTAAAATATTTCATGCAAATGAACTGAGAAAAAAGCTGGAGTAGCAATTATTATATCCAATAAAATGGACTTTAAACTGAAGAATATAATAAAGGACAAAGATGGGCACTTCATAGTAATAAAGGGATCAATCCAACAAGAGGACATAACCATAGTAAACATCTACGCACCCAACATAGACGCTCCTAAATATATAAAACAGATTTTGATAGACATAAAGACAGAGATCAACATAACACTATCATAGTAGGGGATTTCAACACCCCATTGTCACCAATGGACAGATCCACCAGGCAGAAAATCAATGTGGAAACAGCGATCTTAAATGACACATTAGACCAGCTGGATTTAACTGATATTTTCAGAGCATTTAACCCCAAAGCTACAGAATATACATTCTTCTCAAATGCGCATGGAACATTTTCCAAGATAGACCACATGCTAGGTCACAAAACAAGTCTCAGTAAATTTAAGAAGATTGAAATCATATCAAGGGTCTTCTCTGACCACAATGCTATGAAACTAGAAATCAACTATAAGAAGAAATCTGGAAAACACACAAATACATGGAGGCTAAATAACATGTTATTAAAAAGCAAGTGGGTCAAAAATGAGATCAAGGTGGAAATCAAAAGATACCTCAAGACAAACGAAAATGAAAACACCACGACCCAAAATCTCTGGGATGCAGTGAAAGAAGTCCTAAGAGGGAAGTTCACAGCAGTGCAGGCCTACCTAAAGAAGGAAGAAAAATCACAAATCCACAGGTAATCCTTACACCTCAGGGAACTGGAAAAAGAACAGCAGAAGAAACCCAAAGGGAGTACAAGGAAGGAAATAATAAAGACCAGAGCAGAAATAAATGAAATAGAGACCAAAAAAAAATACAAAAGATCAACGATACCAAGAGCTGCTTTTTGAGAAGATAAACAAAATTGACAAACCTCTAGCCAGACTCATCAAAAAAAAAAAAAAAGAAAGAAAGAAAGAAAGAAAGAAAGAAAGAAAGAAAGAAAGAAAGAAAGAAAGAAAGAAAGAAAGAAGACTCAAATTAGTAAAATCAGGAGTGAAAGAAGTGAAGTGACAACAGACACCACAGAAATACAAAAAGTTTTTAAAAATTACTATGAACAACTATATGCCAACAAATTTGATTATCTGGAAGAAATGGATAGTTTTCTAGAACATACAACCTTTCAAAGCTAACTCGAGAAGAAACGGAAAATCTGAATACCCTGATTCCTACCAAGGAAATTGAATCAGTAATCAACAAACTCCCAAAAAACAAAAGCCCTGGACCAGACGGCTTCACAAGTGAATTTTACCAAACATTCACAAAAGAACTGTCACCTATTCTTCTCAAACTATTCCAAAAAATCCAGGAGGGAAGGATCCCAAATTCTTTCTATGAATCCACTATCACCCTGATTCCAAAACCAGAAAAAGACAGCACAAAAAAAGGAAAACTAAAGGCCAATATCCCTGATGAATATAGATGCAAAAATTCTCAATAAAATATTAGCAAACAGAATTCAGCAATATATTAAGAAGTTCATACATCATGATCAAGTGGGTTTCATCCCTAGTGCACAAATCCGGTTCAACATCCTTAAATCAATTGATGTGATACACCACATCAACAAAAGGAAGAATAAAAATCACATAGTCATATCAATAGATGCAGAAAAAGCATTTGACAAAATCCAGCAGTCATTTATGATAAAAACCCTGAGCAAAGTGGGAATAGAGGAATCACACCTCAACATAATAAAGGCCATATATGATAAACCCACAGCTAACATCATACTCAATGGGGAAAAGCTAAAATTATTCCCCTTAAGATCAGGAACAAGACAGGGCCGGCCGAGTGGCGTGGTGGTTAAGCGCTGGCTTGGGAAGCCAGCGGCCCCGGTTCGGATCCCACATATGAGGGCCAGTGCCACTGGCCTCAAAAAAAGAAAAAAAGGAAAAAAAAAGATCAGAAACAAGAAAAGGCTGTCCACTTTCTCCATTTTTATTCAACATAGTTCTGGAAGTTCTAGCCACAGCAATCAGACAAGAAAAAGAAATAGAAGACATCCAAATTGGCAAGGAGGAAGTAAAATTGTCATTATATGCAGATGACATGATACTATATATAGAGAACCCCAAAGAGTCCATCAAAAAACTATTGGAACTGATAGACAAATTCAGTAAGGTAACAGAATACAAAATCAATATTCAGAAATCAGTTGCATTTGCATATACCAATAATAAACTATCAGAAGGAGAAATTAAGAAAACAATCCCATTTACAGTTGCTTCAAGAACTATAAAATACTTAGGAATAAATGTAACCAAAGAAGTAAAAGACCTGTACTCAGAAAATTATAAGACACTGAAGAAAGAAAGACACTGAAAAAGAAGATACAAATAAATGGAAACACCTACCATGCTCATGGATAGGAAGAAATAATATAGTTGAAATGTCCATACTGCGTATAGCAATATATAGATTCAATGCAATCCCTATAAAACTACATAGGGCATTTTTTATAGAAATAGAGAATATAATCCTAAAATTTATATGGAACCATAAAAGACCCCGAATAGCCATGACAATCCTGAGAAATAAGAACAAAGTTGGGAGATCAAGCTACCACAACAAAACCTACTACAAGACTACAGTAATCAAAACAGTATGGTACTTGCAAAAAATAGGCACATAGATCAATGGAACAGAATAAAGAGC
The DNA here is from genome assembly GCA_033961575.1 of Aselliscus stoliczkanus. NCBI lineage: Eukaryota > Metazoa > Chordata > Mammalia > Chiroptera > Hipposideridae > Aselliscus > Aselliscus stoliczkanus. The sequence goes on from CM066734.1 coordinate 33,280,096, forward strand.
CCAGAAATAAATCCATGCATATACAGAAAGTTAATTTATGACAACAGAAGCAAGAATTTATGTTGGGGTAAAGATGGTCTATTTAATAAATGGTGTTAAGAAAATTGGACTGACACATGCAAAAAATGAAACTGAACCACCTCCTTATGCCATATACAAAATGGATTAAAGACTTAAATGTAAGAACTGAAGCCATAAAACTCCTGGAAGAAAATATAGGCAGTAAATTTGCAGACATTACCCTGAGCAATATTTTTACTGATACATCCCCATGGGCAAGGAAAGTAAAAGAAGAAATGAACATATGGGATTACATCAAAATTAAAAGTTTTTTCACAACAAAGTAAACTATATATAAAACAAAAAGGAAGCTTACTGAATGGGAAAAGATATCTGTCAATGATATATCTGCTAAGGGGTTAATATCCAAAATTTATAAAACACTCATGCAACTCAAAACCAAAAAATAACACAACCCAATTAAAAAATGGGCAGAGGATATGAAGAGACATTTCTCTAAAGAGGAAATACAGATGGCCAACAGGCATATGAAGAAATTTCCAACCTCACTGATCATTAGGGAAATGCAAATAAAACCACAATGAGATACCACCTTACCATGGTGAGAATGGCTATCATCAATAAATCAGCAAACAACAAGTGCTGGCAGGGATATGGGGAAAAGGAAACCCTGGTGCTCTCTTGGTGGGATTGCAGATTGGTGCAGCCACTATGGAAATCAGTATGGAGGTATCTCAAAAAACTGGAAATGGAACTACCTTATGACCTAGCAATTCCATTCCTAGGTATTCATCCTGAAAAACCCAAGACACTAATTCCAAAAAATATATGCACCCCTATGTTCATTGCAGCGCTATTCACAATAGTCAAGATTTGGAAACAATCAAAATGCCCATTGGTAGATGACGGGATTAAGAAACTGTGGTACATTTACACAATGGAGTATTATGTAGCTGTAAAAAGAAAGAAATCGGGCCAGCCGAGTAGCGCATTGGTTAAGAGCTGGTTTTGGGATGCCAGCGGCCCCGGTTCAGATACCACGTATGAGGGCCAGTGACACTGCCCTCTACAGCTAACAACAGCTCCACCTGGAGCTGGGCTGTGCGAGCCCCGGCGACAGTGTAGGCTGCAGCCCCTGATGCAGTGTGCTGCCATAGGCTACAGTGAGTGGCCAGCAGCCAGCGTGAGTGGCTGGCAGCCAGCGTTAGTTGCCAATAGCCCCGGTGAGTGACATCCAGCGGCCGGCGACCCATCTGCCTCATCCAGGAAGAGCGCAATGACGATACCAACATGGGTCAGTGAAGCAACATCCTCCGCAACTAGACTGAAGAACAAAAAGACAGCAACTTGTCTGTTCCCCTTCCCCAATTCCCCAATGCTGTTCCCCTCCCCCAATTACCCAATAAAATCTTTTAAAAAATCGTATCATTTGCAATGATATGGATGGACCTAGAGAACATTATGCTAAGTGAAATAAGTCAGTCAGAAAAAAGACATACCATATGATCTCACTTATATGTGGAATCTAAAGAACGGAATAAACGACCACTGTGAAACAGAAAAAGTCTTAGGGACACAGAGGAAAAACTGATGATTGCTAGATGGGACGGGGTTGGGCATGAGGGAGAAGGGGAAGGGATGAAACAACAATATTGCTGCAGAGATAGAAAAGACAGTTAGAGGACTATAATCAATAATGTTGCAAATAATTTTTAGGGGACCAGATGGACTCATGTCTTGTTAGGGAGACCACTTCATGGACAGTGTAGAAGCCTGACCTCTGCACTGTATATCTGAAGCTGCAGCTCAATAATATGCCAAGTATAATTTAATACATATATAGTCATGGGATGTGGAATATAATGTGGGAATGGAGTCAATGGAAGTGTAATAGTTATGTATGATATTGGGGGAGGGAGGCAGTGGATGGGGGAGGAGGGTTGCCACTTTGTAAGGGGTGAAAAGGATAACCATTACATTGTTTTGTACACCTAATAATAGAAAGAAAGAACGAAGGAAGGAAGGAAGGAAGGAAGGAAGGAAGGAAGGAAGGAAGGAAGGAAGGAAGGAAGGAAGGAAGGAAAAGAGAGAGAGAGAGAGAGAGAGAGAGAGAGAGAGAGAGAGAGAGAGAGAGAAAGAAAGAAAGAAAGAAAGAAAGAAAGAAAGAAAGAAAGAAAGAAAGAAAGAAAGAAAGAAAGAAAGAAAGAAAGAAAGAAAGAAAGGAAAAAAGGAAGAAAGAAAGAAAAGAAGACAGCTTAAGAGCACAAGCTCTGAGCAACAGGGCTGCCGGTTCAGATGCTACATGAGCCAGTGACGCTGCAACCAAGCTGAGCTGCTGCTGAGCTACCAACAGGTGGCAGGATGGCTCAGCTGGTGAGAGCACGTGTTCCTAACAACAAGACTGCCTGTTCAATGGTGGGCTATGCCCATCGGCAGCTAAGACTGAATTCAGCACCTTGTGCTGAGCTGCTGCCCAAATGACTCAGTGGATAGAGCATGAGCTCTTAATACCAAGGCTTTCAGTTTGAACTCCCACATGGGATGGTGGCTATGTCCACCCCACAACTAAGATTGTAACACAGTACCTTGAACTTAGAGGCCACGAGCTGCTGACAGACAGCCAGATGGCAACTGGCGCCCTCCACAACTAAGATTGAAGAACAACAATTTTTCTGGTCCCCCTCCCCAATTCCCCAACACTGTTCCCTTCCCCCAATTCCCCAATTTAAAAAAATTCATTAAATTAAATTAATTTTAAAAAATACAAAGTCTGAACAAATCTATAACTAGTACAGAAGTTCAATAAGTAATCAAGAGCTTCCCAATAAAAAACGCCCAGGACCATACATACAGCAGGCTTTACTGCTGACTTCTACCTAGCATTTGAAAAATGAACAGCAATCCTTTTCAAACTTTCCCAAAAAACTGAAGAGGAGGGAATTCTCCAAAACTCATTTTAAGAGGCTAGCATTACTCTAATACCAAAGCCAGACAATGACATTGTAAGAAAAGATAACTATATGCCAATACCCATGATATTTCACCAAAATACTAGCAAACTTGTTCCAAAATATTAAAAGGATCATACACCATGATAAGGAGGGATTTAATCCTGGGATACAAGGATGGTTCAACATATGCCAATCAATAAATGTGATACACCACATTAATAAATTGAAGGATAAAAATCATGATCATCTCAACAGATGCAGAAAAAGCATTTGACAAAATTCATCATCATTTCATTATAAAACTCTTGACAAATTGGGTACAGAAGAAAGGTATCTCACCATAATAAAGACCATATATGACAAGCCCACAACTAACGTACTCAACAGTGAAAAAAAAAAAAAAGAAAACTTCATTTGGGATCAGGAGAAAGGCAAGGAAGCACATTCTCAGCACTTCTATTCAACATAGTACTGGAAGCTCTAGCCAGTGTAATTAGGCAAGAAAAAAAATGGCATTCAAATTAATATATAAAATTCAGTTGCAGTTCTATATACCTATAACAAAGTATCTGAAGAGGAAATTAGGAAAACGAATCCAATTATAATAGCATAAAAATAATTAAATACTTCAAAATAAACTAAATAAGGAGGTGAATTACCTGTGATAACAGGGACAAAATATTGATGAAAGAAATTAAAGAAGACACAAACACAATGGAAAGACATCCTGTGTTCATGAATTAGAAGAATTAACATTTTTTAAATGCCCATACTACTCAGAGTAGTTGACAGATTCAATGTAATCTCTATCAAAATCCCAATGTCATTTTTTACAGAAATATAAAAACAAGCCTAAAATTCCTATGGAACCACAAAAGCCCATGAACAGCCGAATCAATCTTAAGAAAGAAGAACAAAGTTAGAGGCATCACACCTTCTGATTTCAAAATATATCACAAATACACAGTAAACAAAATAGTATGATAGTGGGATAAAAGCAGACATATAGAATAACAGAACAGAATAGAGAGCCCAGAAATAAACCAGATTATACAGTCAACTGATCTTTGAAAAGGGAGCCATGAATACTCAATGAGGAAATGACAGTGACTTCAACAAATGGTGTTGGTATAGCTGGGTATCCACATGCAAAGGAATGAAATTGGACCCTTATCTTAGACCATACACAAAAGTCAATTCGAAATGGATTAAAGACTTAAACATAAGACCGGAAGCCATAAAAACCCTAGGGAAAAAAACATAGGGGAAAAACTTAATAACATATGAGTATGTCTTGGCAATGATTTCATGGATATGACATCAAAACCACAGGCAACAAAAGGAAAAATAGACAAGTGGAATTAAATCAAACCAAAAGCTCCTGCATAGCAAAAGAAATGACCAATACAGTAAAAGGATAGTCTATGAAGTGGGAAAAAATATTTGCAAACCATATACATATTTGATAAGGTGTTAATCTCTAAAATATATCAGGAACCCACACAACTCAATAGAAAAAAAAATTTTAATGGGCTAAGGACTTCAACAGATATTTCTTCAAAGAAGGCATACAAGTCGTTAATAGGTATATGAAAAAATGTTCAGCATCACTAATCATCAGGAAAATGCAAATAAAAACCAGAATGATATATGGCTTTACATCTGTTAGAAAGACTCATCAAAATAACAAGAAATCACAAGTACCAGTGAGGTTATAGAGAAAAGGGAACCAGCATACATTGTTGGTGGGAATATAAAATGGTGCAGCCACTAGGGAAAACAGTAAGAAGGTTCTTTAAAAATTAGAAATAAAATTACCAACTGACCCAGCACTCCCACTTCTGGGTATTTACCCCCCAAAAAATGAAATGAAGATCTCAAAGAGATATCTGTACTCCCATGTCCATTGCAGCAGTATTTACAAAAGCCAAGATATAGAAATAACTTAACTGTCCATCAACCAATGACTAAAGGAAATGGGGTACATTCATACTATGGAATAGTATACAACCTTGAAAAGGGGGAACCACTGACTTTTGCATGAAGCTTGGATGAAGCTTGAGAACATTATGCTCAGTGAAACAAGCCAGTTATAGAATAACAAATACTGTATGATTGCACTTCTATGAGGTATGAGAAATGGTCAAATTGATAGAACCAAAGAGAAAATGGTGGCTGCCAGAGGCTGTGGAGAGGGGGCTATGGAGAGGGGCTGTGGAGAGTGTTACTAGTGTCACAGAACATAAAGCTTAAGTTAGGCAGAATGGACGGGTTCCAGAGACCTTCTATGCAAGTCCCTGTAGTTAATACTGTATTCACTTAAAACTTTTAAGAATGTATACCTCACAGTAAATGTTCTTAACACAAAAAAGTAAAATTTTAAGAAGATAATTTTTTTTAACTTTTTTTTTTTTTAAGATTTTATTGGGGAATTGGGGTAGGGGAACAGCATTGGGGAATCAGGGAAGGGGAACAGACAAGTTGCTGTCTTTTTGTTCTTCAGTCTAGTTGCGGAGGACGTTGCTTCACTGGCCCATGTTGGTATCGTCATTGCGCTCTACCCGGATGAGGCAGATCAGTCGCTGGCCACTGGATGTCGCTCACCATGGCTATTGGCAGCTCATGCTGGCTGCCAGCCACTCACTCTGGCTGCTGGCCACTCACTGTAACCTTGGCAGCCCACTGCAGCAGAGGCTGCAGCCTACACCATCACCGGGGCTCACAGCCCAACTCCAGGTGGAGCTGTTGTTAGCTGTAGAGGGCAGTGTCACTGGCCCTCATATGTGAGATCCGAACTGGGGCAGCTGGTGTCCCCAAACCAGCTCTTAACCAATGCGCCACTCGGCCGGCCCTTTTTTACTTTTCTGATTGTATCTTTATTATTTTTTAAAATTAATTATAATTAATTAATTTTTTACAACACAGCGCAATAGCTATACTTTTTACCCATCAAAATGACAACCCCCTCCCCCAATCCACTGCCCCACTCCCTCCATATCATACATATCTATTACAATTCCCTTGACTCCACTCCCACTCTGTACTCCACATCCCATGACTATATATACACATTCAATCACAGTTAACATTCAATATTATACAACATCAGCTTCAGGTGTACAGTACAGCGATCAAGACTCTACCCCATCCCTGAAGTGGTCTCCCCAACAAGACATGTGACCATCTGACACCCTACAAAATATTCACAACATTATTAATTATATTCCCCAAACTGCCTTTCATATCCCTGTGGCAATATTGTAGTTACCTATTTATGCTGTCTAACCTTCCACTTCTCCTTCATCCCCACCCGCTCCCAGCCAGCAACCATCAGTTTTTCCTCTATATCTGCTTGATATGATTTCAGTCTTCTTAAATTTACTGAGACTTGTTTTGTGGCCTAACATGTGGTCTATCTTGGAAAATGTTCCATGTGCACTTGAAAAGAATACATATTCTGTTGCTTTGGGGTGAAATGCTCTAAAACTACTGATTAATTCCAGCTTCTCTAAAGTGTCATTTAAGGCCACCGTGTCCACGTCGATTTTCTGTCTGGAGGATCTGTCCATTGGTGACAATGGGGTGTTGAAGTCCCATACTACAATAGTGTTACTGTTGATTTCTGTCTTTATGTGTGTCAAAATCTGTTTTCTATATTTAGGAGGTCCTATGTTGGGTGCATAGATGTTTACTAGGGTTATGTCCCCTTGTTGAATCGATCCCTTTATTATTCTGTAGTGCCCTTCTTTGTCTTTTATTGTTATCTGTGTTTTAAAGTCTATTTTGTCCGAAATAAGTATTGCTACTCCAGCTTTTTTCTCATTTCCATTTGCATGAAATATCTTATTCCACCCCTTTACTTTCAGTATGTGTGTGTCTTTTGATCTGAGATGAGTCTCTTGTAAACAGCATATACATGGGTCCGGTTTTCTTATCCACTCAGCTATTCTGTGTCTTTTAATTGGAGCATTTAGCCATTCACATTTAAAGTGATTACTGATAGGTGCATATGTATTGCCATTTTGTTATTTGTATTCCTGGTCTCCCTGGGTTAGCTTGTTTACCCCTTTCTTCTGTTTAAAAAAGCCCTTTTAACATTTTCGGCAATGCTGGCTCGGTGGTAATGAATTCTTTAAGCTTATTCTTTTCCAAGAAGCTCTTTACTTCTCCTTCAATTTTAAGTGATAGCCTTGCTATTGTTTTTGGGTTTTTTTTTGAGAGAAGTGTCACTGGCCCTCATATGTGGGACCAAACCGGGGTCGCTGGCTTCCCAAGCCAGCTCTTAACCACCGCGCCACTCGGCCAGCCTGGTTGTAGGCCTTTATTTTGTGTCCCTTTGAATGTCTCCTGCCACTCCCTTCTGGCCTGCAGAGTTTCTGTAGAAAAGTCAGCTGTTAGTCTTCTAGGAGTTCCTTTGTTTGTAAACTGCTGTCTTTCTCTTGCTGCTTTTAGGATTCAGTCTTTGTCTTTAACCTTTGCCATTTTAACTATGATGTGTGTTGGGGTGGACCTGCTTGGGGTCAGCTTGTTTGGAACTCTCTGCACTTCCTGGGCTTGTATGTCGATTTTCTTCACCAGGGTAGGGAAGTTTTCAATCACTATTTTTTCAAATACATTCTTGACCCCTTGCTTCTTCTCTTCTCCTTCTGGTATTCCTATGATGCAAGCGTGGTTGTGTTTCATGTTGCCCCATAGGTCTCTTAAACTGTTTTCATTGTTTTCTATTCTTTTTTGTTGTTGTTTTTCCAACTGGGTGATTTCTGCTATTTTGTCTTCTAAATCACTGATCTGATCCTCTGCTTCATCTAATCTACTGGTGATTCCTTCAAGTGTGTCCTTCATTACAGTTATTGTATTCTTTAGTTCTAACTGGTTGTTTTTATGATTTCTATATCCTTCCTTATGTCCTCACTAAGTTTGTTAAACATTCTTATCATCAGTGTTCTAAACTCTGTCTCTGAAAGTTTGGATCACTCTGTTTCATTTAGTTCCATTTCTAGAGGTTTCTTCTGATCTTTTACTTGTGACATGGTTCTTTGTTTGCTCATTCTGGCTATTGTTCTGGAATTGCTTCAATGTATTCATCAGGAAAGCCCTGGCTGGATCATGCAGGTGCACAGCTCACAGCCCCACACTCCCAGGAAAACTCCAAGTCTCAGCCTGTCCCAATCAGCCACTTGCAGATCAGGCCGAGCAGTCCGACAACCAATCACCAGCCTGGCAACTCTGCACATGCAGTGCGGAGAGCAGGAACCCAAGGCAGCTCATACTTCTGTGTCTCAGTGAGCAGCCTGTTAGAGCCGGAGCACACCCACCAGGTGTTTCCCTGGCAACGCAGCACAAGCAGGGCAGAGGGTGGGGCTCCAAGTCAGCTGGTGCGTGCACGCACACACACACTCCTGCGCCAATTTTACCAGATCAATGTGCTCCCAGACCTGACCCTCTGGAGGGCTCAACCCTGACAAAATGGCGCCCTCCTGTCCATTATTCGTGTGCAAGCTCCACACCAGGGGAACAATAGTCCCAAAACCTCCAGCTTCTGCACCAAAGGCACTCAGTTCTCTCCATCCCTACAGGCTCCTGGGCCTCGCTCGCACAGCTACTCCCTCCACCAGAAATTGAGTGAGTGCTCACCAGCGAGTGAGTACGTGCGCCGGCCCCACTAGTTCTCTAGCCAACCTCAGCCTCGCCGAGCTGGGCAAAGAGATTCCTCACTAATTTCTACTGCCAGCTATCATAGAACTCCTCTTCCTGGCAAAGCAACTCTGGGCTGGTGAGCTCAGTGTGGGGCCAGAGGGTCTCTCCCCCAATCGGAGAAGCCTCCCCACTGCTGAGGCATCCCTCACAGGGTTCGTCCTCTCTCATGTCTGCCCCTCCTACCAGACTTGACGTGGCCTCCTCTTTAAGGTCTTTGTTTAGAGGTTCTGTTCATCTAGTATTCCGGGGACTTCCGGGGTTGAATCTTGTATAAATTATTTGTAATTTTGGTGTGATCCTCGGAGGCAGCGTCTGTCTATTCTGCCATCTTACTGGAAGAGGAAGATAATTTTTTTTAATTAAATGAATCTTACAAAAACTTTTTTAGTAAAGAAAATTCAAAATGCTGCCTAGGAAATTAAAAGTTTATTTAATATGGAAGAATACACAAATAAAGAGTTGGACACTGAGCCCTTCTTCTGATAGTTATAGTAACTAAATAAAAACATATGAATTCATGATAAAACAAATAAATCCATAAAAGAAAGACACAGTACAAAAGTGAAAGAGATTAAATTTAGGTAGTTTCCTCAATAAGAGTCTAATGAACATGAGCACTTTTAACCTTGACAAGTGTTTTTTCTTCAAACTTAGTGATACAAAATTTTATTACCTATGTGACACGTGATATTGAATTAACTATAATATTTCAAGTATTGCTTATTTGATTTCTATTTTTATAATCATCATATATGTTATGTTAAATGATTGGAAATTGTCTATATTCAGCCATTTTTCACCTATGAAAGCAGTGATATGATTAAGTCTATATACAGCATAATGATATAGTTTAAAAAGTTGATTATGACAGTGGTTCTATGGAAAAAAAGTAACAAAGATAAAACTAAAAATAACAAAATAGAAAAGATTTTATTAAAATCTAATACATGAATGTGGAACAAAGAAGAAGGGATGCATTGATATAGCCTAGATGAATTAAAACAGTTAAAATTCTTATGCCTGAGGATTCACTAATCCAGTGTAAGAACAGGGATGGGGGCTTAAACAGGTGTGAAAGGGAGAGATGTAGCTGGTGGATTCTATTTTTCATTTAGAATCTAATTTTATTTTATGAGAGAAGTTTTATACCCATGTTTGTTCATATTTTGTAATTCAAAGAAGTATTCAATAAGAAAAGGAACCCATGATCCGCCCCCCTCCACAACCACCCCATGAACCCTTACCATCGTATTCCCTGATTTCTAACAACCTGTAATACCATCTGTCTCTGAAAGGTTTCCATAATCTCAGTGGGCAGGAGCGGGGCGGGCAGGTATTTAAAATGCTCTCTGACGACGTTTCTGAACAATGGCAATACAGAAGCAGTGCCAACCACCATTCATACCAGTCAAGGGAGATCCATTTTTGCAACAGAGGTTTGAGGACCACAGACCCACTTCCCAGTGAAACAAATTAATTACTAAAAATTATTTTTTTTAAATAATATGAAGGCATTGGAAATGTCCTCAAGGAGCCACTGACCCAGCCCAGCTGAGATCAGTGGCTCTGAGGTTTTGCCCAGGACAGGCAGACAATAAGCACATAGAACCCCAAAGTTCTCCACAAAGTCACTGATTTTATTTAGAACAGTAAATAGAGAACTATCCAGAAACACAAATTAATCCTCACTCTTTTCCAAGCTATATCCTGTGCCAATTGGGTAAACTTATTGTTCTGGACTGAATGTCTGTGTTGCCTAAAGCGTTAAAGCCCTAACACCTTTGTAGTAGTATTAGGGGATGAGGATCCTGGGAGGTGATGAGGGCTGGGTGAGTTTATGAAGGTGGGCCTCCCAGGAAGGGATTCATGCTTTTATAAGAAGAGGCCTGAGAGAGCTTGCTATGCCTCTGCCACAGCAAGAAGGTGACCGTCTGCAACCCTGGAAGAGAGCTCTCACCAGAACCTAGGCACATGTCTTGTCAAGGCCCCTTGATCTTTGGTTCCAGCCTTACACTGTGAAAAATAAATTTCTGTTGTTTAAAGTACCTGTTCCATGGTATTCATTACAGCAGTCCAAGCTATTATACTTAAATAAATCAGGAAAAAGCTTAAAATCTAAGAAGAAAAAAATGTAATACCATTAGGGAAATGTGGAAAACAAGAATCATTTTGAAATAAACAATATTTGTTGAACTTTTCTGAATTCAAATATGGCAAAAGAGAAATCCAAGAAAGGGAGCCTTTTAAAGGGTATGGCATTATTAAGAGATGATCTGTCACAAAAAGCATGGTGAAATATATCATTTCATTGTTAAATGTTTACATTTAAATTTTAGACAGCATCTCTTTGCACTATCTCGGAAATGAAGCTCTATGGACTCCATGAAGCAGGAAAAGATAAGTTAGATACAAAAGCAGCAGCTTAGATGGAGAGACTCAATGGTGTCAAAGAATGCAAGGAAAAGGTGCGGCATGAATCAAAATAACACTAGAACTGGAAAGAGGGTAATCTTCACTGTAGAGACTCAGTCAGTGATAGGAAGAGCAACATTCATAACTCTTCTAGAATAGATGAAGCAAAAGGAACAATTTTTAAAAACTGCATAGAGCGGTGGTTAAGCGCTGGCTTGGGAAGCCAGTGGCCCCGGTTCGGTCCCACATGTGAGGGCCAGTGACATTGCCCTCAACAACAACAAAAAAATGCATAGAGAAGATTCTGACTGTAAAGCAACCTGAATCTGTCAAGCAAACTATCTAAAAAATGGAACTTCTTGAACTGTGGGGCCCAAATACACAGGAAAATTGTCCCCTTTCCAAGACAGAATAAACCAGGAAGTACTTACACACACACACACACACACACACACACACACACACACACACACACGATTTTTAAAAACTGTGCAGGTTATATGTTTATAAAAAAGTTGTAACAAAAATTATTTTATAAAAACAATTCCTCCAATTGTTTTGTAAAACTGGGGTTAATCCTAGTGAATTTTAGACTCAAATTCATTTTGTACTCCAGGAATTTCAATTAACAGCATTGTATAGCTAACAACCTTAACATTATGAAAAAAACGGCCTTGATGGGCTTTTCAGTTTTGCTCAAGTTCAATGTCTTTTCCATCTTCTCACTACCACCACCAGCAGCACACGTTTTATGTTTTCTTTCAAATTTTTGCACCCTCGATTAGAATAAAGTACAAATCCACTCAAACGCAGCAGCTGTGTCCTGTGTGCAGCAGCTTTTGTTCCCTGGTAATTGGGGCTGGTTCCAGATGGTCGTATTAATTACTGATTTCAATTGCATTTTGACTAATAGCAGTTCACATTATACAACTCTCATTCCCTAATGAATCGACAGACAAATATATTCAGTCCGTGTTATGAAATCGTACTCTCTAAATTAAAGCCTGTGTTACCAAACCAAGGGAGAAATCTTCTCTGTCTGCTAATTTAAGACTTCAGGATAGTTATCACTGCCCTAGAACTTAAAAAATAAATAAATAAAAGGTTTGTTTCAGTTTTTTTCCAAATTGGTAGATGAGAGGACACCTTGAAATAAAATCTGTAGTTATGAGGAAAATACTTGGGACACCTGAATTATGGAAGCAATTCAGTAGTTCACTATATCAATTAAAAATATAAATTATACTTTATAAAATATAGTAAAAACTATATAAAACTATAAATGTTCTCATATTTTATTTATAAGATATGTTACACTATAAAATATGACAAACAATATTTTTAAACTATGTAAAAACTGTTTAAACTACATACAATAATGTAAAATATACCAGGCTTAATATGTATGCTGTGTGTATACTTAACCGCAAAACGTATCTGAAGTTATGTTCCCGTGAGCTGAGGGAAAAATCAGAAGTTTTTTTTGTTGCTATTGTTCCTGCTGTAGCTTTGCTCATTGGTTGGTTGATTTTTAGTGCTATTATGATACTAAATTATCTTGAACACTGTGAACAAACTCCAGATAAGTTTAGTAATAACAGTTGTCAGCATCTGTTGAGTTTCCACTCTGGGTAGGTGTTTGTTAAAAGCATTTGATAAGGTTAACTCGTTTTCTCTTCAAACCAGCCCTACATAACAATAAAATGTTTAAAAAATTAAAAAATTAAGTTCATAATGCCACTATGAACAATTTCACACTTAGGACAATTGAGGAAAATCATATTATAAAGCAGGCCGCAGGTATGATATAAGTATTAGTGTGAAAATTTCCCCAAGTTTTATAGGCATTCAATAGATTCAATTTTATATCCTATATTAAAATTTAGAGTAATATAAATGTTAATGTATATTTATACTATATGAATGACAAGGCATTCCCAATGAAATTCACTAGAGAAAAAAATTAAAGAGTATTTTATTTTATTTTTTTTTAAAAGGTTGAGATAAAGATTTTATTTATTTATATTTATTTTTATTTATTTATTTTTTTTAGAGGGCAGCGTCACTGGCCCTCATATGTGGGATCTGAATGGGGCCGCTGGCATCCTAAGCCAGCTTGTAACCACCACACCACTCGGCCGGCCCAGAAGAGTATTTTAGACAAAAGAAAACAGCAAGACAATATTAACATAGAAAATATGAAGTAAGTTTACAAATTACAACCAACTATTGTTGGTATAGCAATACATATAAATGGGTTTGATACACTTATTGAAGGAAAATCTAGATTGTTTCTAAAAAATAATATCCAAAAAGATGGAATATTTCTTTTCTATGTGCTAGCAATGAGTAAGTGGAAACCAAATTTAAAAACACAACACCACTACAATAGTTCAAGAAAGAGTGAAATATTTATGTATATATCTAACAAAACATCTAAAAAACTAGCATGAAGAAAACTACAAATGCTAATGCAAGAAACTAGGGAATACCTTTCATAAATGGAGAGGCTTATTATATTCATGGGTTAGAAGACTCAAAATAGTAAAAATGCTAGTTCTCCCCAAATTGACATATAGTCTTAATGTAGTTTCTACGAAATTTCAAACAAAAATTTGTAGATGTAGATAAGCTTATTCTAAAGTTTGTATGGAAAGACAAAGGGACTAGAATAGAAAATTTTTGCAAAAGAAGACTAAAGCAGGAGGTTTTATACCACCCAATTTTAAAAACTTGCTGTACATAGCTACACACTCCAGGCATTTTTGCATTAAGAGAGAAAACCAGCATAGATCAGAAGAATATAATAAAGAATAGACACATTCAGTTATGGCAAACAATTTTTTTTCAACTAAGTGATTTTTTAGTAAATGTGCAAAAGCATTTCAATGGAGATAAAATAATATTTTCAACAAACAGTGCTAGAGTAACTGGACATCCATAGATAGAAAATGAGCATAAACACTAAACCTTTACCTTTTAAAAAATTAACTCACAATAGTTTACAGATTTAAAACTAAAAGTTAAAATATAAAATTCTGGGAAGAAAATATAGGCAGCAATCTTCAGGATTTAGGAATAGACAAAATGTTCTTAAACAGAGTACCAAAACCATAATCCATAAAATAAAAAAGTCGATAAATTGGACTTCACCAAAATTAAAAATATATATATTTACTCTGTAAAAGTCCCCAATAAGATGAAATGACTAGCTATGGAGTGGGAGAAGCTACTTGCAAGTCACATAACTGACAAAGAACTTGTACCAGAAAAAAATGTGAAGAACTCTCAAAACTCAACAGGAACAAACAAATAATAAATAACAGAAAATGGGCAAAAGTTATGAACCAACACTTCACCAAGAGGGATATATGCAGATCATACATGTGCACACAAGAAGACATTTAACTTTGTTAGCCATTCGAAAAATGCAGATGAAAACCAAAACTGGATTTCTCATATGAGTACATTGCTTGCAAGAATGTAAAATGGCATGGCCACTCTGAAAAAATAATTTGGTGGTATTTTCTAGATTAGATGTATATTTACCAGGTGATTAAGCAATCATATTCCTGTGCATTTATTCTAGGGAAATGAAAACTTATGTTGACTTGAAAATCAGTACCAAAAATTCATATCACATTTAATTAAAATAGCCCTAAACTGAAAAAAATCAAATGTCCTTCCGGTAAATTGCTAAACACTCTGTCTGTATCCATATTATGGAGTACTATTCAGCAATGAAAAGGAATACACCTTTACATTAATAACATTATCTCCATATATTTATACTATTTGATGGTTAAGGTATTTCTGTGACTTGAGGCCTTTCATACATTAGGGAAATTCTCAGCCATTAATATTTTAGTATTAATATTATCACATCATAAATATTATGTTATAGAGATTTCTGTTGGAAAACTAGTAGTTATGTATTATTATTGCTATTGCTATATTATGTATAATATGCTATGACCTAATAATATAATTGATGCATATCCTTTTGTTGTTTGTACCTTCCTACATCCCCTAGCCACCAACTAGAATTATTTTCCACCAGCTTGAAGAACAGACTTTCATACTTCTTTTCATTCATATTTTCTGCTGACAATTTTTCTTCTTTTCTGTTTCTCTGTAGTTGGCTTATTTTGCCTTTGTCTTTGAAGGAAATTTCACTGGAGATAGAATTCTTGGTTGCCAGATTACTTTTTTTATTTTTTTTCTTGGCACTTCAGTGATGCCATATTAATTGTCCATATTTTCTTTGTTCCTTCAAAGGTAATTTATCTTTCTTTCTGTCTCCATTTAAGATTTTTATTTTGTCCTTTATGTGTTGCTTATTAAGTTATTGTCTTTCTGCTCCAAACACCTCTCCACTCTGCTTTGTGAACCAAGGGCTGGGACTGGCAAATTGCATTTCCCTTTTCCAGATGGAGGCCTGTCATGTCTGCACAAACTGAACATTAGAGAAGAGGAAAGGCAGCGCAAGTGAGGAGGCTATGCTCCTCCCAGTTACTTCCTGGTTTCTGCCAGCATCACCTGAGCCACCCTTCTTCACCCTGACACTGGCAGGAGGCTCCATTTCTCCTTTTTTCCTCGTGTTGCTAGACCAGCCCTAACACATCCCTTGGAAACCACCTGTGTGGTGCCCTTCTCATAAGTCTGAGACCTATTGCGAGTCCGGAATTGACCTTTTAGAATACCCACACAGTTGTGCAGTGACCCCTATATCCAGGCCCCAGCGTTTTGCGGACCTTCATCCAACTTTCCACATTCTCATAATTCCAGCATTTTCTCCTTCCCCGCCCTCCCCCCTCCCACCCCGTGACCTCTGGGCTACTTCCTGAAGTCTTGATCTTTATGATACATCAGGGTTCCAATTTTGCTTTCTCAGTTCTTCAACCCCTATTTATTCAATTACCTACAATGTTAGTAAATTCTTTCAGTTAAAATAATTCCACCCTGACTTATTTATGTTGTTTTTTTAGCCATCTAATGGGCCCGGTTATGATTGTCTTTGTATTATTCTTTCCAGTACTAAGAAAGTTAATTTTCCCTGACAATTTTGAATTGGATATTTGTGGAATGTACACAATTTTTATTTTCTGCATATTTACCTCAAAAATATTCATTTAAATATTAATATTAAACCAGATATCTTTTCAGTTAATTTAGTTATTATAAGCAGACAATCAATTTGCCATATAATAATAAAATAAAAGTCATTTTCTTTTCAGATATGTATGTATATAATTGCTATTATGTACTTCTTTGGCCAGGGCAATATTCAAAAAATAGTGCATATCTTTATCTTGTTCTGACTTTAATGGACTATCTCAATTATAATTAATTATATTCTGTTGGCTTCCAATAGGTATAATCAAGTTAAAGTAGTTTTCTTCATAGCTTCCCAAAGAGTAGAATTCATTTCACAATTAGATTTCCTAATGTAGACCATTTTTCACTTCCTGGAACATGTTCTTTGCATGTACTGCTATTCAGTTGGCTGTTATTATGTTTTGGATGCTCCACATTTTATTAAAAGGTAAAATTAGGGCCAGCTGAGTGGCGCAATGGTTGAGAGCTGGCTTGGGGCGCTGGCGACCTTGGTTCAGATCCCACATATGAGGGCCAGTGACACTGCCCTCAAAAAAAAAAAAAGTAAAATTAGCACCTTTACATACATATATATGTATATACATATGTGTGTGTATACACACATATAGTGTTTATGTGTGTGCAATATACACATTAAGTATTTATACCAGGGTTATTTATAAGCCACTAAAAATCAACCTGCAGACTTTCCCTCCACATATTCTGTACTTGTCTAAGTAACATAAAAGCTGTTTCCTTGAAATGTAACCATAAAACTATCTCAGTCAAAGATCTCTTTGGGTTAGAAATTTTTTTTGCCTTTCAAACTTTTCAATAATTGTTGATTTATTCAATGTTTATATTTATAGCACAAGTAATTTGGCTATTTATTTTTTAAAACTGATGTACACTTTCCTAAGATTTCCTAATACATCAATGTAAAGTTGTCTAGAGTAGTCTCTTATCATTTAAAAATTTTAAGTTTGTGGCTACATCCCCCAGTATGTTACTGTTAAAGCTATTTCTATGTGCTTTAATTTCATAACAAATTGCCAGAGAATTGTGTATTTTATTACAAGAAAAACTTCTTAATATTTTTAATGATCTCATTCCCAAATTGCTGCTTGTTCTCTTAAATTCATTCTTTTCATTTTGTGGTATTACTGTTTTCTTAAATTCTTATATCTTATATTATTTTATATTTCCTTAGCAACATAGTATACTGCACATTTAAAAAGCTAAAATTGTGTTTTATTAGCATCTAATATATTTTTATGTTAATTCCACATTGTCATTAATCTTTATGTGTTTTAAAATATAACATCAACACAAACAAGAAATAGAGAGAAAATGTTACAAAATCTCTAGCTTACAAGTTAGAAAATCAACTGTACTTCAACCATCCCAGAATTTATTTCATTTTATATTCCATTTGCATTTACCAGTAATTTCAAAACAAAAGTAAGATTAGTGCTATAGAAAGCCTGTTTTGTTTTTCTCCCTGATTTTAATGGCAATGCATCTAGCACAGCATTTTCCGAACAGTATTCTTCAAATCTCAAGTCCCTAGAGATGCTATCGAGTCTGGCTGTCTTTGTAACATCTTGTTTATTCTTTTTTTACTATTTCTTTCTCTTTTGTGATGTATTTCATTTCCCCTCAAGGTTAGACAAATCTGCATCATGTTTTGTGCATCTTAAGTTTCATGTCCCAAATCATGATTCTTTTATAATTTGCAACGATGACTCATCCAATAGGTTGTATTTCCAATTTCTTGATAATTCACTTCTGGGGTTCTCCTTCCTCCCTTTGGATCTCATGCTAGAGTTGGCTCTTGTAAATTCCTAAGAGCAGTTCAGAATTTGGACAGCGTACAAGCTATAAATGTTTGTAATCTAAGTGGAGGAACTGGCTTGGTTTCTTGGCTTTTTCTACCCCTCTGGTTGACTGTAGACTCAGCCTTTATTCCATGGCTGTGGTTTAGCTTGGTTTTCAAGCCTGATTTTTGATGAATGTAGCTCTTCCAATCATCCTACTTCTCCCATTTTCTGAATATCCTAGCCTGCTCAGTTCCTGGTGCATCTGCTGATCTATAGCAATGAAACAGACCCTGGTAACTAACATTCCTCATTGGCTCCTTTCTCAGTTTCTCTGGGTCCTTCTCTACGTTTCCTGAATTCCACATTGAGGATAAATGACAACAAAAGCATAATTCAAGATGAAGGAACAGGAACCCCAATACCATGATATATATTTTATCAGTTTTTATAATTAATATTTTATGAGTGTCTATGAGGTTATTTTATCTAAAATATCACAGGCATGCTTATAATATTTTCTTTCCCTCCTTTTAGAAAGTCTTAATTGAGAATTAAAGGACAACTATTAACTGCACAAATGGCCAAGAGTTACAGTAAAATATATCCAAACTTTTCTTTTGTTATTTTTTATTGTGGCAAAATACACATAAAATGTATCATTTTAACCATTTTTGAGTGTACAAATCTGTGGCATTAAGAACATTCACAGGGCCGACTGAGTGGCGCTGTGGTTGGGCACTGGCTTGGGAGGCCAGTCGCCCCGGTTCGGGTCCCACATGTGAGGGCCACTGACACTGCTCTCAAAAAACAAAAAATAAATAAAAATAAAAGAAATAAAGATACCCATTAAAGAAAAAAAAAAAGAACATTCACAAATGTTTCCATTCTTGAACTTGGTATTGAATATAAGCAATCAGGTTGAAAATACTGATTTCATTACTGAATATCATTTAATAAACTATTTTTAAAACATAAAATATAATTGACTAATATTGTTTCATCAATGGTGACAAATAGCAATAATTTGTCCTTATCAAATTACTCCTAATTTACCAGGACTCTTAAGCTCTCATCACATAGAGGAAAAAAAGTAAAATAAATAGATCAGATATTCCTCATTAAACAACCTTGATTTTAGTTTTTAGTTTATAAGATAGAGTTTTAAAATGTTGAGAGAATTCTCTCTGAAACCTAGTATCAGTCCCTCAACTTACAGTTAAGACACTCATATTTCTCTGTTTTCTTGTTTGTTGATGTTTGTCTTTTGTCTGGAATGAATATTTTCATTTGGTTTATTTCAGGTTAAACACAGCAATAATATTCATAAATCAATTTATATCAATAGAGAGAAACAGCTGTGTACATGATAATTACCATCTTCAGATTAATCATTAATCATAATTGAATCTCATGATTTATTGCCAATCTTAGCTCTGTCTTCATCCCCATCACCTAGGTACTTTTTGGCAATTATTCTCTCCATAATCCCAGGTTCATTTATAGCTTCTGCATTCTCAGAATGTGATCTCCTGTCACCCACTTTAGGTCATTTGGGGTGTTTTTACAAAGTGCAGATGTACTGACCTCCCCAAACTCACAGGGCTGAGGGATCTGTATATTACCAACTCCTTGGATTATGTATATGTCTCATGAGAACTCTTGAATTTAATTACACACTAAAGACAAAATAAATAATTGAAAATCTTTGGAATTCTCCAATTTATAAAACATTTTCACTTGCACTGGTTTATGTAGTTTTCAATGTAGTCCCTGAGCTATGGGCTACCGGTAGTCTCAACTAGATAGATAGACTAGCAATGACCTCTCTAGATGAGAAAACAGAGGCTCATATGGATTAGAAAATTTGTCTAAGGCTTCTTGACTACAACACTGTGGAATAAAGGCTCACGTATTTTTCAAACAAGAGTTTTCTCTTTGCACTGTGAGACAGTAAAGGAAATTAACGGCCAAACACAACTGAGTGAAAACGTATGATAACTGCACGGTGGAAATGGTTCCATCATTCAGGTATCAACATCACCATGATGACCATCGCTGACTGACAGGTAACAGGCACCTCCCCTGTGCAAGGGCCTATGCTAGAGATCAGTGCCTTCTTCCTATGCACAGAAATGATTCCATTTTAAGATAAAGAAAGTGAGGGTTAGAGAAGGAAATAAGGTAGTCTAGGAATACAATTCTAGTAAGTGAGAGAGTGGGGATTTGAACCCAGGTGTGTTTGCTTCCATAATTCTTGTTTCTAACGTTTGCGGTTAAACTATATAGCATCATAAATCAAAGGCAGTTGCAAATTAAAATAACAGTATAACAATTTCATAACCCAGTCTTATCATAAGTTCCGATCAATAGGCTATCTGTTTAGAGGTAGAGCGATTTATACCAAACATAGTTGATGGGGTGGAGGGCAGAAGAGAAAAACCAGGTAGATTACCAAAATAAATAAATGTATGTAAGTCATTGATTGCTTTAGACATTTTAACAAATACAAAGCCACAGATCCCACTATTTTAATTTTTTCAAAGTTTTATGATTATCAGTGTGTGTGTGTATGTGTTCCTAATTGTACAATGCAGTTATCTGTATCTTTTGATAGTATTCCTACTGAGTGGATGTTTTACCCATCTCATGTGTGAAAATACTGGCCTATCTTTAAGATACTGTGGGTTGATTCCACACCATCACAATAAAGTGAGTATCGCAATAAAGTGAATTTTGCAATAAAGCGAGTCACATGAATGTTTTGGTTTCCCAGTGCACATAAAAGTCATAGTTACACTATACTGTAGTCTATTAAGTCGTGCAATAGCATTATGTCCAAAAATACAATGTACAAACCTTAATTTAAAAATACTTCACTACTAAAAAATGATAGTCATTATCTGAGCCTATTGGGAGAAAAGGCACCAATAGACTCACTCAAAGCATGATTGCCACAAACCTTCAATTTGTAATAAACACAGTATCTGCAAAGCACAGCACAATAAAGTGAGGTATACCTATATCAAAAGACTAAATGAATTGCCACATCACTCATTCTACACCATATAAAATAGATATTTGCTCCTAAACTCAAAATATGGAAGAAAACGAATGTCAGCTAGCCAACAGAATACAAGTATTCCTGAAGTTACAGAAATCTGAAACTTGAATCTCCTGTGTTCTCACATTCTGAAATGGATACACATGATCCAGCTATAACTGAGTGGATGCATCCATGAAATACAGGACAAAAAAAGAAGAGTAAGAGAAAACTCTTCGGTGATTTGATCGTCTATAGAGATTTAAATTCTGAAAAAAAAACACACTTCTTCTGTGCCCATAGCAATATTTTTCCATAATCTAATATTTTTTACTGTCTTTATAGAATGAGTTAGAAATAAAGCCCCTATATATTTTTAAAATCAAAATTAATTACATGAGAACATGTTTTGACTCTAAATGACCATAATTTTCATTGTGATTTCACTTTGTTGCTCATTTCTCTAATGGGAAATAGTCCTTCAAATTCCAGAAATCAAGATGGAATAGCAGAATTATTATGTGTGTGTTTGTATATTGAATAGATTTCAGATAAAATCATGAAGTTAATTGTGATACCTCTTCAAAGATATTTCTGGGTTCCACGATTAGCCTGTGATGATTTATATATTGAGGAAGGATCCACGTTTATTTATATGTCCACATCCAAATCTCTTAAATGCTTAAATAAAAGTGTTAGAAATGTGGCTGTGTAATTTAATTGTTTTGGTTTGGGCACCAATATAAAGGTCTGGGAGCAACTTCTGCAGCTAAATAATGGAGAGAAGCATTCTGAAAAATCCAGAGATAGCTGTCGGAAAGCAATTAAGCTGAAGAAATTACATTAGCGGACAGCAGATGCCATATCAGCTCAGTTGCCTCGCTTTCATGCAGTTGGGGCTCGCTGGTCTTTTATTTCCCAATAAACAAAAGATTGACATGCACCCTTCTCTTCCACAGCCAGGTGAGGTTGTTTACGTGAGGAGCAAGTAGACAGGATGCCACAAACAGTTTGCTCAGCTTTTCCTTCATATTTTGTTGATGTGTGTTTCTGATGAAAGAAAAGAGCGTCCAGGATCTTGGGAAGTTCATCCGCTTTTAGACTAAGCCTCAATAAC
Organism: Aselliscus stoliczkanus; assembly: GCA_033961575.1. Lineage (NCBI taxonomy): Eukaryota > Metazoa > Chordata > Mammalia > Chiroptera > Hipposideridae > Aselliscus > Aselliscus stoliczkanus. The sequence goes on from CM066734.1 coordinate 33,302,251, forward strand.
ATCCTCAGACAGTTTTTACTCTAAAAATCATTGCAGAGTGGCATGTGCTTTGGCATAACATTGTGTAATAGTAACAACGGATTTTTCTACACTACTATACTTCCTGTGAATGTAACAAGCTGTCATTTTTTTCAGCTTGAAGAAATCATAACATGAGCAAAACATTGAACATGATTAGAAAGAATTATGCTTTAAAGCGTCCCAGAAATTATATTTTTATTGAAAAATGTTTGGCTGAAGTAATTTTCTTATGCAATAAATACATAGTAGCCAACTGTTAGGTATGTTCTAAAAAATTTGGACAATTATTATCAGCAGGGTTCTGAATTTTTAATTGACTTTTACTGTGGCACATATTTACTTTTCAGATTTTGCATTCTTGTACCTCCTCTATAGACATATGCAATGACTTTATCTCCTCTTGAACACTTTCAAATGCCTTTCTGTTTTTCCATTTAAGGATTCATTTCACCATATGGTCTGTTTAGCCTGATAAATGCTCCTGCACATTATGGAATAATTGTAGCTGTGGAAAACCATTCCTACCTCCATAGCTAAGGTTATGCCAGTGTTTTATGGGAGCTGACCCCTTCTCCAATTCCAGGAAATTATCACTGTCGATTTGTTTCAAACCTGCAACCTGGCATATGTGAACTCTTTGCCATTATGCATGTTGTCCAAGAAATCATTGTAAGTCATAAATGTGATGGTTTATTCAAATACATTCTTTAGGGAAGTTGAAATAAAGCAATCATCTACATTACTTATTCATAGTGTTATAAGTAAAGGTACTGATATCCTCTCAAATTAAAACAGTATTAAGCATAAAGTCTTTTGCAAGGGCCTTACCAGTTGTATATAAATTCAACATAATGATGCAGAGCACAGATTCTAAGGTCAATGGGTGGGTAGGAACATCACTGCCTACAAAGATACATATATTTTATTTTTATGTGTATTTTCTTTCCACTGAAAATGTTCTGCCTACAGCACTGGTAAATTTGCAACTCTGTTGTATTTTGTTTTTACTCATCTTCATGGAACTTTAAGTCATAAATGCATACCATCTAAAAAATGTTGCACCATAGAGAGAAGAAAAGCAATACAATGTTTTTGAAAATGTTCTGCCAACCACCTCACTGTAAGCATCCGTGTCTCCCTTGGTTGGTATTTCTTCTCTTTCACACAAACACATGTTTTTAGTGTCCCTACCAAACAACATATTCTCCTGCCACCTGGAATAGCTCCACCCACTGTCCCAGTGACCAATTCCACCTGTTTAGCACCCAGCTTTCTTATGAAGATAGATAGATCCATTAATTATAATTATCCACTTGTTCACCATCTAGTGAACATATATGTCACACTCAGGGCATGCCAGACCCTTGTCTAGGTGATGGGGCTCCTCAATGATCATACGTTCCAGTGTTGAAGAAAAGAGAAAAAAAATTTTTTAATGCATACATATATTTTAGCTAAAATGCTGTATTTTCTATTTTTAGTTCATTAAACACAGTGACAAATAAAACATAAATTAGTATTTCCCACCTGAAGGACTTGGAGGACTTTTACCCGATGTCCTGCTCTGATCAGAGAAGCAACTGTGTTCAGCCATTACTATCATTTCTCGATGTCTGATTTGATTTTCTTTGTGGCATTTTCTGCGTTAGACTGAAACAGGGGGCATGTTCTGAGAGTTAACCAGGAAGTTCTAAGTGTGCATCCAAGGAAACAAGGCATATTTTGCTGAATATTTAGCATAGATACTACTGTATTTAATTAGCAAACGAATGCTTGTGATTCAGAACTGACTATCTCCACCTGTGACTATTTCAAGTGTCTTGCAAGCTTATGATGAGCAGTTATTTGTAAACTGGAATGAATATAACCTTCTGTGATTAACTCCTCTGATTGTCCAGCTTTCACATTCCACACGGACCCCCTCCTGCTGACCATTCACATGCAAGCTACGTCTCCTGCAGACAGTGATACTTCCTTGTGTGTGTGGAAAAAAGGGCACAAAGAACCCAACTGCTGGAGATAGTGACAGAGGCAGAGACAAGCTCAAAGGTTTTAAGCAATTGGTGGTCCTTTGCCAAAAAAGAGAGACATTGGATAAATCAAGGAACAGAATTTCAAGTAACCCATTGTTGAATAGGGATTAATTCGTGATGTACTTAATACAATAAAAAAAAATCAGTACACAAAACTATTACTTTTTTTTATTACAAAACAAGTCACCAAGTCACACTAGAAAGTTGAAAAGACAGTTAAGTGTGGGGTGAGAAAGCATGAGAAAAACACAAAACAGGTGTAAATGTGCTTAGTGCAAAACAGAAAAACACATGCAGGGTTTTCCTGAATAAATCATTTTAAAAAGAGCCTGGGGCAGCTACTATTTGTTTGCCAATGCATAACTATTGCACTGTGTTGTACACCTGAAACTAATTAAAAATAAATAAATTAATTAATTAATTAATTAAAAAAAGAAACTCCTTTCTTTGCATAATGAATGTGTTAAACAATAGTAATAACAATAAAAACAATAACAGCAATAATAATAGTATAAAGCATAATGACAGCAACACCTTCAATATAGCACTTATTTTGTGCCAGCCACATTCTAAGCACTTCACAGTGATGAATTCCTAAAATTACTCATGATTATGAAATTACTTATAATTTTCATTTTATCTCTGAACACCAGGAAAATTTATATTTAATACCAGCTGTGACCATCAGTGGTACCAGTAGTCACAGCTACTGTTTATTGAGCCCTCACTGTGCTGGCCATTTCACACGTGCTCCGTCACCAAATCTTATGACAATATGACAAAATACAAACTACAAAGGCAATGATGTAATGCATTGTTAAATAAGGACAGCAGAGACTTATACTGAGCACTTTATAAATAATTCATACAATTAAGTGTCTATAAAAAAATGAAGGTGTATGCATTACAGAAATCCCAGACTAAGTCAGGGGTTAATTAATTATTAATTATTATTAATTCTCATAGCACTGTTTACATCTTCACAGTTCTCATCAGAATTTCAAGCACTTCCTTTTTAATTGTTCAATTTGTTTCTTACTCCCCCTTTCTATGAGCTCCATAAAGAAAGGAAATGTGTTTGTTTTGTCATCACTGTGTCACCAAAATCTAGTGAAGGACCAGACACTTTTTTCTTTTACTATCTTGGCCAATTTTACTTGTAGAGTTCAGTAGTGTTAATGTGTTAATATCGTTGTGCAACAGGTCTCTTTCATTTTGCAAAACTAAAACATTCTGCTTGTTAATGTTGCCACCCCATCCCATGGCAACTGCTTTGCTACATTGTGTTTCTATGAATTTGATGGCTCCAGGTACTCCGTTCAGTGGGATCATACAGTATTTGGCCTTTTGTGTCTGACTTATTTCACTAAACATAAAGTCCTCCAGGTTCATCCATGTTGTAGGCTGTGTCAGAATTTCCTTCCTATTTTGAAGGCTGCATCATATTCCAGTAGATGTACAATATATATCACATTTCTTCATCCATTCACTTATAGATGAACACATAGGTTGCTAAACTCCTGGCTATAATGTATGACACAGCTATGAATATGGGTGTGCAAAGATCTTTTTGAGATACTGCTTTGAATTCTTTTGTATATCTAAAACTGAGATTGCTGGATCATGTGGTAACTTCATTTTTAATTTTTTGAGGAATCTCCATACTGTTATGCATATGGCTGTACCATTTTAGATTCTCACTAACAGTGCACAAGGGATCCATCCAATTTCTACATATCCTCGCCAACACTATTTCCCATTCTTTTGATAGTGGTCATCCTAGTGGGTGTGAGGTATATATCTCATTGTGGTTTTGGTTTGCAGTTTTCTAATGATTGGTCATGTTGAACATCTTTCCATATACCTGTGGGCCATCTGTATATCTTCCGAGGAGAGGTGTCTATCCAAAGCTTTGCTCATTTCTTAATCGATATATTATGTTTATTTTTTTCTGTTGGTGAGTTGCATGTTTTCTTTATATATTATGGATCATCTAGCGTTATCAGATACATGCTTTGGCAATGTTTTCTCCCACTCTATAGGTTACCTTTTCATTCTGTTGATTGTTTCCTTTAATGAGAAGAAGGTTTTAGTTTTATGTAGCCCAATTTATCTATTTTTGCTTTTATTGCTTTTGCTTTTGGTGTCATATCCAAGAAACCATTGCCAAGACCCATGTCATGAAGATTTTTCCTTATGTTTTCTTCTAGAAGGTTTATATCTTTAGCTCTTATGTTTAGGTTATTAATCCAGTTTGAGTTAATTTTTACATATGGTGTAAGGTCAGGGCCCAACTTCATTTTTTGCTTCTGGATATCCAGCTTTCTTTTTTGTACAGAACATTAGAACTCCTGGGTTTGCACTAGGCTAACCAGAGTCTGTGGTGCATGTAATTTCTGCATTGTGTCCCTATAGACAGTTGCTTGTCCTCACCTTTTTCTGTCCACTGTCCCATGGAACCGTCCATACTGAGATAAAGCCCATTGTATCCAGAGGAAAACGCAAGTCACTAGGGTCTGGATCACATCATAGAGCAGAGGTGCCCTCGGCTTTGAACAGCCCTCCTGCACACTGATAGGAAATACAAGGAAATTTATAATTTGGGGGAGCAAGGGGATTATATATGCAGAAATTGGTGTCTGGAAGTACTGAACTGACACTATAAACACCTAGAGTATCTGACATTGTCTAGGTTTTGACAGCAGGAAAAGAACAGGCAAATCTTTTACTATAAAGGATTGATTATCCTCGTTATGCCACATTTTATTTCTAAATATGGCCAGAAATGCATTGGAAGGCATAATTCTTCTCTGTTGGCTTGGAGTTCTGGGGAAGATAGTAGAAACAGCAAAATATATTTTCGGTTTTGACCTTCATGACTCTTTCAGCAAGATACTAGGCCAAGATTGAGTAAGACAAGAATTAGCTAGTCTGAAAGCCCAGACCGGTCAAAAATGCAGTTTTGCTAAAGGAACTTCTCTCAGCCTTTGTTCAGAAAATAAAAAGGGAGCTTCTATATACCCAGGGACTCTGACAAGACCTTACACTTACTGTCATTACTTTCTACTTCCAGAACAGAAAATCTACCTGGTTTTGAAGAAATTTATTGCAAAAGGCATTGCAGCAACTCTTCATATAACAGCTTGTGACAGATTCGTAAAGGCAGTCAGCGGCCCCCAAAGCCAGAGCATCAGGCCACATGGTCCCGAGAGGAATCATACTGTGCAGCAGCCTGCTTTCACCTGGTGACTGCAGAGGGCGGGGCAGAAGGAGGGTTTCTCTGAAACCCAGAAGGAGTTCCCCCAGCAAACCCAAAACGGAGCTAACCTCGGAGTTCCTTATATTTTCTAAGCACAGGTCTGTGTAGTTCCAGATTAATTCAATCCCATCACGCCTCCACCTTCTTCACTTTTCACCTTTGGGATCTATACTTTTATAGCAGTTACCTTCGTCCACCTCTACCATTTTATATTGGATCGGACAATTGAACAAGATGCAGTAGCTGGGTTTTGGAAGATCTCGGGAAGGGAGAAGCTGTTTAATTTCTGTATGTGTGAGGAGAATGGTTTGTGTGCAAACTTCAGTGGCCAAACAATGGCCCGACCCCAAATACCCTTTCTTTTCTTCTTCCTTTTAGGTTTAGCTGGGCACATGCGCACGTCCAACATGGGGATGACAGAGCCACAGATGGAAGGAACTGGGGCCCCTTTATGATGTCACAAAATACAGCTGCCTCCCCTCACTGGATGACTGGCCTCAGAACCCCCTGAACCAAACTGTTTATCTCACATGAGTCACTGTATCTAGTGTCTTTTTGAGAAGCTGACACCTTAATAATGCGTCTGCTTTTATCCCATAAAAAAATGTCTCTAGAAATGGAGTCTGCCCTGGAAATTAATAGTTCTTTTATTGGTTTGTCTCTGTACATGTAACATGAATATTTTAAAACTTGTGATAGCTTTATTTTCTATACATTTTTTAAATATTCAGATTTTTTCCTTTTTCATAATTTTCTCTTTATTATTGCAAGTACATTTTCTCATAAACCTGAGTATATTTTTAAGGAACTACTGCTATAAATTTTGTTAGAATTGTTTTATTTTTACAGAAAGATTTAGGAATCATTGATATATTTTTGATATTCAGAAAATAGAATAGGCTCTATTTTCATTATTTCAAACACAACTGGTTTTTCTTTCTGATGATATAAACTTTTTTTCTTATATGTTATAACGATGGTTTGCACAGATTAAATATATTCTTATCTTGTCTAAATTTTTAATATATTGATACAAAACTGTCATTTTTATTATCACTTGTAACATCTACAATGTTTTCTTTTAAAAAATGTGGCATGACATTTATTTCCTTTCACTCTTTTTTAAAATTAATCCATTTTACTAAGAGCTCTAGAAACCCTACTGCATTTTCAGTATATTTAGTTATCTTTTTGGATTTGTTATCAACTCATATCAACACTGGTTATGCACATTCATTGTAAAAATAAAATATTAAGACATGCCAGATAAGCAAAAAATAAAAAAAGTCACCTTTGATCAGGACATCTGGAGATAAAATCTGTTAGTATTTTTAGGTGTGAATATAAGTGTTCATGTATGTGAAAAGTGTTTATTACCAGTAGAGATATTTCATAAAGCTAATTTTAATAGCTACTTAACATTCCATCATACAGCCATAATTTTTTAGTGAATTATTTAATCCTCTTTGGAGCTCTTGAGTTGTCTGAAATTATTCACAACTTTAAATAATATCATGACAAACACCCTCATAGAAAAATTCAGATGAAATTAAATTATTTTGCCAAGTTCCACAAAAATAAGCCAGTTTGGAATTTTGTTGAAATTTAATTGAAACTATAGTATAAAACTGGAAGGAATTCCCACTCTAGCACTATTGAATTTTCCTACCCTGAAATATGGTAACTCTCTTTTTATTAGGAATTTCTTTTATGTACAACTTCCCAGTCTTTAATATGAGCAAGATTCTTTTGGGTCTATTCTTCTACTAGACTTTAGGCAATTTTTCTTTTCATTTAACTGGCCAACATGATCAATGCAGTTAATTGTAAACATTGCATATATATATATATATGATATATCTTTTGTTCTCTCTCTCCCTCCATCACCTTTCTCAAAGATTATTCTTATGAGCTCACTTGGTGAGCTCAGCAATAATTGCAAAGTATATCATATATACAGAGGGTGCCAAAAAAGTATACACATTTTAAGAAAGGAAAAAACTGTATTAAAATTGTAATACAATGGATGACGCTAGCATTCATTTGATTAAAGCCCTCTTTTGAGCTAACATCATACCACACATTGCTACCGTAATTCAATGAAATGTAACTTCAAAAAGTAATACAAAGATAACGTCTCTTAAAATGTGTGTACATACTTTTGGCACCCCTAGTATTTTCTAAAATTTAATGCTAGTACTACTGTTCAGTAGATCTATTCAGCAGTAGAGCTGAAAGTGAAAATAGCAAATGTCTTTTACAATCTATAGATTTGACTATATATCTTTCTTCTTTTAATCTATTAATATAATGAATTTTATAATACTGAACTATCTGTGCCTTCTTTGTATTCTTGCCTTGAGACGCACACATTCAAGTGTATCACGTCACTTGGCAGATGCTGTACTATGTAATGTTCAAACCGTGTTGTGACAGAGTGGGATGAACTGCATATAACATGACAGAAAATTACTAATTGACTTTTTGCTGCCTAGTAAAAGAGAGATATCTTAAATAGTTACAACATATGTAAATTATATTGTAAATGTAATTAAAATATATTGCAAATATAATTAAAATATAAAATATTTTAATATATTAAAATATATTAAATTATAATGTGGGTAAGTACTAAAATAAAGAACTGTATTGCAATCTGATAGAAGATCCCGGTCTGAGCTAGATGCTCTTTTCTTATTTAATTGTTGGAATAGTTATTGATACTATTGTGGCTACATATAATGTCTTTCAACTTTGTTCGTGTCTTTTTCAATTTTGATGGAGTCACATTATTAGTTCTTTATTACTTAAGCTTTTGCATGTTTGTACAGGAATGTTTTCACCTCCATGCCATGTATACATATTTTTCAGAATGAAAACCAACTGTTAAACACTCCATATTCATTCAACGTCCCATTGTTTTTTCCCACTGGCCTCTACCCTATTCCAACATATGTGAGGGTCTATGTTTGTAATTGCTTGTTTTTTTCTTTGATCTATTTTTTACCCCTGTGGCATTAATGCCATTTTTTTTCCCCAAATAGGTTTAACTGATTTTTTTGGTATCTGGAAGAAGAATCCTCCCTTGTTCTTCCTGTTTCCTGATTGTTGTGACTATTGTATTAGATTGTAGATTGTGTCAAATCCATCTGTAGGTATCAGTGTGAATAAAAGAAAGTTTGTCATTTCTGTCCCTGACAATACAGATATACTTCTCAATCAGTTTAGCTCTTTTTTGTGTCATATATAAGAACTAATATTTAACAATTATTTGTTTGTGTATTTGCAATTTTCCTCTACTAAGATCTTTTTAATCTGAAAATTCTTCATAGCTACTCTGTTGCTCTTTTAAAAAGAAAGTACATTATTGTTATTAGTGTGCTTTCTTACTTGTTATTGTTTAAGTGAGTGCTGTTCCAGTTTTGTGTGTTGATCTTGTATCTACAACACAGTCTATTGCGCTGTTCATCTTAATGGCTCATCTGTGAATGATATTTGCCTTGGTGGCTTTCTGAGGCAAACAAAGCCCTAAATCCCTCTACTGACAAACATTGCAGCTTCCCATTTTAGAGCTCTGCTAGTGATGCCATGTTGGCAGATTCCATTGGATTCCATTTCCACTGTCACTTCAGAATTTTGCTCATAGTTATTTTACATCTAGAAAACATAGAGAATCTACAAAAATAATTTAATATTAATTAATGCAAATGTGAATCACCTTTTTGTGTACCTCTAATCAGCATACTCTCTCTGCCCCACAAAACAATCACTATCTTAACTTTGAATTCTTTAGTTTAGTGTTACATGTTTTAAAACCTAATATATGAGGGAGAAGGGGAAGGGATTAGACAGCATAAATAGGTAACTACAGTATTGTCACAGGGATATGAAACACTGTTTGGGGAACATAATAATGTGGTAAAAATTTTGTGGGGTGTCAGATGGTCACATGTTTTGTCAGGGAGACCAATTCATGGATGGAGCAGGGGCTTGATCACTGCACTGTATACCTAAATTGATGTTGTATAATATTGTATGCCAACTGTAATTGAATATATAGATAGTCACGGGATGTGGATTATATGGTGGAAGGGAGTCAACGGAATTGTAATAGATAGTATGATATGGTGAGGGGAAGAGTGGAAGGGAGAATTGGGGGAGGGGGTTGTCACTTTGAGGGGTAAAAAGTATAACTATTGCACTGTGTTGTACACCTGAAGCTAATTAAAATAAAATTTAAAAAAAAGAAAAAAGAAAAAAAAAACTAATATAAACAAAATTATACAGTATTTGGGGGCGGGGCTTCTCTAATTCAGCATATTGCTTGTTAAGTTAATCCACATCTTTGCATTTGCTGTAGTTCTGTCATTTTCTTTGCTGTATTCTCTTGTATGACATACCACAATTCATTTACATTTTTATAAATGTCATTTGGTGCATATACATATGTACAGACATTCCTATTTCTAGAGTGGAAACACTGAGCTATGTTATATGTGTATGTTCTCAGTTAGACTTCTACCAGCTTTGTACAAGAGTTCCCATTGTTCCACATTCTTACCAACACCAAGTTGTATAAACCATTTTTACATCACTTCCTGGTGAAAATATAAGGCATATCATAGTGCACTGACTTGCATTGTCCTACCCAGTAGTTAAGTATCTTGTCTTCTGACTGTATACGTCTGGATGTACTTTTACTAGGAAACTACCTTAAAGTGCCTTGTTTTGCCCATTTTATTTCTACAGGATCATTTGTCTTTCTTAGTGATTTTAGAAGTTCTATATATGTTCTGAATATGAGCCATTTCTTGGTGAAATATTCTCTCCTACTTTTTGGCCTTCCGTTACATCCTCCAAATGGTATGGGGTTTTTTTGTTTGTTTTTTGTTTTTGAGGGCAGTGTCACTGGCCCTAATATGTGGGACCCAAACTGGGGCCGCTGGCTTCCCAAGCCAGCATTTAACCACCGTGCCACTCGGCTGGCCTGCAAATGGTATGTTTTAATAAACAAAAGTTTTTCATGCTAAGGTAGGCTGGATTTATCCATTATTTCTTATAAGGTAAGTGTTTTTCATGTTCTATGATGCTACCGTAGTGTCCATATATGTGAATCTATTTCTACAGCCTCAGTTCTTTTTGTATATACGAGGTCTGACAGTTAAGTTCGCAAACTTGCCACCGTGCGCTTATGTAGGCAGCACTGTACAAACAGCTCGGTAAGGTTTCATAACCTTGGTATATCAGTGTCTCACAGCTGTGTTCATGTCAATGTGTGGCGGTATCTTGCTGAGTGGTGTTCATTATTGTTGTTGTGTGTTTTTGTGGGCCATCATGAGAATGTCTCAGCTTGAATTAGGGCAATGAACAAACATTAAATTTCTTGTTAAACTTGGCAAGAATGGAAGAGAAATCAGAGAAAAGTCCAAGTTTATGGGGATAATGACATGAAGAAAACGGCAGTGTACAAATGGATTAAACGTTATTCTGAGGAGAGAAAATGTGTCACTGATGAAGAAAGGTCAGCGAGGCCAGTAACAAGCAGAACTAATGAAAACATTCCAAAACTTCATCAAATTGTGCATCAGAATCATCGGCTGACTGTGAGAAGTATAGCAGACCAAGTAAACATCGATAGAGAAACAGTTAGGAAAATCTTAACTGAAAATCTTGCCATGAGAAAGGTGTGTGCCAAAACGGTCCCGTAGGAGCTCACCCATGAACAAAAACAAAAAAGAGTCGAAGTTTGCCAAGACCTTTTGGAGAGGCAAGGTAATGTTTTGGGCGATGTTATAACTGCTGATGAAACATGGGTGTACCAACACAACCCTGAAATAAAGCATCAAAGTGCATAATGGAAGTCAGCCAATTCTCCATGACTAAAAAAGTTCCATCAGTTCAAATCAAGAGTCAAAACAATGTTGCTAACCTTTTTGATATCAGAGGGATTATTCATTATAAATTTGTACCAACTGTACAAAAACAGTTAACCAAGTTTACTATTTGGAAGTGCTGAAAATGCTGCATGAAAAAGTAGGACAACCTGAACTTTTTGCCAACAATCCATGGCTCGTACATCATGACAATGCACCAGCTCACACGGCACTGTCTGTGAGGGAGTTTTTAGCTAGTAAACAAATAACTGACCTGGAACACCCTCCCTACTCACTTGATCTGGCCCCCAATGACTTCTTATTTTAACCAAAGATAAAGGAAATATTGAAAGAAAGACATTTTGATGACATTCAGGACATCAAGGGTAATACAATGACAGCTCTGATGGTCATTCCAGGAAAAGAGTTCCAAAATTGCTTTGAAGGGTGGACTAGGCACTGGCATTGGTGCATAGCTTCCCAAGGGGAGTGCTTGGAAGGTGACCATAGTGATATTCAACAATGAGGTATGTAGCACTTCTTCTAGGATGAGTTCAAAACAAACTTAATTGTCTGACCTCTTATTAGCTAGAAATAGCTAGCTAGAAATAGCTTAAGTAAGTTATGCCAAAGAACTATGTAAAAACACTACCAAATTTGGCCTAACAGAAATGCATAAAATAATACTCAAATTAAATATTATGCAATGTTTCAATTCAGAAAAATGAACTGTTTTAAAGAGTATAATTTCTTTTAAATTATATGTATTTTAAGAAGATAACACATCCCAACAAATATGAAAACAAAATAAGAAAAAAGTAAGAAAATTTTCAAAATCCTAAATTATTATATAATGCTAAAGCAAGCATAGGAGAGCAAGAAGTTGAATCAAAAAATATGTTTTATATATATATTATATATATTATATATATTATACATAATATCTCTTAATTGTTGTACTTCAATTGCTCACTTTATTTATAAATTTTACTTTTAAAATGTAAAATCCATTTTATCTGTAAAACATGGCAGCCCAAAACAGTGCAGGGCTTGAATTATTTAATCAAAGTGGATAGAATATTGGTTTTATGGAAAAATATTACTCACACTATTCATATTCCTACTCTAGATAGAGGTTAAAGTGATAAAGGGAAATAGAAGCATAAAAAGAAAAGGAAATGTTGATTAATATTTATCTGATTTCTAGGTGGGGAGAGCCTGCTGAGCATAAAGAAATGAAACCTGACTTAGAGCAGGATTTGGTCATAGATTTTTTTTTTTTAATTAGTTTCAGGTGTATAGATTTTTTTCCAGTGACTGTAGGCTGCTCAGTATAGGCAGAGCCTGGGCAGGTGGACAGCAGACGCCTGTGGCCAGGAGAGGCCTAGCATTGGACCCAGACTTTCAGGTGGCTATATAGCTCCTCCCCAATTTCCCAATTATTGAACATGGAGATGCACAATAAAACTTCCATTAGATATCACTTTTGTTTTTTTTCTTTTACAATTTAATACATCTTTATTATTATGCCCTGTTTTATTATATTTTGATAGTTACTTTGCTAATGTTTTTAACAGTATTTAACCCCTACTGTATTTATATTTCTAGGTATCCATTTTCAGTGGCAATTTAGCAAAGATTGGCTTTAAAAATGGATAAGTCAATAATGTAAGAGGAATTTAGTACAACTTTTTAAAAATTTGTTAAATTTATTGGGGCGACATTGGTTAATAAAATTATAGAGGTTTCAAGTGTACAACTGTGTATGATTCTATACTACATCATCTGGATATTGCATTGTTCACCACTCAAAGTCAAACTCCTAAAACCATATATTTGACCTCCTTTACCCTCTTCTACCTCTCCCTATCCCCATTTCCCTCTGGTAACTACCATACTGTTGTCTGTGTCTATGAATTTTTCTTTGTCTTGTTTGCATATTGCTTTCAGTTTTGTATCCTACATGCAGGTAAAATTATATGGTTCTCAACTTGTTCTGTCTGACTTATTTTGCTTAGCACAGTAATCTCAAAATCCATCCATGTTGTTGCAAATGGGAGCATTTCATCTTTTCATATTCCATTGTGTATATATACCACATCTTCTTTATGCAACTATCTATTGAAGGACACTTCAGTTGTTTTCATGTATTGGCCACCATGAATAATGCTGCAATGAACATAGGGTTACATATATCTTTATGAATAAATGTGGTTCCATCCAAATCTGATGATTCTTTTGTTCTATTCCTTTAAAATATGCCATTGAGATTTTGAAGAGGATTGCAATAAATCTGTATATTGCTTTGAGTAATATGGCCAGTTTAACTATGTTGATTCTTCCAATCCATGAACACAGAATGTCTTTCCATTTTTTTGTGTCTTCTTCAATTTTTTGAAATATCTTATATTTTTCAGTGTATAGGTCCTTCACATCCTTTGTTAAGTTTATTCCTAGGTATTTTATTCTTTTTGTTGTAATTACAAAAGGAATTGTTTTTGTAATTTTTCTGTAATTTCATTGTTAGTATATATGAATGCAAAGTATTTTTGTACATTGATTTTCTGTCCTGCAGCTTCACTGTATTTCCTTATTGTTTCTCATAGGTGTTTGTTTGTTTGTTTGTTTGTTTGTTTTTGTGGAGTCTTTAGGATTTTCTACACAAAGAATCAAGTCATTTGCAAAAAGTCAATTTGACTTCTTCATTCCCAATTTGGATGCCTTTTATTTTTCTCTCTTGCTTGTTTGCTCTGGCTAGGACTTGCAATACTATGTTGAATAACAGTGGTGAGAGGGGGAATCATTGCCATGTTCCTGATCTTAGAGGAAAAACTTTTAGTTTTTCACCATTGAGTATGGTATTAGCTGAGGGTTTGTCATGCATGGCCTTTATTATGTTGAGGTATTTTCCTTCTATATCTATTTTATTGAGTGTTTTCATCATAAATGGATGTTATATCTTATCAAATTTTTTTTCTAAATCTATTGCTATGATCATATGATTCTTATCTTTATTTCGTTTATGTGATGTATCACATTGATTGATTTGCTTGAATCAATCACCTTGATTGAACCACCCTTGAACCTCTGGAATGAATCCCACTTGATCGTGATGTGTTATCTTTTTAATGTATTGTTATATTCTATTTGCTAGTATTTGTTTAGCATTTTTGCATCTGTATTCATCAGAGGTATTGGCTGTAGTTTTCTATTTTTGTATTATCTGCCAAGTTTTACTATCAGAGTAATGTTGGCATCATAAAATGAGTTGGGAAGAATTGTCTCTTCAATTTTTTGGAAGAGTTAGAAGAATAGATTCTAAATCTTTGAATGTTTGGTCGAATTCACCAGTGAAGACTTCTCGTCTTGGACTTCTTATTTCTGGGAGATTTTTGAAGATTATTTCAATTTCCTTATTGTTGATTGGTCCATTTAGATTTTTCAGTCCTTTGTGTTTTGGTCTAGGAAGGTTACATATTTCTAAAAACTTGTCTATTTGTTTTCTAGCTTACTGAATTTGGTGACATATAGTCTTTCACTGTTTTCTTGTATGATCCTTTGTATTCCTGTGGTGTCCATTGTAACTTCTTCTCTTTCATTTCAGAGTTTATTAGGGTCTTTTCTCTTCTTTTCCTTAGTGAGTCCAGTCAGAGGTTTGTCAATTTTATTAATCTTTTGAAAGAACCAACTCTTTGGTGAATTAATTTTTCCTTTGTCATTTTGTTCTGATTTTTATTATTTCATTTCTTCTGCTGACTTTGGGCTTCATTTGTTCTTCTTTTTCTAGTTCTTTAAGATGTAATGTTAGGTTGTTTATTTGGGGCTTTTCTTGTTTCTTGAGATAAGGCTGTAATGATAAATTTCCCTCTTATTATAGCTTTGGCTGTATCCCAAAAGTTTTGATATGTCATATTGTCATTCTCATTTGTTTCTATGTATCTTTTGATCTCTCCTTTTATATATTTGACCCAGTTGTTATTTAGTTGTCTAGTGCTTAATCTCCGTATATTTGTGGTTTCCCCCTTCTTTTTGCAGTTGATTTCCGGTTTAAAGCATTGTGGTCAGAGAACATACTTTGTATACTTTCACATCTTTTTAAATTTGTTGAGGCTAGTTTTGTGTCCCAACATTGGTCTATCCTTACAAATGTTCTATGTGCACTAGAGAAGAATGTATAATCTAGTGTTCTGGGATGAAAGGCACTGTAAATATCATTTGCTCTAATGTGTCATTTTAGGCCAATATTTCTTTATTGATCTTTTATCCTTAGCTGTTAATGAGGTATTTAGGTCCCTTACTGTAATTGTGTTTTTATCAGTTCCTCCCTTTCATTCCCTTAGTAGTTGCTTTATATTTTTTGGCGATCCCTGTTTGGGTGAATGTATATTGATAAGTGTTATGTCTTCTTGATGTATTGTCTCCTTTATCATTATAAAATGCCCATCTTTGTCTCTTATTACTTTTTTCCTTGTTACTTTTTTATATCTAATTTGTTGGATATAAGTACAGATGCATCTGCTTTTCTCTAGATGCCACTGCTTCTAGTATCATTTTGTACCCTTTCACTTTGAGTCTCCATTTGTCCTTGCAGCTAGGATGTGTCTCCTGAAGGCAGCATGTGGTTGGGTTTTGTTTTTTGATCCAATGTGCTACTCTGTGCTTTTTTTATTGGTGAGTTCAATCCATTTACACGTAGGGTGCTTACCAATCTATAAGTGTTTCCTATAGACATTTTATCTTTTGTTTTCTGGTATTTTTTTCCATTGGTTTTTTTCCCTTTGTTTTCTGCTATTTTAGTTTGGTGGTATTCTATGATTTTTTCCCTCTGTTTCCTCTTTTTATAATGTTATGTGTCTCAGTTCTAGATTTTGTGTGTATGTGGTTACTTTCAGGTTTATGCAAAGAAAGTTTCATATATACAGTAGTCCTTTTTCTTCTAATGCATCTTATCTCCATTCCCCTTTGCAAATTCAGACCTTTACTTCCTCCCTTTTATGTTTTTGTTATCACAAATTATACCTATTTTGAGTTCATTTCCAAATTGCACTAGCTATTGTCTTCTCTCTTTTTTAAAATGTTTTTATCTCCTGTAACCTTTATGTTACATTTAAGTATATAATGCCCTATTTGGAATAAGTGTTATTGTAATTTCCTGCTTCTATTAGTCATCTTACTCATAGTTTTATATCCTTTGTCTTTTTGTTTCAGATAGAATAACCCCCTCCAGTATTTCCTGTAATGCAGGTCTTCTGGTGGAAAATTCTCTCAACTTCTGTGTGTCTGGAAAGGTCTTTTATTCCTCCTTCATATCTAAAGGAGAACTTAGGTGGATACATTACTCTTGGCTGGTAATTTCTCTCCTTCAATGGTTTGAATATTTGATTCCACTCCTTCCTAGCTTGTAGAGTTTCTGCTGAAAAATCTGATGATTATCTAATGGGCTTTCCTTTATAGGTTACCATCTTTTCCCTGGATGCCTTGAGAATTCTTTGTTTTTCATTACTTTTTGATGATTTTACTATAATGTGCCTTGGAGATGGCATTTTTGGATCGAGATAATTAGG